>JANIWA010000002.1:0-640640 GCA_030556025.1 Pichia sp. NRRL YB-4149 | reverse complement strand
ACGTGTTTGAGGGGGGGGGGGGGGGGGGGGGGGGGGGGGGGGGGGGGGGGGGGGGGGGGGGGGGGGGGGCAGGACTATCGGGGCAACATAGACAAGCCGATGACTGGAACCACGATGACACTAACCTGATTTCTGTCGGACACAATGTTGCTGAGGAGATGGAGGGGGAACGAGCGCTACGGATTCCAGATGCTAGAATCATCGCCCGGCCAGGAAGCACATCGGACAAATGAGGTCCCCGGTCGTCGTGCTACGAGGTGGGCCACACGAACACAAAAATTCCGGGGTCGACTGCCACAACGGCGGCTCGCCACACGCTGCGGCAGCAAATGCGAGTTTCGGAGAAGGCCCCCGGTGCGTCGGACAAACGGTGCAGTACGCCTGTAGGGGCGCGTAGAAAGACGGGAGCCAGCCCTCTCGTAGGGGCCCGGAGCGAGGGGGCCGGCTCTGGGGGGTGTGAGTCGTCTCGGGGAGGGAAATTGTCACCGTGAAAGTTATTCCAGTTCCGAGCTCTCGACGTGGGGATGCGTATATAAGTAATTCACCATCTCCAGCTGGTCCAGATGTAAGTGGACGGGGAGATTTCTGGAGAAAAAGCACGCTTGGTTACGGCCCTTTCACCCTTCTTCCTCCTCCTGTCTTTTCTTTCTTGTTTCCCTGTAGATCTCTTCTTTTCTTTTTTTTCCTTTCTACACCAGCCCTTACTGAAACGCTTCTCTACAACTTCTTCCAGACAAGACACTCTTCTTCCAGACAAGAAGGGAACGCAGAATACGCACAAAAGAGCACATAATATAACACATCATTAACCACAATGCTGAGAACACAACTCAGAAACGTCGTGAGACACATCAGACCCTCCACTACTGTTGGGAAAAGATCCATCGCCAGCTCCTGTCACAGCCAGCAGCACCAACAGCAACACCAACAATCACAAAATGCAAAGTTTCTAGCTGCCTCCGTGGCATCGGTAGCTGCTGCTGCAGCCTCCTACTTTCTTGTACAGCCTTCGCTTGCTAACGACGAAGCTGCTACAGCATCCTCCGACAGAAAGATCCCCGTCGAGGAATTTGTGAAACATAACACAGCCGACGACTGTTGGATCACCGTCAACGGCAACGTTTACGACTTGACTGACTTTATTGACATGCATCCCGGCGGAACCACTCCCTTAATCCAGAATGCTGGCCATGATGCAACAGTCCTATACAACAAGATCCATCCAAAGGGTACAATTGAAAACTTTTTGCCAAAAGATAAACAACTAGGTGTGTTGATAGGTGAGGCACCAAAGATTGAAGTCATCCTCGACGAGAAGGAGAAACACAGACTCGAGCTTTTGGAACACTTACCTTCGCTTTCAAGAATCCAAAACATCTACGATTTCGAGTACATTGCAAGCAGAGTCTTGACCGAGCAAGCTTGGAACTACTATTCCTGTGGTGCCGAAGATGAAATCACCATGAGAGAAAACCACTATGCATACCAAAGAATTTACTTTAGACCTAAGTGTTGTGTCAACGTGCAAGACGTCGATACTTCCACTACCATTTTGGGTACGAAGACTTCTGTTCCATTCTATGTTTCCGCTGCTGCTTCAGCAAAACTTGGTCACGATGACGGTGAATGTTCTATCGCCAGAGGTGCAGGTAGAGAAGGTGTCATCCAAATGATTTCCTCTTTCTCCTCCTACTCCTTGGAGGAAATCGCAGAAAGCAGATATCCAGGTGCTACCCAATGGTTCCAATTATACGTCAATGAAGACAAGGATACTGTTAGAAAGACCTTGAGAAAGGCCGAAGACTTGGGTATGAAGGCTATTTTTGTTACTGTCGATGCTGCCAACAGAGGTAACAGAGAAAAGGATATCAGAATGAGAATCACCGAAGATCACGACGAGCTAGATGAGGACCACTCTGTCAGAGCAGGCTCCACTTCTGGTGCTATGCCTTCTTTCATCGATAAGAGACTGACATGGGATGAGGTGAAAGACATCATCAATTTTACCAAGCTTCCAGTCATGTTGAAGGGTGTACAGAGAACTGAGGATATTGAAAAGGCTATCGACATTGGTTGTCAAGGTGTTGTTCTCTCTAACCATGGTGGTAGACAATTAGATACTTCTCCACCACCAATCGAAGTCATGGCTGAATCCGTTCCAATCTTGAAGGCCAAGGGTAAGCTAGACCCAAACTTCAATATCTTTGTCGATGGTGGTGTTAGAAGAGGTACTGATATCTTGAAGGCTCTTGCCATTGGTGGTAAGGACTGTAAGGTTGCAGTTGGTCTTGGTAGACCTTTCCTATACGCCAACACTGGCTACGGTGAAAAGGGTGTCAGGAAGGCCATTCAAATCTTGAGAGAAGAGATGAAGGCCGACATGAGAATGCTAGGTGTTACCAGTCTGGACCAACTTGACGAGTCTTGTATCGACACCAGAAGATTGGTCGGCAGAGATGCTGTCAACAACATTTTCAACAACAACTACTACCCAATGTCCCAAATCAAGTTCAAGCACGAATAGACGTGCCTAACCGTGGAACTCCATGTTATCACTCCGGCTATAGAGGCGTTGTTTCATTCCTCCACTTTACTCCACCGCATACAAATATTATTCCTTCCCCACTTCTCACTTTTCGAGTAAAGAGCTTCATGGGAAAAAAACAAATCCAAAGAAAAAAATTTAAAAAAAAAATGAAAAAAATGAAATAAAATCAAAAATTTGCAAAGAACCATTTTCGGTTTGAATCATCCATCATCATCATTATCATCTTCTTCTTCATTTTTCTTCTAATTCTATTTACTATTGTTTTTATACTGTATAATTCCGGCTTTATAAAAGATTAATTTGCATTTTTTTCCGTTAAACAGACTAGGCTAATGATTATGTCGTACTCTTCGTTATTCAAATTTATCCGTTAATTTTTTTCGATTGCGTAGCACATTATACACGTTATAAAGAAGAACCTATATTTCCAGTTTCGTCGAGGTTTACGCCGGGGTTGTCGACCTTTTCGCATCGGAAGCGGGTCCCGACTCTGCACCAACGCTTGCGTCAGCAGCGGTCGCTACAAACTGCAAGTTTGTCGCAGAAGGAGTAGACTCCAACCCGTTACCGTTCGTCTTAGTGGGACTACCTCTGGACGAGGATGCAGGTTTAGAATCCTTCTTCTTCTGACTTGCCTGCTTATTTTCGCCCTGACCCTCTACCTTCTTCTCCAGGTTTCCCTCCTCGATTTTGTGCCAGCTAGGCCACAACATCAAATACCCACTGAAGCTCCTCACCACCTTGCGTCCGCTCTTGCGGGCATGTTCTATTATTGCCTCTTCCTTGTGCTTGAAATCATGGTCCTTAAAACCCCGAAAGTCTCTCATGCTTACCACAGCGTCAGTTCCATCGATATCTTCCACGTTTGGAACCTTCTTTTCAGACAATCCGCCCTTGGATTTGGCCTTATCGTTTCCATTCCGAGCTGCCTTTTTTTTCTTGGTTTCTTCAGTGGAGGAACTGCTTATTGTAGAGTCTCCATGCACCGTCGTCTCTGTGTCGCTCTTTTGTAAATCTGCTTCGTTTGTGTCGAACTTGGCCCATTTTCCAGTCTTCCGCCCGCTCTTATCCAACTCTCTTACTATACTCGTGTTCATCACCAACCCACTAACGCCAACACGAACATTGGACGACAATTTTGCACCGGTGATGTTGGGTCCTCCCACAACAGCAGTGGCACTGCTGGCGCTGGTCACACCATTATTGTTGAGATTTGATATACTACCTCCACTAGCAACAGGACTGTTACTGCCCTCGGGCAAGTCACTGAATGATCCTCCCGGCTTCAGCGACTCTTCGCGGGAAGCTGCCTCGGGATTGGTCAGGTTCAACTTTAGCTTTGTGTTTGGAGCTTTGGGCTTTGCCCGTTGCTTCGGTTTCACTTGGACATGTGCAGTCAACTGAGGGAACTTCGTGAGTTCCTCCGACGATATTTTCAATGTAACAAATTTCGTCTTCCTAGGTGCCATCTTTTGTTTCCCAGAGTCTTGCGATCCAATGTTTATTGAAGAAGCAGACCGGTGACTTTTTTACTTAAAGATTTAACACTTGGAAGAAGAACAGCCATATGCTCGATCCCGCCATGCTCCACCATTTTCATCTTCAAGTATCCTTCCCCGTCGACATGCGCGTACACTGAATCCTGACGTGCACATAACAGTGAGCCATTTTTTCGCGGAACAAACTAGCAATGTGATAATCAAGCGTACATATCTTAGGTGGTTTATAAACTTTATATGGTAGTTATTGTACGGTCAGTAAACTACATTAAAAAATGAAACAGTGGGGTGTAAAAATACAGATGCTAACGTTAAACGTGAAATAGTCGTCGTCCGTCGTGTCTACACGACCTTCGTACCTGCCTAAATACCGAAATTACCTGTCATGAAGGCATCTCTAGCATTTTTTTTGTTCAAGTTTTGAGGACCATGTAGTTTATCGACATGGGTAGACGGTGGTAGATGCTGAATGATGTTTTTGCTATACGAAGAAATCTTCTGCTCTTCACGAGGTGGACCCATCGGACCTCCATATGGCATTGGTGGGTAATATCCTCCCTGCGGATAAGGAGGGTATGGTCTGCCCATGTTTGGATTCGGCGGTCCATATTGAGGTGGCATTTGATTCCTAGGAGACTTCGACATATGTTTTCCAGCAGAATTTTGAGGAAACTGGGGTGGTGGATATTGTCTTGGAGAGTAGTTCTGTGGGGGATACTGTCTTGACGCATATCCTTGAGGTGGGGGTTGGTATCCTTGCGGAGGATACTGTCTTGGGGGATAAGGCTGTTGTGGAGGAGGATATCCTTGTGGAGGGTGCCCCTGAGGGGGATATCCCTGTGGAGGATAGCCTTGTGGAGAATAGCCTTGTGGAGGGTACCGCTGAGGAGGATATCCCTGAGATGGGTATCCCTGAGGTGGTGGTGGTGGTGGTGGTGGTGGGTAACTCTGTGCAGGATATTCTTGTTTAGGAGGCTGCTGTTGCTGGAACTGCTGTTGATTCTGGTGCAGCTGAGGATTTACCACTCTACTTGGAGCTGTAGAGTCTCTGACTTGTGGGGTAGGCTGTTGATATCCTGTCTCCGCAACGCGTGGCTTTTCAGGAAGAGGAGCATCGTGAAAGTCTTCGGAATAAGCACCTTGATGGTCTTTGCCACGTACCGATAGAGTAGGGTAAGATGATGAAGACCCAGAGAAAACTGATGTATTCATTGTATCTGGCGGCGGTGGTGGTGGTGCTTTTCTGAGACGCGATGAATTGGAAACATTACGTGATTGCACGGTCACAGTGTCACTGCTATTTTCGAGATCATCAATACAATCTTTCAGTTCCACCTCAAGTTCATCGATGTCATTGATAACAGGAGATCTTGTGACCGCATCGTTCTGTGATAGTTCACTGGATGTCCGATCTGCAAAATCAGATGGAGGAGGTAGGATAGGAATATCATCAGGCTCATCTCCAATGCCAACATTCTTAGGGGAAGCATATTGTTCAACTGGTGGTGGAGATTGCGATTGTAGATTCCTTGGAGAACGGTGAGGCTGTAGTTGACCAGACTGCTGAATCGGCGAACGCATTGTTTGTGGAGGTGATTGATGGGTTGGCGAATAAACATTCTGTCCAGGTAACTGCTGGTTTGATGATCGTATAGTTTGTGGAGTTGAAGGTTGTTGTCCGACGGGGGAGCGTAAAGCTTGCTGTGCCGAGTTAGGATAGCTCCCAGGTGAGCCTTGATAAGGCATTGTACGGGGAGGTGAGGCTGACCGAGGAGGACTAGCTGACATGTAAGGAGATCTCGAATTTGGCGAATTAAAATTTTGCTGCCTAGGCGATCTTGAATGTGGTGGTGATTGGTTGAAAACGTGTTGTTGAATAGGATAATTTCGAACAGGCGACTGCTTTTCCGGGGATTGCATATACAGCTCATAATTAATAGCAGCGTTGATGCCTGGCGATTGTTGAGGAGAATAGTATTTTGTTGGAGATGACGACTCGTTGCTTGGAGTATAGGCTTGTCTTTGATCAACAGTAGCCTCGTTGGCAAAAGTGGGACTCACAAATCCATTTGCTTGTTCATTTGTGACAATGTCACGTCCACTGACATCAGAAGGTCCACATCCATTGGTATATCCGTTCGCAGCTTCATTGATGTTTCCATTGGGGTGGACATTGCCATGGGCATCAGCGTTCGCATTGACATTGACAATGGCATTGGCGTTAGTAATAGGGTGGGCTGTGGCATAGGCATCCCAGTCCATATTGACGTAAAGGTCTGCGTCTGTCTTCTTCAAGGAATTCAGATCTGCCTCGGATATACCGAGGGCATCGAACCTGAGGAAAGTGTCTTCTGCATCCAGTATGGGCAAAGAAATCCGGATTTCTTCGTTGTTGACGACTTTCGTCGCATAACGTCTCGTAGGCACAGGCTCTTGTTTTTCGGGGTGAAGTGGACTGTTTGGCCCCCTCCTATCAGACCGCGGAGGTGGCATCAGAGCTACGTCGGAGGACGAAGATGCTTTCGAGTTAGGGGTCGAAGAAGCATTAGGAGGCGGTTTCCGGGATTTCGAACGTGGTGGGATATCATCTGCATCGTAATCTTTCCGTGGCACAGGAGGCGGCGGCAGAGCATTGGGTTGCTGATTGTTGCGGTTCAGGTCTTTAGCGTCGACCTTTTTCAGAACAAGTCTCTTCTTTTGTTGCTGTGCGTCCTGCTTCACCTTTTTGGCCTCGATTTCTGCAAGCTGGATCTTCTGTTCAAGATGCTTCAGCTTTTCCTGCTTGATCTCCAGCTCGATATCGTAACCGTCTCTTTCAAGGTCCTGTTCTTCGATAATGACCCACTTCTTGAATCCTTCTGCCAACTCCACCTCCATTATGTAAGTCTTACCGAAAGTCTTCTTCTTCAAATCTGTTTCTTCCACGCCGAGCGAGGCCAGCCATGTCCATATGAAATAGTCTTCAATACTTGCCCGACCTATTACAGCCGTGAAAAACTCCTGCACGTTCTGCTTCGAGGAAGGCAGTTTTCTCGACGTCATGTCCGTCGACCAGCCCGGCACTAACTTAAATTTCAAAGAGCTAGAGTCGGTGCCATCAGCTATGAGGTCGGCGTCGTACAGACAAAGATTCTCCAGTAGCCTGGTCCCCTCCGAGGATAACTTTTCAACGACTTGGTCTCTCTCCTTGAAAAGCCTTTTCAACAACAAAAAGTCTTCCCTCGTGTAGAATAAGGTCGCATCGTCGAAGTTCAACGTTTTGCTCACTCTTGTCAACAATTCCGCCGGGTTCTTCGACGGAATGTTTGCCCTGATGGTGACCATCGGGATCTCCTGCAGCTGCCTCGAGTTCTCCAGCGTTGCAGAAGTCGGTAGAGGAGGATAGTCTGAGCTTTTCAACAGAACCTGGAACAGCTTTGGCAACCGGGTCAAGTCGCCGTTCGGAGGCATTGCTTTGACGAACGACAACAACATGTGATACATCGCATCGCCTGCAGGTATCCACTCGTAGAGGCCCCTTTCGAAGGAAGGGGTCCCGGACGACTTGTTTCTCATTGGATTGAATGCCCACAAGCCACAAAGCTTGCTCAGTTTCCTTGCAGTCATCTGGTTCTCCTTCGAGTTCAACACTAGAGCGACAATCAAGTCGAGGAAGTCGTAAACGATCGACGCGTGCGCCCCGGAAGAAAGACAGTTGGGCATGAACTCCAAGAATGCCTTGTCTGGGAAGCCTGCATTGTCCTCCAGTTTTACGAATTTCGTGTACGCTTTCCAGCCGATGATGGCTTTGCCTGGGAGACGGCACCAGAGAAACTTCAACGCACTCATGAGGATGTGTTCGTCCGTGCCCTTGATAATCTTCTTCGCCGTGTCCTCTTCCACAGGCATGCCCTTGTAAAAGATGCTATTCAGAAACCGCTTCAGATCCACGTCGTGATGCGCAGGCCGGAACGGGAGGATTAATAGCGGCGTCTTCGAGCCCTTCTTTTTGATTTCGGATGTAATGAGATGAACAAGGTCCTTGATGTGTTTGCGCTCGAACGTGATGTCGTATTGCTTCTCAAGCATGTACTGCTCATCGGTTTTGCGCTTGTACGTGCTCTTGAACTCGCGGAGCTTCTCTGGAGCCAGGTCTGGCGAGTAGACGAACGACTCCTTGGCCTTGTCCTCCGCATTCATAGGCACAGAGTCCGAGACGATGAAGGACGGTATGGCCGGCAGCGTTTTCTTGGGCTTCGACATCCGCTTTCAGTGACACTTGCTGTAGCAGTCGTATTAAAAGACACGTGTACACCCTGCACTTGCCTCGTTGTTATCTCCAGCACAGCACAGGCCCCACCACCGATGTCGTGAAAGCTTATGCTGAATCAGATCAGACTCTTCACGACGGGTACGCCAAAACGCCAGACGAATTGTCAACAACCGCGGCGCGACATACCCAAGTGTCGCGTAGCGACAGGATTCCTGCAACGGGGCGAGACGACGGAGGGCCCAGTGGGAGACGGGAGATGGTCCGTTGACGAGTGTTGGAGAGACGGGAAAAGAACAGGGAAGATGTAGAGGGATGGGGGAGCAGAAAAGAGAAGAAAAAAGACAAGCAAAAGGAAGAGGAAGAGCAACAACATATTTGCTAAAAGCGAAACACAGCCCAGCAGAGATATTTTAGAATGACTGTGGTGCCAGAGGCCAGAATCGCAAAGTGGAAGGAGACCAAAAGGATCGGGATCATCGGCCTCGGAGACATGGGGCTCCTATACGCCCGTCGATTTTCAGAGGCGGGCTGGAAAGTGTGTGGCTGCGACCGAGAGGAGCGGTATCAGGAGCTGAAGGAGAACATGGCGTCGCTACTGCCCGAGGTGGAGATCTACAAGAACGGCTTCTACGTCTCAAGAATGGCGGACTACATCATCTACTCCGTAGAGGCAGAGAACATCGAAGAGATTGTCGCACTGTATGGGCCCGCCACAAAGGTGAACGCAATCGTCGGCGGACAGACGTCGTGCAAGAGTCCGGAGATCCATTCGTTCGAGAAATACCTGCCGCAGGACATTGAGATTGTGTCTGTGCACTCACTGCACGGACCCCGTGTGGACACTACAGGCCAGCCGTTGGTGTTGATCAAGCACCGTGCGTCGCAGAGGAGTTTTGATTTCGTGGAGTCGGTGATGTCGTGTCTCAAGTCGAAACACGTCTACTTGACCTACGAGGAGCACGACAAGATCACGGCAGATACTCAGGCGGTCACACATGCGGCGTTCTTGAGTATGGGTGTCGCCTGGCACAACAGCCACCAGTACCCTTGGGAGACACCCAAGTGGACTGGTGGTATCGAGAACGCGAAGATCAACATTTCTATGCGTATCTTCTCGAACAAGTGGCACGTTTATGCCGGCCTGGCCATCACAAACCCCTCTGCACACAAGCAGATCACCCAATACGCCATCTCCTGCGAGGAGATCTTCACAATGATGATCCAGGGGAAGCGACAGGAGCTCCACGAGCGGATAATGAAGGCCAAGCAGAAGGTGTTTGGCCATTTGGGCAGCGACCACCAGTTGTTGCTCGACGATGATTTGCTCCAGCAGTACTCACTCGGGAAGAACCCCCCAGGTGGCCACCAGAAGAACTCCCACTTGTCCCTGCTATCGATCGTCGACAGCTGGTCCCAGCTCGACATCGTCCCCTACGACCACATCATCTGCTCGACGCCGCTCTTTAGGATCTTCCTCGGTGTCTCCGAGTACCTCTTCTGCACCCCGGGCCTGCTGGAAGACTGTATCGCCGTGGCCACGGAGGATATCACCTTTCGTCAGGATGACTTGCAGTTCACGCTTGCCTCGAGGGAGTGGGCCAATGTCGTCAGCTACGGCGACTTCAACCTCTACCGCAAGAAGTTTGAGAACACCCAAGCATTCTTCCAGCACATGTTCCCGCAGGCCACAAAGATGGGCAACGAGATGATCAAGACTATCTTGCAGAGGGTAAAGGACAGAGAAGAAGTCCAAAAATAGACCCACCCGTGTTCTCCGCGTGCTGCCACATCGTCGCCACTACATAAAACCTCTGTGTAAATAGAGCTCGTTAGAGTTAAATAGAGAGACTGTATTTCGAGCCATCCCGTAAAGGTTGCCAGACACTCTCCCCTGCTATCCCCCTTCCACTCCCCGTTCAAGGTTGCCGGCCCCGACTGTCAGTGTGGAGATGCCAGCCTGATCAATACAGAATCTGGGCGAGAGCGAGAAAAGGACGTACACGTATTGCCGGAGGCTTCTTTAGCAGAGGGGACACCGAAAGATCAACGGGCGGCAGGGACAGTGGCAGAGAGAGAAATAGAGAGAGAAAGACAGAGCCAGCTGCAGGCACGCCTACCCGGATAGACCTACATACATACATACACACACACCATGGGGAACATATTCAGCTCAATGTTTGGCAAGCTCTGGGGAGTGAACAAGGAAATCCGCATCCTCATTTTGGGGTTGGACGGTGCCGGCAAGACGACGATTCTATACAAACTCCAGCTGGGAGAGGTGATCAAGACGAAACCGACGATAGGGTTCAATGTGGAGACGTTGCAGTATAAAAACATCTCGATCAACATGTGGGACCTCGGCGGACAGACGTCCATTCGTCCATACTGGAGGTGCTACTATGCGAACACCGCCGCAGTCATATTCGTCGTCGACTCGACCGACAGAGATCGTTTGGAGACCGCCAGGAAAGAACTACACATGATGCTCAAAGAGGACGAGCTCGTGGACAGTGCATTGCTCGTGTTCGCCAACAAGCAGGATCAGCCGGGAGCACTCACTGCCGCTGAGGTGTCCAAGGCGCTCGGGTTAGTCGAGTTGAAGGACAGAAGCTGGAGTATTGTGGCCAGCAGTGCCATCAAGGGTGAAGGGTTGACCGAGGGCTTGGACTGGTTGATTGACGTCATCAAGGAGGAGCAGATGTAGTCTCTTTGCGAGAGGCCGTTTCTCTGCGTGGGCCCGATCGAAGCATCCGGAGACGACAGGAAAACCAAAATTAAGTAAATAGATTCTGCACAGTGCCATTGGGGCGTGGGACAGTACGCCACGTCCCAGCTGTCCGACATATGTATAGACTACAAAAAGATCAATACAAATTGTATAATTAAACCTCCCCAGTCCGTCTTTTCTGAGAAAGATCTACCTCGCCAGATTTCGAATCGAGTAAGTGTAAACTTTCGCCATACCATATCTCTCTCTTCCTTGCTTGGACTGGCTCGGTCTGGGACTTTGCTACGTGTCTGAACTCCCTTACACTCTTACAGAAGCCAATTTGACAATGACTCCTCTGAGATTACTACTCATACCGCAATCGTTCCGACCTAGTGGTCTGAAAAGTTTGGGTAGCCTCTTTCGCTTGAAAGGACCGGGCATAAGACCTGTCCTTCCGAAGCCTGGTTCGATGGCTAACACGAACTTCCGCTTAAACTACTCTACGGAGAATCTCAAACACGGAGCAAGTCATTGCAAGTCTCTGACTAAGAGCAGCTTGATTGGGTGGATCTTCCTGATTGGGTCAGGTATCTACCTATCGACATCCCAATATTCCATTTTGAATATAGTACACAACGACGAACACAAACTGAAGTCAGAAACATCCGGACTGCAGGTGGAGGGCCCCCAACCATTCGTGGAAAACAAATGGCAAGAGAGCCCAGACTCCCAACCCCACAACAGTTTGACACCGGACCCTTCCCAGGCCACTTTTGAGATGGGTCTTTATGTAGCGTCGCAGGCCGAACAAGAAGAGCTTGAGAAGCAGTACAGGAAGGAACATACTGACAGAAAGTTCAGCGGTTGGCTTTTTCAAGTTGGTTTTTTCTTGCAGGACTACCTCTATGAGCCCATTGTGACATTTGGACGGTTCATCGAGTTGTCCATCATTTTTGTACCTGTGTTTGCGTTATATCCGATCACGTTTTTCGGGAAGACAGACAGGTCTGGAGAAAGATCTGGAGCAAAGTTGTGGTACTGGTTGTTGAGAAACGCTGCAGAGATGGGCGGGGCCTCTTTCATCAAACTTGGCCAATGGGCCGCCTCACGGACGGACATCTTTACCAAGGGCTTGTGCGCCGAATTGAGCAACTTACACAGCAATGCCAAGGAGCACAGCTTCAGAGCGACACGCAAGATCTTGCGAGAGACTTTCAACGGCAGAGAACTCGAGGAGATCTTCGAGGAGTTCCCGGAGAAGCCGATGGGGTGTGGTGCCATTGCGCAGGTGTATTTAGCAAAGTTGAACCAGCAGTTTGTCGGGACAGAGGACAAACACGACACACTTGTTGCGGTGAAGGTTGTACACCCACGAGTGACGAAGAACATCTCCCGAGACTTGAAGATCATGTCATTCTTTGCGAACCTGATCGACCTGATTCCAACGATGGAGTGGTTGAGCTTGCCGCAGGAGGTAGAGCAATTTGCAATATTGATGAACCTCCAGTTGGATCTACGAATAGAGAGCTACAACCTCAACAAGTTTAGAGAAAAGTTTGCCAAGGCGAAGGACGTGTTTTTCCCGAAGCCGAGGTACAGCTCCCGGAAGGTATTGATTGAGGACCAGGTGTACGGGATCAGCATGAACAAGATTTTAGAGTTGAAACACAACAAGAACAGCAAGATGCTGAAGTTCATCAGCGACCGGTTGATCGACTCCTTTTTGAAGATGATGATCTTGGACAATTTCACGCACGCGGACTTGCATCCGGGGAACATCTTTGTCAAGTTCATTCCGCCAACCGGCTACAACGCGTTCGACACAGACAAGTTGACGACCCAATTGAAAGACTTGGACGCCGAGGAGCTCAACGGGGAGCTCAACCGGCTTGTGACCGAGAAGTACGTGCCACAGCTCTGCTTCATCGACGCCGGACTCGTGACAGAGCTCGACGACCAGAACCGATTCAACTTCATCTCGCTCTTCAACGCGTTGGCGCAGTTCGACGGGTACAAGGCCGGCGAGTTGATGATCGAGCGGTCAAAGACGCCCGAAACGGCAGTCAACACAGAGCTCTTCAAGCTCAAGGTCGAGCGCTTGGTGAACAAGGTCAAGGAGCGCACGTTCACGTTGGGCTCCGTCTCCATCGGCGACCTCCTCGACAACATGTTGGGTATGGTGCGGTCGCACCACGTGCGGATGGAGGGCGACTTTGTCAGCATCGTCGTGGCCATCCTCATTCTCGAGGGCATCTGCCGCCAGCTCGACCCGGACATTGATCTATTTGCACGGTGGGTATTTGCATGGACATTTGGATTTCCGACGATGCAGCTGTGATACATCACCATCACCATCATCGCCGCTGTCCCCTTCTTACTTCTGCCTCTACAAGAACACCTACTAACATCCCCTTCTTTCTGTTCCACAGCTCCATCCCGATCCTCCGCCAGATCAGCTTCCAGGAGGGCAAGCTGATCTTCCAGAACACCAACAAGCTGTCGATGCTCAAGGTGTGGCTCACCTTGGAGGTCCGCCAGTTCGTCAACGCGTCCGTGCACGACGTGCACCGTCTTGTGCAGTCCGACGGCCTTGCTCCGAACTACTAGACCTGTGTACTCCTGTTCTTCTTCTTCGCCTGTATCCTCCCTCTTCTGACTCGTCCCCGAGCCCCAAAAGCGTCCTGCACGGCGCCGCCGAAAACGGTAGCCCCGTGGAACACATGCGCGCAAAAGGTGCACGTTCCCGGGGCTGCTGGCCGGCGTATCACCGGCGGCGTATTGTTTGACGGGCAAAGAGGGGAGGAGGGGAAAAGGGGGGCCATACGGCAGGGAGGAGTTCCGGAGCAGAAGCAGCAGAAGGACAGAGCAGTGCTGGAGGGATCCACCGACGGGAACGTGCACTGTCGGGACACTTCAGCAGCGAGAACAGTGACAGAGAAGCAAACAGGCACTACTATAATGAAGTTTGGCCACACGTTGCTTTCCCACCAGGTGCCCGAGTGGCAGCAGCACTACATCGACTACAAGCTGCTCAAGAAGATCGTGAAGTCGATTCACACAAGGGAGGCGGAGATCCGACTCGAGGACAGGGACACGGACGTGTTTGGCGACAGCCAGGTGAAGGCCGACCTTGCCCGGTTCTTCTTCCATCTGGACAGCAACGTTGAGAAGGTGGACGAGTTCTACACAAAGAAGTACTTGGATTACGAGCGGCGGTTGAAGAAGCTCATTGCGGTCTTTCCGAAGACGTCCGGCGACATCAACGACATGGAGGAGTACGACGACTTGGTGGACATCTTGCTCGAGTTGCGGAACTGCTTCCGGAACTTGAAGTGGTACGCGGAGCTCAACCGGCGTGGGTTTGTCAAGATCCTCAAGAAGTTGGATAAGAAGACAGGCACGAAGAAGCAGGAGTCGTACCTGCGTTCGAAGATCTACCCACTGTCCTTCTGCAACGACGCAGACACAGTGCGCATCTTGACCACCATCAACGACTACTTGAACCGACTGTCCAACATCAAGGACGAGAACGAGTTCTCTGCTGCCGTGTGTAAGGCCTCTGATGGTTCCGCCTCGTCGTCCATTTCTACGCTTGACATCAACCCGATGCACAGCGTTGTCGGCAGCTACTCGCTTGCCAGCACTACCGACCAGAGCCGCATACCTCCTTCTTCCTCCGCTGCTGCCGTGGCTCCTGCTAACGGCGTGCTCAAGAGCTCAGCTGCAGATCCCTTCTTGCACGCCATCAAGGAGGACAACGTGCAGAAGCTCGAGGCTCTCTTGACCAAGGAGTACATGTCGCCCGTTCTTGCGCCGCTCAAACTTCTCCTGTCCTTGTTGAACAAGGCCACTCTGGAGCTGTCCTACAAGTGCATCGACCAGTTGTTGAAGATTATCCCCGTGCTCTCCGACTCAGGCGACGTTTCTGGGAGAAACTTCATCCACCACCACGTCATCGCCTTGGGTAAGAAAAACTTCAACAGGACCACCAACAACTACAACATTGGCGAGTTGAGTAAGACCGACTACAACGCCTCCTTGTTTAACACCTACGGCCCGGACGGCATCAACTCCAACGACTCCTCCAAAGGCTTGTGGTACATCTTTCAGAACCTGCCGGACCACTTGAAGTTTGCCATCCTCCAGAAGGACAACTACAAGAGAACTCCCTTGCACTACGCTTCGCAGTACGGGCTCAAGGAAGTCACCTTCATTGTATTGCAGTACTTGAAAGAGTGGGGGATGTTCAATGAAAGCGTATCTCTCGATGACGTGTCTCATTGGGGAGATTCGGAGAACCTCACCCCGATCCACTTGGCTGTCTTGGGCAAGCACCCTCGAACAACCGAAGTTCTCGTTGCCGCCATCGATAAAAACATCAGCTTGACGTGCCCCTACTTGCTTCATGTCGCCACCAGGATGAACACACCAGACTTGTTAAGCTGTTTACTGAAATGCAAGGGAATCGACATCAATGCGTACGAGACCGAGCAAAACAAAGAGACTGCCCTCTACGTTGCTGCCAAGTACGACTTGAAAGACAGTGTCAAGACGTTGCTTGAAAACGGCGCCAACTCCGAGATCGGCGAGTCCTCCTTTGGTTGGACTCCAATCTTTGTTGCCTCTGCGAACGGTTACAACGACATCATCGAGTTGTTAATCAGCCACGGAGCCAAGTATTTCATTCAAGATGAAAGTGGCTGGACCCCGCGTGAGCATGCCGCTCTCCGTGGACACATCGATATTATTCCGAAATTGACGCCGCCAGACTTCAATCCGTACGACTCCTTGAACATAAGTTCCTTGTCTCCAAAATTGTCACCGAAGATCTTGGCCAGAAACTCCTCTGCATCGAGCATTCTTAAGATCGCCGAACACAGATCTAAGACACCCGAACCACAATCCGATAAAATTGACTTGAAGCAGCTCCAGCACTCCAACTCCTCGTTTTCACATCTCCCGGTGACTAACAACACCATTGTCGGTAATCGATACCTCAAGAAGGGTGAATCGTTGGTATTGGTGACCATTGGAACCACTGATTTGCGTGACACTACTCCGGCATTGGAACTGAACAAGATACCGTTGTCGAAGATACACTCCACCGAACTTGACTCTGCGTTGTCCATTGTGATTAGATCTCCTAACGTTCCAGGACAACCCGAATATCCTCTTGCACTGCCACTCGATGATAATCACGGGAGTGCTACGGACCCAATCACATTCAAGTGCAACAACCAGAACCCGCTCGATACAGTCATTTACTTTGATGTTATCCCCACTTTCGAAGTCGACGTCAATGATGGTAAGAAGAGCAAGAAAATCCTCGGTCGTGGTGTTGCCATTTTGAAAGATCTTTACACGCCAGTCGGACCAAACAAACGTTCTCTTTTCAACTGTGTGAGAATCCCCATTTTGGAGATGAGCACGATGGAAGTATTGGGTAACATCAAATTTGAGTTTTTGTTTGTGAAGTCGTTTGAAGAAGTAGGCAAGATTCCAGAGAACGCCGACAGGTACTGGAAGTCATTGGTGCATCCGAGACTTATTGGACACAGAGGTAATGGTATGAACAGCCGTAATAAGAAATCCTTGCAACTGGGTGAGAACACTGTTGAATCGTTTATCGCAGCAGCATCGTTAGGTGCGCAGTATGTCGAATTCGACGTTCAACTCACCAAGGATGACGTCCCTGTCATTTATCACGATTTCATCATTGCCGAGTCTGGTTTCGACATTCCTATGTATGCCTTGACTTTGGAGCAATTCATGCATTTAAACTTGGGCCACAAGAATGCCAAAGCGGATGCTAAAAATAAATTCGTGAAAGATGACTCTTTCATTGCTAGAAGATCGAGATCGAGGTCTGTCACGAGCACTATCAATACGAAGAAGGTTGGTGATCTGGATAGTCTACCAAGCGAACCATATGATGATTCCGACGAGGAGGCCGATTTCAACCAAGGGAGAATGAAATTGACCAAGACATGGAAAAAGAAAGAATTCAAGGCGAACACTAGAGGCGCTACGATTGCATCTTCCTTCACTACCCTTGAAGAGTTGTTCAAAAAGGTTCCAAAGACTGCTGGGTTCAATATCGAGTTGAAGTACCCGATGTTGGACGAATCGCAAATTGACGACATCGGACAAGTTGCTCCCGAAATGAACCATTTCCTCGACACGATTCTTTCACTCGTCTACGACAAGTACGATGGCCGGAACGTGATTTTCTCGTCGTTCCACCCGGACATCTGCATGATCATGACTATGAAGCAGCCTTCCTTCCCCGTTTTATTTTTGACTGAGGCCGGGGTCAACCCGATGGCAGACGTTCGTGCGAGCTCGCTACAGTGTGCAATCCGGTTTGCCAAGAACTGGAATCTCTTTGGAATTGTCAGTGACGCCCTCCCACTTGTGTACTGTCCTCGTTTGGCGGGGGTGGTCAAGGCAAACGGGTTGGCGTGCTTTACCTACGGAACGGCGAATAACGACCCGGAGAACGCCAAGTTGGAGCTTGCCGCCGGGGTGGACGCGGTCATTGTTGACAGCGTGTTGGCTGTGCGGAAGGAGCTCACCAAGTACGAGCAGACTGTGCGGGTCAAGTAATGTCCTTATTTATTCTCTGTACATCTCTATTTATCAACCTCCCATTATTTACTCCGTGGACAGGCCAGGTCCGCCGGGGGACGTGCAGCGAAAAAAAAAGTGCTTTTCATGCTCCGGGGGCTTGGGGCTCGTGCTGTAGTCCGCCTCGGTAGGCAAATAAAACGAAGACAAGGGGGGGCAGGCAAGGAGGGACGATGTTGTTCTTCTCTTAGGGCGCTTGTAGAGGACTGTTACGATCTGAAGTACTTATCGACAACTACATTCAACACTACGAACACTACAACTACACACAATGGCTACTATCACAGCATCGCAAATCCCCGTAAGCGTACCGGAGAGCAAGATCAAGGAGTTCTTCTCCTTCTGCGGGAAGATCAAGGACATTGAGGTTGTGGACAAGACCGAAAAGACGAAGACGATCCACGTCGAGTTTGAGAAACCATCTGCAGTTTCAACGGCCTTGCTTTTGAACGGGGCTGAATTCGAGGGCAGCCAAATCGAGGTTAAGGAAGATGTCACGAGCAAGGCAGCAACAGCATCTGTGGGTGAAGCTGCCAGTGCTGCTGGCGAGAAAGAGCATACTGGTGACAGCGACATTGACCAGGAGTCGAAGCCGAAGAGCGCTGTCATTGCAGAGTTGCTTGCGAACGGGTATGTGCTCCAGTCGTCGCTTGTGGAGAAGGCTGTTGCGTTTGACCAGCAGCACGGGCTCACGGACCGGTTCCGGACTTTCATCGATGGGTTGGACCAGAAGTACCACATCCAGGAGAAGAACCAGCAGCTTGTCGACCAGGCAAACACTCAGCTGGGTCAGGCGTACGACCAGGCAAACTCGCAATGGGGGCTCGAGAGCCACTGGAACCAGGGCGTGCGCACGTTGAACTCGTACTTGGACCGGTTCAAGAAGGACAAGTACGGCAGCCAGGTGCACGATTTCTACACGAACGCCGCCAAAGACGCAAAGGCGGTGAATGAGGAGGCGCTGAGACTTGCGGAGCTCAAGAAGAAGCAGCTCAAGGGCGAGGAGGGTGCCAGTGCAGGTGCCAGTGCAGGTGGAGAAGGCGGTGCCACTCCTCAGACAGAGGCACCAGAGCATCCAAAGACAACGGTCTTCCCTGCGATCAACACCATCACTCCGGACGCCTCGAGCGCCACCGCTGCGTCTTTTGCTCCACTGGAGGAGAAAAAGTGAGGAAGGGGATCTTCTTCAACCTCCGATGTCTGCTTTTACTGTTACTCTACCATACTTCTGTGTATCTTTCACCTCTTCTTTTTCTGTTTTTCCGTCCCGGGTACCTGCACGGTGCCCTCCCTATCTAGTGAAGCATCATCCATGGTGAGAGACAAAATCGCTCAGCGGGGCGTGCCACATTTCGGGGCTCGCTAACCAGCACGGTGCGCCACACTCCGCGGGCAGGGCGTATATAAAGGCCAGTGGGCCCCCGCTACAGGCAGGAGTAGGGGGATTAAGCGTGTGTATGTGAGTGTGTGTGTGTGTGTGTGTGTGTGTGGGTGTAATATCATATTAGAAGTCAGTCGTGTGTATATATCGTCTACACAGTTGCAATAGAAAAAACGGAAACTCATGAGAAAAGAAGAAGGGAGATAGCTTCACCACGCCCACGCTCAGCACTTGCAACCGTCGACGGAGCTGCAGTCGCAGTTCTTAGCCTTGCAGTGGGCACACGAGCAGTCACCCTTGCAGGCGCATGTGGACGTTGGACAGACACACTTGGACTTGTCGTCCGCACAGGAACCGCAATTGCACTCGCCCTCGCATTCGCACGTCTTTGGACAGGTGCATTTAGCAGAGGACGACGTGCACTTGCAGGCCTTGCTCTTGCAATGGGAGCAGGAGCAGTCGGCCTCGCAGGAACAAACCGCGCTTGGACAGACACACTTGGACTTGTCGGTGGCGCATTGGCCGCAAGAGCACTCGCCGGCACACTGGCACTTCTTTGGACACGAGCACTTGGTGCTCTGTGTGCAGTGTTCGCAGGAACAGTCGCCCTTGCAGGCACACGTTGCCGTTGGACAGATGCACTTGGACTTGTCCTCGGCACACTGGCCGCACGAGCACTTGTCTGCGCACTGGCATGTCTTTGGGCACGAGCATTTGACGACGCTGGCGTCGCAGCACGAGGCAGATGGTTTCGAATCGCAGCAGGACATTTCAATACAATGGATGGATAGGTGGTTGGTTCAATGGTTAGTTCTACACACGATACACAGGTCTACTACATTGCGCTGCTTTCTCTCATGTCATGCCAATGCCCTCTGCGGATCAGCCAGCTGTCTTATATAGCACTTGCGTGCTTTTCGCCTAGCGCCGCTCTGCGCCCTTTTTGCCTGGCCACCACCACCACCACGACACCACGACCACAGCCCCGGCCCGGGCCCCCGTGGCATTACGTAACTCACCGCAGCGGGAGCAGCTGTGCCGGCCTCAGCGGCGCTCGGCACAGCGGACACTCTGCGCCGCCCGTCGCCGTCGCCGTCGACGCGTCGCTCTTCTCCCTGCACCACGCATGCACACAAGCCCAGCAGAAGACGTGGCCGCAGCCGGCAGCAGCGGGGCGGCGCAGCGGCTCGAGACACAGCAGACACGAGCGGCTCTGCGGTGGCACGTAGGGAAGCGCCGCAGGGTCGGCCAGGTCGATCGTCCCTGTGGGAGGATCTGAACCCCTCCCGTCCATGTCGGCCTCCTTAACGGGCATGTAGAAGACGCCCTCGCCGAAAGGCCTCTCGTCCTGGTCTTTCGGCTCTGCCTTCTGACCGACTATCCTCCGTACCAAACCAACATACCGCAGCAGCAGCTGCACCGCCATCAGCGCCCCCAACACCTCGTAGTTCCCCTGGCCGCCGGCCCTGCTCTCTGACCCGGGCGTGTAGTTGAGCACGTACCGCAACCCGAGCGCCCGCTTTGCCAGCGTGTAGTAACGGCCGGTGGTGTAAAAAAGCGCGAGGTGCAGGTTCGTCGCGTCGGCGACGCCACCGGGGCCCGCACAGGCCAGGATGGTCCTGAGCCGCCTCAGCCAACCGTCTTCCTCCTGGTCTTCTTCTTCGTTCTCGTCCTCTGCCTCTTTCTTCTTGCCCAGTAATCGCAACAGCCGACTCAGCACGACCGGGAAGAGCACGTACGCAAGCACAAAGAGCAGTCGTCTCGCAGGGCCGACCCGGCGCCGGCCCGTGCGGTCCACGTAGCTCACGTCGACGTACTCTTCGCCGAGCGTGCGGGCGCCCACTGCCGTGGTCACGGCGTAGTACGCCAGCTTCGCCGCTGTCCTGACGGCAGCACCGTGAGTGTGCAGGAAGCGGGCCCCACGGGCCCGCTTCACCAACTCCTCGAGCCGCCGCTCGAGCTCCGCCAGCACCTGCTCGTCCTTCTGGTGCGCCCGCACCACCGTCGGTGCCGTTGCAAACGGCAACACCCGACTATACCACGCCTCGTCACTTCCCATGATTGTCTGTGCGTATGCCAACGAAGAAACTAGGGAAGAACGGCCCGCAGAAGACTCCTCTGCCTCTGTCCCCGATGTCTCTGTCACTTTCATGTTGGGGCCTCGCCCTGCGTCGCTTCGCCTCGCCTCGCCTTGCCTCGCCGTCTCCGCGCAGCGCCTCACTCTGATAAAGCATGGAGAAAATGTGCAAAGATGTTCAGAAATATTCCGATACTCCGATGCTCCAGGTAAACACAATCTCTAGCTCTGCAACCTCAAGTCCACAACCCACAACACATGCCTGCAGACGAACTGCCGTCGAGGTCAATGTCGGTTTCGGTTTCGGCGTCGACGCCGAAACCGAAACCGACACCTGAACCTTACGTCAACACCTCTTCGCCCAACACAGACAAGAAGACCTCGCAGCATGACTCAACAGTACCGGCGACTGCTCCACCAACGACTCCCCACCGATATTCCCTCTCAAACTCCCTAACACACACCCTCTCTATTGCCTCCATTGAGGAGGAAGTTACAAACACTCTGCAGCCGACCGAAACGAGACAGGAAAAGCTGGTCGAAGATGAGGTCACTCCGTTCCATCTTGAGTTCTGGAAACCCCTAAACATCATGTCCGTCGAAGACACCCCTTTCTCCAACAGATATCTCGTCACCCTCATAGTTGTTGCCTTCTCCATCCCGGGGAACCTTGCAAGGTTCGCCCTCCAGGGACTCACCAAGTACGACAACTCCTACGTTAACTACAGCGGAGGAACCGTCGTATGGGTCAACTTTACCGCATGCTTTGTCATGTCCTGGTGCAACAACTCCGTCGGCTTCTGGTCACATATTCTCACCGGAACGGGGAAGACAAACATGAAACAGTTGGCACTCCACACAGGTATCACCGCTGGCTTCTGCGGTAGCTTCTCCACCCTCTCCAGTGCACTCATCGAGGTTTTCTTCAAAACCATAGACGTCGTGCAAAGGCCTCTCCCAAATAACGGCTACAGAGTGACAGAATTCTTTGCTTCCTCGCTCGTTACGTTTGCACTCCCATTCTTTGGTCATATCCTTGGGAAACAGTTTGCCCTAGCCTTTGATGCCTTTATCGTCCCTCGACTATCCTCGTTACTCACTTATAGGAACGCCCGAATATTCGAGCTCTTTTGTGTTGTCCTCGGACTTGGGGCCCTCATTGCAAACCTCGTCCTCACATGCACCTTGTCCGTCAGATACTGGTACAAAGAAACATACTCCTTCAGCATCTTGATGGGCGCATTCGGAGCTCTCCTTCGCTTCAAACTATCCGCATTTAACGGCAGATTCTTCACCCCCTGGTTCCCGACAGGTACCCTCATGGCCAACCTAACGGGTTGTCTCTTGATCGCTATCCTAGATTTACTCATCAGCGGCTACAGTAGCGCATCCTCAGATGTCCTGTTGGTGCCCAACATCGTGCACAGGTTTATCCTGAAAGGTTTCTCCCTGGGCTTCTGCGGCGCCTTGACTACTATGTCTTCCTTCGTTAACGAACTATACAACCTAGACCACCCCTGGTTTCAGCACATCTACTTCTGGGCTACTTTTAGCCCCTGTTTCATCATGATACTACTCATTGACGGAAGTTATGCCTGGACTAGAGGTTTCCAACATGCTTGAGTGAAGTGCTTACTTTTCAACTTTTTTTTTTTCTTTTGGGTTCCCTTCTTTGAACTTTTGAGCTTTTTTTTGCTCACAAGAATATCTATAACTTGATATATGTATAAAGCGGTTTATGTATGTGACAAGATATATTCAAAGTCCAATGCGATACACAACTTTCTTCCCCTTCTTCCCCTTGACGCTTTTCAAACTCGTCCCAATGATGTCCAGATCAAACGCATCGGAGGTGCCCTCATTGGCAACAGCACCGGTACCCCATGCGCCAGAGGAGGTGTTAACAGGCTTCACTCGAGGAATGAACTTCTTTGGCTGTTCCTTCGGCAAGCTGGGGAATAATCCGTCGTCAACAGACCTTGTAGGCATTGTCGATCTCGATACATACGATGGCGACGACGATGATGATGACCCAACGGCGGACGTGCTCCCCGAACCAGGAAGAGAAGGGTAGGATGCACCAGCACTAGGATTAATTGTCGACACCCTCTGTGCGGAACTCCAAGGATTCTTTGTCTTGCCCTTGCTTCCTTTTGCAGGCACAGGATTGTAACCTGGAATGCTGTATCCATTGATAGGTGTCGCATTAGACGAGATGCCTCTTGTTTTAATGTTACCTCTGGAAGAAGAAGAAGAAGAAGACGAGACCGGCTGTTTGGCAGATCGGGTATTTGCCCACGAACTAGCCCTCGGAAGTTCGGGAAACAAGGGAGTATCGTCCACAGGAAGACCGGGCAGCTCTGATGAGCCCAGTGATGTAGATCCTGATCCTGAGAGCTTCAATTTGGAGCTGGACCGAGATGTATTGTTTCCTCCCCAGAAAGACTGCTGCATCGCATTACCACTACCAGGCAACGCAGGAAACTTCTCTTTCAACTCCCTGACTTCTAATCGTGGTTTATTAAATGCTTCTAAATTTTTACGCAACTCTGACTTGGAAGGGAATAACCCAGACAATTCATAGATAAGCAAGTCATAGTCGACGTCCTTGCTATTCTTGAAAATCTCGTGATATTTATCCACAATCTCTTGTGCTGAAAGCGAGCCATTGCTGTATTCTATGTTGGCTGCTAAAAACTTATCGAAATCGGCTTGAGAATAGTTCAAGTAATGTCTTGCTCTTTCTTCTAATCGTTTTTTTTTCAAAGTGTATCCATCACTATCGGAGCTATCTTTAGGTGTCGATGCCTTTGTTTTTTTTTTACTATTTGGAACGGTGTATAACTGACTATTGAATGTATTGGTTGCAAACAGTATGTTGTTGCCACATAATCCAGCATGCTCTTTGGCCATATGGGTCTGTAGATCGAATTCGTCTCTAAACACAACAAACTTCTGATCTAAACATGACTGGACGGTACACACATAGTGTGCTGATCTGAAATGCTGGGCCAAATGATCGTAGTTACGAAAATATTGGGGGTTGTTAGGGTCTAACTGTTGGCAAATATGGCACTTCTCATGGTGGTCCCTCATGTGGATATATAATTCATCCTCCGAATAAAATCGCTTGTTTGTACAGAATTTACACTCTGGATGTCCTTTGAATCCTATACTATCTCCCTTCGTTTGATGCTGATGCAACTGCTTTCTGTTGTAAAGCTTCAACTCTGAGATGAATGCCTTTTTGAATTTGGCACACAACTCACAGTAGTATTTATCATGAACATCCTTGACATGGTTGTTCAATTCTTTGAAGTTACTCAATTTTTTTCCACGAAAAGCACACGATTTGATCGGACAAGTGTATTCCAGTAATTTGAGAGTTTCATCCTTGGCATAATCACTTGTAAATTTAACCCCATGATCACCTTTGAAAGTCAGTACGAGCTGTGACTTGCTTATTTCATCAAATTTATCAAAGGCTAAATTTTCAGTATATATGAAATAGGGAACTTCTGTTCGGCACACTAAACATTGATGTTTTTTGTATAGTGCCACATTTCTGAATGAACAAATATGACACACTTTGTGGTTACACGGAGATAGAGATGCAATTTTGATATTTTCTGCACAAATCAGGCATGTATCATCTTCATTTCCAGAATCATGCTTCGTGCTGATATTTGACATTGAACCATTTTCAGAGTTGAGATCAGATGGCGAGGAATTACTCACACTTCCACCTTTTGCTTGTAAAGCTGTATCATTTTTCATTTTCTTCACTTTCATCTTCTGCTTTGCAGGGTCCAGGTTTCCTGACATGGCCGATATTTATAACAGATTCTCGAAGAAACAAATGAGTACACCAAGGGAGTGCTCTCTGACTTTTTTGGATTAATACCCTTGATGGTAGAGTTGAACTGGCCTACCCATGTGCATCGTTTTTTTCAGTGTATGACGTCGAGTTTAACATTAAGTGTAAAGTATTTGAAAGTTAAACACCTTGAAAAAAAAATGTCGTCGCGTCGACGACATTTTCTTGCTTCCACTGAAATTCCATCTTTGACAGAAGAACATGTACAATGGAACATTCAATTGCAGAGTAACAAAAGGAATATTTTACCAATTTAAAACATTCAAAGTATCAAAGTTGTTGAAATTTCCAGAAATTCAGAAGAAAGCAAAAATCTCCTAATGTCTGGATTCAACTTAAGCGCAACAATAAATATTGTGCGATTGGCTTTCAATCCGCAACTATGCATGCCACAACTCGTAGTCCCTACATTCAACCATTTGCCGGTACCCATTCCCACAACTGGTTCATGTATAAAGGCGATTGTTCTCGACAAAGATAACTGTTTTGCGAAGGCTCATGACGATAAGGTGTGGCCAGAATATGAAGAAAAATGGGATCATCTAAAAAAAGAATACCCAGGAGTGAGTCTTCTCATTGTAAGTAACTCAGCAGGCACCAACGATGATAAAGATTACCGTCAAGCTAAAATTTTAGAAGAAAGAACAGGTGTCACTGTTTTAAGACATTCCACCAAAAAACCAGGATGTCATGAGGAAATCATGCAATACTTTAAACAGCAGGGTGTCTGTCATCATCCATCCGAAGTTGCAGTGATTGGTGACAGATTGTTCACAGACATGATTATGGCAAACATAATGGGTGCAAAAGGTATATGGGTCAGCACTGGTGTTATTCAATCAAACAGCTTGATTTGCAAACTCGAACGGTTGTGGTATTCTACCTTCAAATAATACTAGTTATTTTTTGACAGTGTAAAGGCCTTGTGCTAAAACAATGAAAGAAGAAGTTTTGCAACACTACAGCATGGAATGCATTGTACCTCACCCAGATCTAGTAATCTTTTAGGAGTATGTTCCAAGAATATTCATGAGATTAGAGGATCAATATATTTTTTTTCCTGACATGAGCCTTATGGTTGGCGGCTGTGCAGGGCTACGATCCTCTTTTGACACGATGGGCTCTTGCTTATGTACACTTAGAGTCACTGCACAACAGCCTCTACCGACAGTTATACATGATCCACACAGACTTTTGTCCATAAGGACTTGTATATTCTTTGCTAACATTGCTATGACTACAAGAACAGTCAATAATTTCAAGACTTTGCGTGAAATTCTTGATTATAACGATAGGCTGATCCAAGAGAGGAATTTGAATGGACCCAACGAAGAGCCCATAGAGGCTAGTAGATCTAAGACTTACACCCTCAAAAAAACAACAGCATTATCTGTACTAAACTGGGATGCTGTCTTTTCTAACAAAAAGGTATTTGCTTGCATGATGTTAATGTTGATTACTGTCTTATCTCAACTTGTATTCAGCTATGTTACATTCGCTTTAGTTAATGTACAGCAAAGTTTGGGGATATTTTACTTGTCGCAAGTCCTCAACTTGTTTTTTTCTTATGTGATGCCTCTTTCTTTGATCAAGGAACTGGATGAAGTTTTTGAAAATCCTGTTGCACAATTATCAAGCGAAATTGAGATTTACAGACAGTTGAAAATAAGCGTATTCGTTTATTGTATTTGCATTGTAATTTCTGCAGCAGCCTTGTTCAACGTTTTTTCTGGTGGCCCATTCATAGAACTTAGGTATAATTTTCAGGAGTTGCGAGATGTTCCAGTAGACCTGACTACTTTTGTACGCATTCTGCAAATAATATCTTTCCAATTGACCCTCATTAATTTGATATTGTGCTCGATCAATTTATATATAACCGACCGCAAAATTAGACGCTGTTTCAACAGAATAGAAAGATTACAAGATAGAGCAGATTTAGAGATGATGTTTAATGGGGAGTTAATTGAACAAAGGTTTGATCATAACTTTTTTTGACTTCGGATAGTCTATATAATTCTCTATATCGTTTGGCGGATTTCTACGAAACTGTTTTTGTATCTAATAAATGATAAAACTTGTAGTAGATTACAAAATAATATAAAAACAGGTATAATACTAATAGAGTCGACAAAGATCAGAATTAAAGAAGAACAATGAAAAGGTGCAAGATTAGAGATATGCCATCCAAAGAGTATCTGTGCTTGCCAAATTTCTTGGATTGACGGCGTGTGTTATCAAATTGACAACAAATTGACTTGATACAGATTGGCCAAAATTTTCGGTGTTTGCCAGTTGAGTGATTCTTTTGATTAAGTATTCCACATTTACTCTGACAATTTCTCTCAAATTAGGAGTTTCTTGGTTAGCAGATCTTACTCTTTGCGCATACCAAGATTGAATCTCATCTCTTATAAATAAATTCAAGAAATGTTCTATTTCATACTGTGGATCAGCCAAGCATTGTGCAATAATCATCAAATGCATGGATAGTATACCCTCCGATCCAACAGGACCAATCAGTTCTTGAATATTAGGAGTTAATCTGAATGGAACCAACTCCAACGAACAGAACATCGGAGCAGCACGTTGAGCCGAGACGTCCAAAAAGCTATTTTGGAAAATATTATGTGGTGTTTTTCCCCCCACAACTTTATATGGCAACATTTCTGAAGTCCAAACTCTACCAGAACCTTGGTGAATATGTATCTTCTGTGGCTGTCTGGCATTTATACAGAGCATGTACGTTGCAAAAATGAACGTGGCATATTGTGAAGTAAATTGTTTGCGGAACACCCAGAAATCCTCGAATTTAGGATAAAAATGCAAGAAATAATTCTTCATGACAGTGTTTGGCACAAATAAAGATTGAATAGAACTTAAAATCTCAGTCTTAACACTCAAAACATCAGGACGCGGCAGTCTTGGATCATATGCAGCATGCAATTTTTCTATAGTGTAAGCCAATGGTTCATCCCTGTTCTGACCTTTGATCTTACAATAATTTTCGTAGATGGTGAGCATGTTCACGTATTTTTCATCATCTGACACTAATCTTATATGAGGTGAAAGTGGGACTGCCGCAGGCAATGTGAATTCAATATGGCGACGTCTAGTTTGAACTGTTCTCGATAATTGGTCATTGAATAATCTGAATAGTTGGAATATACGCTCTTCTCTTCTGCAGTGTCTGGCAGCTGGGAATTGCACAGCAAATTTGTGTAGACTACCGTCATGACCACGAATTGTAATACGTTTGTAACAAGCTGTTGGACCACGAATCATTTCAATTGTGGGCATGAACCTCTCAATTTTAATAAAGTATTGATTACTCTCTTTATTCAACAGATATTGTCCTGGAATTTCAATGTCTTCGAACTTTTGATGATGAAATTGGCTTAAATGTGGGCATACTCTTTCTAAATTGACTTTACCATAAGTTCTATCCAACTTCTTTTCCAAGCAGTCCTTCCATTTTTTTAATTTCGAAATATAAGTCTCAAGGTTAGGCTTACTTTGAATTAGGTCAACCTCAAACTCCTCCTTTATATGTTTTGGTAGAACAGTATTGGCAAATCTCACAATATTAGCCTCCGTCGATGGTGGTAGCCTTGCATCTTCTTTTGGATTTGAGAGTCTATTGAAATACTGAACCCCATCGTTATAAAGGGCTACTACCAATCTGTATGCGTCTCCATCGTGATTCGATTTAAACCTTTGACTGATTTGATCAACTAAAGACTCTAAGGATAATGCCAACAACGGGTAAGCAGTTTTCAAAATTCCCATAATCTCATCTATATGTATCCATGGCTTAGCTTGGTTCGGTTGACTTGCAGCAGAATTGGGTGCGGGAGAACCCACTGCTGGACTCCCCACAGGCGTATTCATACTGTTTGTATTACCACTACTGGCAGGGTTATTACTATTGGACGTGACTGTGCCTGATCCCGAACTTGTCAATTGCTGCCTTTGTAAAACTGCGAAATCTTCCTTAGAAGTTCTAAGTTGGAAATGCAATGCTTGTGGGTACGACTTTGCAATTTTGATCAAAATTTTCCTAGCAAAGTTGGCCTCCTTGTGAGACAAAGCAGAAAGAAGTTGGGGAATAAAGGTTACCCAATACCACACAGGCATATCACCTTGGTGGGATTCAAATGATTCAGCTAGCGTTCCAGTGTTATCATCCAAGCTGATCAGCCATAAAATTCTGCATAATAAACGCCTTGCTTTGTTGTTTTTGTAAAGACTTGCAGCTTGTAAGTAACAGCTTATTGCATGTTTAGCAAAATTGATATCATTGCTTTCTTTGAATCTTCGATCATTAAAAAATCCCCATTCAGCCCATGCTTTTGGTAAGTTCAAGTCGAGCTGAACAGCAGTAGCAAAAGCTTGATTCGCTTCATCTGGAACATTGAGTTTAGCCAAAAACATACCTTTGAGTGTAATAAATTCAGCTTTTTGTTGTGCTGCAAAATAAACTAGATTGGTATTACTGATCACATCAAGGCCCGTGTTGAGCTCTGCTGGATTTTGGTAATGGCATTTAGCTTGTTCCCTTAGCTTCAAAAATGCTTCTTGGATTTCGATATTAGGAAGGGTATATATCTTGGTCAATTGATTAATGCAAACATCTGGCATTTCGTGCTTTCTGGCAACATGAGCAAACCTATTGATTACCCAAGCAATCTCATGGTACCCACGAAAAGCATATGAGTTGTTATTATTGTTGGTCTGCTGTAGAGCTGGAATTAACGGTATATAAACCTTATTGATAACTTCAAACGCATGTTTTCGCCATGTAACTAAATCGTTCCAAATGTTGATATCATCCCATGTGTTAGGAAGTCTTTCTCTCCAAGCTTGTAACACACGCTTCAAGTCTTGAGATTTAATATCTAGGTTTTCCGCAGTTGTTGAGGTCAAACTTCTATACACTTGCGTGGCCTCCATGAATTCCACATATTGTTGAAAACTATGAAGTAAGGATATATGAGCATCCGTCAGCCTTTGAGGGAGAGTATACCATTTCCTGAGGGCCAATTGAATACCCTCATCAACCTGTCTTGTGACATTTTGAATCGTTTCAGTATTATGCGCATAGCCTTGTAAACACAAGAAAGCTTGAAACATTTGTCTTCTCGGTGTTGGAACGTCCATGACAGTCTTTGTAGATTGCTCCAAAGGTTCCCTGTCCGCTATCCAATCAGCAACTCTCCATCCACATTCCAACAAAAGATCTGTAAACCCTTCGTGCTTTGCGAGCTCAGTCAATATATCCCAACATTGGAGCTTTTCTGCGCATAAAATCCAATTGTCTTCCCACAACGCATATTCACTTTCACTATATGGAAGAATACTGCTTCTTGCCTTGACCTGTGCAGTTTCGTATAGTTTCATAGCTTTATCCCATAACCCTATTTGCTCATAAGAGAGTGCTGCGTTAGTCTCAAAATACTTAGAACGCCGACGCCATAAACCATAAAACATATCGTCTTCTTGTAAATTAGCGTACATTTCAACCAATGCATCTCTATTTGCTTCTTTAATTTTTGAATTTTCTGTTATAGGGCTGGCTTCAATTTGTTCCAAGATTCTAACCCCTGAATACCATGCGTCATAATTTATACCCAAATATTTGACCAAATGTGGTGGAAGTTGTAAATCCGAACACATCCCAGCAGCAGTAAGCATCGTGTTAATCACATTTGGCTTACCTTCTTGCTGACGCATGTGATAATCTTTGGACAATAAAGTGACGAATGCGTATAAGAAATCAGATTTATCTTTTTGGTCGATGGAGTTGTATACGATTGGAAATAAATTGCACCAAGATTTATGTATCGCTTCAGGACTTTGATACGAAATATCTAGTAGAGGAGTTAGGATATCAGACGCCGTCGTTTTCATATTTCCATCAATGAAAGTTTTGTGCTTAGACAACAAGTTTTTAATATCTTCAGATGTGGAGTCAACTGGTTTCTCGGGCAAAACAACTTCAATCTCGTCAAGACCAGCAAGAGTGTTCTCAGTAGAGGCTAATTTCAGTGGGTAAGTGAAATCAAAAGCACCGTACAGGATTTGAGATGCTTGATTCAACCATGGATACTCAGATAAGTACTCCCAATTCTGCTCACGGATAATGTAAAAAAGTCTACTTTTTATATCCTTTTCAAGAGAACTGTTAAGAATTGACATTAATTCTTGGCGAATACCAACATCTGAAATTTTCGTTCCAACTAAAAAAGGATGCTCCAGTCTAAATGTGAGTTCACTGTAATTTAGACTCTCGTCTTTAAAAATATCCATAATAATTTGGTAGTAAATTTTCGTGAGTTCAGAATCACCTTTAAGTTCGTATGTCATCATCTTTGAAAGAATTCCAGCCTTCTCCTTTGCAGTTGGGGCCACTGTGGACGTCGAAAACAGCCATTCTCTCACAATTTTTGCAATAGTTGTGAGTAGAGCTTTGTCAATCGATTTATCAATAAGTTGTACTAATAAAGAAAGGTATATTCTTCTTTGATCACCGAGAGATGAAATTTGAGTAGCACCAAAGGTCAACAATTTCTCAACCAGCTTAGTCGTCATTTTTGCCTCATATTCACTAGAAGTGGTATTATCTACAGTTGACTGAAGCTTTCCTTGACTTGCAAGTGTAACATGGTCTTTGACCAATTTTCCTAGAGTTCTAACAATTAGTGGAATTTGAGGATCTAACAATTGGGGTTTAAATTGTGATATAGTCGAAAGTAAAGTGACACCCGCCGCAACCGAATTCATGATTCCTAAATCTTCAGCAACGACTGATACCAAAAATTTCATGAATTTGACTCCTTCGTTTTCTTGTACATCTTCCTCGGATGAAGATTCGATTTGAACAGCTTGCAAGATAAGAAGAAGAACACTTTGTAGAGCCTCCTGAATATCGTGATTATTGGATTTAATACATTTCTCTAAAAGAGTTTGAAGTTGAGGCAAATTGGAAATGATCCATTCTGATGTTTTCCACTCTAAAGCGATATTAAGCACCTCCAAAGCATTTAAGCAGTAAACTAACATATTACTCACGTTTGAATCAGTGTTGATCAAAAACTTTTCGAAAAATGTAAGCTTTACTGAAACGTCGGGCCAAAAGCCTGGAGAAAGAAGAATATGAAGAATATTCAAAGCACGCCGACCTAGCTCGTTTTCTGAAGCCCGCTGAGGACAAATGCAAACATAACGAATCAAGAATGTAATACAAGTATCTCTCTGCCCAAGGGGAACCGAGTATACTCTTGGAAGTATAGGCTTAGACTCTTCGTTCTTACTCTCACTTATGTTTCCTTCTTCTTTAGCCGATGGTTCATCAACGTCCATAGCATCATCGTCAGCATCATTTTGTTTCTCGATTTCCATCTTATCGTTAGTGTCAATGCCAGATTCTGAGTTCCCCTCTTCTAAAGATTTCTTTGCTTTTGCCTCCCAATGTAAAATCAACTCGGCTAAATCAATAGCTAAAATTTGATTCTCAGTGGCAGAATTATTGATCACTGTAAGCTTTCCCATGGCGGTGATAATATTAGGTATGAACTGATCTCTTGCGGCATAGAACAAATCTGGATGATTCACAATGAATTGATATATGTTGGAAACCTGCGTTACCACAAAGCCATCTTCGGATAAAATTCTTCTAGTCCAGTTGAGCCATTCTCTATCCGCATCTAACTTTCCATTCAAATAAGGAGCAAGCAAATCCAAGGACTGTCTAACCATAAACTTAACGTCATTTTGGTTCGCCTTTAAAAGAGCGACAAAGACCTGAATAACAACTTTGGCAGGAGTGTCAAAAGCTCTTATAAAATAAACAGTCGAAATGTAGGCAGCCTGTTTGGAGATGCTATCTTCTAAACTAATAAAATTCCAATTGAACTTAATGATATCTTTTTTCCAATCGACAACAGACTCCGGATAATACGTTACTAACAGTGATGTCAATTGTAGAAGTTCAACTCTATATTTATCAACAACACACGACTCCATTTTCGGGCTATCTTTTCCTGATTTCCATATTTTTTCCCCAATTAGTCTCAGCCAAGATACGGGTATACCGTTCTGTTTAACTAAATCGTAATTTCCATTCTTTTTCGCATTATAATAGCATAGAGGAATCACTATGTGTTTGAGCAGACAGATTTTCGTTGACATTTGATGCTCAGGATCAATAATAACTTCAGTAATTTCATTTAGATAAGTTAAACTAGCGCTGATGTCACTCGATTTTACAATGTCGTTTAGAATAAATTCATTGAAATCTTCATGGAACACTATGCCATTCAAACATAAGTAATCAATGAGGTTAATAACGGCTTTTGCGTCTTTTTTGTTTAATTTGAGGTACCTCACGTAAATCTTTTGAAGTTTTTCAGTGGACTGATCAAGTTGGAAGTGGATTGCAGAAGAGATTGGAGATGATTTTTGGTAATTCAAACAGTCAATAGTCACACCAGCTAGTTGCTTCAATATGCTCCCAGAAGAAGCGAACCACTCAGAGTCAAGCTTTGATAAAGAGTCAATAGAGTCTATCATGTTCACTAGCATCACGCATCGTATATCGTGATTGGTTTCATTTAAAACAAGATCCATCAACGTCACGCTATTTTTCTTGAATTCTTTTCTTAACTCTGGGCACTCAGGGCTTCCAATAAAAAAAGCAAACCTTGAACCATAGTTTCTCGAAGTAAAGTGTTCTTTCATAAAGGTAATGGAGTGCTCCGAAAAACGGTTCAAAAAACTACCTATAGGAGCTCTGAATGGAGAGCTATAATGACGGCGAAGATTAGTTTCAAGAAATAAAAGTGTCTCCATCAATTCCTTTAAAAAGGTGTAAGCTTGAGGGGGGAGAAGGTGAAAAATCTTGAATATAGCCACAATTATTTGAACCGTCATGTTACTGTCGAGCTCTTGTAAAGAAATGTGTTGCAAAACTCCTGGTTGCGCCCAAGCCATGAGATGGTCTAGCAACTTTCTTCCTATCTCAACTTTGAAGTAAGAAATCAATAGCTCAAGCAACCTAGAAAGAGCTTCTAATCCTGATACAGTAAGCTTTTTGTAGTCCGATAAATTCATTAACATTGGGCGTAAACCGCTTTGAAGAAGTTCCTTCGGTAGCTTTGAGTTCTGGGATAGCACTTTTTTCAAACCAGAATGAGCAGCATTGATAATTCTGGAACTTTTCGAACAAAGTGTCTTAAAAAAAACGCTGAGAATTCGTATTCTTACTTGACTGTTAGAAAACTCTTTTTTAGTCAACGCCAATGATAACAGTTCAATACAAACAATCCTCAAATTTATTAGTTGTTCAGCAGTACTGTGTTCTGAGATATTGTTAATATTAATCAAAGATTCATCGTCTGCATCAACCAAAGCAAGCGCTTCAGATAGCAGTCTATTCAATTCATCGTTAAATTCCAAGAATGTGTCATCTAAACCCAAACAAAAAGTAATAGCATCAATGTTTCCAATTTGCATATGGAATGGTAAAGCTCTTAGGGGTTTACCAAATATAGGAGCCAACAGAATACCCTTGCTTGGAGAGATCATAGTAGAAATTGGTACTGAAGTAACCTCGGATAATGTCTGCAGTGCTTCCTTTGCCGTTTCTCTCACCCTTATGCTGGAGTTGCTTAGATCAAAAACAATTTGACTGACTATCGATTGGAATGACTGTTGGAATACTGCTTCTTTCGATACCTCCTTATTACAGTTTCTAAGAATTTTCAAAATAATGTTTTTGGCTATTGTACAAACTTCGGATGGAACGTCATCTGGGGTGTCTCTTAGAACAAAAAACATTGCTCTTGAGATTTCTAGCTGTCTGACACCAAAATACTCAAATGGAATATTAAGATCCTCGATCATAATTTGTAATCCCAAACAGCCTCCAAGTTTGTCATAGTAGGCATCCTCAAAACAACAATGAATGAAGGTAGAGCACATTCTCCTAATTGGCATAAATTTGAGGGCACCATTGATTGAACCAAATAACGTAACACATGTGTCAAAAATAACTTCGATGGCAAATTTACCAACATCTCTGACAGAACTCACGTAATGACTCAACGAGTAAGAGATGACTTCGTAAATTGTATTGGTATTCAAGAAGTGTTTGCCTTCATTATTAGCTACTGAAAATCTTCTGCTAATCTTGTGATGATCAATCATGGCTTTGCTTAAACTTAAGAGAACATAATGCTGGCAGATGCCTTCAATCAAAACGTATGATTCGTCTCTGACCTCGTCGAGAGAGACAGAGAAAAAAAGAGACTTTAGTAACCTAATCAGAAGCTCTTCTTGCCTGTCAAATTTAACCTGATCTTTCGTATCGTCCGCTTCCAAAAGAATCTTGTTGTGATCAATTGGCTCCTTACCTTCTTGAAGAATGAAGTTGACAACTTGCTGAACCTGAATTTCATAGTGTTCAGGAATATCATTCGAGTTTACGATTAACTTCAAAATTGTAGAAAGATATTTGTATGCACTGACTCGGTAGTGAAGTTTGTACCGAACACTCTCTAAAGTATTCAAAGCGGTGTTCACTGCAGCGGTTAGGGAAACAGGAACTTCCTTCGAAATCCCTTCAATTTTGAACATTCCATCTAGTCTCTGGTCTGTGAGTGTTTCACCTGATAAATCATTGTGTAAAGTCATAAAATTTCTATTTCTTCCACCCAGCTTACCGAGAATCCGGAGTGTTGTATGCGAGTGCTGATGATAGTAAGGTAATGGTTTTAAATGTTTCCATAAAGCTTTCATAACATCTTCGATGACCGGTTCAATAATGGGATCAAAATATTCTGCTGTTAAGTTATCCACACACAATTCCAGAGTTCTAAGGCCTTGACTTATCAAATCTTGTGATCCATTCAAAGCAAAAACCAAGGGCTTCATCAAATAGCTTAAGTAAGGTACCAGTACACTCAACCGTACAGGCACAGTTAAGCACAACTCAACATAAATATCTCTCTCGTGTGGACGACGAGCTGTCCGCACCAGTCTATTCAATGATTCAAGTAAGACCTGTAGTAGAGGCAAAATTTCTTTATATAATGATTCAAACCTACCACCACCAATACTTCTGAATAGAGTCCTGATCAAATAAAAATAGACAATTGGTTCCTTTGTCTTCATGGAATAGTTCAAGCAGTCTAGAATCAATTTATTAAGGTGGGGCAGTATAACATTTTCATTAGCGGTGGGAAATAGATTGACAGACATGAAACAAAGTTTGAATAGCCTTATCAGAATATTGGACTTCACTATGTCCATGTCACCCAATTCGTTCAACTTGGCGATTACAAATACGATAAGAAGACTCGAAAAATTTGAGGTCGTTATCTCACTTGCTAAAAAGAATTGGGGTATATGGAGCAAAGCAGGATTGTTCAACGTAGCTTCAAAAAGATTTGGTAATTCAGATTGCACAATCTCATTGAAAGCTGCTGGCTCGAGATAAATGAAAATTGTTGCCAGTATTTCCATCAAATCTTTTTCTTCTTTCGAAGACGTTATAGGGAGATTTGGGCCCGTTATATCAAAAGTCTGCTTTAAAGCTGAACTTATGGTGGTAATTTTTGAGCTTTGAAAAAACTTCAGTCCACCAATAGATTCTTTAAATAATCTTTTGAATATATTGAGTTCTTCGATTGTTATTATTCTAGCACTTTCTTGCCAGACTTGCGGTGAGTAGTCTTTTGGAGCAGCTAGATTACAGCTTTTAAATCCGTAGCAGATTGATTTTAAGAAAGTCATCAAAGTTCGGAAAAGGTATCTTGCGCCATCCAGCGGGTCTTGCGTTGGGGGTTGGAATATTTGAATGGGTAACTTTCTTTCAATTTCTGCAAATGACAAGTTCGTGACAAGATCCTTGTCATCATCAACGTCCATCTTACTTTCCGAAGCCTTCTGATCTAAATGCAATTTCTCTGAAAGATTTCTAATATGATAGTTTTCGTCCAATGATCTGCCCGTCAATTCTTTACCGTAAGATTCTAATTCCTTTAATTTTAATGCTCTTTCTTTTCTATTATTTTTGAAGTCCTCGTGTTGTTTCATTATATTGTCATACTGAAAATTCAAAGATTCAAATCTTTTACCAAACGTGTCTATTATAAGCAAAATAATTTGCCTTGAGTCAGCCTTATTTTCTAACTTGAGAATCCGGTCCATCAAGTTCAATAATAATTTAGCACTCATAATGTGTACAGTTTGGGCCAAAGTGTCATCCTGCAAATAGCCACTGTAAGTTTTTACACTTTTCCAAATTTGCTCAGTTGTAAGTGAGCTGTTGACATGAATGAAATCTGCAACAATTGAATAAGCTAAGGGCCGAAGTGTCTCATGAGCAGTTAGACCATCGCCTATCAAAATATTATCATCAAACAATAGATCGATTTTTGGTAGGAACAAAGTTCTAAAGTTTGTAGATAAAACGTGCCGAGTAGCATGGAGTAACTCTCGTCTGGCAGCAGACAATTCCCTTGGGCAGTCTTGCAATAGGCGGATTATCAATACAGGGATCTCTTGCTGATAAGCTTCTATGCTTGATGAGTTGTTCTTTCTTATAAAAACGTATGCCATAAAAGAAGATGCCTTGACTTGAGCAAAATTAAAATCGTTGTAAATAGTATTGTTGTTAAGGGAGGGTGCAATCTTGACAACATTTGTATGAGCGGCATCGGCTTTTGCGTGTTCCGCTTTTTGTGCAGGTGCCTGCAATTTGAGTACATCAATGACGAGAGGAAGAATGGTACCAACGGTTGAATCTAATAATGTTTTGTAAGTACTGTACAAAGAGACAAGAGTTATTGGGCATTCTGAAGCCATCTTAAAAGAATGTGTTGCCTTAAACAGGGTGTTCGTTGCTGCGACATCATCAGTAGATGTAAAATCTGAAGGGGAAGAAACGGATGACTGGCCTACCAAAGTCTCTTCTTTTTGGGTCTCCTTTTCTTCTTGTTTTGTGTCTTCTCCATCTTCCATTTTAACATCTGATGTTTCTTTGCTTTCAGCTCCGACTTCGTCACTATCTTCGGTCTTATGATCATCGTGTTGTGCGGATCCGTTTGCGTTTTCGCTGGCGGCTTCAATTGCGTCGTCCTCGACCTCTTCATTTTCGTTCTCTGATTTGTTTGCCGCAAGTTTTTTAACTTCCTCTGTGGAGCTAGTTGGTTCTTCTTTGGAGTCAAAATCATCTTTCGAATCATTTATACTATCTGTTTTTACTTCAGAAATTTCCTGAGAAAAAGAATCAGGTTTGCCGAATTGTTCATCGACTAAGTCAGCTAGATTGACATAAACCGATTTCAAGAAATCCATATACTCGTCAACCTTAGATGATAAGAAGTTTTTGTAAGATTTGTGTAACGAGGTTATGATTTTCATACACTGCAAACCATTTTCTTCATTATCTTCCTTAAGTATAATCATCAAATTGTCTGACACTGTCATTGCATAGGGTTGGAAAGTCTCGTTGACGGGGAGTCTATGGATGATATCTAGAATCAAATATCTAAGTTTTTGCTCTGGAGAGTTTGCAACAAATGAAACCGGGACAGTTTTTAAATGATCAAAAAATACGTCTAGTAGTTTTTGTAAAAAGTATTCATATTCATTGACTCCGTGATATGTTTCAAGGATATCGCATAGTTCTGAAAATAGTGAATGTTTCGCTTGATAATCTAACGATTTGTCCTCGAGCTTCGCAACAAAAGCATCTAAGTGCTCAGCATACGAAGTCATCGAATGAAAACGTTTTTATGTCACTATTTTATTATAACAAGTTTTAGATACACGTTTTCTATAAAATATCCGATCTAGAAACAGTAAGAACAAATAAAAAGTAAAGCGTGTCTGGAAGCCAACAACATTGGTGAAGAAAAATGTATCTATGTGACGGATCGATGCAGGAAAGAGAACAGTGAAAAAAAGTGCGAACTTGGTTTACCCCCAACATGTCTCAGTCACGTGACTTGGCTGTTGTATTCTTCCTCAACATAACGGCTCCATAACTTTTCGTAATCGTAAAGCAACAGATGGAAGTCTTCCAAAGAAACGCTTGCTCCAGTTTGTTTACGTGCAAAGGTAAGATTCCAGTAATGTTGTGGCGTAAAAAGAAGAACCTCTCCATATTTTGAGTTAGCGTCATCATACTTCTTAGACTCGAAACTGTTATCGCTTTCAATCGGGGGTTCTTCAAGCTCCAATTCTGGATAGATATTTTCTTTATCACTGGAATTTCCCCAGTCATTGTCGCTACTACTTTCCTCTGAGTTTAGATTCTCAGTTCTCATTATTTGCAGACTACGCCTACCAAATTTATGTCCGTCTGCACTGTCAATACGAGGTGATATCTGAGCAAGAGGCTTTCTTTTCAACAGTGTTTTGTACTTTTGAGTCGTTAAATTAGGTATGTCAAGCTTTTTTGATTCGTCAGAAGCAACTTTCCTGTTTTTTCCTACATTTTCTGGAAGGTCTGTTTGCGTATTTAGCTCTGCCAGTTTCGACGTATTTAGTTCATTGTCACTTGAAAAATGTCTTTTACTAAGAATCGTGTCACTTATAATCCGAAGGCCACGGTATCTATTGAACTTTTTTCGAGATCCCGTAGAACCAATACTAGTTTTTACAGTTTTCAACGATTCTTGCTGTGAAGCGTGTGCTTTACTATCCCCATTACTCTGCACTGGTGGATCCTTATAAATTTCAAAGTGCCTGTTCAATGAAATTGAGCCATTTTCATTTGAAGCTTGTGTGGTTATACTCGTGATGTTATCGCTAGAGTTATTACTAGAGAAATGTGTTGGCTCATTGATATGCTCAAGAAGTGGCTCTTCCTCAAATCGTGGTATTTTGTAACTTTTACGTGGTATAATTGGGGAATCTTTGCTCTTTTGCATCATTGTGTGATTTTTTCCACACTTCTCTAGTTTTGAATTTAAATTCCCTGTTCAAAGGTCGTACATAGAGAAAATGTGCTGACTTTTTAAGATTTGCTACGAACAAAGGGAACTCATGCAGGGAATCTGACCAATTTCCACTTTAGGACAACTCCGTCGTTCTCGTGCTGCGCCACGCAAATTTTTTAATTTGTGGCGCAGCGAACTACTGAACAAAAAAATAGAAAACCTAGTTTGATTTTTTCATATCTTTCATACTTTTTATGGCATCTTGGATTGAGGAAAGAACGTTAGGCTCAGGAATAAAAGAGGTCATTTGAGAGTCCACCCATATAGAGTATTTCCATAAAATATGGGTAAAGCCAAGAAGACAAGAAAGATTTCTGTCAAAAGGATGGTCAAGGCAGATGACCAAAGAATAAAGAAAAATCAAGATAAAGCAAAAGACCCTGAAGCTGACAAGGAATTGGTCAGATCTGTGCCGCAAGTTTCGTCTGCATTATTTTTCCAATTCAATCAAGCAATAAAGCCACCTTACCAAATCATAATTGATACAAATTTCTTCAACTTCAGTATTCAGAAAAAGATTGACATCGTGAGAGGAATGATGGATTGTTTGCTTGCTAAATGCATACCACTGGTGACAGACTGTGTTCTAGCTGAACTAGAAAAATTGGGTCACAGATATAGAATAGCACTCACTTTGGCTAAAGATCCTAGAATAAAACGACTCAAGTGCTCACACAAAGGTACATATGCCGATGATTGCATAGTCAGCAGAGTTATCCAAAATAAATGTTACATAGTGGCCACTAATGATGCAGACATGAAGAGAAGAATAAGAAAAGTCCCTGGTGTTCCCATCATGAGTGTGGGGGGGCATTCCTATGTTATTGAGAGATTGCCAGACGTTTTTTAGTTGGGGCGTGGTTATGCTTTATAAATTTGGAATCACTGGAACGGGATTCAGTCCGACAAAACTTACAGCTAACTCTTGTAATAGTCATATAAACGCATGTAGGTGTATTTGTTCAAATATAAACTCTAGGCATTTTTATGCAAGAAAAATTTGATTAAGGTAGGCGATCCCCAGTGCTTTCACATTAAGGAGGAGGAAAAAAGGCCAAGCCATGCCATATCGCTCTAACTTCCGAGGCTCGACCTTGGAGCTCACAAATATGTCCCTAAGACTACTGGCTGGCACCGTTTTTCCTATCTTCTGGTCTGCTAAGGGGGTTAACTGGCGTTAATACCACGCAGAATAATGGACTCAGATCACGATATAAACATGACGGGCAACTCTGATGATGATACGCCGGAGGACATTGCTAATTTACATGAATTTACCAACGTTGCACACCCTGCTTACTCAACTAAGGTCCCGCCACCACCTCCGCCACCACGTCATCAATCTCACCCTATAACTTCTGAGCCTGCACCTCCGTCCTATACCCCGATTACTGACGAGTTGACTGAGTATCCTAACAATTTAATGGCTAGGCCCAAAACAAACATCTTCCTTGATTCAGAAATACGGGAAAAGCTCACATCTTCTTTGCATCAATACAACTCTAATTTTGACCCTGTAGCTGACACTGAGCAAATATCGATTGATGATTATATATCCAATAAAACAGATTTTTACACTGATATCTCCAAAATGGTGAAAAGATCTCATGGATTTGGAGTACTATTGCCCTTACGATCAGATTTGTTTGAATCGTATTTAGCTTCATTTTTGATGATACTCTCACAGATTCCAAAATTCAGTAACTTAATACTAAAGCATGAATTTCTTATCTTTGGTTACAAACCTAATTGGTGGAATAGGGAAAAGTGCTCAGACAATCCTTTACTAATTCAGGAAATCCAACGTTTAGTTGCATTTTTAAATGGAAATTCACGCAGATCATTCGCTTCTTTATTCAATCTTATCAATTGCACAAATAAGCTTGTCAGCGAAGAAATTGAATCCGTTTCTGATTTCCAGAATTTCTTTATGAGTAACATTTTGTCCTCAGTTTCTTCAATTGACTCCACCTTAAGAGAACCACTTGAAAATATGTTCAAAGTTGTTGGAGGATATAATGCTGATGAAAATTCAAGAGAAGACGAGTTTTATAATATACCTATCACAGATGATGAGATTTGCCCTGACTTGTATCAAACAATTCACAGACAGTTCTTTCAGGATGACAGCGATAGCTTTACTGATCGTATTTTTTTACTGAAGCTTCCTGAGGTACTAACGATTGTTTTCGAGCCAGGAATGAACAATTTGAGTGGAGGTTTTCGGATTGAAGAAAACTTCTATCCACAGATTTACTCTTACGAGCATAGAAACATCCTTCTCAAAGTAGATGACGAATTACAAAGCATCAAATTGAGACAAAGAGATTTGAATCAAAAGACATTCCAGTTGAGAGCATTCAATGGTAAAAGCGTTCACAGATTACTTAGCGAATCTTCCAGGCATTTACAATCTGAATCACGCAAAATTGGTCAAGAAGAGCTAGAATATGAAGATCTGGCTCCCGAAACTGAGACTAGGAACAATTTAAACGCTTGCTCAGAAAAGGACAAATACGCAGCTGCTGGGCAGAGTATCGAGATGATGCTGTCACATATTGGTGATGTTCTCAGACAATCAACTGATGAGGTTAAAAGACTCAATGAGCGAGCTGCGTTATTGCAGGCCAGTAAGTACGACATAGATAAGTTGTTGGATCCTGACACAAAAGCAGAGTTTGAGCCATGGATACTGATCGGTGTTGTACTCAATCCCGTCCAGTTTTACTATCGCGAGAAAAAGAATAATATTTGGATTGGGGTGAATATCTCGTTTGAAACTTGTAAAAGTTATACTACCTCTAAGCTTGCATTTGATGATATCCAAAGTCTTACTAAGGAGTACACAGAACATGATTTTGGCGAGGGGATGGTTTTGATATACGTCAAGGAATCTGTCTTTTACGACGGTGATTTCTCCCCATTAAATCACACACTACAAACGTTCATTGATAAAGATAATGAGAAATTAGAAGAGCGGATTGGTATTCTCTCGAATAAAGCTTCCTCGGACTTCTATGACACGAAAAGTTCAGGGTCATCCTCTGGATCGAGCTTGATGGAAACTGGCAAAAATAGAGAAGACCTGTCAAAATGCGATGACAAATCCATTGTGGGTTCTGATCCATTTGAGGATCAGTGAAAGAGAACAAACTTCGCACATTTCGATGGTAGAATACCTAGTAAAATGTAGTACTATGATACACGATACAGATGAATAATATATAACTAGTGCCGCTGAGACGATCGACTCAGGATATCCTTAGCCTAACGCAGGCATCCATACACCCGTACACCTGTGTGTAATATTGTGCATATTTTGCGTGTACCGTGTACAGTTTCTTTAATTTCACAGAAAATCGCTGAATTAGCATGGCAAGGGAGTGAGTGAGGTGTAGTGAGATTCTGGTCTCTTTTTTTTCACTTCATGTTTTCGGGATATTGAAACTACATTGGCAATTGAAGATTTCCAGAACGTTTCGAAAAGCTCTTAAAAACTTTCTTTTTTGACTCGTCTTTCGGTATCGAACACAAAATGGCATCTCGTTTTTTCGCTACTGCCTTGAGAGCATTCAACAGAGTATCTGGTAAGTTTGAGATATATTATTTGATGCGAAATCGTTGTCTCCAAGGAGAACTCCTATAAATCAGATTGGAAAATAGAGACGAAGAATGCAATACTAACGGCGTTGATTTCTATTTTAATTTTCCTTCTCTTTTGCAGTTGCTAATGTTCCAAGAATTGCACCAAGAGCTTCGATTAGGTTTGCATCTTTTGATAGATCAAAGCCCCATGTTAACATTGGTACTATTGGTCACGTCGATCATGGTAAAACAACCTTGACTGCTGCCATCACTAAAGTTTTGTCTGAAAATGGTGGTGCCGACTTCTTGGATTACTCCTCTATTGACAAGGCTCCAGAAGAGAGAGCGAGAGGTATCACTATCTCCACTGCTCATGTTGAGTACGAAACTGACAAGAGACACTACTCCCACGTTGACTGTCCAGGACATCAAGATTACATCAAAAACATGATTACTGGTGCCGCTCAGATGGATGGTGCCATCATTGTTGTTGCTGCCACTGACGGTCAAATGCCTCAAACTAAGGAACATTTATTGTTGGCTAGACAAGTCGGTGTCCAACACTTGGTTGTCTTTGTCAACAAGTGTGACACCATTGATGATCCTGAAATGTTGGAATTAGTTGAAATGGAAATGAGGGAATTGCTTTCTGAATACGGCTTTGACGGTGATAACACTCCAGTTATCATGGGTTCTGCTTTAATGGCATTGGAAGGAAAGAAACCAGAGATCGGTAAGGAGTCCATCTTAAAGTTGATGGACGCTGTCGACACCTGGATCCCAACCCCACAAAGAGATTTGGAAAAGCCATTCTTGTTGCCTATCGATGAAGTTTTCTCTATCTCCGGTAGAGGTACTGTTGTTTCTGGTACCGTCGAAAGAGGTACTTTGAAGAAGGGTGAAGAGATTGAAATTGTCGGCGGTAAGGACGGTGCTCTCAAGACCACCGTTACCGGTATCGAAATGTACCATAAGGAGTTGGACCAAGCTCAAGCTGGTGACACTCCAGGTATCTTGTTGAGAGGTGTCAAGAGAGAACAAGTCAAGAGAGGTCAAATTTTGGCAAAGCCAGGTTCCGTCAAGGCCTACAAAAAGTTCTTGGCCTCCTTGTACATCTTGACCAAGGAAGAAGGTGGTAGACACACCCCATTCTCCGAGAACTACAGACCACAGATGTACATTAGAACCACCAACGTCAACGTCACCTTGAAGTTCCCAGACACTGAGGAAGACCACTCCAAGCAAGTTGCCCCAGGTGACAACATCGAGATGATTGTTGAGTTGTTGTACCCTGTTGTCTTGGAGGTTGGCCAAAGATTCAACTTGAGAGAGTCCGGTAAAACTGTCGGTACCGGTATGATTACCAGAGTCTACGAAGAGTAAGTCTACCGTGCAAATTTGCATTGCTAGATGGTGTAGATGAAGCGCGTTGTCATACGCGTACTATGTATATATACAACCGATCCGGCCCTTTTTCCCCGTTTTATTTCCATGTTTATAGTATCAATACATATGTACGCACGTACACAATTCATTTGTAATCTTTCTCTGCTAGCACAGAAAACATAGTATTTTCTGAGCTACTTTTTTTCCGTCCGAGTGAAGGTTCTGCCACTCCCTTCTGCCTCTCCCTTCTGCCTCTCCCTTCTGCCTCTCCCCGTAAAAGCCCTTCTCATGGCTTATAATTCCGTGTGTGTTTCTTCGTCGCCGTCCCCCACAAACGCATCAGTTGGTTTTTCCTAGCCTTCGGCAGTACGTGTCGGCAGACCAGGGCAAGGCCCCATTTCGTGTCCGTGTCCGTGCCAGAGAGGGTGAGAGGTGGAGCCCCGCCGGAAAAACAGCAACTTTCGCCTCCCGCATCTCGGAAATAAACTGCCGCTATTTGCCCCGTTTTTTCCGACGAAGCAAGCGTCGGCAAACCCGAACCCCCTGCCCCTCCACGCCGAGAAAATCGTATTTACTGGGTGGAAAAGCCCCGAGCGGACACCGTTGCAAGCAGGTAAAGAAACAGCAGAAAAAGTAGAAAGAAGAGAAAAATAATAAAACGTGAAAACAGCACTGCCTAATGCAGAACATAATGAAAAGCTCTGTAACTTTAACCTTATAACCGTATACTCATAATCCAGCTCCTTTGGCCTGCACGCCTCCCTTCCCCCTCCACATCCAGCCCGCCGATGACGTTCGAGGTACATGTGTGGTGGAGCATGGCGGAAGACGGACCTCCTCGGGGCTGTAGCGTACGATGCCTCCTCCGGTCCCCTCACTAAGCCGCTCTGCAGCCCTCACCGTCGGCGGCACTTTATCCCGCAGGGAGAAAGCGCAGGAGGTTTATCCGGGGGGAGGGCGCCGGGCGCCAATCCCCGACCCCCGACATCGGCTAGCCTACTCCTAGCGGGGAAGAGCAGGTCAGGGCAGACAGACTGGTCGACACACAACAGCACACACTGTGACCCCAGCAGGGGCACACCGCACCCCGCCACTCCCCTCCCCGTCTGTCCGTCCACCACCAGACGACAGGCCGACTTTGACGCATCTTCTCCACACCGAAACATACCACTCCAAGGGGCGCAACGCCTACCAGCACAGACCCTACCGTGACAGGTCACCTACTCCCTCCGAATGCCCTCTCGTGACGGAAAAACCCATCCTCTCGCGGCGGCCGACAGCTGATGCCGGATAATCCTCGCCGCTCTCTCCACGCAAAAATCCTCGAGAAGCATCCCGCCGTGCCCGCAGCACACCGCGCCGGCTCTGCGGACAACCGCGCGCCTGACGGGGCCTGCACGTCTTTCCTTTTTCTGTGCGGGTGCAGGGCACGGAAAAACCTAAGGACAGTCGCCGCAGCAACAGAACAGAGCTGGCCGATGGTTTAAATATTTTGAATTTCCCGCTTCTCGTTCTCTGGCTCCTCTCTACCATATGCTTTCTGTTCTGCTTGCTCCCGTCCCTGGCTCCTCTACGTGATCTTCTTCTCTTTCCTTCCTTTTCTCCCTTCCTCCTTTTCTCGAACAAGTTAATAAATATTTTTAGAGACTCTGTTACATCATTTTCACACCAAGAAAAAACAGAAAACTTAGATATAAACTCACAAACACTTACACAGGAAACAATGTCTTCGAGTTCTTTGTCTGAAAAGCCGGCAAACAACTTTGAGCACCTGAACTCTCCAGAAGAGTCTTCAGACGAACACAACTTCGATGCTACCGCTCCAGCACAGGCTATTGCCGTTCCTGAGGGCTCCAAGTCCAAGTACGTCATGCCTGCCATGATGTGCTGTCTTATTGCATTCGGTGGTTTCGTCTTTGGTTGGGATACTGGTACCATTTCAGGTTTTGTCAACATGCCTGAGTTCAAGCACAGATTCGGTCAGATTGGCGGTGACGGCGCATACTACTTGTCCAAGGCCAGAACCGGGTTGATGGTGTCCATCTTCAACATTGGTTGTGCAATCGGTGGTGTCACCTTGGGTAAGACTGCAGACATGTACGGTAGAAAAATCGGTTTGATGATCACCATGGTGGTCTACATTGTTGGTATCATCATCCAGATCGCCTCCGTCTACTCCTGGGTCCAATATTTCATAGGCAGAATCATCTCTGGTTTGGCTGTCGGTGCCGTCTCCGTTTTGGCTCCTATGTTTATCTCAGAGACATCTCCAAAGGCAATCAGAGGTACATTGGTCTCCATGTACCAATTGATGATCACCTTAGGTATCTTCCTCGGCTACTGTACCACCTACGGTACCTACCACGGCTACGATGACTCCAGACAATGGAGAATCCCATTGGGTCTTTCCTTTGCCTGGGCCTTGTTGATGATTCTTGGTATGGTTTTCACTCCAGAATCCCCAAGATACTTGATTGAGGTCGGAAGAATCGAAGACGCAAAGATCTCGTTAGCCAAGGTTAATAAGACTGAGGTCGACAGTGACTTCATTAAAAGTGAGCTGGACATTTTGGTTGCTGCCATCGAACTTGAACAAAGTGCAGGTAATGCAAGTTGGGGTGAACTTTTCACCGGTAAACCAAAGATTTTCTACAGATTGATGGTTGGTGTTTTCTTACAGGCTCTGCAACAATTGACCGGTAACAACTACTTCTTCTACTATGGTACCACCATTTTTAAATCCGTTGGTTTGTCTGACTCTTTCGAAACCTCCATCGTTTTCGGTGTCATCAACTTTGCATCCACTTTCCTGGCCTTGTACGTCGTCGACCACTTTGGTAGAAGAAAGACTTTGATGGGAGGTTCCGCAGGTATGTTGCTCTGTTTGGTGATTTTCGCCTCCATCGGTGTCAAGGACTTGTATGTTGACGGTTACGGTAGCGAAGCAAGAGCTCCAGTCGGTAATGCGATGATTTTCTTGGCTTGTTTCTTCATCTTCTTCTTTGCAACCACCTGGGGTCCTTGTGTCTTCGTCGTTGTCTCTGAAACATACCCATTGAGAATCAGATCCAAAGGTATGGCTATCGCTTCTGCTGCCAACTGGATCTGGGGTTTCTTGATCGCTTTCTTCACTCCTTTCATTACCAATGCCATCCATTTCGCTTACGGTTATGTCTTCTTTGGTTGTGTTGTTTTCTCCTTTTTCTTTGTCTTTGCGTTTGTCCCAGAAACCAAGGGTCTCAGTTTGGAAGACGTTGATGAGTTGTACACCAACTACACTCCAGGTTTGGCTTTCATGAACTCCTTCAAGAAGGAAAAAGTGGAAGAAAAGCACGCTGATTTGGAGCACACACAAAACGTTTAAATGCACATTCACTCATCTTCATGAACTCAATTCATTTTTCTTTCTCTAATCCCCCATTTTAATGACGCGATAAACAAAGAGAGCTTCTCTTTATCGAAAGCCTGTATATTAATTAGTTAGTATTTAGTCATGGTTATACGAAAATATCTATAGATATCCATAAATCATTGTTTTTAAATAAATGAATTTAAAAACTCGATCTCTAGCCTGGTAAATTTTTCAAAAATTTCTATCAATCTAGTAAGTTTGATTTCACTCTGACATGACATCTCAAACATGATGTTCAGCTCAGACTCTTTTTTCGCCCAAGCATTTGAGTACCACTCAGACTTATTCTGCATGATCCAACTTTTGTACAAATCATACTTCACATGATCACTTTTTTTAACGGGGAAAACATCAGAAACGTTAGAACAGGCAACAAGGTAGCCGTAAAAACACGGAGTCAAAGAAATTGCAATATCCAAAGCATCTCCTGCATATCTAGCAACATCTAACAGGCAGTCAATATAATTCTGGCAAACTCTGGTCGCTTTGATACTATCGATTTGGGCATCTCCATATCCAAGTTGTTTTAATATACACTTGTATCTCATGATTTCGTCTGCCACTATTTTTAACTCATCTGCAACCTCATATAACTCTGTTTGACCTTTTTTCTTGGTAGCCATGTACATAATCACATGAGAATAATTCACCAGGTATATAACATTTTGCTCGACAAACTCAATAAAGTTTTCAAACGGTAGTGAAAAGCTGTATACTTTTTCCATAAATTCGTGATTCGTATACTTCCGCCAGTATTGCTCAATAGTAGGGTGTCTACACAGAAAGCCAACAGCTAGCCCTCTTTCAAAGGGAAGCACAAAATTCTTATCGATTAAAGTCTCAAAGTTGTAAAGTGAAACATTTTGTAAGTGGTTAACTGGACCATTCCCTGACCCCAAATTTGGGGCTGTTCTAATCCCATTTTGGACATATGTGATTGCATTAGCAATAGAGTTCACGAGAGAAAGTCCACTAGCCATATTTGAAGCAATCGATGATGATAATGTGCATCCCGTGCCATGAGTACTTGAAGAGTCAAGTTTCTCTGAGTAGAAAACATAATAAGCATTCAGCTCCGAAATGTACAATACATCAGTCAGTAGTTTATAGTCGCTTTTCCACTTTTGATGACCACCCTTGACTAATACATTTTTTATTCCTGTTAATTCATGAATCTTTTTGCAAATCACATAAACGTCTTCCAGTTTCTCCAGGCATTGATCATCGTATTGGATTTTCTCACTCAAAGTATTGATTATGGCTTTTGCCTCAATCAAATTTGGAGTTATCAAGGTAACATAGGATACTAAATGATCAGTTAAAATCTTCAAAATTCTATTGTTAACAAAGTCGTAACCAGATGTGCTAACCATTACAGGATCCACAATCAGGTTTCCGCTATAATTATATTTGTCCAATGCGGACTTGATCACAGGGATCGATTCCTCAGTTAAAACTCCAGTTTTTATTGAATCGATTGGAATGTCCGAGAAATTTTCCATTAAAATGGAAGAGGTCATTTTTCCTGACACTTTCACAACATCTGCAACTCCTTTTGTATTTTGTGCGGTTAATGTTACAATATTGGTAAGTGCGTAGCATCTATGGGCAGTAATTGTTTTGATATCTGCTTCTATGCCAGCTCCTCCAGAGGAGTCAGAGCCGGCAATGGTCATCACGGTAGGCACTCTAGTGCCCTTCAGTGGGGTAATTGACTCTAATATTCCATGCTCATACAAATGTACTTCTTTGGCGTTGTAGTTAGTCATTACCAATAGCATCAAAATCAGCTTGTAGTCCTTTTTAATTCTTAGCTGACTATATATGTGTATGAAATCCACTTCGAGTTATGTTTAAACAATGCGTAGGGTAACTTAATTTTTCAGCCGAGATAATTCATTCATGATTCACAGACACTAGGCATGACTCACGAGAGAAGAGATGAAATTTGTTTGGTCAATCCAATCATCCACAATGATTGACAAATCAGCAGTGGATTACTCCTTGTATCTAGTAACCAATAATGAGCTTATACCTGAAGGGCTCACCATTTACGATCAAGTTGAGAGAGCTTTGCAAAATGGCACTACCGTTGTTCAGCTGAGAGAAAAAGAGTTAGATACAGGAGCATTCATTGAAAGAGCTAAGAAAATTCATGAATTGGCAAAGAAATATAATGTTCCCCTTATAATTAATGATCGAGTAGATGTTGCAATTGCGGTTGATGCCGAAGGGGTTCATGTAGGCCAAGATGATATGGATCCAGTTCTGGTGAGAAAAATGATTGGAGACGACAAAATTTTGGGTGTGTCCACCAGATGTGAAGAGGAATTGATGGGTGTCATCAATTCCAGTGCATTGATCGATTATGTCGGAATTGGCACTGTTTATTCCACATCTACAAAGCTGGTCAAAAGGGCACCATTGGGCCCAAGTGGGGTCCAAGAATTGCTCAAAATCATCTCTAGCAAAAAACCAAGCTTAAAAAGTGTTATTATCGGTGGTTTAAATAAGTACAATATTGCATGGACCCTTTATTCATGTGGATATACTGGGTTCAACACCAATGGAGTTGCTGTGGTGTCCTGTATCATGGGTCAATGTGATGCTGGTTTGGAAACCAGGGAAGTTTTGAAAAGCATTCAACTAGGATTTAATTCAAAGACTGTCGATATCTCAACGATTGATATCTTCAAAAACAAACCAGTTGTTCACTTTATAACCAACTCCGTTGCAAAACACTTTTCTGCCAATATATGTATAGCAGTTGGTGGCTCACCTATCATGTCCGAATTGACTGACGAATTTAATTCCTTTTCCAAGGTTCCAAAAATTTGCCTAGTTCTCAATACAGGTACACCAACTGTTTCCTCTATTGAAACTTATAAAGCAGCAATAAAAGCATATAACAATCAAATGAAGCCCATTATATATGATCCTGTTGCATGTGGTGCTACCGAAGGTAGAAAACAAATTATGAAGGAACTTTTGGCCACAGGACAGTTTACTGTCATCAAGGGTAATATGGCTGAGATTTGTACAATAGCTGGCATCGACGGAAGTAACATGAGAGGGGTTGATTCGGTAATGGAATTTGATACTGATAGAGTGGTTTCGGTGATGTCTAAATTGGCAAAAACCAAAAGGTGTGTGATTGTGATGACAGGAAAAACTGACATCATTGTTGACGGGATAAGACCAACACCTGAGCCAAGAGTATCTTTTATCAACGGGGGAAACCCGCTAATGGCCGAGATTACTGGGTCCGGTTGTGCATTAGGTGGTGTTATAGCAACTTATGTTGCTTCTACCTCTCACTTTAACGCCTATGAGGCTACAATCCAAGCCGTAAAATCATATAAAGATGCTGGTTTCCTTGCAGGAAGAGCAAGCAAGGGACCAGGAAGTTTTACAGTCAGCTTTTTGGATGAACTGTACACCAAAAAACAAAAAGCATGAAGATAGACTCAAAAAATATAACGTTTGTAAACATTTACATAGCATAATTATAGTATACATTTGGGTATTATTAAAATGGTAATTTGCTTTGCGTTTGATCGGTTTGGGTATTAGGGTTTTTTTTAATTTTACTTTTGTCAGTTTTGCCCTTATCAGATCTTTTCAGCAGTCGGTCTCCATACGTTTCCTCAAAATCTTGATTGAGTTTCGCTTCTAAATCCAAAGCCACATGGAAATCCTGATGCGTTTGCCACTCGGAGACAGTTATCGTTTTACCACATTTCTTACAAAAACGTGTTTCGTTATCTTCTTCCGTATCATTATTCAAACGTGTAATTGGCTTATCTTTAGATGTTAAGAAAAAATCTAGTGTATCCTTGCCAGCAGAAGATTCAGCATCTTTACCCGTTTGACGAAATGATTTGTCTTTCATAGTTAGTTCAGACAAATCTAGCTTTCGCTTTTTAACATTAGGCAGAAGATCATCTAGTGTGTTTGTTCCATTGAGATCCACAAAATTTGAGACCGTCAAACTAGAATTGTATATCGGAAACATTTTGTGAGTAGGTGATTGCTCTCTCCATAAAATTTCAAGATTTCGAACTAGTTCAAGAGCCGTGGTGTAGTATAGCTGGCGAAGCTGCTCGTAGTCTTTCGGGGAGTGATGTATAGTACATTGTTTGGAATGTTTTACTCCTGAATTTCCCAAAACTGCAAAGGTCATTTTGGTTGGTCTTGTGATAGTATTATATTCTTCATCTAGGTCTTGAATTCGAAGAACTAACTCTCCAACAAAGACGTTAATCCAAGGAAACAAATCTGTTTTCTTGAAAATCAACTGCCTGAAATTTTTGTTTGCTGCCATAGATTTCAGAAGCTCTCTTTCCTCTAATGGCATTGCATACTCTCCACGGACCAACTGGAAGATTTTCGTGGCAAGATCAGTATTTTTATCCAATAAACGAGCTAGGTCGGATGGTGCAGCATAGTGGTCTCTAATCGCACCAATTGACGTATCGTCGCCAAGTGTATCCCTGACATAGCTACCAATCTTTCCTCCAAGAGACCAAAAATCGGTTAGCTTGAAATATTTAAGAAATTTGGGGATTGATTCATTTCGAACTATTGTCTGCTGATCTGGCTTCTTAAACCCACTAGCTAGCTTAGCAATAGTTTTGACTCTTCCAACTCCACCCGACGTTTTATACCCAAGTTCATCTTCAACTTTCTTCCGTAGTTCAAAGCAAATTAGCGAACCAATTAGTATCACCAAATCATCCCAATCTTCAACTAAAAAGGGATGTTCGTCATCGGCAATTCCTGACTCATACTCATATTCGTCATCTTTGCCTATCACATAACCCTTGTAATCCAAACCATCCGGTAACTGACTTATTGACTTCAATGTGTCGGATTTGCTTTCCATTCCATTCAATAGATCAGGAAATAAATTGATTATTCGTCTGAACACAAGTCTCCCCAAATCCATGAAACTCTCATCTACACTAGCTTTTTCTACCAAATCACACTCACTTCTAAAAACATTCAAAACTTTTTTTCCTTCACGACGGTAAGGATCCAATGAAACCTTATGGTTGGCTGGAGAAGGCAAATAGTCGACATATTTCCACAATGGTTCGCCCTTTTTGAAAACCGCAGTGTGAGCAGGTATGAGATTCGGACACTTCAATTTTGCTTGCTCAAGTCTATCCATTCTCGTGATCCCAAAATCACGAGCTGCATATGAAACAGCAATCAATGTGTTCCATTGAACACAAACTACAGGATCCTTTTCAGACAATCCTAATCTCAGCTGTTCACACTGAGCAAAGAACGCGTTGAGGTCGATATGGCAAATTACGGCTAAAGGACTCTCAAATGCCTTTTTCCTGTCATTCAAATCCAGCAAATTCTTATATGTAAACTTTGACTTTTCTTTAAATTTTAGCACTGCCATTTTTGCTAATCTCCTCAGGTATTCGTCTATATTGGTCGACCTTTTTTATCTCTTAAATTCATGCTACAGGCAAACTTGAATTACCCTTTTCGGCCACCCATCTTACCCGGCCCCAGAGCGAGAAACCCTCTTTTCTATTTTTCAGAAAGCTTTCACTTGTTTTTTTCCGCTATAAAACGCACTAATCTCCCCGTTTTTGTCTTTCAGCAGAGTTCATACCATACGCCTTCGGTATTTTGTAAAGGCCTCTTAGACAACAAGGTTTTTTCATTCTGCAGAGCAGCAAGTATGCTGACTAGCAGAATGAAAAATATTCTTTGATTCTGTTAGCGGCACAGGCCGATTACTTTTTTCTACTCTTCAGATTTCTCTCATTAGTTGATTATACTTGCTATACAGTGATGACTAACTGTCGCCCCAAACGGAACTTAAATGACCGATTCGACATGCCAAACACTGAAAATTCTGATATGTATACTGCTATTTCAACTCTTTCTCTTACTTTTCTACTTCTCTACCTCTTCTGATCATGCACTTTCATCAATTGGTATCTGAGCATCTGGCGTTCTAGTTGCAAGTTACCTATGATGGGGTGTCAGTAAATACCCTCCCTTGACTCTTGTGATGTAACAAATTGTATTTCCATGCTAATCATGAAATAGTACCGCATGTACTGCAGGATTAAACTTATCCGGATACTTTCTGAAGAGTACAGGGCTTTTAAAAAAGTTATGGTTCTGCCTTCCAATCAAGCAATAAAGTCACGTGACTTTTGCGTAAGGTTGCTGGACGTGTCATAATTTTCCATCTTGAACGTGTTGTTTTCTTTTCGGGCTTTTATGCCAACGAATCAAATAGAAGAGTTTCACTGAGGACTTGGGTGAACTCTAAAAGAGTGATCTCAATAGTGTAAAGCTTTTGACATGTCTGAAAAGGATGCAGCCTCTATCTCTACCTTTGATTTTTATCTCCCTTTACCATATAGAGTGGTAATACTTATAAATGTTGGTTTGTTAATGTGGCATCTGAACTTGCTTACTTGCAGAAGGTTTAAGATTGGAGTTTTGAATGTTCTGAGAATTTCTCCTCAAGATCTCACGCTATCCAGGCTCATTGAAAGGAGTCGAATAAGCTTAGTGAATGTTACGTTATCAAATCTAGCAAACTATTTGATCTACCACTTTTTTGCTTCTAATGGCTTCGAATTCCTACTCATTGATTGGCTACCACTTCTTGCTATAGTTACCACATTTTTCATTTTACTACAAAATAAATCATCATTCGAGTCACAACGATTATGGCAAACTATAAGGAGAGTAATAAAAGGTGACATTGATATTTCAATGAGAAATAATGACATATTATTGACAGATACTTTTACATCTTACAATAAAGTTTTAGTAGATTTTTTTGTCTATGTCTCTGCATTAGTCTTAGGGATGCCAGCTTTGCCCTCTGGTACTGACCTCACTAAAGAGCTCTCCAAAACACATTTGCAAATGTACAATATCGATTTACTGCTTGCCAATTTTCCATCTCTCTTGAGATTGAAGCAATGTCTGAAAGAGTACAATCAAAGTGGGAAACAAAATATTCGTCATCTTTTCAACGCCATCAAATACTCTACAGCGATATTACCCACATTCTCAATGATCCTTTTCAAGGCTGGGATCCTGAAGACTCGTGCTCTTTGGTACTTTTTCATTTTCGTCAATTCTGCATACTCTTTATACTGGGATATAACTAACGATTGGAACTTCGGATTTTTTCTTAAATTTCTATCCGATAAACCAAATACTAAGCTTTTGAGAAGTAAACTTCTTTACAGTAAAGGAGTTTACATTTTAGCAATCATTATAGACTTCCAGCTAAGATTCATATGGATTTACAGTCTTATTTTCGCAAATTCTAGCACACCTCACTCAAGTTCTGCGGCAAGTTTGTTTGCATCCCTGTTTACGACAGAAAAAGGTGGTTTTGTTTTGGAATGCCTCGAAATTTTTAGAAGGTGGGTTTGGGTCTTCTTAAAAATAGAGACGGAATACGTTTTAATGAGTTCCGCTACTGACTTTATCGAGCTGCAAAATTTCGATTAGATAAAATTTTCTAGTTGTTATTATACACGATTTTACAATCAAATCCTCTAGATGCATATAAAGATTAATCTTTCTTTCTCTTCTTGTAAGCCTTATCCTTTTCCTTCATATTTTTCATCTTTCTTTCCGTTTTACTCAAATACCTGAACTTCTTCTTTTTTTGTTTGTTGATTTTTTCTTTTCCTTTATCCTCTGGTGAGTCACTCATCCCCATTAGTCTAGCATATTTTTTAGCTCTCGTTATCGAGCTGTTGAGGACATCATCAGCTTTCGAAAGATCGACATTCATTTTTTTAGTAACATCATTAATATTTAACGCATTTGGATTATCAAGGCTTTCGATGACAACCTCAGACATCCCAGAGACTGGAGAATAATCGTTATCAATCTCGTATATCTGCTTCTTGAGTATCCCCGTGGCAGATCTGTTATAGTCATGGTTACTGATATCGTTGCTGCTGTAGCTATTTTGAACGTCGATTCCAGTCCATTCTTGCTCTTCATTGTCCTCAAAACCTACACTTTTCTCCGCTCTAGAATCGCCATTGTCACTTGCTGTACTATCGCTACTGCTTCCTTCATCGTCTTTGTCCAAAAAAGGATTCAGTTCCATGGCCTCTTTCATCTCGGCCAGCTTCTTCTGTACTTGCATCTTCCGTTCCTCACGGATTCTGGCTCTTTCCTCAAGTCTATCCTTCCTTGCTTGTTCTTCTAGAAACTCATGTGCCTTCTTTTTACGTTCTAACTTACGCTTGTGAAATCCAGTGAGATAATCGTTACGTTTTTCCTTATCAAAAACCACTTCATTAACTCTACTTTTGAACTTTTTGGCTTCCTTATAACGCTTACCACCACTCAAAAGCTCCCTATTCGGTCTTCCCATAATTGTAAAAATTCAAATATTCTTTTTCAAACTGAAGCGGTTGTAAGTCTGTAGTTGTCCGAAGGATGCTCTCATGAACACACAAGTATTGGTGAAACATGGTCGATGGTGCATCTTTTTCAATTATCAGAAACCAAAAAAATTTTGGAAGACACCCACAATCAGAAACAAAATTTACGTAAGCGAATTGCAGATCAACTATATACGATTATTTATCTATCTCTATTTATCGTCCGGCTCTACCCCCATCTCATCCATTATCCCGCGTAATGTGGACTGCTTTTGATCTGCTATTAGCTGTATAATCCCCATTCCTAGATCTTTCAACTCATTGTACCTCTTTAATTGCCGAATATGTCGTTTCATTTCTCTGTCATATTCTTGCTGTAAAGTTTGGTTTAGCGAGCCATCGGCGGTGTTTATGAGCCGATCTTTACCGTTTGACAACTCCGTAGTAAGCTCAAAGTGCTCCTCCTTCAAAAGCGTAAGGTCATGTTCTAATTTCTCTATTTTTTTCCCAAGTTTTCCTTTCCCGTTATCATCAAAAGTATCTTTTTTGAACTTTGCCACCTTGTCTTTTTTGGCTATATTATTCTTCAGCGTCGCGTTTAATGCATGTTCTTCAAGCAACGTACTCCTAATAGTATTCTCACTCATATTCGTTTAGCAGATGTGTATATACGCTTTTGATGTTACAGTAAAAATCTCGTAGTATAATATAGCGATTTTTTTATTGAAACACCTAAATAATATATATTTTATTATCAACACGGAGATGGATTGTCGGAGCGAAAAAAAAAATTGAAGCACTGTGTTCCCGACTTACAACATTTCAAAAGTAGAAAAAACAAGGGCTCAGAGCCCCGCATTCTAAACTGGACAGCTCATAATCAAAGCAAACTATTGTGACTACTTTCACGCTCCTTAAGTTTGCGCAATTGTAGCTCCATCATATCAATTGTGTCCTTGAGCTCCTGCTCAGACATTCTTTGCTTGCCAGCCTTTTCCAGCGGTTCACCAATCTTGTTTCTATGTCTTCCTTTTTTGGCATGCGAAGAATTCAGCCGATTAGGCATTTCTGTACTTGCCATGCGTTCACGTTGTTCAATCCACTCCCACAAGCTAGATTCACTCATAAGCATTCTATTGTTGGTGTACAATTCATATCCACTAGAGTACCTATGCGACTTGAACTTATCGGTTACCACAATGACAAACAATACAGTGATCAGGAATAGCTTGACATCAAACTGCTCTAATATCAGATCCGCGTAAGTTTTAGGTTCGGGCTCGGAAACAACAACGACCGGCTCCTCAGTGACCTCGACTGTCGCAGCTGGTACAGTGCCTTCTTTTTGCTTCTTACTTTTATCTTTCTTCTTCACCTTACTAGGCGAAGAGCTGATTGAACCTCCAGATGTTATCTTCTTTTTTAATTCGGTGATTAAAATACCTAATGCCTCTTTCTGACCCGATATTGCTCCTCTTTCAATCGCACTTTTGATCCATGACTTCCCGGTCCATACAACAGTAGTGACAATGTATATTTTCGTGCTATTTTGTGGTCCCCAAGAAAGAAAGATTTTAGTTTTCACTTTGAACGCATTTCCAGATGGTACGTCGGGTGATTCTGTCAATTGAATCACAAGACAATTTTTGTTAAAATCTTTGTGCTCGATGCTTTCCTCAACAATGCATTTAGTCTGTTTTGGGCCCACTGGTCCTCCATTAACCGGCTTCGTGTACTGGTAAGTCCTCTTATTGTTAGAAAACTTCGGAATATCCCCAATGTCAAAATTTTTTTGCACCTTAAGTAAATTTTTCATAAATGAGGAGTCGTCTCCAAACATGAGATCATAAATAACTCCCATTGGGGCGGCAACATTTTCTTCAATGATTTTAGTTTCTGATGAATCTGCAATGTATCCATTGGACGTTGGAGCATGTGTTTTTGGACCCTCAAATGAAAGCCCGTTAAAAACATTTTCCCCTTCAGTTTGATTCGTGGTATCCCCAGCTTTAGAATCGTCATTTTCGTCTTCATCTTTCACCATGTCTTCAGCATCGGAAATACTGGTGTCCGAAGTGTCATCATCTACATTACCGTTTACAGCTGCATCACTTTTTCTGTGTATTTTAGGGTAATCCTCTCCCTCTTCATCTTCAGAATCCCCTACAGAGACAGTGTCTAGAGAATCGACCTCATCGTCCAAGTCTAGATCAATTGTATCAATACCCTCATTATTGATATTCGATTTCCACACTTTGTAGATCAAATCATAAGACGGGTCTCTTGAAATAAATGAAGCAAAAATGTACTTATTGTGTAAATTGCTAAATTCAATTGCGTTGGGTATACCAACAGTTTTTTTCTTCTGGATCTTCAAAATGGCGTTCAATGGGATGGTTAGGCGAGTCACCAAACCAATAATGTTAGAATGGAATGATATATGATGTTCGCTGAGATAGAGTTTTCCTTGAACTAGAATCTCTTTCCTATATGCACAGGCAAAATCTTCAATAAACACTTCATTGGCTGGTAAGCTAGGAAACAAAGTATGAAAAGCTTCTTGCCTTTTATCGCTTGGCGCTTTTAAATCAAGTTTCTCAAATGGAAAATCCTTTTTTTTACCCACTATTTCAAGTTGATCGGAGTACTCCTCACCAGTACCAACGTTAGAGTTCAGTCTGCTTATTGGGTTACCACTTGAATCTAAGGATTGTCTTTTGTTAGCTAAAGGAATTTTCAACTTCTTCTTAAAGCTCAGACTATTATTCATTGGAAGGGGAGAAGGTTCCTCTTCGTCAGAAGACATTATTGAAGTCAAAGAATTTCTAATAGTTTGCTTTCTTGGTAATGGTGACAACGAAGGTCTTGATCTCTGATCCATGGAGGATGCAATAAGTCTGGTATTTTCCTGATTCTGATCTGACTTCAAATTAAAATTCAGGTTGGTTGGGGATCTGTGATCAGACGAAGCGAGTATGTCATCATTACGATGATTTCCCAGGTGCTGCAATCCCTGTCCATTGTTCAATACAGAGTTGTCGGGTATGCTGAGATGATTTTGATCATGTAAAAGTTGTGTCTGGTTTTTTGGAAATGCATCCAGGGTTAAACTGCCCTGTCCCAATGTTGTTATGAGAGCTTTTTTTATAGGAACAAAATTCACCGCACTCAGTGCTTCATTTTTAGCAGTGTTGGATTCAGATGTTACGGAAGATGAAATGGTATTATCATCAATGTTGTTCACATCTTCCTCTTCCTCGTTGTGGTTTGCCAAATCAGTAAATGATTTCAAATTCAGAGTATTCATTAAAGTTGAAAAGATGCCACTATGTTGACCTGATGTACTTTTACCAGCATGAATTTCTGTAGTATCGGCTTCACCGGTAGATTTAGTATAATTTATTGAGTTGGCACTTTCTTCTCCACCTTGATCGTTATCTTTGATCAAAGAATTCCTAGAAGAGTCTGAATGATTCGGAGTTGAACTATGAAGATGCATTGTAGGTTTCTGATGCAGATGTCTGCTTAATCTCCTGCTCAACGAGGTGTTCAAAAAGTCGTGATGTTTTGAGGCTTGATTATTGTCAGCAACATTAAGGCCTGTGCTATCAACCACCAAGTGGGCTGGCTCAAACTCTCCTCCTTCATCATCATCAAAGTCTTCATCATAATCTTCATCTTCGTCCTCGTCTGCACCATCATAGAAATCTTGACGGCGAGAAGAGACTGTGTTCGAAACTGGACTTCTATTTGCACTACGATGTCCTGGGCTCAACGATGATCCTCCAATCAACTTTCTTCTCACTGCATCAAATTCTTCCCTTTTAGAAGTTGCAGGATTGATAGATTCCATAGGAGGTAATGGAGGAATTTTAGATGTGTCTACCTGCTCACCATTTACCGTAATTCCATCAATTTTCGAAGGGGAGGTTAGAGATAGGCCGTTAGGTACGGAGCTTGACTTGCCCATTCTCCCTGCAGGTTTCGTGGCATTTAACGGGGAAATGTCAATCGACCTCTTACTTTTCAGTCGCATTGACTGTGATTTAGGCAGAGTGTCCATCTTGTCTCGACGTTTGAACAAATTCGAAAATGAATGGTTCTTTTTCCTAGCACTGGAAATTGAATCCGAATCCGAATCTTTCCGCTTCAAACGAAAGCTTCTGCTGTGGCCGCTGGACATCTTGTCTAGTCAGTGGCCAATGGATAGTACCGGATTAGTTTAACGAGTGGCTAAGGTGATGCAGGAAGGTACAAGTGTAGCTGAAGATATCTAACAGCATATATAAATTCGGCTCCGTTTCACTCTAATCTGTTTAGAGAAGAACTGAAATTCGTGATACGACAAGTCCCGTAGTGGCGAGGGAGGAGAAAAAGAGAGGGGGTGGAACAGTGAGTAGTTATTATATCCGACGAGCTACACCTATAGAATTAAAAATAGAGGGTGGGAGAAAGAAGAAAAGCTAGCGAAGAAGTCAACGATCCTCTGCCCATTCATTTTCTCTTCTAATCGCTGCTTCTTCCTCGGGCGTGAAATCGTTGACAATGTTGAACGTTTTCCTGATTTCTTCTGGAGACTTTCCTCTTATCATCTCTGCGACGATTTTGCATCCAGCATTCAACAATGGTTTGATATTTAAGTAGTTGGCCGCCAAAATGATTTCGTAAAGCATCTCTTGGTCGACATTGAGGAAGTTTTTGTCCCACGGATCGATAGGGGCAGATTTTTTTGAGTCATCTTCCTGATCGTCGTCTGGGAAGTCTGTATTTTTGTAGTGTTCACACCATTCCAAAATATTCTTCATAACGGCAGAACGAACATTCTGAGTAGGCACCTCAATGGTATCCTGGTCTTCGTCATCAGACTCCTCCTCTCCTTCGGCAGGTAAAAGGTTCTTGAGCATGTTTTTGATGAGAAGAGACTTTTCTGCTACCTTTCTCTCCACATTGAAACGGTCATTGTCTGACGTTATAATGACAATCGATCTTTCTGCTGTCATTGTATACTATCTGGTGTTTAGTCCCTGAGATGCCTGGAGCCCTTATTTCTTTTTGTCGAGTCATTTCTCTACAGATGTTTCCTCTACCTGCCGACACTGAAAAGGGCAAATCAAACCAGGTGTGGCACAAAACATTTGTGTTACGTAAGGAGCTTACCACTACTCAATTTTTCAAATGAAAAGTTTTAAATTTTTCAGAATTTTTTTGTTCTTCTTGATAATGATTTGATATCGTCTGAGTTTAAAAGGCTTTGATATGCAACAGAGAACGCAATAAAATCTCATAGTTTACAAGGAAAAAGGTACAGATGGCTGCTACTAAAGCATATATTTTGGGAAAAGTTTACAAGTATTTTTGCGAAGAAGGTCTGCAGAACGCAGCAGACGCTCTACTTAAGGATGCCGCAAATAGTGATAACGCAATCGATACAGAGAAAGCTGGCTTGGATGGTGTTGGCCTAGATAAATTCATGAACAACAAAACTTTACTAGCTGAAGATACAAAGTTGATCAGCGAGGCTGAGAAGAAGACCACTAAGGATAAGAAATCGAAGGTGAGTGACGATAACTCTTCAGATGAAGATAGTTCGTCATCCTCTTCCAGCAGTGATTCTTCCAACTCCTCTGACTCTGCAGATAGCGATAGCGACTCCGACTCTGACTCTGACTCCGACTCCGATTCCGACGCTGACTCTAATTCAGACTCATCTTCAAGCTCTGGTTCAGATAGTGATTCAGAAAGTGATGGTGGCAAGGAAGCAAAGGAAGAAAAGTCAGATAAATCTAAGAAAGGTCCACCTTCTTTGAGTCGTGATTCCAAAAATAGTTCTTCAACTTCTTCAAACTCTTCGAGTTCTTCCGATTCCTCTGATAGTTCTTCGAGCTCCGACGGCTCAGATTCTAGTTCAAGTTCCGATTCCGACTCTGACTCCAGCTCTGACAGCTCGGATTCCAGCTCCAACTCCAGCTCTGATAATTCTGAATCCGAATCTGACTCCGATTCCGATTCTGACTCCGATTCCGATTCCGATTCTGACTCTGATTCCGATTCTGATTCCGATTCCAGCTCTGACTCCAGCTCTGACTCCAGCTCTGATAGCTCTGATAGCTCTGGTAGTTCCGACTCAAACTCTGATTCCAGCTCCGACTCTAGCTCTGATGGCTCCGAATCTGAATCGGATTCCGATGTAGATGTCAGCGGAAAAGCCAAAAAGAGAGCTTTGGCTGAGGAGGACAAAAATTACAAAAAGGCGAACAAAAAGGTAAAAACAAATGATACAGATTCTGAAACGTTAAGTGAGGAAGTAACTCCTGAGTCAGAATATATCCCAGCAAAAGTTGAAGAATTGAAGCCAGGTCAGAAGAAACACTTTTCTAGGGTTGACAGATCCAAAGTTGCGTTTGAAGCAAACGAACTCATGGACAATACATATCAAGGGGTAGCCGGAACATGGGGTGAAATGGCTAACCAAAAGCTGGGTGCAGTTAGAGGGAAAGATTTTACTAAGGGTAAAAATAAGATGAAAAGAGGTTCTTACAGAGGTGGTTCCATCACCATGGCCGTTGGTAGTTACAAATTCAGGGATTAGTCGTCAGTCAGCACTCGAGTTGAGGACGTGGGTCTATTTGTCACCAGTACTTCTATAGAAACACATGTATATCATCACAATTTTAAATTCATCTAATATCATACTCATCATTTATCCCAAATTAATTACTTACGTCGATCGTCCTTAATGGTATTTTTTTTTGGGCCTTACATTGCACCATGATTAAAAAAAATGCCCCGGTAAGATTTGCCTTTGGCTCCTCTTCTCTGATTTTTATCATATTGTGAATAAATCAGCTTCCTAAAGTATACACACATGCCTTCTGAAGTGGCACAGAGTACTGATGACAAACAGAGCAAACTTGAGAATTTGTTTTCCGACGATAGTTCAACTGATGATACTGCCTCGGAAAATGAACAACTGATCCTACCTGCTAATTCCTCAAGGAAGAGACAAAAATTGGGCGCCAAAACTAAAGCAGCAATTGAATCAATAAAACAAGCTAATGATGATGATGAATTTGAGGACAAGGAATTAATTAAGATTCCGCTTGATAGGCCTAGCGATTTCATACCAGATGCTGTATCTCATATCTTCGCCAATAGTGATTTTTCATATTTAAAGTTAAAGCCTGATCATTCGGCTCGCCCTATCTGGATCAGTCCATCTGATGGTAAAATATACCTTGAGAGTTTTTCACCCTTATCTGAGCAAGCACAAGACTTTTTAGTTACCATTGCAGAGCCCGTCAGTAGGCCGAGTTTTATGCACGAATACAAAATTACTACACATTCTTTGTATGCAGCAGTTTCTGTGGGATTAGAGACCGACGACATTATTTCAGTTTTAAACAGATTATCAAAAGTTCCGGTTGCCTCCTCTGTTGTTGAATTCATCAAAGCAGCAACCCATTCTTATGGTAAAGTAAAGTTAGTTTTAAAGCACAACAGGTATTTTGTCGAATCATCCTCTGCGGAGATTTTACGAATGTTGTTGAAAGATGACGTGATTGGGAAATTAAGATATCAGTCTACGGATGAGGCAGAGGGTGTAACTGATGGTTTAGTCGTAACAGAGGCTCCAAAACAGGGAGATTTGGTTATTCCGGGAACTAAGAAAAATCACGAGAATAATTCGACAAATAATAAGAAAATGACTAGTTTTACCAATGATGAAAAAAGAAAGAAAATAGCAGAAGACGTAGAGGATATCTATGCTGATGTCATTGCTGATGCTGATGATGAAAATGCTGATGATACTGTTCACTCTTTTGAAGTCGCTGCTGAACACGTCGAAACAGTCAAGAAAAGATGTCAGGAAATTGATTATCCAATGTTGGAAGAATACGACTTCAGAAATGATACTCGTAATCCTGATTTAGAAATCGATTTGAAACCTTCCACACAGATCCGACCTTATCAAGAAAAGTCATTAAGTAAGATGTTTGGTAATGGTCGTGCCAGATCAGGTATCATTGTGTTACCGTGTGGTGCAGGTAAAACATTAGTTGGTATCACTGCAGCTTGTACTATAAGAAAATCTATCATTGTTCTTTGTACATCATCCGTTTCTGTTATGCAATGGAGACAACAGTTTTTACAGTGGTGTACTATTCAGCCTGAAAATGTTGCTCTTTTCACTTCTGAAAATAAGCAAATGTTCAGAGGTGAATCTGGATTAGTGGTGTCAACTTATTCTATGGTGGCGAATACTCGAAATAGATCACATGACTCGCAGAAGGTCATGGATTTCCTAACATCTAGGGAGTGGGGTTTTATTATTTTGGATGAAGTGCACGTTGTTCCAGCCGCAATGTTTAGAAGAGTTGTTACTGCATTGGCGACTCATGCAAAGCTAGGCTTGACAGCTACTTTAGTCAGAGAAGATGAAAAGATTTCTGACCTTAATTTCCTTATTGGACCAAAAATGTATGAAGCAAATTGGATGGAACTTTCACAAAAAGGACATATTGCCAAAGTTCAGTGCGCCGAAGTGTGGTGTCCAATGACAAGTGAATTCTATCAGGAATATCTTCGTGAAAGTGCACGTAAGAGAATGTTGTTGTATATTATGAATCCAACCAAATTTCAGGCATGTCAGTTTTTAATTCAATACCATGAAAGCAGGGGTGACAAAATCATTGTGTTTTCGGACAACGTTTATGCCCTCCAGGAATATGCACTAAAATTGGGTAAACCCTTTATTTTTGGCTCCACTCCACAACAAGAGAGGATGAACATTTTGCAGAATTTTCAATATAACGATAGGGTTAGTACAATTTTTTTGTCTAAAGTTGGTGATACATCCATTGATTTACCGGAAGCTACGTGTTTGATTCAAATCTCCTCGCATTATGGTTCCAGAAGACAAGAAGCGCAACGTTTGGGTCGTATTTTACGTGCAAAGCGTAGAAATGACGAAGGTTTCAATGCGTTCTTCTATTCTTTAGTCTCTAAGGATACACAAGAAATGTATTACTCCACAAAGCGGCAGGCTTTTCTTGTTGATCAAGGTTACGCTTTCAAGATTATCACGCATTTACATGGTATGGAAGATCTTCCAAACCTTGCATATGCCTCTCCAAAAGAGCGTAGGGAGCTATTACAGGAAGTTTTGTTGAAGAATGAGGAAGCAGCGGGCGTGGAGCTCGGTGAAGATGCAGATAACTTAATAGGACACGGGATATCAAAGAGACTCAAATCAAGTTCAGTCAAAAACCAAGCTTCGATGGCAGGACTTGCAGGTGGTGAAGATATGGCTTACGTTGAATATTCGAGAAACAAGAACAAAGACTTAGGCGTTTCCCATCATCCATTCTTCGAGAAAAATTATTACAGGAGAAGAAAGAGATAAAGGTTTACCTTTACAAAACTTTTCTCTCCAAGAAGTGAAGACATTCTTTTTGCTACATAATGACATTATTTATTTACTTTGATACATTAATTTCACATTAATTCCTATACATTTTGAATAATATACATAGTAAATAATACATACAAGATCATATCTGTGATTCAGCATCTAACTGTTGCTTTAATTCTTGATTAACTTCCATAGCAGCATTTTCTAAGTCAGTCATAACATCACTTTTAAAACTGACCACATAATCCAAGCCTTCAGCTATATCACACACCAATTGTGTACGGTTTTCACTGATGGTAGAAATGGTTTTTTTGTAGTCCCGCTGAGCATCTTTCCATTTGCTTTCGATAGATTTTCTGTTCTCTGTGCTTTGAAGTTTGAACAAACGTATTTCTTTTGCCTTTTCTTCGAGTTCAAATTGCTTACTCGATGAATCTGTGGAGTATTTTTCATTGAGCTCAGAGTACTCTTTCCTCGATTTTGACCATGAGTCTTCCAATTCTTCCAACTTATCAGTGTAAGAAACAATTGATAACTTCAAATCATCCACAGACTCTTGTGACTGTAGTATGTCATCTTGAAGTTTAGCTATATGAGATTGCACCTTAGTTTTCAAATCATTAAGAGACGATCTTAACTTCGGCAAAACAGGAATCATGTCATGAGGGGGAGATCCTAACCTAGTAGTTCGGTACTCTTCATCCACAGAATTTATTATCAAAGAGAAAGCATCTAATGGCTCTTCAAGACTTAGATCGTTCAAGATTTGGTAGATTGAATTATTATATGCACCTATTTTAACTTGTAAATCTTCGAATTGGGACTTCAATGTTTCCATTTTTGAGTCAATCAGCTGTGTTGTTTGTTGCTGCTTAGTGTCTATTACATTCAGACTTGATGTTAGCCTTGCTCGCTCCTTATGTAGCTCTTCGATATCTTTAAGCGTTAATTTTTTTTTCTCTAAATCAGTAATGATATCTTGCTTCTCTTTGTTGATGTTTTTGATAGACTCGATTATATTATTGATGTCAGATTTTGCCTTCTCTATTATGCTTGGCCATTTCAACTGTCGTTGCTTCTGTATGTCGATATAGCTCTGGAATTTTGAGACATCTGTTTGCAAAGCGTTTGCTCTCTCCATTTCATCAAAAAAAAGATTATATTTTTCTTTGCAAGTGTTCAATTTTGCTTGAAGGGTCTCATGAAGATCTTCGGCTAAATTGAGCTTAGCTTGAACTTCATCAATGTAGGCAAGATAATTATTTTCCATCTCAACATAGAAACTGGAGTAATCTTCTTCACCAGAAGAGAGAAATGCTCTGTATGAATCAAGAACGTAGGTCAAGAACAGTTTGTTCATCACTGGCAATTCATTGGATATTACTGGGTCATCAACAGCGTGGTCATCATTGTTGCTAGAGGGCTCTTCTTGGAAAGAATATATATCCAAGTCATCAAATTTCAAAGTCTCTTTTACCAGTTTCAATAGCCAATGTAGCATTGCTAAAAAAACGGGCCAATTAGATCCTCCGACAGCACTAATCTGGGACTTGTTGATCGTATCTAGATATGGATATTCCAAAAATTTCAGAAGCATATAAACGTCCTGTTCTATTGATCTGTTGAATTTGAAGCCTGGATCAAGCTTCTTATACAGCCATTGGAAAATTAGCACGAACTCCTTTTGCGTGGGATTCTTTAGTGTTTTTGGTGTGAGTGGCTGCTTCATTTCAATATCAAATTTCCTCGTAGATAGATAGCTGAATAGCTCATCTTGTACTTTTGACTGAAACCGGTGACTTCTTATGGGCCTCGGATCTTGGGGTTTGCTGTAAGTTGAAGTGCGATGTACTGAAGCTGTATTCTCATATCGATTACCAGACGCTGATGAAGGTGGAAGAGTGGAATCTCTTCGGCTTCCGATTGTAGACCTTCGCTGTGTATTGAGCGGGATCCCTGATCTGGTGATAGAATTCTGTACCAATTGTTGAACTGTGTTTTGAGCCCCACTGTTTCGTACAGTGAATGGGGTAGTAGAAGTTAGGTTTGAGTTCAGCTGAGTTAAGTTATTGCCATTGAGGTGGTTATGGTTGGTGTTGTTTATGATCGATTGTCGCCGAAGATTGGGAGGGTTTATCAATCTTGGTGCTCCAAGATGCGCATTAGCGGGTAACAGACTCAGTCTCTTTCTTTTCTTATCTCTACTCGATTCTGTACGATCAGGCGATCGCACGAGGGAGGAGCGAGAAGAAGAGAGTCTTCGGTTTGTGAATGTGGTGGACGTTATCGGAGAAAGGAAGCTGTTTTGTCGCTGAACCGTCCTTTGTTTCTGTTGGCTTGTCTGAGACATAGTCTCCCGTGGAACCAGAGACTCTCTCGGGTACTCCATGCTGTTATTCGCCCTTAGCGCTTCAGACGTGTATTTGGTGGAGACAAGTATTTTGTAGCTGAGCCCGAATCGTGATTTTTAAACGGTAAACATCTCGACGGAAATGGCAGAAACAAGATCAAAACAAAAAAAAACATGAAACTGTGATAGATGTTTTGGTGCACGGATGTAAATACTATTTCTGCGTCGCTCGTCGTTATTTTTTTCCTTTTGCTCTCACGATCTCGTTATGGCTGAGATAAATTGTCAGCCTTATTCTCCACAGAAAGACGTCGCCAGCCGATGAAAAGATCGGAGTATTTAGTTGAATGCCCTTTTCGCTAGTGATATATTACCATCGACATACCAAATAACCAGATGTTGAGAACACAATACTTCAAAGTTGGTCGTTCTGCTTTTCTACGCAAACAATCTAGGAAATGGCCCTTTTTCACCGCCACTAGGCCGGAGTCTACGAAAAGTTCAAATCCCGAATTGAACAAGAAAAATAACTTGGCAGAGGTCATTCTTAAACACGAGAAAATCGGACATCAATTCAAGCAGTCTAGTCATGAAGAAGCTTTGAAAGACAAATTATCCCCCAGTCAATCTTCTTCGTTATCAGTGCTAGAAAAGAAGTTGCAAGAACTGCAATCTAAACCCGTGGATTTTCACTATTATCTCCGGTCCTTGCACAAGATTCAAAAGGGTGATAAATTGCCGTACAAATTTGGAATGAACCAACTACACACTGCAGCTAGAGAAGAGTCAACGATGGATGATGTTCTGCGAGGCATTGTGCGGCGATTTGAAGCTCCAGTCAACTACGCATTTGGTTACGGGTCAAAAGTTTTTTCTCAAGGTTCGTCAATAGATATCTCAAATTCTCAAATCGACATGATACTTGCCGTCTCTGACCCTTTAGAGTGGCATAAGCAGAACATTGCACAGCATGGATCTGATTACTCTTTCCTCAAATATCTAGGACCCTCGGCTATAAATTATATTAGCAGTCTTGGTGCTGGTATCTATTTCAATCCATTTGTGGATGTTAACATATGTGGAACTCCGTTGGAACTAAAATACGGTGTAACTTCTGTTGATACGCTGATCGACGACTTATCAAATTGGTCGACCATGTACTTAGCAGGGAGGCTCCATAAACCAGTTGCAATTGTTCAGAATTCGGCACAGTTACTGTTTTTGAATCAATTTAATTTAGCAAACGCTGTCAAGTTTTCCGCCTTGCTACTTAATAGGCAAACAATAAGAGAAAGTGAACTGTATTTGAGTATTGCAGGTCTTTCTTATATGGGAGATCCAAGATTGAAAGTTCAAGGCGAGAACCCAGATAAAGTTAAAAACATTGTGGAGAACCAATTTTCGCTGTTCAAAAGCCTGTACAAACCTATATTAGACAATTATTTCCCTGATCTCATCCAATCTTCGGAATCAAATTCAGAAACTAATGATAGAGTCTACCACGTGAACTTATCTGAGGAGCAGATTGCACACATATTGATTGAACTTCCACGCAAATTCAGATCGAGATTATTTACCATGCTGAAAACAAATTACGAAAATGAGTTATCAAGAGATCTTATTGCGCAAGACATCATTTCTAACCCTTCACTCAAAGTGTTGACGAGAAAAGCTGCAAACAGTGAAAAAATTTCATATAATGACCTTCTAGGGTTGACATCGGCATCCTCTGCAGATCTACTTCAGGATATTCCAAGAAAAGAATGGGAGTATCTGCCAACGGATTATAAAGTGGAAGTCTCTCCATTCATAAAAAAAATGGCTTCTGATCTAAAACAGCATCCAGAAATACTACGCACTGCACTATCCCAAACTGTTGAAGATACTGTCGGATCAAGCGCTTTAGTGCAAAGTGTCAAAGGTATTTTAACAGCTGGTATGGTACGCAGCTGGAAGTATGCCTTAGCGAAGCGTAGGAAATATCTACAAGCACAAGCAAAGAAGTAGGATAAAGTGGACAATGACGATGATAATAATGACGAACATGTAATTTATATAGTTGCGAAATAAGAATATTTAGTGTTTAATACACACAACGGGGACGGAACTACACAAAGATGTTGATTAAAATGGTATATTAGAGGAAGTCAAAAGTAACTATAATACAGGTGATGGTTAGCAGGGGGGTGTTTTTGATGTAAATCAAAAGCAAAGTAGAAAAAAAGATGAAAACATGTAAAAGAAATGATCTGAAAGTAAAAGCATATTCCAAACTCTATGGTATATTTATGACAACACTTTTCCCAACGCTGAAACTAACAGCTACCTTAGAACCATCGGTGTTCCAACTTATTTCGGATACAAATCCAGCTTCTTCTATCTCCACTGTGTGCTCTTCATAGTGCTGATACAGTCCAATTTGTCGTATTTTTATGGATTTTTTGGAGTCCCCATCGATACGCCAGATACATACGGATCCTGAAGAGTCACCTGTGGCAACGAGTTTCTTTGCTTGGTCTTTTTCTTGGTAAAGAGATGCACAGAGAATAGCTTGGCCTTGGTCAACGCTGACCAAATCTACCATCTCATTCTGAACAAAATCCCAAATCCTCATGGTTCCATCAAGAGCAGTACTGAGTAGATACCATCTTTCGGCTACGCTTATCCATTCAAGCATGGATACTGCTAGTGAATGCCCCATCAATATTTGAAGACTGTTTGTTGAATTGCCCTTCCATATTCTGATTATCCCGTCTTCACTGGCGGAACACAGGAGCCGTAGCCGGGGATCGTACTTGACGCAGCATATTGATTCCTCGTGTCCAGTTAAGACTCCGATGATGCTATTGCTGGTGTCATTCGTCACTTGACAGACCAACAAAGTATATCTAGGACCTGGAACCACAAACTTGTTATCATCTAGCCAGCAAGTATCAGTACCATAGTTTTTGAAAGCTTGGGATGAGTCTTTGACGTTTGATTCTTTCGACAGTAAGTCGTTGAAACTTTCATCTGCATGAGACCAACTCTCTTTGTCTAAATGGGCCATAACTGAACTTGTCATCGTATCCCACACTACAGCGACATTCCTGATATCCAACGATAAGAGGTATCTCCCACTTGGAGACCAATGCACTGATACGATTGGCCAATGATGCATGGCTAGCGTTTTCAACAAAGTTCCATCATCTGCCCAGAGACGAAGTTCTCCGTTTTCGGACGCAGTTACGATAGAGGAGCCCTTTGGAGACCAGGACAATATAAGTGTTTCTTTGCATGATGGTGGCAACGGTAGCGTAACTTGAGATCGTGATTCGAAGGAATATATTATGGATTGGTTATCCCGCTGAGACCATGCGATCGTATCAGGATTGTTAGGAGAGAAAGATACAGAATACGACGAATTGTAATCTATGGACCCCTTCAACACCTGTATAAAATCTGATTTCTCTTGCTGTGCGTCTATAGGTGTAGGAGGAGTCAAAGCCTGCTGTTGTTGCTCATCAGAAGTTGTGGAGCTTTGTTCTTGTTGCTGCTCTTCTTTCACCCTACTTTTCTCTTTCACGTCTCCCTTTACAGGTGTCGAGACTAAAAATTCTGGATCTTCAAACTCTTCTGTGCTTAATATTCTCCTATCCTTGGTTGCCTCATTGGTGTTTATCTCGTGCAAAGCAGTGAAAAAGTTGAAATTTAAATTGATAATGTCATCCTGCATGATGGTGTCTGTCTTTACCGCTGACACGAAATCTGTCATTTTCGAATACAATATTCCCTTCTGCACCAAATCCACTAGACAGCCCAGCGGCACGTGTGGAGAATAAACAGAGTCTAGCTTGTTAATTGTAGTTTCATCTTCCAAGGCATATGCAGACACCTCAAGACCCGACTCCTGTAGGTACCTCCATATCAGGTAGTTGATCTCGTTGACAGATACAGACATGTCCGCTGTCTCTTGTGAATGCTCTGTATGCGTGCGTGCAATTGTATTTGCATCTGAACAGCGGGAAATTGAACAAAGGATGGTCGAAAGAGCTGTGTAATTTTGTACGTACACTGTCCGTTTGGGTTTGTCATTAATAAAAGAAAAAAGTTAGCTTGAAGACGAGGAGGAAAAACGGGTCAGCCACGTCGATCGACGCGGCTGATGTCAAAAAATCAACGGGACCGAAGAAAATGGAGAAGAGTCTTATCGGGGGAGTCGAAGAAGATAGCAGCTGCGTCCGGGTTTCCGGTTGTGCAAAGCTTCCTCTGACGCTGAAGAGTCGAAGAGACGGTATCACAAATAATAGGCAGAGACAATAACATGCTTATGTACAATGATAGTGACGAAATTGTCTATGGTCTCATTTTTCAAAACACCAGCTCCGGTGCGATATGTGGAGAAGCAGATAACGTTACGAAAGCGGATAGAGACATCGATTGATTCCGACAGCCTGACGGTGAGCTGTCAGGATGAAGGCGAAAGTGGCGAAGATAAGGTCCGGTATGTGGAATATGGGAAGGCGTTGTTGAAAGAGGGTGGTTCTGGGTATCTTTTCTCGGGGGAGATTGAGATCCGCCGAGTCGAGTCTACGGATAGCTCCAGTGGGTTGTCTGTAGATGGCTTAGAGGTGGTCATCAGGAAATACACTGGCGAGTGGGTCGGGACAGTGGTTTACGACTACCTTTACTGTGGGGGGGAGAAGTGCTTTGACCTTTCGTCCGGCAAATTCATCAAGACGGTGCACCATCTTGAGGACGAGAAGTATCGGGTCTATGTGAACTTCACGGGGGATAGTAAGATTGCGCTCCGCATGGAGCTCTGTCCGGGCGACGAGCATTTTTTGCAGAAATGCTTGCAGGAATACGAGGCCGGGCTAGCGATCTCGCCATGTATATAATAGCCTGTGGTGATGTATAATTAGATAGCACCGTATGTATAGAAATCGACAATAAGCTTTCATGGGATTGTTACATATTGTGTCTATATAAAGAGCGTTGACGGCGAAATTCACGACCTATGTACATGCGTCAGAGTGGAGTTCCAGTTTGGGGTGTATGATGAGAGGTAGAATACCTTCGCCCTACAAGTCTTTCTCCCAATGTAACTTCTTCACCTCCTTCAAGGTTCTAGCCTTCAAAGTTTTCGCAGACCAGTTTCTGGCAGACCTTTTCAGTAGCTTCTTTTGCTGCTTCTGTGTCTGAGGATTGGGTTTAGTCACCATGCTTATGAAGTGGTCCGTCACGTTGAACTCCTCCTTGATCTGTTTCCTGGACACACCCTGGTCCCTCAGTGCCTGCAGCTGCTCCACCACAGACGCATCAAACTTGTAGTTCTTAGGCTGGCTGGCTCTGGAAATGACCGGCATGTAGTCGACGTTAGCGGTCACCAACACATCCTGCTCTGGGTAGTAGAGGCTGGACGTCGCTCTTGCGTCGGACTTCGGCAGGAACGCCTTCGGGGTGATCTCCGGGCTTGGGGCTGCCGGCGCCGGGTGGTAGAAGAGGCCCTCTGGGAGGTTTGGACGGAGGTTGAACGCCGACGACTTGGCGTTGAACTTGTTCGGAGTGGTGGCTAGTTTAGGAATGCCACTGGGGGACGACGACGATGACGACGAGTTGAAACGCACGCAGCTCGACTTGCACTTGAAGAGCACCGCACGACACTGAAACATGGTTGCTGGACTGATAGAATTCCTTTTGGAGGACCCTACCATGTCGATTCGCCTTCCTGTGCTCATCCTCTGGCCCTCTGCCTCCCTTCTGTCCATGTCTTTTCCCCTTTTTTCATGAGAGACCAGGCCTGCGAGAGCGCAAACGCGGCTGCCGACGCGTCGATTTCCGCAGGCCTTTTGCACCGGGTAACTCAATCCAGTGCCCGGCGCGCCTGCCCCGTAGCCGGGGCAAACCCCATACTGGCAGCGATAGCCAATGGGAGGCGCGGAAGAACAAAACGGGCGGCGGGGGGCCTGCGCTGGCGTCCTGTCTGCGTCTTCTCTGCGGTGTTTGCTCTCGAATAACGGCTGTTCGGACCACTTTTATGCTTATTTAGAGTGGTGTGTTGTTTCTCCTATTTGTCTTTATATAATCTCCTTGAATCCATCTCCGGCTCCACGGACCCGTCACATTAGCATCTTCGATCACTGCTCCGGCAACAGCTCTGCAATCTGCTCCTCCTAAGCATACACGAATACACGCACACATACGCACACACATAATAGACACGAAACGTCATGATAAAGGCATCCAATAGAGCAGCTATCTCGAGATCGATCTTCTCGACAACCTTCCTTGTCGCGTTCTCCCTCGTGCTTGCCAACAGTATTGTCCCATGTCCCGTGGACAGAAGCGTGGCCAACGACTCGAAGATGAGCCCGGCACAGATGCAGGAGCTGATGAAAAAAGAGTCAAAATGATCCCTTCCACCCCATGCATGCATATACACAACCGCACACTACACACCTCACACAGACTTATACATACACCAGCCTGGTCAGGTCTCTGTTTGGAGACTGGCACGTTCGAATTGCGTCGCCAAATCGTATAGCACAGAATTACATTTATTTTTCTCCCATTGGACAGATCTGCAATCAAAGCTTCCATTTTTGTTGCATAAATACTTGCACCACCGCTACCATTATTATTATTCTCCTCACGGACACATAGATTGAACCCGATGCAGACGTGGGTCTGCTCCTCGCCCCAACACGAAACGTGTACATATATCCTCTCTCTAGTTGAATCCCTGTAGTAGATAGACCTCTGTATAATAAATAGTCAACTGAACTAACTTGAAGTCACGTGTGCGTCTCTCGCGAGGAAAAATTTTCCTGCCGGTTTTGTTTTTTTCTCCCTTTCCTGTTTTCCTCTCAGGGCGTGTTGATAGATTGTTGCCTTCGCTTAGCCTGCTTGCCTGCTTGCCTTCCTTGCTCAAGGCGACATGTTGCCCACCCCAGCTCTTCCACTTTCTGCAAAACAATAGGCGGTCCCTCTCTCACACCTTATTCTTCTGTCCAACCTTCGAAGCTCGACCATGTCGGATGAAGAATCCCATACCGTCACCTCGATAGATGACGACTACAAGCCCGAGCTTGAATCATCTACCACCACCTCTAACGCCAACAGCGATTCTAATAGTGCCGATGTTCCTGGTAACGTTCTAAAATCTGAACCGGTCTCCCACCCTCAGCCCCAACCCTCAACCCTTACTTCTCCCTCTGTTTCTGCTTCTACCCCGAACGCGACGGAAGCCTTACTTTCAAACCCTCCTCAAAGTATCTTGTCCTCTTCGAACATCCCAAAGCCTGTCACTGAGTCGGATAGTGCAGCAGCGAAACCGTCACCACCTCCGCAACGTGTGAAAAACGTAAAATTTGCCGACCACGATATCGAAATTATCGACTCTAATAACAACATCATCGACGACAGTAATGACGAGCACAGTGAGAACGATAGTGCTGATGCTGAAAAAGAGTATTCTCCTTCTTCCATCTCAGGACGAAACAATGACCACGATGATGATGATGATGATGATGACAAAGGCCTCACCCCTATCGAAGTTGTCGACGACAATGAGGATAATAACTATGACCCTAAGGCTTCTAATTTGCCTCCTAAACCTTCCACTTCTGTCATTGATCGCCCCGCCCCTATCGATGAGTCCAGATACTCAAATATTAACGTTCCTCTTTTCAACGAGATTGTCCAATACTTCATAACTAGTCCGCTTTTCAATGACCCCACTTTCAACGCTCTCTCCCCAGATGAAAAGGAGTCAACACTTCTAAAAGCTTTTGAAACTTCGACTGGTAGGAAAGTAAATCCGGATGAGGTCAATATAAATTTCAAAGCGACAACGTCATACAACAAATTCAATATGAAACCAAGTGATGATAGACAATTGCTAGTGCCGATCAACCCCTTTTGTCGTCGCCCAGACTTGACCTTGGCTATGGATGCTGATGAAAAACACCAATTCGACGAATTCAAAAGAGATGCTGAAAAGCATTCAAAAGAATTCGAGTGCCTAAATTTTCCTCCTGGATCAAGGCTGTTTGTCGGAAACCTAGCTGTCAATTCCTTGAAAATATCCGACGTGTGGAGAGTCTTCAAAAGATACGGTATTGTCAAAGCAGTCAACATGAAGCAGGGTTATGGATTTGTCCAGTTTGTCGATGCTGAAACTTGCAGTAAAGCTATTAATGGTGAAGAACATGTGCCTTTACATAATAGATTAATGCATTTACAAGTTTCAAAGACACACGAAAAGCACACCGAAAACAGATCTAAAGAGTCAAATGAAAGAGAAAGAGAAAAAGAAAGAGCTAGAGGTAGAGAAAGAGAAAGATCACCAAAGAGAAATTTTAACGAACGACAAAGATCTCCCAACAGACCTTCCAAGGTTGCGACACAGAATAAGAAAGTCCGAGTGATCATTTCTCTAGAATCGGAGGCAAGCTTCAATCATTTACTGGTTAACAGTTTGAACGAGGTGGGCTTGGAGTGCAGTATCAAGCATGTGGACTCGAGTGCTGAAGAAGTTCCTCAAGAAACGATTTCAGAATCGGCCTATGCTGGTGTTGCTGCCGCTATTGTCACAAGTAAGATGGAATTAGTAAACCTTTTCTTATTCCAAAGAGATTCTAATGACGGAGCAATCAAATTTGATGAATATGAAAATATATCTATGGAAAGCGCCATCAACTTCATTCTCAATCAAAGCAAAAGAGATAAAGTTTCGGAAAATATCACTTCTCGGAATAACTCTAATTCTTATCGTCCAGATTATACAAATAATAATTCTAACGACAGGAGAAGAAATCAAGGCAGGGATAATAACAACAACAGCAATGTGAACAACTCGAGAGGAGATCGAAACCGTAATGACAGACGAAGGAATAATAATAATCACAATAGGGATAATAGAGATGGTAGGGATAACAGGGATAGATACGGCGGCGGACGCAATCAAAATTACAATAATGCTCCCTACTACAACAATAACGATAGTGTCAACAGCATGGGCTCCGGCAATATTGTAAATAATCCTAGCTTCCCAAGATATTCTCCGAGACAGCAAGATGAGCAAAAGCATCTACCACCTCAAATCCCTCCCGTAAGTAATAACTTCACCCCAAATCAAATGTACCAACAAATGCCACCTGCTAATCAACAACAGTTCTATGGATACAACAATAATCAGCCTTCACAGCAGTCGTATTATCCAAACAATAACCAGAATGCGGTCGCTTCCCAATTGATGAATCAGCTTTCATCTCTTGATGAAGGGTCATTAAAGGCTATGCTTAACTTGGTGAATCAACAACAGCAGCAACAACAACAGCAACATCAGCGTGCTACTGTGGTTTCACCACAGATGCCAATGGGAAGTAATATGTATCCGGCACATTCACCTAATCTACCAATACAGCAACAACCTCCCCAAGGACCTGTTTCCAATGCAGGAGTGGGGGGTTTATTAGCTCAACTACGAAACATGGTTCCAGGAACCAACGTTAGCAACATTGCTCCAGCCTCAAATAATCCTAACAATTACCCAAGCAATCACCAACCTTCCAACAATAACCAGTCATCTGGAAACAGAGAAAATCAAAATGGCGGTGAGGACGCAAGTAGACTATTCGAAACATTAGCCCGTCTCAAGAATAACATGTAGAACAATTCTTCCGACCCCTTTGTATTTTTCTACCTCTCACCTTCAATTCGTTTAAATGTCTGTATCTCGTACTTTTAACATATTCTGTGATTACACAGACGATGTCCCTGTTTCCTGTACAGAACCCCCACTTTTTTGGCTCTCTTTTACCACCTCCAACTCCTTGAGTAACCATTTTTTGGCGGCTCTTTCTCCACGTAGGTTTTTCCGTAAAGAGCGAACGCAGAAACGTTTTTCTCTAAACTTTATCCGTTGGCGCTTCCCCGCCGCAGTGTTTACTTCTGGCATTAATCCGCGTCAGAAAGCTCTCTCGTGAAAAAAAAAGTTAATCCGCCTCGATGCTGCATTCGCGAGATTGGCGATTGCCCCTCCGTCGGCATCAACAACAGTCAGGGGTTCGTAGGCTAGTCCTGTCCGATATTTAACTTTTCAACGGTGTGATTTCTCTGATTTTCCTGTATTTCTTTCTTTCCCTTTATTGGTTGTATCTGACCTTTTTTGAAAAAGAGGAATTTATTACGATAACAACTACATTGCCAGACAAACATGTCGTTGAATGATGCATTTAATAAAACTAAAGAGGAACTCACGGTGACTCCAGCAAAGCTCTGTGAGATTACAGACCATTTCGTTACTGAACTCAATAAGGGTCTTTCCAAAACTGGCGGAAACATCCCTATGATTCCAGGATGGGTTCTGGATTATCCTACAGGAGAGGAAAAGGGCGATTATTTAGCCATTGATTTGGGAGGGACTAATTTGCGTGTTGTCAAGGTTTCCCTTTTGGGAGGCTCAAAATTCACTTATGAGGCCGAAAAATATCCTATACCTGTACCAATGAGAACAGGAAAGTCTGAGGATTTGTGGAACTTCATTGCAGATTCTTTGGACAAATTCGTGAAAGACCAATATGGATCAAGAGAAGCTTCAATGGCCAAATTACCTCTTGGGTTTACTTTCTCCTATCCTGCATCGCAAGATGCTATCAACGAAGGTATTTTACAGAGATGGACAAAAGGTTTTGACATCGACGGAGTTGAAGGTGAGAATGTTGTTCCATTGTTGCAAAATGCAATCAATGCCAGAAAAACCCCTGTTGAAGTTGTCTCTCTTATCAACGATACAACTGGCACTTTAGTTGCATCCAAATACTGCGATCCAGAAACAATCATGGGCTTGATTTTTGGTACAGGTTGTAATGGTGCATACTACGACGTTTGTAACGATATCCCGAAACTTGAGGGCAAACTTCCACAAGATCTACTAAAGGATAACTCCCCAATGGCCATCAACTGTGAATACGGGGCATTCGACAACGAGTGGGCAGTTTTGCCAAGAACCAAGTACGATATTCAGATTGACAAGGAATCTCCACGTCCAGGACAACAGTATTACGAGAAGATGATTGCAGGGTACTATTTGGGTGAAGTGTTGAGACTAATTTTATTGGATTACTACTCTCAAGACTTGATATTCAAGGATCAGAATATCAAGCCATTACAAGTTCCATTTGCAATGGACACTTCCTTTCCATCTAGGATTGAAGAACATAGTGCATCCTATGTTGCTGAGTTATTTGCAGAGTCGTTTAGTATCCAAACTACAGAAGAAGAGAGAGAGATTATTCACGATCTTTGCCTTTTAATTGGTACACGTTCTGCACGGTTATCTGTTTGTGGTATTGCGGCCATCTGCAAAAAGAGAAGCTACAAGTCAGGTCACTGCGCAAGTGATGGTTCCGTTTTCAATAAGTACCCTCACTTCAAAGAACGTGCACATGAAGCGTTGAACGACATTTTTCAATGGAATTGTGATCCAAAGGATTACCCTATTACCCTCATACATGCAGAGGATGGTTCTGGTGTTGGGGCTGCAGTCATTGCTTGTCTAACAGAAAAGAGACTGTTGGCTAACAAGAGTGTCGGAATTATCGAGAAGAAGTTATAGTAACCCAGTGTGTATAATAAATAATTCGTAACATCTTTTTTACATAATTCAACTCATTTTTATGCGTGCATTTGACCAACGGAACAAAGCATGTGGAACGAATAAGCTTCTTCTGGTTCAAGAGATATAGTCTCCTTTTCTTGCAGGTATCATTCAACCCATAATTTCTGAAACGATTCCCTTTCCCTATACTAATATACGGCTTATGTAATAGGCATTTCTGCACGGGGCATGAATTGCGACTTTGTTGATCTCATGTTTACAACATGGATTAACTATTAAAAGAGCAAAGGCCACTTTTCAAATCCTCAAACCACGAAGAGATAGGAATCATACTGTTGTTTCTGTAAACACTGTTTACAAGTATATAACAATGAATATAGCAGATCAATCAGCAGCAGTGCTTAAACCGCTGATTGTGTACTGTCTGGAGCATGATATGTTGGACACTGCAGAATTCACTGCCGAGAGATTACTAGCACAGGAAAATCGATCTGCCTATTCATTGAATGGAACTGGAAATGTTAAAGCAGGCGCTGTATTTAGCGGGAATAGTGGGAATGCAACAGGTGCTGATAATGGCATTGGGGCTAGCAACGTAAACAATAAATTGAACAGTAATGCCATCGGCACTCCTACCCCACATTCGATACACAATAGCAGTTTACGCATCGATCCTGATTCAATTGGCAAAGACATGGATTTTGAAGGCACGAAGCATGCCTCCAATCGGAAATCTTCACTTACAAGCATAACTACTGGCGTTAGTGTCTCAAAACTTGATGCAGTTCACCTATATGCGTGTGTCCTATTCCGCCGAAGACGATTCAAGGCAGCATACAATATCACATCTGACTATTGTACACTACATATTGGTTGTTCATATATTTTTGCCAAAGCTTGCAAAGAACTACAACGTGAAAATGAAGGAATACGAGCTTTATTACGAACCATGAACCAATGGGAATCAAGGATGGACGGTATGAATAAGAAGAATAATAATGTCATTGCAAATGGCAGTAACTATTTGATTCCAGACTCTATTGCATGCTATATGCTTTTGGCCAAGCTATACTGCGCTGTTGGCGATGTTCCAAGGGCAAGTATGCATTACTCTCAGATTTTGAAGCTAAATCCTTTCATATTCGAAGCCTTTGAGGAACTAGCTCGACTTGGCGTACACGTGAAAGTAGATGCAATATACAAAAACAGAGATTTCTCTTCATGCAGTGCATTGTTTCATTCTGATAACGCCGCATACGGAACACGTTTGGATGAACCAATATTAGAGGCAGACATGGAGCATGATATGGATCTCAATGCAGATACTGACCTTCACGATATAGGTACAAATGATGAGGCAAGTGAGAAATACGATGACAATAGTAACACCAATCGAAAAGGTAAGTTTTTTTCTGCTAGTGACTTCACGGATAAAGCGAAAGAAAGAAACGGAAAAAATACCATCTTCAAGACCCCAAAAAGTAAAGTTAAACCATCAAGTATACCTACAAGTAGTCCTGAGACAACTTTCGCTACTCCTATCACTAAAGGTTATAGCAAAGTGCAATCTTACAGTAAAACTTTGCCAAACAAATCCATAGCGACGACAAAAAGTTCAAGCTCAAATCCGAATAGCTCAATACCTCGTAAAGGTCCTTCTATTACTTCAAGGTTACTTCATAATCCGGCAGGTAGTGGTACTGTTGTTGTTTCGGCTAGTTTAGATGACGAGATTAATTTCTTGAAAAGGGATGCCAGTACAGGGTCCAAAAGAGATATGCTAAGTGCATTCGGAATAGCAAATGGGAACAATGATGTATTTACAAGCAGCACTACTAATAAAAACAGTAGTTACAAATACGTCAGAAACAATAGTTTGAATAGTGTCTTTAATGGAATAGGCAACTCTTCTCTGTTCGATGAACACGATGTGATGAAGAATTTGAACAATGAATATTTGTTATCAGTGTATCACAAACTTGCCAGAGGTTATCTAGCTTCAACAACTTACGATTGTTTCAAAGCCATTAGGATTTTTGACTCGCTTCCTGAGAATGAACGTAACACTCCTTGGGTTCTATCAAAATTGGGTAGGTTACACTTTGAGATTGTCAATTATGAAGAAGCAGAAAATTATTTTGAAAAGCTTCGCAGAATTGACAGAACCAGACTGGATGACATGGAATACTATTCAACACTGTTATGGCACTTACATAAGGAAGTTGAGTTGAGTTATTTAGCACATGAACTGTTTGAGGTTGAGCCAAACTCTGCCATTTCGTGGATAAGTATTGGAAACTTGTTCAGTTTCAGAAAGGAACCAGAGGATGCTGTCAGATGTTTCAGCAAAGCCATCGAATGTAATCCTAAATGTGCTTATGCTTACACGTTGCAAGGACATGAATATCTTGCTACAGATGCATTTGAGAATGCTCTGAGCAGCTTCAGACATGCAATAGTACTGGACAAGAGACACTACAATGCATTCTATGGTATTGGCATGGTATATCTGAAACTCGGAGACTTTCGAAAAGCAGAATTTCATTTCCGAAAAGCGGTTGAGATCAACCCTGTAAATGTGATTTTGATCTGCTGTGTTGGTATGGTTCTGGAGAAATTAGGAAGAAAGGAAGAGAGTTTGAAGCAATACGAGTTTGCCACAAAACTGCAGCCTCTGTCGATGCTAGCACTTTTCAAAAAGGCTCAAGTGCTATTCAGTCTGAAACAGTATGACGAGGCCTTGAAAGATTTTGAGAAACTTGAAAACCTGGCACCAGACGAAGCTAGTGTTCACTTTTTACTTGGTAAACTCTACAAGCACTACGGACGCAAACATGAAGCTATCAAGCAGTTTACTATTGCTTTAAATTTGGATCCTAAAGGCTCACATTTAATCAAAGAGGCCATGGAGAATTTGAACGATGGCATGGTAGAATAATGAGAGCATCAATATTTCAGTCTTGTGCTAATTTGTTTAATTTTTGGGGGGAAGGTAAAGCTTATTTTTGTTTAAAAGTTTCAGTTATAAGACTCTATATAAATATATATATATACAAGAAAATGATGAGGATCAGTAACCTTTTCTGACAGCATCTTTGACAACATCGAAAAGTTTTGCGATACCAGATTCGAAAACTCTCTTACGGTTAGCTACTTTCTTGGCCAACCGTCTTTTGTTTGGTTTTGTGTAGAAACGTTGATCGTAGGATACTTCCCTCAATCTGTTTGACCTGACAAGAGAGTCAAATTGGTAAATCGCTCTATCTAAATCTCTGTTCACAACTGACACAGAACGTCCTGCCAATTTGTCCGCAAGTACAAATCTAGTGGCATAGTCGTATGGATCAGGCTCGGTGCTTGTGAGAGGAGCAAACGAGCGCTTAGAGAAGAAACTCGAGCTGTGATTAGTTGAAGGTGATCCCAGAGCTTCGGATATGATGTTGTTGGTCTTTGCTTGCACTGGAGCCTGGCCAGCTTTCACCGAGTTGACCATCTTCACGGTGGAAGCGGTATTGGAAAGAGTGCTGTTGCCTCTGGCAAATCTTGCCACTCCTGTGGCCCTCATAAAACTTCTAGTGAACATCTCTATATATTAAAGCGTCTGTCTGTGTCCTGACCTCAAACGTAGCAGCAGGGGGGCACAAAGTCTGGATGATTCTCCTATGTGGTGTCTTTGTTCATGCATGTACTCCTCCACTCCTCCACTGTCGCTGGAGAAAAGATGGAGTTTCGTGAGGAAACTTTTGCGAGGAAAAAAGGGTGGCATTTTTTCTGCGCTGTCGTAAACGGGGCCTGTCTTTTTCTCTATCTGGGGAAGCCGAAACTACGGAACAGGATGGTTATCAGCTTTTTGCAGCTGTTTGGATTCCACGGGCACCATGCTACAACAAACGAAAGACAACGAAGGTGCAGCTGTTGATGCTACAATCGTAGAAAAGGTTGCAAAGCAGGTGGCAGAGCTAAACACCGAGGACGACACCGCTGCCGATGCTGAGGTTGACAGTGGTGACAAAAAGAAGAAGAAGAGAAAGAAGAAGAAGAAGCCTGCACAGGTATTTGAGAAGGCGATTGCTAACGAGTACAGAGGTGTGTATCCACCTGGTGAGTTCCAAGACTACAACCTGAGACGTACCACCGACGAAGAGGTGCGTGCCGACGCCAATCGTGAGGAAGCAGAGAAGACATGGAACAAGTTCCGTAAGGGTGCCGAGATTCACAGAAGAGCCCGGAAGCATGCACGCGAGAACCTCAAGCCAGGTATGACTATGATAGAAGTCGCTGACTTGGTCGAAAATCAGATCAGAGATCTTGCAGGTACCAACGACACCTTGAAAGGTGGTATCGGATTTCCCACTGGCCTATCTCTCAACCACTGTGCTGCACACTATACCCCCAATGCGGGGGATAAAGTTATTCTACAGTACGACGATGTTATGAAGGTTGATATTGGTGTCCACGTTGATGGATACATTGTCGACTGTGCGTTCACACACACTTTCAACCCAAAATATGATGAATTGTTGAATGCAGTCAAAGAGGCTACCAACACTGGTATCCGTACGGCTGGTATCGACGTCAGATTGACAGATATTGGTGAAGCTGTGGAGGAAGTCATGGAGTCTCATGAGATTGAGCTCGATGGGAAGACTTATCCTATCAAGTGTATTAGAAACTTGAATGGACACAACATTTTGAACCGTCGTATTCACGGTGGTAAGACTATCCCTATCGTCAAGAATGGCGACCCTACGAAATTGGAGGAAAATGAGACCATCGCAATTGAAACTTTCGGTTCAACGGGTAAAGGTTATGTTGTACAAAGTGGTGAATGCTCCCACTACATGAAGAGTTGGGAGCCACCTGCCAATGCTTCTGTTAGATTGGAACGTGCCAGAAAATTACTCGAAACCATCGACAAGAACTTCGGTACGTTGCCATTCTGTAGACGTTATTTGGACCGCATTGGTGAAGAGAAATACTTGCTTGCATTAAACCAGTTGGTTAGAGAAGGTTTGGTTTCCGAACATCCTCCATTAGTTGATGTTAAAGGCTGCTACACTGCCCAGTTCGAGCACACCGTCTTGTTGCAACCTACTAGAAAGGAGATTGTTTCCAGAGGTGACGACTATTAATGTAGGCAAACATTCACGCAGGTTAATTTCCTTTATTAATTAATTCGATATGGGCAAGTGGTTATCTGACTGACATTTATAGAGGAAAGATTAATAAAATTATACATTCTCTAAAGTTCGTCTTTTTCTAGATATTCTTCAATTATGCTAGTTGCCAGTGAGCTGATAGCAGCAGCAGCTGTTGTCTCGATGGGTATTTCTGTGGATAGCGTGGTGGCTAGTGTGGATAGCGTGGCGGAAAGAATCGTGGTAGCTTCCAATGTAGAAGATTTGCCAGATGATGTGCTCCAACTTAAAAGCCTTAATGGTGACAAAATCAACCATAGAAGCAAAAGAATAGGTCTTTTGAAGATTCGTCGCCATAGGATCCAGCAGCAGACAGATATGAAGAAGTAGAGTGATCTGTATATCATTGCTCGTTCGCTTTTACTTGCCTTGTTTATCGACTTGACTAAGGTGTTGGTCTTGTTAAGAACATTACCGAAGAATGCATAGCTGTCCGACAAACTCGATAACGTCAAAGTGGATGTTTCCAATTCACTCAAGTTGATTTCTCCTGCTAAGAGCGTTGACTTCATCATGTTGTTCACATTCTGTAGTTTGTCCGTAAGCATGCTGTTTTGCTGGAGTAGCCTTTCCTGTGCAGAGAGCTCCTGTAATTGATCGTCATCGATGGAACTGTAAGCATTGCTCTTTGTGACAGCGGTAGAGCCTTTCTCCACTTCTGATACTGCAGTTTCTCCGTTCAAAACCTGCAGCTCAGATTTGTCAAACGATTTCAGATAGAGAGATTCCAAGTACTTGGCCTTGGCGTTGATTTTCTTCCAACGGTACATGGCCCGTATATCTTTGTATCGTTCTTTCACTTTATACAACGAAAACTCCATCTCTTGCTTTACTGTGTTCATCGGAAGAGTGGGAATAATCGTCGATTCCACAAGGGAGATATCCAATTCAACTCTTGTGTATATTTCACTCATAGAATCGTCGTATTGCGATTGCCGGGACTCGTCTGTGGTGTAGACGTAACGCACCACAAGCACATAAGCCTGCCTTAGAGCAGCGTTCAAGTTGTCCAGAAGCTGTATATGGTTATCCATAACCAATTCGGTCTGTTGTTTGTCTTCTTGGAGCCAAGATCTTCCTCCCGCTTTCACCGGTTCGGAGCCCCCACTGGTGTCAAATCATGTTTGATCAGTCTTTGTCTTTTTCCTCCTTCTAAATTTTGTACGCGCCGAAGCCTAGAGAGATTCCAGAGAGGGAGGCGGTAAAGAAGGGTGGCAAATGGGTTTGGTTCATCTCTCGAGACTGCTGATACGGTGTGCAGACGGCAGAGCTGATAGTGACAACGGCAACAGCAGAACAGCAAGCATGGCTGAAAGCGGAGACAGTGCAGAGACAAAGGCAGTGCCTAACTACAAGCTATCGGAGACGGTGTTCCTCGTACAGCATCAGAGCTCAGGAAATGAAGAACTCATCAAGGAGATCCTAGAAACGATCCGCAAAGACAACATGGGGCCTTACTACCACTACCTTTACTACGACTTGAAGCTGGCTGGTATAGAGTGGGACCAGTCACTTTACGATTCGCTTGTTGAACAAAGCTCGAAGCACACTAGCGAGATCAAGGCGGAGATTGAGAAGCTCGATAAAGAGGACGAGTCTGAGATGGACATCTTGAAGAAATGGACAGAATTGGGCGAATACTATGCCACCATTGGTGACAGGGCAAATGCAGAGACCACCTTGTTGAAGACGATTGAACTTGCACCAAGTACTGGGTCAAAGATTGACCTATATCTGTTGATTTCCAGAATCGGGTTTTTCTACAATGACGCTGCCTTTGTGAAAACATATCTTGACAAATCCAATGCTCTGATCGAAAAGGGCGGTGACTGGGAAAGGCGTAACAGATACAAGACCTACCATGGAATCTACCTGATGTCCATCCGGAACTTTTCCGAGGCATCGAAATTGCTCAACGATTCGTTGTCCACTTTCACATCTACAGAACTAACGACATACAAGGATGTTGCCAAGTATGCACTCATTTGTGGAGCGATAATTTTTGAGAGACCTGATTTGAAACACAAACTCATCGAGAACCCAGAAATTTTGGCCATAAACTCGACGACCGAGGAATTGCTTCCGATCTTTAACCTGATCAAGTCGATCTACTTGACCGAGTACGAGAAGTTTTTCCCTGCCTTGCTTGAAACAAACGACAAGATTCTAGTTACAAACAAATACTTATATGCACATGCAAACTACTATTTGCGAGAAATCCGTTGCCGTGCTTACTCTCAGCTACTGGAGAGTTACAGGTCACTTTCGTTGAAATCGATGGCGGCCTCGTTTGGCGTGAGTGTCGACTTCCTCGACAGCGACCTCTGCAAGTTCATCACCAGCAAGAAGCTCAACTGTGTCATTGACCGTGTCGAGGGGATCGTCCAGACGAACCGTTCTGACAACAAGAACGCCCAGTACCACACTCTGATCAAGACGGGCGATGCTTTATTGACAAAATTACAGAAATACGGTGCTGCAGTTCGTTTGAGTGGAGCAGAGAAGGTGTAATAGCATGTAGTACCATTCCTCCATGACGAGTATGTAGGGTACGAAAACGCAGAAAGTTTGAAGTTAGCACAGTCGTATTACACTCGATTATTATTATGTAGATATGCATGCTGTATATGTTTTGTCAAATAAAAAAAAGACCATACCATAACAAAAAGAACCTGGAGATAAAGAAGAAGTAGAAAAACAGACACTCGGCAAGAGAATGAACTGGCGCAAAAGGAGAGACGGGAAAGCACATCTTGAATCCACTCAGACTGGAACATCGTCCAAGATAGCTTCAGCCTTCGCATTCTCGACACTGGTGTCCTCAGTGTCATCGACGACCTTGTTTTCTTCCTCGGCAACAGGCAAGAGATATTCGTTGTCGGTTTCGAGGTTGAGAACGTTCTTCTCTGCGTTGTCGGCCATGATAATGACCTTAGGAGACTCGGAGAACTCTTCCATGCTTCCTAGCTCCTCAGTGGCAGCACTGGTCTCGCCAGTGTTCTTGCTGTAGAGGCTCTCGATTGGCTTGAGGAGCTTCTTACGTTGGGTTGCTGGCGTCATGCCAAGCGTGGCCAACATGGCCAAGACTATGCAGACGAAGACGAAGAATTTCTTTGTGGATCCCTTAAGCATGCTGGTGTTTGCGTGTGTGTGGGTCTGTTTGTTAGGAAGGGGGTCTTGGGGAGAGCAGGTCCGAACACACACAAACCAGGAATAGGTTCCAACAGCTGGTCAAATACCGCTTTTTCCTCCAGGATACTCCCCCCCCCCTTGGCCTGCAGTTGTTTCTATTCTGCCAGAAAATGCGACGCGTCGAAAATCGGGAGCCTGCAGTCACGTGCATACATGAATAGGACAAAGAGAGAGGCAGTTAACACGGAGAGTACATAGATATACAGAGACGGGGCAGTCACAGAACGGGCTGCCAGACGTGGACAGAATTGTCGTAGCTGCAAGAGGCGAGCACCCCAGGCTGGGAGGGACACCACACCACGTCTGCGACAGAGAGCAAGTGACCGCCGTGCCGGAACACGGGGGCTCTTTGCTGCCAAACGACGGCCGTTGCGTCAGCAGATGATGTGACGAAAGTGTTGCGCAAGTGGGGAGAAAACCTGCTCGAGGTGATAGGCCCTGTGTGTGCGATTTCTGCAGTGGACTGTTGCGGCTGGCGCAGGTCGAGAAAGCGGACAGATCCGCCTGCAGTGCCCGAAATGAGGTTGATTGTCTGGAAGGGGTCGATGTCGACGGTGTTGAGCGCATCGGCAGGGGAGGGGGATGTGGCGGAGAACTCGACGCTGGCGGTTTTCGAGCCGGTTCTTACGTCCCAGAGTCTGCATGTCCCGTCCTCGCCGGCGGAGACAAGCAGAGAGTCGTGATCCGGGATCCAGCGCACCTCGTTGACGCCGTAGTTGTGTGCGGGCACAGAGTGGTGTGGAGAGGTCAGCGTGCACGTGGAGAACCTGAACTTCGAGTCGAGGGTGGAGAACCTCTGTCTTGGGGGCGCCTTGAATTGGGCGTCGAGGTTCCATACGGCGATGGAGCCGTCGTCGGCGGCCGTGGCAAGCGTGTACGGTCTCTGCAGGTTCCAGTCCAGCGTCCACGACTCTGAGGTGTGGTACTGGAGCACAATGTCGGATGTCTCCACGTCGTGGCCGTGGAAGTCGGAGTCGTTGTAGCTATTCGGCTTGCGTGTGCGGTCGAAGATGCGCACGACGCCCGAGTCTGACGCGGTGGCCAGCAGATCCGGGTTGTGAGGACAGTGCTTGACGCGGTGGACGTCTCCCGGATGTGGGATGCGCTGGATGAGGCCAAGCGAGTTGTTCACCTTGGCCCTATGGTTGTTGGTGGAGCCGGTAGTTTCTGTCGTTGCATCACCGCTAGCAGCGGCATCCAGTGCTGGTCCTTCGGGCTCTAGACCCTGCTCCACAGAGGCCAGAGCCGCTGCTGCTGCTGTCTCTGCCGCAACCTCCGTAAGCTCCTTCGTGTTCTCTAAATGCGGCGTCGGCAGCGAGTACGAGAACTCGCCTGTAGCCGCCGAGTAGTCGTAGTTCTGCAGGTGGCGGCACGCGTCTGAGCTCAAATCGACGAGGTTGAGACGTGTCAGCAGGACCGCCTCGAGCGGGTTGACGCCGTTGGAGAACGTCGCCAGCACAAGCCGGTGCTGGCCGTACGACGTGTCGCCCGACTGCGGCGCCGTCGTGTCCGGCAGCCAGTCCAGCGAGAGCGACGGCCAAAGCAGGGACGACGTCTGCAGCTGGGCGTACAGCAGCGGAGCGTTCTTCTTCCAGACAGCATATTTTTCACCCAAGGGTACCACCGGGGACATCTGCGGTGTGATCGCCTTCTCTACCTGCATCCTTGTGTCCTTGCCACAGCTCCCAGCCCCTTCCTGCTCAAAAGATCATCAAAACATGAAGAGCCGCCTGGCGTGTCCGTCTTCAACACCTGTCGCCAGAGTACCGGGCTCAGCGCTTTTCGCTCTGTTTTTGCGCCGATCGTCGCAGCCCGTCCCGGCGCTGCCCCTTTCCCTCCGGGGCCCCGTGGCGTGCCGTTCGGACGGAGCGCAAACAACAACAATAACAACACATCAGCACACTGACCGACCGGTGCTGTACCTGGCTTGTCCAGCGTGGCGGCGACGTCACGGGGGGTGTGACGTTTTAGCTTTGGCCCCAATCCTCGGACTCGTCTCCGTGCAGCTAATTACGTTCTGTTCGAAAGTGACAGCACCACCACCACCACCACCACCACCAGCGACATCAACATCAACATCAACATCAGCATCGAGCAGCCATGTCCAAACACTTGAAGTCACAGTCGACCTTTGCGTTTGAGAACACCTCCTCGAACGTTGCCGCCTCCCAGATGCGGAACGCATTGAACTCGTTGGTGGACTCGTTCCCCGCTGGGTTGGACTCCAAGGAGAAGGAGCGGTTTGAGACCGAGATGGACACCTTTTTCGCCCTCTTCAGAAGATACCTGGCCGACAAGGCTACCTCGTCCAAGACGTTGGATTGGGACAAGATTTCGTCGCCGACAAACGGCAAGGTGGAGTCGTACGCCTCCTTGCGGGCGGACGTTTCGAACAAGAACTTCGACAAGTTGGCTGTGTTGAAGTTGAACGGCGGGTTGGGCACGTCGATGGGCTGTGTCGGGCCAAAGTCTGTCATCGAGGTTAGAGAGGGTCAGTCGTTCCTAGACTTGTCCGTAAGACAGATCGAGTTCTTGAACAAGACCTTCGACACAGATGTCCCTCTCCTCTTGATGAATTCCTTCAACACCGACAGGGATACAGAGTTGATTGTCAAGAAGTACCAGTCTCACAGAATCAGAATCAAGACCTTCAACCAGTCCAGATACCCGAGGATCTTCAAAGACAACCTCCTTCCGGTGCCAAAGCATTTCGACGACCAGTTGGACGCGTGGTACCCACCAGGCCATGGTGACTTGTTTGAGAGTCTTGTCTCCTCCGGTGAGTTGGATTCTCTTTTAGAACAGGGCAAGGAGATTTTGTTTGTTTCCAATGGAGACAACTTGGGAGCAACAGTGGACTCAAAGATCTTGAACCACATGATTGCCACAGGCTCCGAGTACATTATGGAGTTGACCGATAAAACAAGGGCCGACGTGAAAGGTGGTACTTTGATTGACTACGCTGGCCAGATCAGACTTTTGGAAATCGCCCAAGTGCCAAAGGACCACGTGGAAGAATTCAAGTCGATCAAAAAGTTCAAGAACTTCAACACCAACAACTTGTGGATCAACTTGAGAGCTATAAAGAGATTGGTCGAGTCTAACGCCCTACAGATGGAGATCATTCCAAACCAGAAGTCCATCACCATCGGCAACTCCGAAATCAACGTCATACAGTTGGAAACCGCTGTCGGTGCGGCAATCCGATACTTCAACAATGCCCACGGTGTCGTTGTTCCAAGATCGAGATTCCTCCCTGTGAAAACTTCTTCCGATCTACTGCTTGTGAAGTCCGATCTTTTCAATCTACAGCATGGTACCCTTGTCATGAATCCTTCAAGATTCGGAGGCGCCCCATTGATCAAGTTGGGTTCCCATTTCAAAAAAGTCTCCAACTTCCAACAAAGAATTCCCCACATGCCCAAAATTATCGAGCTTGACCATTTGACAGTAACGGGTAACGTTTTCTTCGGCAAGGGTGTCCAGTTGAAAGGTACCGTCATCATCGTCTGTTCCGACGGTCAAAGAATCGACATTCCAAACGGCTCCATTCTCGAAAATGTCGTCATTACAGGCAATCTCCAGATCTTGGAACACTGATTATGTTTTGTCTTTTGTCCACAATGTTATATATATATAGATGAAGGTGCTTATATATATGTACGTTGATAATTGTATTCATATATACACACATACACACACATATTCATATATTTATGTATCGATATACACATGCATGTGTTATTCCTTTCTCTCTTTATCCATTTGCATTTGCTTGCTCATTCGAAAGTAAAGTACTTCTACTAATAAATTCATCATCATCATCATCACCATATCTCGTATTCCTACTGTGTCATCCACGTGCTCCAGAAAACTCCATCGCACGCATCTCCTTCCCGAGCTTCCTCTTCCTCTTCCGCTCGACGGCCTTGGTCTTCTGTTTGCCGCTCATGTGCTCGAACCTGTCCACGAGAAGCACCTTCCGTTTCTCCGCCCTCGTGAGAAATTTCCCGTTGTTATCGCTCTTGTGTTCCCTCAAGTAACCCTTGAGAGCTTCCTTCTCCCTGTCCTTCTTCTTCAACGCGTCCAGTTTACTCCGCGTGCTCTGTAGCTTGTATTTCATCTCCTCGATCTCGCCCTCGTCCATCCGACTTAGCATCTTTTTGTTCTTGAGGATCTTTTCCATCTCGGCTATCTCCTTCTCACGGTATTCGTCGAGGAACGCATACTGCTTCCGCACGGTCTCGTAGTCGACAGAACGGCCCAACGCCGTGTCGAACCTCACATCTCTGTTACCGAAAAGCCCAGACCCTCCGTCACCATCTCGATCGCGTACAACAAGACCGGGGATTTCACGCACGACAGAGACAGGTCGATGGTTGATCCGTGTCTCTTTGGGAGAGTGCTTGCTCTTCTTCTTCTTTTCTGTTCCTGAATCTTTACTGTTTTTCTGTCCTCTTCCCTTGACGATGTCCTCCTCTTCAGAGAAAAACTCGTCTTCTCCAGACTCATCGTGCCGTCCTCTGGTTACAACTCCTTCTTCCTCAGGTGCAGAATCTGAATTCGACTCTGCGTCAGACTCTAGTACCGATCTAGGCCTTCCCTGATGTGTGTTTTCTCGTGATCCATTATGGTGGAATCTACCTCTGCCTGAGTTCGAGGGCCTTCCACGGCCATTGGTGCCACGGAACGGCCTTTTTGGTGCAGAACTTCCTCTTCTATTATTTCCACGCATGCTAGTAGTATGTACTTGTTTATTCTCAAATCTTATCGACTCGTAATTGTCACTGGAACGTCCAAAATCATAGATAACTGCAGAAATCAGTTTTCCTTCGGCCCAAAAAAAATTTGTTCAGGAAAAGTAGCGGCGAATTTTTTTCATGGCAATGCCAAATACGGTAATTGGTTTTTTATCAAATTCTTCTTGTTCGATGATTAGATAGGTATTTATAAAGTAATGCGAAACGGAGCTGGCATGTAAGGCGGGCCAGCTATAATAATAGAAACAAAAAGACAAATGCTCAAACTTTCAATGAATAGTACTTGTACAACCCACGGACGCAGAAATCATTCCCAAAATCCTCATCTTGTAACGGATAATCAACGTCCTCACAGCAGTTTATTTTGACACTGGCCAAACCGAGCCAATCGATCTTCTTCACGTTGTCCAAAAGCAAAGCACCGCTTTTAATGTCCCACTCCACCAACCGGCCTCCTGCCTGTTCGGTCTCGTAGTTGTCGATGAGTATACTTTCTTCTGCAGATTCAACTCTATGAATCCAGCATCTTCTGGATGTTCCCTTGTTGTTATAAACTCTCCAGCACTCTTCGACATACTCGTCTTGCTCATTGAATTTGTTGAAGGTGATGAAATGCGAGAGGTTGTCACTCAAAAAAGGTTTGATTTCAAAAGCTTTAACAGTGTTGAGTTCTGTCAACAAGTTTTTCAACTTCTCGAAACTCCAGACACTTGACGAGACGTCGACAAACTTGAGATTTTTCAACAAATTCAGTTCTTTCAGAACGTTCAAGTCGTGAGGATCAGAGAAATTGAGATTGACGTCAGACATACTCAGACTCTCTACTTCTCTGAAGCTTTCTGCGATCTTTCTCACATGCTCGTCGTTCAAATTGGCAAACCCATTCAAGTTGAGGTATCTCAGCGCAGGAGCCCCGGATGCAATAATATCGAGTATGGCAGTAAGTCTCTCGGCTGTTAATACGTCACTCGAGAAGCACTGTTGGATGTTGAGCCAGCGAAGCTGGAACCTGTCACTTGCGTTGGAATCATCCTTCTCGCCTTCTTTCTCTTCTCCTTCAAAGCCAAAATCGTCCTCGGCGGATCCACAAATGGCAGGATGTTTCAAGAACTTCATAAACTCCGTGAAAGTACCAAGATGCGAACACTTGCGAAGTGATAGGTGTGTCAATCTGACGTTTTTGTTTAGGAACTGGTCCAAAGTCTTCAACGTGATTTGGGTGTGCGACAAGTCTAGCCTTTTCAAGTTTGGGGTGAATGGTAAAATTTTGCTGTAGATTGTGGTAGGGAGATGCAAACACTCGTGGAAAGAGAGCTTCTCGAGCTTCAAGTGCTCGTCTTTGATAGAAAGCTCGTCGAAGTAGGTGATGAGTTTCTCGTTCGAGCAGCCACAGAAGTCTAGCGACCTCAAGTTCTTCAGGTCGTTGAACATAAAATCCAACACCTCGAAGTTGATGTCAGAGTCAATGCTTTCGTTTAGTAGTAAAGTTTTCAAGTTCTGCGAGCAGAGCTGGAGGCATCTCAGGAGCGTGACGCTGGTGAGGTTTGGAATTTTGAAGATGGACTCCGTTGACTTGCCCAACCCAACGGCGGTGAACTCCTGGAAATCGAGGTACTCGACGTAGTTGCCGAGCTCGCCGGACTTCATCAAGTTGAGGAGAAACTTGTGGAAACTGAAAGACCGAATAAAACTGCAGTACTTGTACTGGTACTGCAGACAGACGAGATAGAACCCGCTATTGACGAGCATGAGGTTACTCAAGTTCGAGTACCGTCCTCTAGTCACATTGGCGGCGGTGTTAGGCACTGCCGTCTTGAGTCTCCTGCGCGTTTTGCTGCCGATGTTGCTGTTGTTCTCGTAGTCCTCGTACGTGATGCCGTGCGCTGAGCATTCGCCATCAGAGACAACATGCGGAGAGTCAAGATAGTAGGCGTAAGCGATGATCTTCTCGGTGATTTCCGGGGAAAACGGGAAGAGCCTGGCGAGCACCGCTACCTCGTCGGTGTTGCCGACACGGATGTCCGTGTGAAGGATCTGGTTGCTGCTGCTAGTGCTGCTGGCGGTGTTATTGTTGGGGTTTCCTGTGTTGCACGAGCTGAGCGACGTGTATGAGACTGTTGCCATTAAAGTGTCGATGTCCAGAGAGCTGTCAGTCGTTTGAGATGGAAAAGAAACAGATCCACGGCCTCAAGGCGTGCAAGGGGCAAAAGAAGCAGAAGAAGAAGAAATGGATGAGCACGGGAGAAAGAGAGGAAAAAACACACAGGACGCAAACAACCACTGCCACAGCAAAAGGAAAACGTCAGAAGGCCCCGAAAGCCCGCATCTGCTCCGCCGGCAACGTTAAGTGTCAAAGCGGCGAGGCGCCTGACTAATCGCAGCCGGCGAACGCTGCCGCCGGGCACAGCGGAGTCATCGCGGCGGAGAAAGCGAGTGCGACAGGCCCGCCCCACTGTGGAGTCGCAATCGCGGCGGGTCCGGCCGGCCGGACGGGGCGGTTGGGCACGAAGACGACGCAGACGAAGACGAAGACGAAGACGAAGAGGTCCTGTTGCTCCATAAGACACAATTACTGGGACGCAGAGCATACTACACACCGCTGATATCGACTGAGCAGCAACCTATGGTTTCTGGCATACAGCCCTACACCGTTTTACACAGACCGGCAGATTCATTACACTCGGCGCTTGCGTAAAAGACAGGTGAAAAAGTACATCTCCGAAGATGACAACAGTTTTCAAAGTCTCCGAAACTTTTCCATCGCGGGCATGTTTTCGGAGCACATCATCAGCACCCTAAACTAGTCAAACTTCCTGCATCCTGATGAAAAGAAATGAAGGGGAACCGAGTGAATCAACTACCCCTCTGACAGAGCAACTTTTCAAGCCCAAGGAAATTACAATCGACACTCGCACCACCTACACCTTGGATATTCCACCTCTGAATGATTTTGTACAATACTGGAAAAGGATATTCGATGAGTCGACACACAGTACAGGTATTGAGCCGCTGAAACGGCACGCGATTCGGTTGGATCTTGGAACTTTAATCATGTGTGCTAAATCGCTGTTTTGCCACTCCTATCCACTACGCGGAACTGGATCCGGCAGTACCCATCCAATTTCCTTTGAGTGTATCACCGCCACTCATATTCCAAGGAGAATGTATATGAAAAACTAGCTACAGATTAAATCAGCAGAAGAAAGTCTTCTCTTTTCTCATACACCGAATTCCACAGGATCCGTGTAATTCAGTGATATCATGGTCTTCATGCGACCTAGACTAGAAGTATATATCAACTCATGTAGATTTCCAACCTGTCAAAAGAAAAATGAGAAAAACTGAAAAATACGACAGATTTACTCATGGACCTAGTTGGAAGTAAGATTTTTATAGTGAAATTGGAAAGGGTGAAAGTGTGCTTCATTAGGAGTGTAATTTCGATGAATCTGACGGAAGTGAAAGCTCCTTCGGGAACAAAACAAAAGATGCCTAAGGAGCAGTTTCTCTGTGAGGCTTCTGAAGGCGGAAGCTTCGTGGCTATCAGTTGAGCCAGAGGTAAGGAAAGTTAACGAGAGGGGGAAAGAGAGCAGCTTCATCACATCCATAGTAAATCCTGCCCCCTGGGGTCTCGCAGAAGGTGCAGGGTCGGCGGCAAATAATGCTGTGAGTAAGCCTACTTGCAGTTCAAAAAGATCATTGACAAAAAAATGTGGTCTTGTTGGTAAAGCCAATTCAAAGCGGCCTGCCTTTGCGCTACCGTATTTTCGTATACTGGAGAGCTATATAGTCTTCCAAACTTCTGAACAGAAGAGCTGAGGTCAAAAGAACAAAGAAGATACCAAACAAGGTCAAATCAAGTAACACCATTAACACTTGGAAAACCGCAAGAGAATAGTTAATGCTTTTGAAATTACTACAAGAAACTGGATTTTAGGGTATTTACAGTATCCAAGCTGATTGCTCTCCCTCCTTGGGAAAGGCACCTGAACGCCAATTTCATTCATGCAATTATGCAAATATCTGCAAAGCCTTTTGTTGAAGGAAAATCCCTTCTAAGTACTACAGTATGCTGGGTGTCTTCCCATGATGACCTATGCAGACATAGTTGTGATATTCATCAAGGTTATATAATGAAGCTATACATTAGTATATGTATCTAAACTGTGAAGGACGGGAAATACCGCTGGTATTTATAGACCTCACTGAGAAAACATTCTACTGGCGCAAATTCCCCACTTTGCTACTGCTTACGTAAACATGTAGGGAAGTTGCTGGTCATTAGTTGTTGATTAACAATATCATGATAACAAGTATCATTCACTAATCGTATATGATTTCAACACCTTTCAGAAGGAACCACAATAGGTTTCAAGGTGGTGTTGGTGTTTGTATTCGCCTCAGCAAGTTCTGTCTCATCAAACTTCATCGACTCATACTTAAAAGTTTCCACTTTTCAACCCTTTCGAAATAATTTTTCTGATCTTGTAACAGAAGCTCCAAAATTAAAAATTGAGAAATCAATTTCAATCTCTTATGCGGATAAAACTATTTACAAAGATCATAACTGATCTCATATTCTTGAAAAGCTAAATTGGTCCCTTGGCCCAGTTGGTTAAGGCGTGGTGCTAATAACGCCAAGATCAGCAGTTCGATCCTGCTAGGGACCATTAATTTTTGTCTTTTTTTTTGTTTTCAGATTTTCAAAAACTATCCCTCCCAAAAGGTTGAATACGACCCGATAATTAAAAGTTCTCAAACCAAACCAATCAAGCAATGTTGCACCTGGTTTTAATTCATCCCAAGAGGCTATCCTTCCAACCTCAGCTTTAGTCTTCTGTAATGATCTGCTCTATACGACGTACACGACAAATTTACGCATTTTTTTCAGAAATTTTTCGAGTTTCCTCCACAAACATTCAGCAGCTTAATTTTCGTCTCTCTGGAATGCTGCTGCTGTGAGACGATTAGACTGTAAACAAAAGTGACTAAGCTCTGTGCGTCCCACTAAGTGTCAACGGAAGGTAAAAGAGCCTATATATTGGAGAAATATGCATTTATCGAAGTACCATGAGCTTGTCAAATCGCTCACAGATGAACAAATCTTCGAGCAATTCCCCGAAGTTATTCCTCTAGAGAAAGCGTCCGGATTGTCCTCCTCAAGAGGTACCTCTGGCGATGGGGAAGAGGAGAGCGAAGAGGACAACGCTATTTTTGCTGGTCATGATGAAGAGCAGATCAAGCTAATGGCTGAAAATTGTATAGTACTTGATTACAACGATACTCCCATCGGATCTGGAACGAAAAAGCTGTGCCACTTGATGGAGAATATCAACAAAGGTTTGCTTCATCGTGCCTTCAGCGTTTTCTTGTTTGATTCGAACGACAACTTGTTGTTGCAACAAAGAGCCACAGAGAAGATTACCTTTGCAGATATGTGGACGAATACGTGCTGCTCCCATCCATTGTGTGTTGAATCCGAAATGGGTGCAGACAAGGGCTTTATAACAGAACTAGACAGTGCTGTACATGGTGCCAAGGTTGCCGCTCAGAGGAAACTATTCCACGAATTAGGTATACAAGTAGAAGAGGTTCCTTTTGAAGACTTTAAGTTTTTGACTAGGATTCACTACATGGCTCCAAGCAACGGTGCTTGGGGAGAACACGAAATCGATTATATATTAATAATCAGAGCCGATGCTAAGGTCCATGCCAATCCCAACGAAGTCAGAGACTACAAATATGTCTCCAAGTCTGAACTCCAAAACATGTTTGACGACCCGCAACTTGTCTTTACACCTTGGTTCAGGCTCATCTGCGAAACATACTTGTTCAAATGGTGGGACGACCTCGACCATTTGAAAGAGGTGAAAAACAATACCATTGACCGTATGTTGTAGAAAAGACTTACTCCAAGTTTTCTGTATACTCCATTCCCACCCTCTGTACTGCAACAAATGCTTATATACACACATGTCCGAAAATAATATAGATATAATATAGAAAAAAAAGGTGTATATGTTATCGCTACAAATTTCTTCTTTGAGACAAAAGCGGGTTTCGTAGACCGAAGTCAACCGATAAGACGCCAGCGAAGGAGGGGTTACCGATTTGGACTAGACCTCGGAAGAGTTGCTTTTCCTCGGGACTCAGATAGTGACAGCTGGTGTCAAAGAAAACGTTGTTTACTGTAGTGGTGGTTTTGCCAGTTTTTATGTTTGATGTGTTGTATTCTATTTAAATCAGCAGTATGCTCCTCTTTTCCCCCGGCGGAGTGACTTGAGTAGAAAATTTTATTGTTTTTCACAAATCATAGCGTTGATACCCGGACGATGCAGCTTACTATACTTGTGATCATTATTCTTTTGTCTTTACTAGTTCCAACATATGTTTATGCGAAAAAGAAACCAAGCCCATCAAAGGTAGATCACAAGAAACCTAAATTTGAACCTCCTGTGATTGTGCCAGTTGGTGAAGATTTTAAATGGGAGGAAAAGGAACCATATCCTTACCGACCATTCAAAAAAGGCCCCTACAAAATGACTCTTGCAATCAGAAAACTGGATCCAAATGATGTGATCTGTATCGAAAATACCTATCTAGACAGAGTGAACTTGAGAACCAAGCTCTTCGATGAGACCAAACTTTACGGATGCCACAAATCTGCTATTGACGCCGTAAGGGAGACTTATAACTACATATTCGACCACTTGATGAAACGGTACCCGCAATATTTTGAGCTTAACAAGAAGGGCTCTCTGATTCACAACAAGATAACTGGAAAATTCATTCCATTGGATTCATCTAATCTTTCACCAGATGAAATGTTACGTTACATTGCCACCAACATCGAGGAGGATATGCTTTTGATGATCAAAAATCCAAGCACACAACAGTATGACGAATATGTTCTTAGAGCAGCAATCTCACTGTTTCCAGCAGGCTTCAATCCACTCGAAAAACTGAATCAACCTTTAACAGCAATCCATGGTCCGGTACCAGGATATGTTCAAAAATTGCAGCTGTCAATGAACAAATTTTTCACAAGATTACAACCCTACGAGTACCATGTTCGTAACAATTGGTCTTTGCAAACTCACACAAATATTTGTGCTCCTGTTGGCTCACATGCGACCAAGGAGGAAGCTTTGGAGATCCATCCACTCTATCCCAACGACTTGGATTTTAACAAATGCTTTTTTAGGGTAGAGAAACAGTGCTTCACTAGACTCCCAAAAACAGGAGCTGATTTGATGTTTATCAGAACATACACAACATCATTGATGAAGCTGAGAAAGCACTTGACTGAGGAACAAAAGGAAATTATGTGTAGTGCTATTGATGGACTTACTGGCGATTTGGCAGTATACAAAAGAAGAATCCAGTGGGGGGAAGCGGCCAAGAGCTTCATTCAAGGTCAAAGTGACGGCTCTCAGCCTTTTCCCAAAGAGTACAGATTTGTACATTAATTAACTATTATTCTCTCTGTGACATTATAGAAAACTTAATATCTATGAAAAGGCTTTTCTAGACTGATCTTCAACGAATAGCTTCTTTCGCTCCTTCTACAGCATGGTACCTTTTTGGCAAGCCAAATCTGATTGCCAATTTATGTAGTAAAGGCAATGACATGTATTAGTAAGCCCCGTCTTTATTTTATCAAATGATCTCAAAAATCAAACAGATAGAGCCCTATAATCTTACCACACAAATTTAAGCCATCTCATTGTTGGAGGGTTTTAACACAAGAAATCAAAAACTTTTGAAAAAACGGTATAAGTATTTTGCTAACGGAAATGTTTCATCGGAGATTGAATAGACATAATGCTACAATCTCAATAATTATTACATTAATCACAATACATAATCTCTACAAAGTAGTGAGACATTTTTGCCAAAGATGATTAGCCGATATTACCCATTTTGTTTCCGCTTCCCTTCTTATGGGTATCTGTAAAGTTATCCCACTCTCTCAAACGACGTGTTTCTTTGTCCTGCCATTCGTAATCGTCTTCATCAATCTCTGGTTCCTCTTCCTTTGGTTTCACCATTCCTCCGTTCTGCAGCTCCTGCTCCACCAACTCCTCAACGGTCATTGTAGGTAGAACCTGTCCCGTACCATATACTTTGTTCTGTAAGTCTTTCCTTTGCTTGTCAGAACTGACAATAGTGAATGGACGTAGCACCTTACCTTCCTTACTTAGCACTTGCTTGCTACCCCCTGAAAACTCTAACTTGTCTGTGTATCCCTTATCGAAACTTGAGATTTTGTTTTGGGTTTTCCTAGAATCCTTGTCTTCACTCTCAGAGTTCACCAGCTTCATGCCTTCAAAGTTAAGTTCGTTTGAGCCATCGTTTGAAATTTCCTGTATGTTGCTCAGCATCTCTCTTTCCATTGCAATGCTCTCCAATATGCTCACAGAGTCAATGACAGCAAGCAATAGTTGATCTATACGAACCTTTCTGATAACTTCGTCGTCAAACTTGTCAGTATTATCTGCTTCATCTTCTAGAATCTTTACCTTTTCTTTCAATTCCTTCTCAAGATTCCACTTACTAATCTTCAAATCTCTACGTGCCAGTGGTCCAGCACCTTTGTAAGTATTTTGCTCTAGTTCGCTTAATTTGACAAATCCTTTAGTCCCGTTGTTGGAAATTTCTTGCTGTCTAAGATCAGAATAGCTCAAGATCCACTTATATATCCCTTCAAAATTCTCTTTGTCCTTACCAAGAGAATTGCCTATTTTCAATTTTAGCACCACTAGTGAAACTAATTTCCAAATCATGGACTCGACAATCTGGAGAACAACAAGTCTTAGCCTATTGCGTTTTGGAGCTTCTGCATCTACTCCGAGTTGCGAGCTGACAGCGTTGGAATCTATAAATTTCCCATGTTTGTAAGGGACAAGCAAGTATGCCAATGAAGAAGTTGACAATTCGTCAAGTGTTTCATTCTCGGAAAATAGATCAGCATGGTCTATCAGGTTCGAAAGTTCAATGAATTCTTTATGAATTTTCTGGAATTGTTCTTGAGTCAATTTTCCTCTTAAATTGCTCAACTCCGCTTGTAAAGCTTTGTATTTGGATGCAATAGAGCCTTTTTCCATGATTTTTTTAAACTTGCCTTCTTTTTGTAGCTTCTCTTGTATCTTATATGTTCACGAATGAATGGAAAGATTGCTATGCCTAACTTTGCCTTTCGGCCAAACTGATTTTAATGTAGTGGTCGTTTCGGGCAAGGGAATTTTCCACGATCTCTCGTCCGCGCAACGTGAAGTCTGCCTTGGGCTCCCCATGATTTCGTACGAAGTACATATCATTTTAATTCATCATAAATCATAGTCATGGCTAACCTAAAAAAAGAGAAGGCAAAAAGAACACACCACAACTCATAAGGGAAGAAAAACATAAGAAGGGAGGGAGTAGTAAGACACAGAGGGTTTTTTTAGGGGGAGATATATATACACATACAATCAATTTTCAACTTTGATTCTTTTTTCAATATGACCTGCATTGACAGCATCATCGTTACTAGATTGACGCTTTTCGCCACCAAATTCAGATTTCAACTTCACGCCGACTTGCTGCTGGGCATGAAGACTCAATGAATATTCAAGATCACGAATCTGTCTTCTATAGTCTGCTTCGGCTCTTTGGAATTTGGCGTCAACTTCTTCAAGCTCATTAATTCTAGTCTTGTACAAATCATTCACTAGTTCCAATTCGCTGATCCGTGTACGCAATCGTTCATTTTCATCGTGCAAGCTAGAATTATTCATGTTGTTGATATTTAATAAACTGACATCAGAACTGGCAGTACCGGATGGGGCATGAGATTTTGAATTTGATTCATCATTATTGTACATTACGTTAGAAATACCAGGTACGTTTTTGAGAGGAGGGAGCTTGTTCAACTGTTGCTGAGACTGTGATTGTTCGAGCAGTTGATGGTGAGCCTGCTGTGACTGTTGTTGTTGTTGAGCCTGCTGCTGTTGCTGTTGCTGGGATTGAGGCTGGTGTTGTTGAAGAAGTGGTGGGGGCTGGGTAATTGCCGTCAGTGGAGGAAGGGCGGTATGAATTTGTTCTGCGGCTTGATAATGTCGCTGCTGCTGCATATGATTTAGACCAGCCACGGGCGAAGGCGATTTGATATCGTTGCTTGGAGGAGAGAGAATGTTGTGCAAATGTGTTGGTTCATTCGAAGAGGTCTTGACGTCATTCTCAGTCAAAGAGGTTTGAGATCTGGACAACATTCCGATTGGGGGTAGCTTTTCAACCATTGATGTAGGCTTGGAAAGAGGAGTGGAATGGGGTGAGTTCAATCTCATGCCAGGAATGTATTCTGTTGAAGTTGCCTGTTGGCTTAAGATTTCCAAAGCTCCAGCAGCGTTTAACACTGCGTCCCTGTTTAAGTTGCTTGGCACAGAGTTCATCGATGATGATCTTTCCGAAGATTGTGATTGGGAAGGGGTTGGGTTCAGTTTTGGAGGGGTCGTGGTAGATAACAGCAGAGGGGAGGTAATTCTATTCAGGTTGGAGACAAACTGCGTTGGGGTTGAGGAGGGGTAGTGTAAAGATTGAATGTTGTTACCTTGCGACTTGTTCATCCATGCGGTCGTTGATGCGTAAGTGTAAGGGGTTCCCGGAGGGAGGTTCTGGCCGGCCTGACCTCTTGGCAAAAGTGGCAGAAGGTTTGGTGAGGTGATGTTACTAGTGGAGGCATCACTGTGGCCCATCTGCTTTGACTTGTTATTTTTACAGTTCTTACCATTCTGATCCTTGGCATCTCCCTTAGCAGTTCTCTTGGACTTCGAGGACTTTGAGTTTGGCTTGTACTGCTTTGGCAAGAACTTGGAGGAGATCTTGTTATTGCTCGATCCATTGATGTTGTGGATTCCACTCTGGTTTGCAAGGTTATTTCCATTGGAGGACAGAGAGGATGAAGAATGATTGCTGCTGTTGTTGCCAGTGTTACTGTTATTGGTGTTAATGTTGTTGCTGCCGTTGTACGAACCGTTCAGCACGCTCGAGCTGCTGACATCCTTTGCCTTTAGCTCAGGAGTGTTTGGAGACGACTTGTTGTTGTGCTTGACTCTATTCCTAGACTTGATGACATCACTCTTGAGGGAGATTGGTCTAGGACGCCCGTGCAGCTTCAAGAATAACCCGCAGGCGTTACATAAAACCTGGCCTGTTTCGTCTCTTCTCCATAAAGGGGTTGTCTGTGTTTTACAGTTTTTACAAGTCGGGGTGGACATGTTCTGCTTTGTTGTTGTGGCACCATTGGATTGTGTTGTGGTGGTAGTTTTTGCGTTTGGCACAATGTGGTCTAGGTCTTTCTTAGAGGCGTCGTCATTTGACGAGCTGTTATCGTCCGATGGCGAGTGCTGCTGTTGCGGGTGGTCTTCCTGAAGTTCATTTTTCACCGACACCTCTGGCTTGACTGCAGACAGTGGTTGCTCGTGGGTGCCAGACAAAGGCTGGGAAGAGGCGGAAGGAGTAGCGGCAATGCCTACAGACGAGGCCGACGGAGCAGAGACCGGTGGGAGGTGGACTGGTGGCAGAGAAGCAGCAGCGGCGGCGGCAGCAGCTGCTGCATTGACAGTGGAAACGGATGGGGCCATAATGACAGCCGGCATTGCAGGATTTGAAGTAGAATTGTTTGGCTCCATATTCGAAGAGGTCAGATGTTCTATGTTTGACGCAGATGCTTTCAGCATTCTAGAGGAGTCCGATAGTCTTTTCGATGCGTTGTGCTGAGTGTGACAAATATCGTATGTATTCCCCTTTTCTAGTAAAGGATAGAGGGAGAACGAGATACGAGAAGAGACAGCTGCGAAGGGTGGGGACGCTGGAAGGACGGTGTGCAGGACAAAGACTGTGCAGTAGCGGTGTCGAGTAGGGGCGGTGGTAGAAAAAGCGGTGAGCCCGAGATAAGATCGACAATTCTACTGGAAAGTCTGTGTGGGTGTATGTGTGTGGTTGAGAAAAATGACGTAGATAAGAAGGGGAGGGGGAGGGCAGCTTGAGAGAGGGTGGGACGACTAGCGGAGAGCGTGTGTATGTAGCGGCTGCAGCGGGGAGTCGAAAGGTGGTTTTGCGGAAGCAATGGAGGGTGCAGAGCAGCGGGAACAGACGCAGTAGGCGCAGGAGCAGGAGCAACAGCAACAGCAACAGCAGAGCGCTGGCAGAGGCAGATGTGAGGGTGGTGGACAGCACTCGAGATAAAAAAGATATGAAAAAAATTGGAAAACCGTCAATATCGATCGCCTGCGAGAGTGATAGCGCTGGAAAAAAAAATGCACAGGGCGGTTGATTGGGGAATGGGTCGCCACGCTGCGAGTGAGCGAGTGAAAAATTTTTACGGTGCGCATTCGGGATTTTCGCATTCCGGCTGCCGGCCGGAGCGGGGGAAGGAGGTCTGGCCGGAGGGAAGGGGGGAAAGGACCAGGCACAGAGGCCATGTAGCGGGCTGCTGATAAGGTTAAAGCAGATAGCAGACGTGACAGCAGGACAAATTGCTGAAAAAGGGGCCCCGCGGGGCGTTGCAGCGCAGGCGGAGACCATCTCCTCGACGATAAGACCAGTCTCGTTTTTCACATAGCCGGCGGCGTGCGTCTGCTATTAATAATAGGGTGACGGAGACAGGAGAGGCCTGCCTCTCTCGGCGTCGAGGGGTTGTCCCAGAAAACCGCAGATAACGCCCTCTGTCACTGACTGACCCAGAGATCACCCAACCCCGTTTCTGCCACGCCGGCATACTGGCGGGGGACACAGGCTTTTGTTGCCGGCCAGCGTGCCCAATCGGCCAACAGGGCGTCATCCTTATCCCTCTATCGCGGACGATAAGGATCAGGACACCGCAACGGTTAGCACGGAAACAAATCGAAATTGCGGGCTGCGTAATTAATGGCGAACCGCAGGGCAGGAGGCCGGTGCACGGGGGTAGACTACAAGAGAGATAGAGAGGGGACCGACGCGTCGGCGGACGAGGAAACTTCTTCCTGCCCCTTCCATGTTTGCGTGCCCTCCTCCGACTGCCAGGGAGACAGGACTTGCCTGATCGGGTAATTCGAAAACCCTCTTTCTGTGTCCGTGTGGCCACCCCCGCTACGTTCCTGCTAGGGGCGCCACTGCCCCTGCTCCCCGTTTGCAGGCAGGCGTATTCTCCCTCCAGACAATACAAATATGGCCCTTTCTCCTCCCCCTCCTGCCCTGCTCTTCTTCTCCCTCTCCTCCTTCTTTCTGCTCTCGTGCTTCCTTCCCTTTGCCCAGGTCACTCAATCTCGATCTTGTCTGAGTAATCGTTGTTCTTTAGTAAAAACCGACTTTGCTAGACTCCCATCCCATTCCGTTCAATTCCATTCCTAAAAAAAAAGAATTATAACCCAGTAAAAAATGGTTGCTATTAAAAATCTTGTATCTACCTCTCTATTGACTTCGGTTGCCCTTGCCGGCGAGGCTCCCCACAACACAGACTCCAAGAAGAAGGCAGTCGCCAGAGCCCATCTCGACAAGGGCCTAGTCAAGGGTATCATTGAGTTCACCACCAAGGACGGTGTTGTTGACGTCCACTTGGACGTTACCGGCTTGCCTCCAAACGCAGGCCCGTTCCAGTACCAGATCCATGACTCCCAGGTGAGCGAGAAGGGCAATTGTGATGACGGTGGTGACACCTTGAATCCATACGGCTCCCACTACAGGGCCTGTGATGATCTCGACAATGATGCCTTGTGCTCCGTCGGTGATCTTTCTGGTAAGCACGGTTACATCAACACCACCTGTTTTGAAACCAGGTACACCGACCCATACCTCTCGTTGAACCCAAACAACAAGGCCTTTGTCGGTGGCAAGTCCTTGGTCATTGTTGACCAAAACAACGTGAAGATCTCCTGTGGTAACATCAAGCTGAAGAGACACAGCAAGATGACCAGAGAGGAATCCTATCCTCTACACGATGAGTTGCTCCATGAGCCATACAACAATTCTACCAACTCCACAAACTTTGACTACGAAGGGGAGACTTCCACCTACGACTCTGGATCCAACTCTTTGTACGTTTCCGGTTTGATTGGTGTCTTGGCTGGTGGTTTGTCAGCCCTTATTTAGAGTAGAAACATTATATTTTTTTTTTCTCCCATCAATACAACACAACCTTAAAAACTTTGAATGATAAGATGCACTGACGCACGTTCTCTGGCTGTATAAGTTTCTTCTCTCCTTCACGGAAGGTGTCTAAATTTGTAATATCGAATGCAAATCGTGTGTATGTCCCCACCTCCGCAGGGAGAACGTGTCTGCGCGATGACGCAATCTCAGGGCCAGCGACTTTTGAGGGCTGTTCCACAAAGGAAAATGCGAGAAACCTATCCACACATGGCGCATGCTAACAACAGGCTTCTCGTCCCAATTACTACACAAGCTCTTCTTCAATTCCCCACCCCCAAGAGCCATCCACATATCCACACACAACCTTGAGAACAGCTCTATCTAGACTGAACCTCCACCGTCATGACTGTCATTGTTGCTTCACTGTAAGTCCTCTCCCCCGGGATCTTCTAAAAATTGGAACGGAGTACAGATCTGGCACTCCAATCGAAGAACTCTTGGCAATTATTGCCTCAATCACAAGCTCATTTGAGGCTTCCACCACCTAGAATGAGCTTTTGAACTCATGTTTGTGTCTCTAGTCAATACGAATACTAACACCCCCCCTCTTCTCCTACAGATTCTTGCCGTACACTGTCCATTTTGAACTCAACGCCGAAGACGCTGCAGAGATCTGCGACGACCAGTCGTTGGGTGGCATATTTGAGCCGATACGTAAAGAGGTCCCAGCAGAGGACATGAGCGCTGTTCTGCGTACGAAGTCTAATCAGAGTACGAATGACGAGGATGCAAACCTCTCGATCATCCAGGCTCTTTCCCACAACGTCTCCTCCTCGAACCTCTCGACTGTCAATTCGATCGACTCCAATCAGGACGCATACTTGGACAGTAACTTCAATGCCACACTCGACGATGACACCGACTCGATCTCCTCGACGAGCAGCCTCGTCGTTCCAAGACCGAAACCCATTGGAATACAGCCGGAGCCGACCACAATCACTTCGCAAAGCCCAATTTCGAGCCAGCATATGCCACACCACTTGCACAGTATGCATACCTCAAGTAACATCTCCCACATAAGTAGCACCTCCAACCAGAACGTTTCGGTCCAGGACTTTTTCTTTAACAATCCTTACAAGACGAAAATGACCTTGAGCTCCACGTCGCTCGATGATGTAACCTCACTGATAAATGCCAGCAACACCCCCTCCTCAGACAAGTCATTCCCAGCATCCCAGGCACAGCCGCAGTTACAACCGCAGCCACAGGCAGGTCGTAGTCCATACGGGCAGTTGCACGGAACTCCGACTTTTGTGAAGCCGAAAGCGGTTTTGAGAAATGTGACTCCACAACCCTTGGTCAACGAACTCGTTCCTAAGAAGCCCTTCGGCGAACCTAAACTTTCCAGCATGAGGATCAACAGGACACATTATTCAAACTTAAGAAACCTGAAGACAGCCTCAATCATTTCGTTGGACAAAAAAATCGGCGTGAATACGTCTGGGGTGGAGCTCAACAAGATGACAAGTAACGATTCCAACGGTCCGCAGGAGAAAAATATAATGGATACCTTCAACTGCGATTCTGTGTCCGGAAACTACACCGACTTGTTGCAGAATGAAGAAGATGAAGTCTTGAACCTGAAAAGAGACTGTAGCCGGATTGTGCCATATGGTGGGTTCTCGAGACCTCACAGATTTATCGAAGACATGGACAATATTTTCAACACCTCTCCATGGAAAGTGGTCGAATTTGATAAGGGGAATGGTAGTTTGATAAACTCTATTGAATCCGCAAGAGAGAACAATCTAGGAGATTTCACATGGATGGGTACAATATCAATACCATCTAATATTGTTCCTGATAACATCAAGAATGACATCACAAATGAACTCGCTACAAACTACAACTCCAACATGATTTTCCTAGATGATGAAGTTTTCCAGGGACACTACAAATCATTCTGCAAGCAGATTCTTTGGCCTATATTCCACTACCAGATACCAGACGATCCCAAATCAAATGCTTTTGAAAACCATTCGTGGAAGTACTACGAGAAGCTCAACCAGATATATGCTGAGAAAATAGCTGAGAAGTACAAGAAAGGCGATATTATCTGGGTTCATGATTACCATTTGATGTTGTTACCTCTGATGCTTCGAAAACTCATTCCAGACGCTAAGATAGCCTTCTTTTTGCATATCAGCTTTCCATCAAGTGAGGTTTTCCGTTGCTTGGCTCAAAGAAAGAAGATCTTGGAGGGTATGCTAGGTGCTGATTGCATCACTTTCCAAAATGAGGAGTACATGGCTCATTTCCTCCAGAGTTCTAACAGAATGTTGTTAGCAGACTTCAATTCAACTGGTGTTTATTACAACAGTAGACTCACCACTGTTTCATATAACGCTATAGGTTTGAATTTCAAACATCTGGAAGTTCAACTCAAAACAAGCGTAGTGAAGAACTGGAAAAATCTTATTGAGGACAGATGGCCAAATAAAAAGTTGATCGTCAGTAGAGACAAGATAGATCAAATTAGGGGATTGAAAGAAAAGTTGTTAGCTTATGAAAGATTTCTTGATGACCACCCAGAGTATATCAGTGAAAGCATATTGATTTTGATATGCGTTCAAAGTGGTTCCACAGATGAAGATTACAAAAATGAACTTTTAACCATTGCTGAAAGAATCAATTCAAAAACTAAAAATATCTCTATTGACCAGCCTGTTATTTTGTTAAACCAGGATATTGAGTTTGAACAATACTTGGCTTTATTGAGCGAGGCAAACGTTTTCATCGTATCTACTTTAAGAGAAGGGATGAATTTGACTTGCCATGAGTTCATTTGTGCGTCTCAAAAGCTACACTCTCCACTCATTTTGAGTGAGTTTGTTGGATCAGCATCTGTATTGACCAAGGGTCCCCTGTTATCAAATCCTTACAACATTCGTCAAGTTTCGAATCAAATATATCAGTGCTTAAATATGCTGGACGATGAAAAAATTGAAAGATGGAATAGTGCATTCCAACAGATTTCAAACAATGATTCAGTAACCTGGGTAAAGAAGTGTCTCAGTGATATAGAAAATGCCTACGCCAACTCAAAGGCTTTGCAGTCGTATAGTTCAATTGAGCCTTTGACTAAAAAATTATATGAGAGGGTTTTGAGTTCCATTCCTAATCCTAATGGTAAAAAGCTATATGTATTGAATATGGACGATTTGACCGCAAATTTGGAAATACACGGTCAAACAATACATTCCTATCAGCAACAATTGATACATAGACTTTTATCCAACTTATCGTCAGATTCCAATAACTATGTCTACATTTTTAGTATATTCCAAAGATCGGAATTGCTCAGACTATACAGACGTGTTCCTGATATTGGTTTGATAGCTGAAAACGGTGGGATCATCAAGCCACCAAGATCTACTGATTGGTTTACTGTTGTGGATGAGTCCGAAAAAGCATGGATTCCAACTGTTGTTGACATCATCAAAGCTTTTTGCGAAAGACTTCCAGGATCCTATATTGAAACTGAAGAGTGTACTGTGATGTTCCACACAGAATCGACTGTAAATATTGATAAGGATTACAAGAATGGTTTGATTGGTGATTTGATCACACACATCAACGAGCTTTTTCAAAAGGATTTCAATGTTCACGCAAGCTTGACAAAGGGTATTGTTATCGTGAAGGAAATGAACTTGATAACCAGAGCGCTAGAGTTCATCATGGAGCAAAGCAGCGACAGCACAAATCTTCATAAACTCCCGTCGACAGCTTCAGCATTTACATCCCCAGTTTTTCAAGCAAGAAGCTCGTCCATTTCTCAATCTCCTCTTGCGATATCACCGATAGAATTGACAACCACAAGTAGTTCAGGTTTCAGCTCAATTTCTTTTCCTGAAAAATCCTATGAGTTCATATTTGCCTGTGGTGCCACAACTCTGATTGATGAAGAGATATTCAGTTATTTCAATAACGTCTCTGAGTCATCAGATTTTGTTAGCAGCGCTAACATTATAACAGTATGCGTCGGACAGATGGGTAAAAGCAGAACATGTGCCAAATACACACTCAAAGGTATCAATAACTTGATCACTTTATTGGACTAAGAGAATATATCCGCTGGATTCAAGAATCTATTTGAAATTCTACATAGACTAGAGTTAATTACAAATGTTTCTTTTTACATAGATTGGGCTTCTATATATGTTTGATTTTCATTGACGTCAAGGTATTGGCTACCTTTTCCTCTCGTATCCATAACCGCCTCTTTTGGAGTTGCTCTGTCTTGCACTTTTGTAGTACCAGTCAGAATCATAATCATAATAATTATCATACAACCTGCTGTCCGCATACTCATTTGAATTTGGGTTTGGAATGTATGTACTTTTCGAACTCATGTTAGGGTGGGTACGCGGCCTTTTCGCTTTGTGATTAGAATAGAAGAGATCCTGAGAATCATACGCAGGTTTTCCACGTCCCTTACCCTTCGATGTGTTTGCTTTATTCGAGGATTTTTGTTTGGAATTATTCAAACGATTGCTGCTTGCTTTTGCCACTGCAGTTTCTTTGAATGTGCATAATTCAAACAAATTTTCCATCTCGTCAATGATCGGCTTATCGCCAACTTCATCAAATGGTTGAAGAGTATCGTAAATGTACTCAAATTCTGCCAACCTAATACTACCAGAGGGACGCTCAACTTCCCATAACGTTTCTTTACCTCTCTTCTGCCTTTCTCGATCGGCCTCAATCCGTTGTAAGATCAGGCTATGAGTAAGGGTCAAGATGTTGATTGATGAAGAATTTTGAGAGGACGAATTGACTGGAGTTTTGGCAGGAGTTTTGGCAGGAGTTTTAGCTGCGGTTCCATCTTCGGTGTTTTTTAGGCTTGTATTGGAAATTGCAGGGCTAGAAAAGTTGTTAGTGTTCGTCGCAGAATTGGGAACCTTATTGCTGTTCGTTGGTTCTATTTGTTTGATGTGAAATGGATCATCTTGATAATCTATTAGTAAAAATTCGTATTCACTTTGTTTTCTTTTTTTTATTATGAACTCCCACGCTGAGACCAGACCTTGATTGATTTTTTCAGGTATGTAATTATCTTCAGTCTGCTGTTGCTTTGATTCCTCATTTGCCTTAGGGCTCGAATTAACATAGTCATCCACATGACTTGATTTAGTTGGCTCCACATGATCCATATACATACTTTTCTCATCGAAAAGAACTCCTTTCTTCACATTTTCAATGTCATCTTCAGAAAGGAGATTGCTATTATACTTATCCTTCAATTGTGAGAGTGATTGAAGCTTGAAAAGTTTTGAAATATGAACCAATATATTGTAACAAAATGGTAAGTTCGCCAACGTTCTGATATCTGATCTTTTTGTTCCGCCATTTTCATCATCTGCTGGAGTCAAGTCTGCTATGTCTTTTGGTGTCTCTGGCAAGACGTACTGTAAAATTTTGTGCAAGTCTGTTATTATGAGAAAAGCGTAATTAAAGATTATATCATTGTCCTTGTACTTTGACTCTGTCGATATTAGATTGAGGAAATCGTCAATGAACTGAAAAAAATTGAGTCTTCTATTGATATCCAACTTAGGAAGAACGTCGAGCAATGCTGGGTACAAGTCTTCTTGCGTGACATAATTTCGTATCAGGAAATTGCAGATGTCGAGAGAAGCCTGTTTGGATGAGTTGAGACCCATCAAGAGACTCGTAAGTTGCATCTGCAACTCAAATGAGTCCATCTTATTGTCTCGACTGGCTTGAAGAAACCTTGCTTCCTTCCTTTTGTCTGCTGAACTTTTTAATCCTTAACGTGGTCCCCATATCGATTTGAATGTTCTTCTTCAGAGCACTGGCAAATTCATGGGATTCACTCGCTAAGTTCGAAATCTGGTGCACGGGTGATATATGATTTTGTAATTTTCGTCTTTTTTTTCCCGTCTTCTCATCCAAGTGAAAAATTCAGCTTTTGAAGGTTGAAGGGACTATTTGCCCCATTTTCTCTGGGGTTGGATGATGTCTTTGTAGTCTTTTTTCTCGACATACACATCAACACACACATTTACTTCAACATGGCCAATAAAGGTAAAGGAAAGGGTGGTAAGAACAGAAGAAGAGGAAAGAATGAGAACACCACAAAAAGAGAACTCATTCTCAGAGATGAAGATCAAGAATACGCTCAAATCACAAAGATGCTAGGTAACGGTAGAGTCCAAGCCACTTGTTTTGACGGCACTGTAAGAATTGCACATATCAGAGGTAAGTTAAGAAAAAAGGTTTGGATGTCCCAAGGTGATATCATTTTGGTTGCCTTGAGAGAGTTTCAGAACGAACAATGTGATGTTGTCCACAAATATAATGCTGACGAAGCTAGACAGTTGGTTTCATTAGGTGAATTGCCAGAATCTGCAAAGATCAACCAAACAGACACATTTGGTGGTGATGAAGACGAAGACATGAACTTCGAGTTCGGTGCTGAATCTGATGGCGAGGGAGAAGCCAGCGACTTAGATATCGATGATATCTAATCTGACTAATCCTCGGCACCATACTTCGATAGCAACAGTTACATTCTAATTCAGCTCCTCACGGCCTGACAACTAGCTGAGCTTATGCGCCAACCAGAGGCAAGCTAGATACTCCTTTTTATATTCACATCTCTAATATGTAGGCAGAAAATTATATTGTATTGTAAGAAAGGCTTATAAAATGCATTATAAAAGAACTCACATTCCGCATCCTGAGTCCCAGATGATTAGTATTTTTTATCAATTTCAGTAAATATGTATAGTTTGAATGGTGATAAAATTAATGTCCATAGCTTAGATTTCAAAACTGTCAGATCTCCTGCCATGTCTAACGTCATCGTTGTTCTCCAAGTCGACGTAGTCAGGTCTGCCATTTTCCATAGATTTTCTAAATTGGTACGCGGAAAAGTCGCTATTAAGTGGTATGTCATTCAACCCATCACTGTTGCTAGAGAATAGCTGTTGGTTCTCTGTTTCTGGATTGTGTCTGGAGATATCTAGCAGATAAACTCCGCTGAAGATGATCAAAAAGCCCGATAGTAACGAAATAACATCAACTATAGACGCGGTGTTGAAACCTCCAAATAGTATGAAAGAGGCACACAAAGTGGCAGTTGTGAAGGTAACATAGTAAAGAGGGTTGACGATAGATGTATCAAATTGAGCTAGCGCTTTGTTGAAATAGTTCATCTGAGTCAGGATACAAACAACAACAGTGATAATGAAAATGTAGGTTGATGGGTGAGAGAATTGATTGTTACCACTGAGAGTAAGTTTTAAGGCAATTCCAAATGCTTTGATTGCACAAACCGAAATAGAGCCAACCGCAGAACAGATGGAAATGTAGATCATTGGATGCTTGGACCCGAATTTAGGAGCAATCTTGATTATCATGAATATCGAGAATGTACCAACGATAAACAAGTATGCCAAAAACGCTGGTCTTTCAGCGTACCCTAAAATCTCGTCCACAGTATCAATTTCTTTATCTGGTGGAGCATGAAGAACAATAATAATCGAGCCCAATAAACAGATAGCACAACCTAACTTACCCAAGACTCCCAATTTTTCTCTGAGGAAGATTGATGCCAGAACTGCTCCAATAATGACAGAAAGTGCACCTAGCGGTGTCACCAAAATTGGTGGAGCAAATGTGTAAGCTGCAAAATTTGCAATTTCTCCAATTGCCATCATGGTAGTACCCACAATCCATATTGGGTTACTGAGATATGTCAAAGATTCTCCCCTGGAACCATCTTTCAAGAGTCCAATTTTAGTCAACACAAAAGAAGACCCAATTGCGAAAGACGAACTGACTGCCAAGAATAGACCGATATACTTTTCCTCCATTGCTTTAGCAAGGTTGCGTCAAGATATTAAGGTCTGTACTTTTACAGAGAGTGCTTTACAAGTTATAGATAAGTTCCTTTCAAGACACATCATCATCTGGTACGGTCTACAACATGTTTGGTCAAGCCTCGACGCGTTGGTGGCATATAAGAAGCACAGCCGTGAAAATGATTCATTTTCTTATATTTTTTTCAGAGCCATTTTAAACTTTTCATGTTCGATATATTAGAATATAGGTAGCTGTTTGAAAAGCATAAAGCATACTGAAGAAACAACACCATCAAGATGGTTATGGATCCTGCAACAATGGATATGGCTCTTGCAGAAGTTAAAAATCAAGTGATGGGGAGCAAGGGGCACGACAGAGAGAGCCAACTGAAAACTCTTCTAAATACATTTAGTCCTGTTTTTTCTGCGGTAACAGCAGCCAAAGTATCCACTCATTATAGAATTTCAGCCTGCGACACGTTTTCCGTTTGGTTTTCTAGATCTGTTCAATTATTAAACAAAAATCCTGATTATAAATACAGTTTCGAAGGTTTACTTGATGATCAGAAAGCCACTTTTATTTTCCATTATGTTATAGATTTCTGGAATGACTCGGGAGCTGCGTTAGGAAATGCGCTCAAAGAAGTCTTTATCAAAATGTTGTCATACCTGACGATAACTCTGTCTTCAAAAGCCAGTAATGACCTATTTGCAGAGTGGCTAAAGACCTCTTTAGACCTTCCTTACACAATGAGAGCCTTCTATTTCATGATAGAACATTTACATAAACACGTTAAACCCGCAGATTTTATACTCAAAATTAAGAAAAATTTCATCAGAGATTGCTTGGGTAATATTTGGTCACGGGCACAAGGTAGTGTTGTAGGAAAGTCAGTGTTTCTGGTTCTTAGGTCAAACTACAATAAAGAGTCGGAAGATGAATGGCTTTCTTTATGGCAAAATCAAGTTATAGAATGTCTAGGTGATATGAATCTGAGGAGAGGCATTGAAAGTTATCTTTTCCCAAATTTATTTCTGGTTTCAAAATCTGCCACAATAAAGTTTTTGAGTTTAGCAATTAGCAAAAACGATATACCCATTCTTCTATCCACTCTGAAAGTTGCACAAGATACAGCTATATTGATCGAACCATTTTTGGAAATTAATCCTGCCACGCATAAACCTCTGATTACTATAGATGAGTTATCTTTATTATTAAAAATGAAAAATCCATCCTTCAGGATAGGAGCATTTCAGCTTCTTGTGTCCTCCCCGAAACTCTCCAAAATCATCCCATCTGGTGTTTATGAAAAAGTGACCCAAGCGCTAGATATGATTTTTATGGATGGAGACCTTGAGACAAGAAATGAAATATTTTCATATTTCAAAAAGTTTGTGACAAGAATAAAAGACTCCACGTACGCATTGCATCGTGACGCAACAAATCTGACTAAAAAGAATTTCACTAAGTTTGAGCTTGAAATAGAGGACAAGTTTAGTGCGGTGGAAGATAGTAAGCGTTTTCTGCATAATTTACTAGTCTTCATCAAATCATGTCTTAGACCCGGTTCTTCTTACCTCAGGAAAGAAATGTCATATAAGTTGCTACTGTGTTTGATTGGTTCTGGTCTTGACTCCAGGGTATCTGAGAAATATGTTGAGAAATCGAAAACTGTTGGTTTTGTTTACTCCATTGACATCTACGACTCAACACTAGTAAGATTGGTCATTGACAATATAACAGACAATTTTGAAGATATTAGACATTACTCAACAGACATTATTTCAATGGCACCACTATCGTTGGATAGCTATATCGATATGTCTCTTTTACAATCGAGAGCGCTGACAATGCTAGGTGATATTAAGGGTAAGGATGTTGACTCTGGCGCCAGATTTTTCAAATTTTCATTTGATTACTACCAGAATGAATACCAACTCAATGAGTGTGAAGAGATAGTTAAAATATTACTGAAGGGTATTGATGATTCGGTAATGAGAGCAAAAGAGAACATTGCAGTAGCATGCATTTCGTATAGTATACAGGGGTACTTTGCAGCTTTCAAGTTTATCTTTGAAATAATGGATTTTTCCAAGTGTTCACACATTCTTTCAAGCCATCAGGTTTTAAATAAACTTTTTGAGCAATCAATCAATATCTGGAATTTAGTGAAGTACATTTTACAACATGACTCACCGGAAGGATTTCTTCTTGATGAATTCCAAGCGAAATATACTGCTGAACAGGAGGCAATGTACGGAAAAGGAACTCAAGTTGTTCTGAGTTATGCATGGAGAAGTATCAAGGAATCAACAAATATGATAGAGTCTATTTTGAATGCTGGACAGTTTTCGGTAACCGACGAGAATATCTTGCAAATTGGTCCTCTATTACTTGAACAATTGGCAACTATCAGGCATAGAGGAGCGTTTTCTTCGGTCTATCCTACGTTTATTTCGTGTTGTACTTTTTGTGGAACACGAGATACTCTTAGATCAATTCCAGAAAAATGGTTACATGAAAATATGGAGTTAATCCAAACCAGATCGAAGTATATCACAAGAAGATCTGCGGGCATTCCATTCTTGCTTACTGCCATCCTGAGCAGTGACAAAAGACTCATCAAATCTACGTTCTATCAACTAGTTGAAGTTGCTCAATCTCCAGTCAATGAGACTGATGCTGATATGAATAATGTAAACTTACCACAAGTGAATGCTTTCAACTGCATTAAGACAATGTTCATAGATGCCGCTCTTTCGGAAGATTCCATTTTATACGTTGATGATGCTTTTGCGTTAACCCTGAATTCGTTCGCATCACCATATTGGGCAATCCGAAATTGTGCTGTTATGTTGTTCACAGCTTTGCAGAATAGGTTGTTCAGTAGCAAAAAAGTAAAAGCCAACTACTTGCCCAGTTATCCTGCCAGATTGTTTTTTGAGAAGTTTGGCTCCATTCGTGGACTTTTCTACGAAACTTTAGTTGAAACGATTTCTGGTGGACTCGAAAACCAGTCGGATATTGAAAAAGTTTTTCCAATTTTAACAGTGATGAGTCGTTTAGAACCAACTCCAGGTTATACGGGATTGAATGATTTTATTCCTTTGATTATACAAATTTTGAAGAACAAGAACTGGAAAGTAAGAGAAATGGCAGCTAGAAGTTTGCCATCGATGATCAACAGCTCTAAAAGTTTTTCTTCTATTATATTCAAGTTATTGGACAGTGTAACCGTTGATGAAATTGACTTCAATAAGATTCACGGGTCACTTTTGGCGATTAGAGAAACTATATTAAAATTTTCAACACAGACGGGGGAAAGTCCCAACAAATCGGCGGTCAACTTAGATGAGAGTAATGCAGAGTTGAAACGGAAAATGTTGGCAAAATTGAATGTTGTTCTCTCGGGTATTGATTGCTATCCCATAAAGTTAGCCTACCTTCAAATCATTCCTCTAGTCAAGCCGGATGTATCTCAAGATGGCTCAGGATTTACTGACATTATTTCTGACTGGTTCATTGCAAATAATAATCTGCAGACGTCATTGAGCGGATCTAAGCAGTTGGCACTGAAGCAGGCATCAAATATTTTGCTTGACATGATGGACGATAATGTATCTTTGATTGAACGTTGTATGTTTTCACCACTTTATGAACTTCAGCTGAGTTGTATTCAGCATTATGATGAGAAACTTTCGACTACAGATCTAAACAAGGAAATCAAGAATACATTGATTGATGGCATCTGGAAACTTCTCGAATTGGGAAGCACTTGGAAATATGTGAAGTCGCAAGGATTGAAGTTATTGAAGGCTTTAATCGTGAAATCCAGCGAGTCTGAAACAGTTAGCAGCTTGGAACTACATGCCTTAAAATTAGTAGCTTTACTGCAGGATGAATCCAACGAGGATATCAAGTTGAGTGCAGTAGAAGCACTGGGGTCTTATGTTTCTCGGTTAATGATAAACGACTTGAACACTCATATGAATTTATTCACAATCCTCATTGAAAACATTCAGAAAATGATCTCCGAGGACTTGGAATTTGTTGTTCGTGTTTCTGCGTTGAAGTCCTTGATTGCTTTCAATGAAATTTATTATCACGGAGGAGAAGACGCAAAGATAAAGCTTCTCATTACTGGTTTCATTTTTGAATTCTTGACAGATGATGACGATTCAGCATGTCTACTTGCAGCTAGACATTTGACTCAGTGTGTGTTAGGTCAGACAGATGTGGATTTGGTTCCTGTTGAAGTTGAACGTTTAATGATGGAGCGATTTTGCTCTATTAAAGAGGAGGAAACGCTAAAGACGTTTGTCGAATATAGAGGGTTCAGATTTTATGACATAGAGACCCGTTTTGACAACATAGTCACTGGAGACTTGTTGCTCTTCTCTGCAGAAAAGTCTAATCTTGACAGGAATCCTACAGATAAGGTAAAGGAGTTGATTAAGATAATAGAAAGAACACCTCTGCAACAAAATGCAGTAGCATTACAAAGTTTGACAAGGCCATTACAGAGGAATCTAAGAGAAATAACAATTTATTTAGAGGGCCATGGTGAAGCTGATGGCTGCTTTGGATTGTTCAGTAGCGAGAGAGTCTTTGATTTTGTATTTTGCCAGTTGTTACTGTTCAGATGCCTGGAAAAGTATGCTGAGCTTGATTTCAGCATCTCAAAACTGGCTGAGATCTTGGAAAATGAAAAGATGCACTGCCATCCACTAGTGTTGAAAGTTTTGAGGTAGTTTCATATAAAAACATGTTATAATTATTATAAAGCATTGTAAGTTTTGAGTGAGGTAGAGTAAACTAGATTAAAGCTATAAAACAAAAAAAAAACAATAAGCCGAGGATAGAAAAGGTAAAATGGGGAGTCAATTAAGGATTATTAACGGGAACGAATGAAAATTAAGAAAGAACAGTAAGGAGTGTGTTGATTGTTACAGTTGCAGTATCTTCTGAAATAGATCGGGCTAAAATGTAGATAGTGGACATTTCACGGCGAAGACATGCCAAAAAGAAAGTGTGAAACCATTCTTTTTCTTGGTGAGCCATTTCAACAGTGAGGAATTCAAGCCCAGTTCGCTGATCATACAATGGAGTCCTCTTCGACTTTGTCCTGGTTTCTCCTAATCTTGAAAAACCTGATGCCTGCACTCTCATGGGCAGGAGCCTGTGTGTAGTCTTCAGTTTGTGCTGGCAATCCGGAAGGAGGGATGGACACTTGGATTGGTTCCTGTGATGCTTGCAAGTGTTGAACCTTTCTTTCGTGGTCATGGTGCTTCTTGTAGAGCTTGTGGGTAGTGGACACACAGGTGAGCATGAACAGGATGAGTAAACATGCTGTGGAAGCCCACACCATACCCAACAAGTCTGCTCCGATCTTGGAGGCCATGCCTGCGTGTTCGAACTGGTTTCTTGTCATGACTGATACTGCGGTGATGCACGCTGAGCCTGTCATGCAGAACAAGCAAGCGATGAAGACGAAGAAGGTGACGACTTCTCTCATCGCAAGCCAGCATGGGGCCATGACAGATCCGACAAAGGAGACACCGGAGAAGATCAAGGAGACAAGCAAAAGTGGGAAGGAGAACCTGGAGAGATAGTAATAGGAGTTTCTACTGTTGACAAAGTCCTGAGGTATGGCGGTAGAGTTGCCAAAGTTGTCGTAAGGAGATATAGGCACATCAGGACCCAAGTCGGGACAGTTGTTGGACTCCGTGGAGGACAACTCATCCGGATAGCAGATACCCCAGAAGGTCCATCTGGAAAACTCACCGTGAGAGGTGGAGATCAAAGAGGTATCGGCCTCGACCCAGTAGAAACGGTTGAAAGGGTACTCCTTGATTGCACCGGAGAAGACGATGAAAAGCAACATCAAGGTAGTGCCTGCCAAAAGCAGAACCGTGACGAGTTTATTGATCACTGACAAGAAAGCCATTTTGTTTTATACTTATTTTTTCGTTGCGACAGGAGGGTATCAAAGATCTGTTGTCTATATTCAGGCAAGGAACAAGGAGTCGAAGCACTGGACGGGGACGAAATCGGATGTGCTCGTTTCGGGTAGGCTTTTTCGACCGGGAGAAAAGAAATGTCCAAGGTGAATAGGAGAGAGAATGGGGGAAGTGTAGAGAAGGATAGACAGACGAAGCCACCACAGTGGAGGAAACAACAAGCAAAGCGATGCTCTGAATATATAGGGGCCAAAGCGAACGGTTGGGCAGGGACGGAGCAGGGGCAGATCCGTCAGCGAGCAGGGGACAGAAAACAACAAGACAACTTTGGACAGAGCCTGACAGGTTTCTCTCGAGAGCAACAAGAGGGAAAAAAAAGCTACATCTTCGTCTTCCCCTTTAGGCAGTCTATGGTTATTTTGATCTCCACGCTGTTTACGTTTCGCCCGTTGCGGCTACCACTGCAGAAAGTTTTTTTCACCTTCTGGACAGTGCGGGCGGGCCACGCTGCGTCTGCTGCAGCGATTGCAAAACAGGCGCCCTGGCAATCGATGACGCCAGCGGGGCCGGAGAGCAACAACAACAACAACAACAACGGAAAAAAACGGACCGCGCCGATCGACGCAAGTCACGTGCTTCTTTTTTTCTAGAGATCCTGCCCCGTTCCCCTTTTCTCTTTATGCGACTTTTCACGACGTCAGATCCCTCAGGTGAAAGGTCAACATAGGGGAAAAGAGGCTTACAGAGGGGGGATTAGAGTAGCAAAAAGCTACCAGACAATGTCACAGGATGTGCTGAGTCTTGGGTCGAGCGGTGGCCAGGACTCGTTGTCGAAGGGCAGATCGCAGGCGTTTTTTGCGCTGGTGTCCGATATCGACACGGATGGGGGTACCTCGGACGACGACCTCGGGTACTCGTCGCTCCGCAGTAGGAAGAGCAGGGGGAACGGGGACACGGACACACAGAAAGAGAGCAGTGGGCGGTCGGCTCTCGACGACGAAGAATTTCTCCAGATCTTTGGGCTGCCGAAGACGAGCATCAGGAGCACTGCCAGTGATACGCAGCAGAGGGCGACGCGTAAGAGCAACACGGCTTCCTTCCATGAATCGTGTGCAGGGAGCTCGCAGACGGACAAGGACGAGGTCATTGAGATACTGGACGATCCGGTTGAGGTCTCCCGTCGAGATGTGCCCCGGAAGTTGAACATACTCGGGTCCGAGCTCATATGCATCGACGACGACGACGACGATGATGAAGGAGACGTCGGGAAAGCAGATAAGGTGTATCCTTCTTCTTCTCCGAACACACAAGCCGACCGCTCCATCAACTTGATTCACATCGATGATAATGAAAAAGAGTACGATGCACGGGTCTGTGGTGCTCTGTACAGTCGCAGCAATACATCCTCCACCATCGACGACTCGCTATCATTGATCATGAACTCAGAAAGCGTCCCGTTGCCTTACCCACGGGACCCACCTCGGAGAAACCACATGTCAGCAGCTCGGGAAAGGGCAAATATTGGCCCCTACTCGAGCCCCATCCAAAACCGGTCCTCCAGCATAGAACAAATATCGGCGCCGACGAGGAAATCAAGCGATACACCCAAACAGAGAAGTAAAACTACAGAAACGGCAAAAGTCATCAAATCTTCATCCCAAAAAGCGTCAAAAGTGATGCAAAACATGCGTGCTGCATTCCTGAATATACAAAATAAGCACGACCTACTTGCCGGTTTGGAAAACCAGAACTCAAGGCGAGCCGTAAACGTGCTCAATACAGAAAGAGCTAACAGAACCCTGTCGTCCGAGATTTCCGACTTTAGCAGCAGTCTGAACGAAATAGACTTCAACAACGAACGGTTGCTGACTGACGAAGAGATCAACGAGAAGCGCAGAACACTGAAATGTCTAAAGAGGAGGGAGTCCAATAGAGTGAAGAGCCTGATATCAGATTTGGCTGGTGTCAGAAATAAACGTACAGAGCAGTCAAGTAAATACTCGAAGTCAGTTAATGGCATCATCAACTCTTTCAAAGTTGCCGTATCCGGTGAAGTCGGTGAAACAAGTGACATCTCAAATAGTTCCGCTGTCATGAAAGAAACTACCAACAACTTCATGGATAATGTCATTGACGACATTAATTTGTACACAGATGAGCGTTTAGATTTGATGCTCGAGCGTGCGAAACAATTAGAGCCAAATAGGTTAAAAAAGGTGAACCAATTTAAGTACACGAAGCCCGAGTTAACAGAGAAAATAACGTGCTGTTTTACCAACGTGTTGGATGAGAAGTTGCAAGCAATAGAAAAAGATTATCCTGAACTTGTGCAACCAGCCAGATTTGAGGTAATCGAGGACTCACTTCCAATAATTCGCTTTAAAAGGTACGTCGATGCGGTTTTGCATAAAAAGAAGAACACTTTTGTTCCAGTCAAGCCACGACAACTTTATGAAAACTTTACTATCATTCTATACGAAGGAAAGGATTTGATTCCACTATTCAAAAAGGGAATAATGAAAAGGCATCTAAATTCGATAAAGTCGAAATATCCTGGTACCAAAATAGCAGTGTGGGTGACTGGCTATGACCAGTATCTCCAATCTCTGAAAACGAAAGCAAACAAAGTTTACAAAGAGAAAATTCAACAAAGATTGGATCCAACGGTCGTTGAAACTTCTAAAAAAAAAAAAAATACTCAAAACCTGGAAGATTTAATCGAACCCTCACACATCAAACAGAAAATGCTCAGATATGAGGTAGAATACGACTTTACATTCCAGTCTTTCAGGGGATGTAAAGATATGCTCGAGTGGTTGAAATCGATTGCATATACCTTATCATCCAAGTACAACGACTCGTCTTTAAGAAATGGAGAAATTTCAAACATTGGTAAGGTGAAGTCAGGCGAATCAGCTAGGGACTGCATAGTCATGATGCTTAGCCAGATCAAGGGAATGACGGAAGGTCGTGCAAGGAAATTTGTGGATGAAAAATCGTATACATCAATAGGCGACCTATATGATGAGATAGTTGCTGGCAAATGTCTTTCACAGAGTAAAGTATTGAGGACGGATCACGATCGGTTGTTGAAAAAGGTATTCCTTTCTCGAAACGAAAATGATTTATTATGATTATGGGTAAGAAATGTATATTAGAACTGTAAATTAGAATTCAATGAGTTTGTTAATTAGCAAAAAAGGCCTATGGAGAAGAGCTTGAAACTATATAAGGTTTTGTAGGGTGGAAAAGTCGGTACTATCTAATTTGTCTTTGATAGTTGATATGTTGTTCAACCCAGCTTTTAAAGCCGTGATTTCATCAGAAGAGAATACATACCCGTTTTGCGCAGCGTAGGCTAAGGTGTTAATGATCCTTTCATTAATGTCTAAGTGTGCACTAGGAGAAAGCTTTTTTATAATTATGAAGAAAGCGTTCTGTTTTTTCACTTCAGAAAATCTGTCTTCCTTTGGTGTCGAAATGGTACCATCCTCTTGTGCAATTTCGTCATATAGTAAACCCTTCAACAAACTGAGAGTTCTCAAAAGCACTTTGTTCTGTTTCCTGTCATCAACAAAATCATCCGACAAGATATCTGTTAATTGCTTCCAACCACTTGATTTCACGAAAAGGTCATATAATAGCCCATTATGGGCAACCAAGCTGCTGATGGCATACAAGGCACGTGCTCTGACATTGAAGTTGTTTTCTTTTTTTGATAAGCTCAAGAGGTCATGCATGCCACTTTCACCAACAATTTTGTAGAAATCGTTCTGACATTTGCTATTATTTTGGACAGCCGTTCCGGTGATAAGTGCACCAAGTCCTCTAAATTCATCTTTCTCTTCGCCTTCGTAGGTGTATAATTTGGCGATTTCAGGCCATATTCCCATTGGTGATATATTGTTTGCGTTATCGAGATTTTGAACGAGTATCTCAAAGTCCTCAAGAGCGGTGATCTTATCATCAACACTAATTTGAGGATCATCGCACACTAATACGCCAATGTCTTCCTTCATTAACGTAGCATCATCCTTGCCCGTGTTGGCACCCAAAACTTGAGCCAGAATTTTAGGGTCTGGAGTTGGTGCTTTTGCACGGACTTCAGGATCCTGAGATTGTTGAGCAGTTGACCACTGTAGTAATTTTTCCATACCTATATGTACCCAAAAATTGACGTATCCTATTGAAGGAAAATCAGATAGATGCTGTTGAAAATTGGCGATAGTTTTGGAGGTTTTACTAAAGAAACGATCTTCCTTAAATACTAAAAAACGATTATCAAAAACAAAAAAATTCCAGAAAATTCTACCCTTTATGAGAACATCAAGTCACGTGATGCAATTATTATTGAAACATGAATTTGGATATGTATCTATCTGGAAATCAACATTATTTTTTTTTCATTTCGGACTGCGATAACCAGTTGAAATAGTCCAACTTTCAACAGCGGGAAAAGAGGCAGGGGGCTGATATAGATCGTGGAATAAAGATGGATGCAATTTCAGACAGGGCGTTCACCGAGACCGCAGCAACGACAGCGCAAAATATACACAAAGTTATTGATGAAACGCCCTCTCTTTTGACTGTCATTTTGGATGCACATCCACTCGAATGGAAAAAGTACATGGAGCAAAACGAGAATGTGGAGTTTCGACATGTTACTTCTGCAATGCTTGTCATGCTTAACTCACATCTCGCTTTGAACAGTGGTAACGAAGTATCGCTCTATGTCGCTAATAGCTTCTATCACGGAGCTAAACGTATGTTCCCAGTGAATGAAGACAGTACAAGCGAAGAAGTCACAGTGAAGGAGGAAGACAAGTCCGAAAATGATAAAAATGGTCGGATGGATGTTGATGACGATGATGACGACGATGATGATGAGGGAATCAAGGTCAAACCTAGGATAAAAGAGACCGATGTTAAAAACAAGAGAAAACATCTGCTGAAAAGTAAAGGCGTTTATGGCCAATTTAAGGCCATAGATGAAAAAATTTTAGACGCATTGGATCAGATGTACAAAGTTGAGCCTGAACGATTGCGCCAGATAATATCAAAGGATAAAAACTTTGTGAAGGGAACTATGACTGGGGCTATTTCAACTGCGTTGACTGCTATAAACAAAATGCACAAATCAGAGGATAAGCTAAACATGAAGGCAAGGGTAATGATTATAAGCGTGAGTGGAGATAACACTCTCCCTTACGTTTCCATGATGAACACCATTTTTGCGGCCCAAAAAATGAAGGTGTCATTGGATGTGTGCAAGCTTGGAGAAAAGTCGATATTTCTACAACAGACGTCCGATGCTACGAATGGGGTTTACATTGATATCAAACACCCATCTGGACTAATACAGTATTTGAGCAGTGCATTGTTCATCGAGCCGTTGCTACGACCTATTGTCGTGCTACCTACAAACACCAGTGTTGACTTTCGTGCGTCGTGTTTTGTTTCCAATAAGGTTGTTGACATTGGATATGTGTGCTCTGTGTGTTTGTGCATCTTGAGCATGGTACCGAGTGACGAAAGATGCCCTACATGTTTCTCTAAGTTTGAGCACAAGTTGATCACCCGTATGAAGCGTAAACCAAAGGTTCTCCCATTGGAGGTGAAAAAGAAGAAGAAAACACCGGCTTAAATATATATCATCGCTAGTCCTCTTGCCCTTGATACACTATTGCGCATAGAGCTTACGGTATATAGCATCTGTATATAGTAAGCATACGGAAAGAATTTTTGATTATGTAGGTATTATACAGTGGATGACCATGCTAGGCTGGTGAGGTCTATTTGGTGCCTGTAGCAGCAGCAACGGCTTCTGTTGCGGTGGCAGCAGCATTTTCGACTGTCTTTTGAGCAGGGAAGCCTCCCATAGTAGGGAAAATCAAATCTAGATAAGAGGTTCCTAGAGCAACAAATGCGAAAATAATCTTGAAAATACCAGTAGAGGAATCATCCGAAGGGTCTTTAATGTATGGCTCATTGAGATATGTCTGCACTGCTATGAACAAACAGGCCCACGAAAGTGCTTTGTTCTTGAGGAACATGGCTGCCATAGGAAGGTTTTGTGATACGAAATTGGATGCCGTGTTCTTTGGCTTAACTGGAACGTGCACGTACCTCTTCACGTTTTCCTTTCTAATCACGTCTTTCACCATAGTTGCTTCTTGGTTCTGTCGTTTACAGGATAGACTCTTTGCAACTCCACTACTATCTCTCTACGCTTCTCTTTCCGCCATCGTCTTCTTGGCAATCTTCGAAGATAGCAAATCCGACTCCCCAGCTTCGACACAGTGACGGTGCACGGATGGTGACAACACTATGCGGGGCTCCTCGTATACTGGAGGATGTACGCGTAGAGCTAGCTATACGAGGGAGCCTTATAAAACGTGAAGATGCGAAAAAAAAGGAACTGGAAAAAAAAAACGAGAGACACGTCTGAGCTGAGCTTCGGGTCAAAGACGTTGAGCCCTTGGTACGTTTTGTCTGTTTTCTCTGCGACTATAAGGCTGGAAATTTCACGTTTGGTCCAGAGGTGTCTGCACAGTGACTCTTTGAAACAGAGTTTGTTGAGGAAGGTCAGGAACTGAAACACACAGCATTTCCGGGAGAAATACCGAACAGCAATCTCGATTGATTATACCAGCTCAGATTATTCCAATTGCAGCTTTTAAGAAGTTTTAAGTCCGAATAAAGCCCTTACGCATCAAACTAAAAGGAAAGACTGAGGAATAGAACATGGCATATATATTTTCTGATATCCCTGCCAATCTGGCTCGTTTCTGTGCCAACAGGCCGATTCATTTCATTGTCTCGACAGTTTTGTTCGCCTGTGTCGCTTATTTAGCCATATTCGACCAGTACATTGAGAATGAATATTCAAGAAGCTCACAACTAGTTAACTTCTATCGAAATTCATCTTCAACCAGCTGGGATTTGGTGTCTTCCATAGCGGAGTTGGAACAATACTCTGGTGCAAGCCACATCTATGTCACACCTTTGAAATTCAAGGGTAAAACTGATGCCTTCCCCGAATACCATGGCCTTCTCAAAACAGATGAAAATGATCACGATGGATATATACTGACAGAATCTGAATCTGATGCATCAGACTTACCTTCCATCCTTGAAAATGCCAACGGTGATATTTTCAAGCTAAGGTCATCCAACAATAAGATCGGCAAATATTTCGGTTATTTCAAGTCACTATCTCAGCGGTTGAAAAATCTGATTGTCGGAGCAGAACCTTTCGATATCATCTTGGTTACAATTGCATATATGGCCATGTGGTTCACCTTTTTCCAATTGTTTTACGAAATGAAAAAAATTGGCTCAAATTTCTGGTTGGCATTTGGATCACTACTATCGTCCTGTTTTGCCTTCCTCTTTGCGTTGGCGGCCACCACGGAAGTGCTCCATATCAAAGTACCACTTGTCTCTTTAAGCGAAGGGTTGCCCTTCTTAGTTGCAACCATCGGTTTCAAACACAAGCTGGCTTTCACCGCACCTGTCATCGAGGCCCTCAACTCTGATTCCAAAAAAGATATATCAGATATTATTGCAGATGTCGTCAGATCTAAAACTGCAGTACCTTTGATAAGGGATCAACTGATTATCTCTGCCTCTTTCTTAGTTTGCTCTTTCGCAGTGCAGAACTTGCCAGGACTGAGAAACTTCTGTATCTTATCTTCAATCATTCTCGCAGTGGACTTGTTGTTCACTTTTACTTTCTATGCTTCAATATTGTCTTTAAAGGCTCAAATCTTCAAAGTTCATCGTGAAATAGAGTTAAGAGAAGTATTAGAAGAGGATGGAATCAGCTACAGCGTTGCTAAAGATGTTGCTGAAATTTCAATCAATTCTAAGGGTATTTTCAAGCACAATCGTAGTATTGTCGGCTTCAAAATTATCATGTTAGTTGGATTCCTAGGTCTCCACTTATTCGCATTAGGCACTTCCTGGTTATATGATGATTCTGCAGATTTCCAGAATGTTAGTCTCATTGATTCTCCTACCATTTCCAACGTTATTGCTGATTCAATTCACCATATCCCATCAAACGGCGTTTTGTTAACTTTGCTACCTGTCAAGATTTATAGACAAGCAACTGCACTTGCTGAGATTGAGCACTACTTAGTGTCATTTTTCTCCAAACTGTCCACTGCCATTTGTGACCCGTTAATTTCCAAATTCTTGTTTATGATTGCAGGAATTTCTGTTGCTATCAACATTTATCTATTGAATGTCGCAAGGTTCCATATGCATTCTTTCAGTAGGCCAAACTCTTCTTCATCGAAGCAAGATTTGAGCGCTACTTTGTCATCATCAATTGAAGCCAAGGCTGTTGAAAAGAAATCAAAGAAATCAAAGAGGAGATCAAAGAAGAAAAGCGACAAAAGTATTGAAGAAACCGTTATCAGTTCCACTGATTCATCTTTGGTATCGAATGGTGATAACATCAAAGTTGGCCAGATCATTGAAGAAAACAGCACTGCTGATGATTCGTCGAGTGAAAGTACTGAGCTAACCACTTCTGAAGATTTGATAATTCGCCCACTTGAAGAACTTGTTGAAATTTTGAAGGCAGGCAATGTCAAAGAATGCAATAATGCAGAAGTTTTGAGATTAGTCACTGAAGGTAAACTACCATTATACGCATTAGAGAAGCAATTAGGTGACAAATTACGTGCTGTTGTTGTTAGAAGACAATCCATCGCAAAGTTTGCAGATGCTCCTGTTTTACTCACTGAAAAATTGCCATACAAGAGCTATGATTATGATAGAGTTTTTGGTGCATGTTGTGAAAATGTTATTGGATATATCCCAATTCCATTAGGTGTGGCTGGTCCAATTATCATCGATGGAAAGCCATATCATATTCCAGTTGCTACTACAGAAGGTTGTTTAGTTGCCTCAACTATGAGGGGGTGCAAAGCTATCAATGCTGGTGGTGGTGTTCAAACAGTTTTAACTGCTGACGGCATGACTAGAGGCCCATGCGTTCAATTCCCCGATTTGATCAGAGCCGGTAAAGCAAAGACCTGGTTAGACTCTGAGGAAGGACAAAAGAAGATGAAAATCGCCTTCAACTCCACTTCAAGATTTGCCAGATTGCAACATATCAAAACTGCTATTGCTGGTGACCTATTGTTCATCAGATTCAAAACCACAACAGGTGATGCTATGGGTATGAACATGATCTCAAAGGGAGTTGAACACACGTTAAAGTGTATGGTAGAAGACTTTGGCTTCGCTGACATGGATATTGTGTCTATTTCTGGTAACTACTGTATTGACAAAAAGGCAGCAGCTATAAATTGGATTGAGGGACGTGGTAAGAGTATTGTTGCCTCGGCTGATGTTCCAGCAGAGACCGTTCAAAAAGTTCTCAAATCTGATGTTGACGCATTGGTTGAGTTGAACATTTCCAAGAATTTGGTTGGTTCAGCCCTAGCTGGTGCTATTGGTGGTTTCAATGCACATGCTGCAAATCTATTGACGGCTGTTTTTATTGCAACAGGTCAAGATCCAGCCCAAAATGTTGAGAGTTCAAACTGTATGACCTTGATGAAAAAGATGCCTAATGGAGATTTAAGGATTTCTGTTTCCATGCCCTCTATCGAGGTGGGTACTATCGGTGGTGGTACAGTTCTTGATCCGCAAGGTGCTATGCTCGAGCTTTTGGGCATCCGTGGTCCACATCCTACAGTCCCAGGTTCCAATGCCAGACAGTTGGCAAAGATAGTTGCATCTGCTGTTCTCGCTTCTGAATTATCATTGTGTTCAGCTTTAGCAGCAGGCCACTTAGTCCAATCGCACATGCAACATAACAGAAAGGCTCCAGCACCAGCTGCTACAGCTACTGTAGCTCCAGATACTACGTCCACTCCTCCAGCCAAAGAAGCTTCTGCGAAGGTCGCAGATATCGAAAGGTTGAAGGAAGGTTCCAAGATTTGCATCCGTTCCTAGATCAAGCCACGATCAGTTGTCGAATTATTCTTCTCAAAGCCTCTTATAGGTTTCTGTTATCATATTACATCATTTATTACAATTCCTCAATGTATTACTTGCTATAAATATTTTGCTACATCACCAGCATATCCCTGAACTGCTCCCTATTGCTTTCTGCTTTCTGCTTTTGTTTTCTGCTTTCTATCTGCTGCAGAACTCCCGTTGGGTACTTGCTGTCCCCCTTGTGTATCTCCTGTTCCTATAATTAATTCTATATACAGAATCTGTCTCTGTCCCCTATCGGGTATTACTCCGTCGCATCTCCGCGAAAGTTGCTGACTGCTATCGCGGGCCACATGGCGTCATCGCCTTCACCGGGCTGGCAGACGGTGTTCAAGTGGGCCTGTCCAACGTTTTTTTCTGCAACGGTCTTGCTCCAGTATTCACCGCATCCATTACCTGATGTTAGTAAAGAGGGTACTTTAGGCACTTGACAACATTAGAGTTTCTTGAGATTGTCAATTGGCTGCAAATACGTTTAGCAGGGCTACATTCAGAGAAGATAGCGCATATTACTAGAGGCCAGCTATTTTTTCGATTCAAAATATCAAATATAAATACTAAACTGTCTCGACATAATTAGCTAATTTTGTTCGGCATCATTCGTAATGACAAAAACAGTCGATGGCTATCAGAAATGGACAAGTCCAAAAGATTTTCCCTCGAATTTGAATTTGAGCGGCCGTATCATAAATTGTATGACACAGCTACCAAATGAAATAACCAAAACCGCCGATGGAGATTGGAAAATTTCTCAGTTACGTGGTTCATCCGCCTTGTATGCATCGAACAAATTCTTGGTTGATGAAACTGAGTGGGAAACACATCTGGTTGCATGGACTGGAGAAATCCACAGCCAGGATGTAAAGATTTCTGCCAAAGTCAAAGATATGCATTCAGTTGGGAAGGATATTTTTGAAGGAGATCCACTTTACCTTGCAGAGAGTGACAAAACAACAATCACCAAGATACTACACGAGAAAAGCGGAAATGAGAACATCCACCCTGTTTGGCTTCTCAGGAGAGATCAGGATAGATGGAGGAAATACGCAGAAAACATTTTATGGCCTGTTTTTCATTATATGATGAACGAACCAAACGACGGGAGAGAAGAAATCGATTGGTGGCACGACTATGTCAAGTTCAACGAAGCTTACGCTGCAAAAGTAAAAGAGATTGCCAAACCTGGAGACGTGATCTGGATCCATGATTATTACTTGTTATTACTACCCCAAATCTTGAGAATGGAGCTACCTAATGTTTATATTTGCCATTTCTTGCACGTTCCATTTCCCTCATCTGAATATTTCAGATGCTTACCTAAAAGGAAAATTTTGCTTGATGGCATGCTAGGTGCCAACCAACTTGGATTCCAAAGTTATTCATTTGCTAGACATTTTATCAGTTGTTGCACCCGAGTTAACGGCTACGAAACTACACCTAACCAGGTGACAGTCCACTCATTCACATCTAATGTTGTTACACTTCCTTTGGGTATTGACATAAAAAGCTTAGAAAGAGATGCGTTCACCAATGAAATCGAGAGAAAGATCAAAACTCTGAAGGAGCTTAGTCAAAATAGAAAAATAATTATCGGTAGAGATAGACTAGATTCTGTTAGAGGTGTTGTCGAAAAGTTACAGGCATTTGACCTTTTCCTTGATATCTATCCAGAGTGGATAGGCAAGGTGGTATTAATCCAAGTTTCATTCAAGCCATATTACCATAGTTCCAAGCTTGAAAATAAGGTCAATGAGTTAATTTCGAACATTAACAGAAAGTACTCATCATTAGAATATTCCCCAGTTCTTCATTACAATATGAGAATCAATAAGGAAGAATACTTGGCTCTATTACGAGTTGCTGATTTATGTCTCATCACATCAATAAGGGATGGCATGAATACAACTGCCTTAGAATACATTGTTTGTCAAAAACTTAAATGCTCACCTTTGATCTTGTCAGAGTTTAGTGGTACCACAACAGTTTTGCAAGAGTCTATTCAAGTCAACCCATGGGATTCTGTCGGTGTGGCTAATGCAATTAATGAAAGTTTACTTCTTTCAGACGACAAGAAGAAGTCCCTTGAAAGTACTTTGTATGGGGCAGTATGCAATAATACGAATCAAGATTGGTCATGTAACGTTATTTCCAGTTTACTCAATTTCATGTCTACCCAAAGTGCAGTCCATGGAACCCCATATTTGAACAGACCTCTATTGTTGAAAAACTACAAAGAAGCTAAACGCAGAATGTTTTTATTTGATTATGATGGTACCTTGACACCTATAGTTGGCGATCCTAATGCTGCAATTCCATCTGCTCGTTTGAATAAGTTTCTTGAGGGGCTGACTCAAGACCCTAAGAATGAGATTTGGATCATCAGCGGCCGTGATCAAGCCTTTTTGGAAAAATGGATTGGCTCCAATTATCCTCAAATTGGACTGAGTGCTGAGCATGGATGTTTTATGAAAAAGGCGGGTGGTGACCACTGGATCAACTTAGCTGAAAGCCTAGACATGTCATGGCAGAAGGTAGTTGAAGAAGTCTACAGTAGATACACAGAGAAGACCCCAGGGACTTTTATTGAAAGGAAAAAAGTGGCACTTACGTGGCATTATCGTAAAGCAGATCCAATTCTCGGGTTGTACCAAGCAGAGAAGTGCAAAGAGGAGCTTATCAAACGTTTAGATGGCAAGTACGATGTCGAAGTTATGTCAGGGAAAGCCAATCTTGAAGTGAGACCAAAATTCGTCAATAAAGGAGAAATTGTGAGACGTTTGGTATTATGTTCCAATCCAGTTGATCAGACACTGAAGTCTGTTGAAGAGTTACCTGATTTTGTTCTGTGCCTAGGAGATGATACCACCGACGAAGATATGTTTGGTGCGTTGAACGCAATCGAAGACAACTGGGCAAAGGAAATGCTTCCTGTGAATGAGTTTGGTACTCATGGTATCTACCCAGTTACAGTTGGTCCAGCTAACAAGACAACCGTCGCAAAAGCGTACTTGACTGACCCATACCAAGTCCTTGATACGATCGGGTTACTATTAGGGAAAGTATCACTTTTCGAAACTGGTGGTACTGTTGAGTTGGACGATAGAGGCCATTTGAAGAACAGTGAGAGCGCTATTTATTCACAAGCCAATCGTGCTGCATATGAACGTGAATCCAAAGAGAAAGATTTATAGTCAAAATTTATATCATTAAACTAACTTTACATAGTAAAAACTAGTAGAAGATAAAGAGCGCGATAGAATTTCCCGATTTGGGAAAAGCAAAACAGCGCCCAAAACTTCACAGCGCTGTTGATGTTTTCATGTTGGCAAGTATTTCACGTTTTCTTCTAGCATAGTACTGTGATAGGTAAACTTTCCATGCTTGGGTACAACCTCAAGAATCTTGCTATATAAGTGAGAACATAAGTGTACGGGCTATTTATTACTACCGGCTCTCTCGCTATCGTAAGGAGGACAGGATTGCGACCAAAGCAATGAGCTCGCACAATGAACCCAATATTTCTTTTTTGGTACGAAGATCGTTTGATCTAGCCAACTTCAACGCCTTAATTGACGTTGGAAAAGAAGAAATACCTGTTGCGGAGCAGAATATGACAAATGGTTCATTGCAAAGTATAAAAGAAACATTACGCCGAATAGTGGCTTCCCTTTTAGAACTCCGAAAACTGATTAAAAATATAGATCACATAGGGAAACAAGCTGACTATGATATCAATTGGATTTTCGAAGGCAGGTTAGAACTTACCTCGATATTTTCATCACTTGATGTATTAGAGTACAACGTGAATATGTTACTTACCAAATTTGAAAATATCTCCAGCTCAAAAACAGACTCTCTTCTCGACGATATAGGGGTGATCTGTGACTTGAGCGTGGAAATTAAAAAACTGATATATCCTTACAAAAAGCGTTTAGCGATAGCAAATCATCATAAAGAGATCGAAAAAGAAGTACTAGCTTCTGTAAAAAATGAGATTACGTATTGTGTTGAAAAGTTGAAAGAGTTAGATCATAGGAAACAATTAGTAGATATAGGAGCCGTTATCCGAGGATGGAAACTAGAAGATTTCAGAAACACTAGTAAGAACTTAGATATTGGAGCGTCTTCAAAGTACAACGGATTGATCATAGTGTCGAGTATCGATGCTCAAATATTTGACTCTTACACTACTCTACATGAGACGATACTGCCCATTTCCCAATCTTTGAAACTTATACCAAGAACATTAGAAGATTTCTATCACAATGCTAAAATATACTACCAAGATTTGGTTTTGGAAAATATTGCAAAGTATGAGGAAATTACAACCTCTTACGAAAAATATCGTCAAGGCCTCAGAGCATTCAGAAAAGATTATATTACTCACAGAATTGAACTTATTTGCGACAATGTCTTTAAGCAAGCTGATGGCAGGAAGCAGCCAACCACCGTTTTAGAATGTGTTTTAGATATATTGAAGCCAATTGATAACTTTTATGGATTGAATGAGCTTCATTCGTCAAAACTAAAAGCCATTGAAGACCAAGTCTATAATGTGCCTCTCGAAGAGAATATTAGAACACCACCTCCCAAAAACAGGAAATTGAGGTCAAAGAGGGTTTTTAGCAATCCGTTAGTTGACTCGCTCAATATGAAACCCATTTTAAGTGAAAGTAGAATCAAGAAAAGACCAGACATGAAGATTTTTCAAACTCCACGGAATATAGACAATGATTATAGTATGGAAGCAAACCTGAATATTCTCCGGAGAATAAAAGCTGATATTGGTGATACTTTAGTCAGAAATACCCAAAAAATAGTGGATACCCCAGTGATATTTAGCTCTCCGCAGAGTAGTGATAGTTCACCCGACACTATGCGTACGAGAAACATATTTGATTCACCAGATCCGTTTATAACACCCAACAGCCGAAGTTTTCAGAAATCACGATTACCAATCTCCACTCCCCTCACAACCCCCAGGGTAACGCCTACAAAAAATCATTCAGTAATAGCAACAACCGGAGAGTTTCCAAACAAAAAAGAATCAGTATTGAAAAGTAACTTGCATACTCCGTTACTCCGATTTGAATTATCTACCATCGTGAATGTTGACTCGAAAAAAAAAGATGAAATAGGAATCTTGGAAGTCAGGAAAGAATTCTCAAACTTGTCACTTACTCCGACTCAGATACCCACTTCACCCAAACAAAAGCCGACTCGAGAGTCTCCATCTATAGAATGCTCCAAAATCCCTTTACCAAAGAGGCCGGAATCTAGGCTCAACATGCTGAGATCTGTAAGCAGGCTTCAGACCGATCGGATTAGAATCGATAGAAATCCAATCCAAGACTTCGGTAGATCCGACTCAAGACTTGAAAACATTGCCTCTACTATTTCATTGAAGCTTGGTACCGATTCACCTGTGTCTATGATAGAGAAAAAAGTAAGACCTGCGACGGTGATGACGCAAAGGGAATTGAGACCTCAGAATAGGCCATTCCAGTTGGGACGTCTCATAGGGAACCAATCCAGTGAGCTCCGCAATATCAAGACAAGAGGAGCCACATCTTTGGGTGCAAGATTGTCGGGACCAAGTTCAAGAATTAGCTCCATATAATTTGATGATGAACTTCAGGTGGGTGAATGTGCTTGCACCTTTATCAAAAGAATTGTAAAAACTAATGGGTTATGGGATGCGTTCAACCGGAAGGGAACGATTAAGGAATAAATATATAAACATGATTATATGTGTATAAAAAGCTAAAGTGGTTTATTTCTCACCGAAGAGCTTGGTTAACCAAGAATCTCTGAAATTTCTTACTTTCTCTTCCTCTCCCCATTCTTTGATGGACCCATCCGATGGGTTGAATTCACCCTGTTGGATGCGTCTTTCTCCTCCAGCATACAAGCGGCGGTACAGTTCCACTGACGGTATTATGAGGAACACTGCACCTGCAGCCATCATCTGGTATCCTCGGATTTTACGCAACTGCTCTGGTGAAATGTTGGCTGTCCTGGATTTGTACGATGACTGACTACCTTCTTGGGATGAATTACCTTTGGTCTTTGTTGAGGTGGCACCAGACGGTGGTGGCTTTTGTTGACTCTTTATATTCTGCGTCGCCATTTTCAGGTATACCGACGTGCAGGAAGAATGATTCGAGGAGACTGCCCTATCTAAGCCATGGAGAGTTCAGAACACTAGGATAATAGAGCTTTACTCGAATGCTATCAACCAAATCTTCTCGATTGAAGATGAGTTGCACAGCCTTAAATTTCAGAGATATTTTTTTTAAGAATTTTTCTTTATCCTTGTGATCTTCCAGGTACTGAAATATTTATTCGATTCTTCAGATCGATTGAATAGTTGAGCTAGATTAATAATAACAAACATGCCTAAAGCTGATAAAAAGACGTTTCAGAAAAACAAGCCAGACCCTACCGGAAGTGCACAGATAAATAAAGTTTTCAAATTCAACACTGATCTTGGTCAGCATATTTTGAAAAATCCACTTATTGCACAGGGTATTGTTGATAAGGCCGAGATAAAACCTTCCGATGTTGTACTTGAGATTGGTCCTGGTACCGGTAACTTGACAGTTCGTATACTTGAACAGGCAAGGAAAGTTTACGCAGTTGAAGTTGATCCAAAGATGGCTGCAGAATTGACCAAGCGTGTCCAAGGTACACCAATGGAGAAAAAATTAGAGATTATTATGGGTGATTTCATGAAATTGAAAGACCTACCATACTTCGATGTCTGCATTTCCAATACACCATATCAGATTTCCTCTGGTATTGTTTTCAGACTTTTAGAAATGACAAGACCACCGAGAATAGCAGTGTTGATGTTCCAGCGAGAGTTCGCCTTAAATTTGACAGCACGACCAGGTGATTCCTTGTACAATAGATTGAGCGCAAATGCACAGATGTGGTCGAATGTCAAACATGTCATGAAAGTGGGTAAGAACAATTTTCGACCACCACCTAAGGTTGAATCTAGTGTGGTCAAAATAGAACCTAAATTTCCGAAGCCTAATATCGACTATAATGAATGGGATGGACTATTGAGATTCTGCTTCAATAGGAAAAATAAGACACTGAACGCCATATTCAAAAATGGGAAGATCCTTGATATTTTAGAGAAGAACTACAAGACATATCTGCAAGTCCTTGGTGAGCAGAAGGGAGAGATGCTTCTTGACGATAGCGCAGATTATAGTGTGATAGTGAAACAAAATGTGATCAAGGTCATGGAGGAAACCGGATTTGGAGATAAGAGATCCTCTAAACTAGATCAAACAGATTTCTTGAAATTATTGTACGCTTTCCATCAAGTCGGAATTCACTTTGCGTAAATTCCACCTTGGTAGGGATGCTTGTTTGTATTCTATAATTAATATATAACATTTTAGAGCCGATCAACCCAGTTATGAGATCATCTTCTCTTTGATGATTTGGAGAAATCCTTTTCGATGACAGACTCAACACCGCTTTCTTCCAACTCTTCTTCTTCGAGTTGAACAGCCTCTCGTCTTTCCCACCACCGTGTTTCTGCCAGCTCGAATGCTTTCGTTTTCAAGTCCTTACCTCTCGAGTCTCTATTTTGGTCAATGACCCACTTCAAGAACTCAGCACCAGTTCTGACATAAAAATTACGTAGAGTCTCAAAGGCCTTAGGATGTGGGAGCCATGGCCTTTCGTCTGGAATTGCGATTTCGACCTCTTCAGCCTCCTCTTCGACCTCCTCTTCAGCTTCCTCGTCTTCGGCCACCAATTTGTGATCGGTGTTTTCTTCATCATCATCATCGTCTTCGTCATCATCATCGTCATCATCTTCCTCATCGGAATTTGTCGTGGCATTGTAAATTTCAGACAGGTCTTCCCAGAAAACAGTGACACCGTCTAACTTAGAAATGTCAATGGCGTAAAAAGAATCCAAGTTACATTCTATCTCCCCATTTTCCCAGATACCACCATATATGTAAAATGTGTCATCCATCACGGTGGTCAAAGCGTTAAAACGCTCGTGAGGGAACTGATTTCTAACAGGATATACTTTCTTTGTGTCTTCCTTCTCTTTCTCCTCCTCCAGCTTTGCGTTGTTTGCAATAGCCAGTTCATTTTCGGTATTTTTGTCTTCTAAGTCGTTTTCACGGTCGTTCAAGTTGGCGTTTTTCAAGATCTCGTTTAAAATATCCTCAAGTTCTTTATCTCTATCCACTTTTTCCTTTTTGATAACTTCCTTCTTCCTTTTTGCCTTCAGTTTCAGGTTGAACCATCTATTTGTCTCACAGTTATAACTGAGCAACGTGTTATAAAACTCGGAACTCAACGTCTCCTCTGTCTCGTCCAGATCATAGACACCACCAAAAAGGAAACCTCTACCTTTATGCAGCTGCATGCTGCAACCAACTCTCGGGGTGGGCTGCCAACCCTGCTTTCTCTTTCTCTCCCACCTGAGTTGTTTGATGTCACTCTTCATCTTCATCGTCCACATATCGTTGAGCACCTTACCCTTCTGAAGCCCCTTTCCTGCCTTGACCTTAGTGTAGCCACCATATAGAACGCACTCGTCATTGTAGCAGATGAAAGAGTGGCCACTTCTAGCATCAGGCATGCTCATTGTTGGTGGGAACTCCACCTGTTTCCACTTGTAGTTCATCACGTCGAATAACCAGACGTCATTGAGGTATGTGGTGTGAGTGCCCAAGTCTCTGAAACCCCCAGAGAGAATGATGTAGTTCTTCCAGACGGCCATCCGGGCACCACTACGACCTGAGGGGCCTCTTTTCTCCTCTGCCTTTGCCCACTCCTTCGACTCGACGTCCAAGATCCAAGTGTCCGAATAGTGGTGAAAGGTACTCTGCTTTGGAGAAGAGAATTCACCTCCGTGGAGCACCATTACTCCGGACGGGTGGAAACACATCGTGTGGGAGGACCGGGCTAGCGGGGAATTTTTACTGATATACCGACGCCACGTGTCGCTGTCTGGCGAGTAGACATTCAAGTCGTTGTGGAAATGGACGATACCCTGACTGTTAGCAGTCTCACCTCCAAACAGGAACAGTTCTCGGCGTTGTGCCATCGGAGCTGCAACCAACGTAGCATTTGTCCGCTGGATTGGTTTATCTATGACAGAAATGTGAACAGCCTCAAACTGGGCTTGCTCTGCCGCCAACTGCGAGAGTAAGGTGTCGATGTCGACCTCGTCTTCGATATCGTCTCCGGCTTTCTTCGACTGCTTTTTCATTTTGGATTCTCCCTTGGCGGCCTTCTTCTCGGCCTTAGCAGCTTTCAACGCCTTCTTCACATCCTTGTTTTTCTTGTCCTTCTTCGCCATCGTGTTGGTGCTGGGGAGTACGCTAGGGTTGGAATATTTCCTGAAAACACCCTTTCTTCAGGCAGATCAGCCTGCCGTGGAAATCATGTAGTGAAATAAATCCCAGTGAAAAAAAAAATAGAGACGGAGCACACACGTGACCAGGACTCTGCGTTTTGGTTACTGTGGAACCATTAGTTATGGATTAAGATATATTCATTATGGAGAGCGGACGGCCGGAGATGGATATAGAATTAGCACCCGGACGACAGGAGAACAAAAGGAGGAATGTGTCAAGAGTAGGGTAAGAAATTAGTGGCACAGGGATTAGGAGGAGAGAAAAAAAAATCTATTAAAACGCAAAAGCAACCGGTAGGGATCAAGAAAAAAAGATGATGCATTCAAAGACAGTCGTATCTGTGGGATGACGATGCTGGAGATGAAGAAGGAGGATGAGGAGGCAGAAAGAAGGGAAGCTACTTGCCGCCCTCTTCGTCTTCCTCGTAGTCCTCGCTCATTTCGGCCTCGGCCTCCTCGTATGACATCTGGTCTTCTTCCTCTTCTTCCTCTTCTCCCTCGCTGTCGTCTTCGAAGTACCAGTCGTCCTCCTCGTCCTGGGCAGTAGTTCCGACAACTACTTTATCGGAGGGGATGTCGAAATCCTCTGGGATGTATATGTGTGTTCGCTCGGCAAACTTCTTGACGTTTTCGTTATAGACCTCTTTGTTGTCTCTCCACAAATTGCTGGCGTCGATGTTGGCTGGCGACATGATGTTTGGGTCGTCGAGGATGGAGACGATGCTCATGATAATGCTCTCGACACACTGCGCAGGCGACCAGTTTTCGTTGGAGGGCTCGTCCTGGTAGACGTTGCCGGCCTCGTGGAGGATGGAGATGCACACCCGTCCGTCGGAGTAGACGTTCGGGTGGAAGATCGAAGGGCTGAACTTGAAGGAGGGGGGCGAGAAGGGGTAGTTCGACGGGAAATGCATCTTCGCCTGCAAGTAGGCGTGGTTCCATGGCGACTCTGGGTTCACGATGTAGAGGCCCAGAGTCCAGTCGAAGATGCTGTCGTTGTCGAGAGTGATGTGGTAGGTGGGATTTCTGGAAAGCTCCTTGAGCTCCTTTGCTAGCAGCACTGCTGACGACATCTTGTGGCTGCTGCTGTGGTGATGGCTTTTGGCGGCGGTGGGTGGGGGAAATGCAGGGTATCTGGTAACGCTGGAGAGAGCACCAAGTATGCTAATCGTTCCTTTTTCCCGGTCTCTGCTCTACGGCTCGTCTTCTTGGTCTTTGCGGAAGGTGTTACCCTTGATGTGCTGCAGATGCTCGTGTTGCACGGAAGCTGGCGGCGTATTCTGCGGCGGGTTATGGTCTGTGCTGGTGGCTCTGTGGCGTAGAGGCAAGGCACAGGGAAGACACAGAAGACGGTGGATCCTGTGGATGGCGGTGAAGAGAACGGGGCAGCGGGGGGAGGGGAGGGCCTGTACGGGACGGGACGGGACTCTGCAAGGGGCCTGTATCGATGGATGGCTAACTGTGCTGGCAGAGCTGTACTGTCCCCTCGTGTGCCGGCCCCCAGACGACGCCCGCCAGCGTTGTTTGTTATCTGTCTGGCCGTGGCATGCTGCCAGACCTGGCTGGCTCTCCCTCCCTCCGCCCTCTTGCTCGCTCGCCCGTTCTCGCAGGCTGCCCATACAGGACGGCGACGACGGCCGCCACAGAAGAGGAGAAGACGGGGAGGAGCAGGGTGGAGCGTCGGGGGAACTGTGTAGGGTTGGGAGACTATAGACAGCAGGACGTACAGCAGAGAGAGAGGGTTTAGAATAGGGTTGGTATGGATGTATGTATGGATGTATGTAGGGAGGGAGAGAGGGAGGGAGAGAGGGAGGGATCAGACGGCGGCATGCTGCTGGTCCTGGGAACGGTGGCGGCTCTCGGCGTGGTCCTTGGAATGGCTTTGGGAGCCGTTCTTGGAACCGTCTGGGGCTGCCTCCTGGTCCGTAGAGGCCTCCTGCTCGTCCTGGTGTTTATGCACGGGGGCGGTGTTGAGGAGCTTCCAGAGCCGGCTGTTTTTGTCGGCCCAGAGGTCCCGGAACTTGCCCTGCTCGACGATGGTGCCGTCATAGCCAAGCACGAGGATGTCGTCACACCGCTCGATCGTGCTCAGTCGGTGGGCAATGCTGATGGTGGTCATGTTGCCGACCCGCATCAAGCGCTCGAGAGTCTCGTTGATGGCGGCCTCACTCTTGCCGTCGAGTGCACTGGTGGCCTCGTCCAGGATCAAGACGGGCGGCTCCTTGATCAAGCAGCGGGCCAAGGCGACCTTCTGTCGCTGGCCACCAGAGAGCAAGGAGCCACGGGGCCCGATGTTCGTGTTGAATCCTTCGGGAAGCGTGTAGATGAAGTCGCAGTTTGCCTTTTGGGCAGCCCATTCGACGTCGGCCCGTGTCGTCTTGCGAGCAATGTTGTTTGGAAGGCCGTACCGGATGTTCTCGTCGATGGTGCCCTCGATTAACACGGGCTCCTGCTGCACAAACCCAAACGTCTGGCGCACAGAGTGCACGGAGAACTCGGAGATGTCGTGGCCGTCGATGAGGATCTTCCCCGCCGTCGGCTTGTAGAAGCGGAGTAGCAAGGATGCTATCGTCGACTTCCCCCGACCGGAGGGCCCGACAATGCATACGTTCGAGCCCGTCGGTATGTCGAAGGACAACTTCTTGAAGATCGGGTTGTCCGGTCTCGTTGGGTACGTGAAACCTACATCCTCAAAGCGGATGTGGCCCTGGCAGACCACCTCTTTGCCCTTGACGGGGTGTTTCGAGCAGTTCGCCTTGCTCACGAGACGGTGGCCGTGGATGGGGTCGATGCTGGGCCGGATGTCCAACATCTCGAACAACCTGCTTGCAGCACCGGCACCCTTGAAGAGCTCTGTGTAGAAGTTCGAGATACCGAAAGTGGCGCTTCCACAATATTCCGTGTAGATCAAGTATGCCGTGAGGTCACCGACGGACATGGAGCCATTGAGCACAAACCTCGTGCCGAGTCCTAGCGTCAGGAGGAACGTCACATTGCCCAAGATGCCCGTGGAACCGAAGAACGTTGCGTTTGTAGCAGCGTCCTTGTAGGAGATCTTCCACACGTCTCTGATTCTCGCGTTGTAACGGTGGAGCTCCTTCACCTCGGCGGTAAACGATTGGATTGTTCTGATCGAGTTCAACTGCTGTTCACTCACCTTTGTTAAAGCACCCGTTGCCTGCTGCAACTGTCTCGAAAGTGAGCGGATCTTTAGGCCGTATAAGTAGGAGAAGAACAGGAGCGGTGGTGCAAAGGCAAGCATCACGAGAGAGAGCTTTGTCGAGAGCACAAACATCATTGTGAGCGAAGATACCAAGATGAGCGAGTGTTTGATTCCGTCGGAGGCGTTCTGGGTGATCGACTTGGACACCACATAGGCGTCCGAGCTGAGACGGGAGATTAGGTCTCCGACCTTGTTGTTGTCGTAGAAGGCCATGTCCTGGAGATAGATCTTCTTCATGAAGGTGGACCGAAGACGCGAGACGAGGTTTTCACCGATGATCCTCATCAGGATGATTCTCGAGAACGTGGCTGCCGTGGAGAGCAGCAAGAGGCCGCCCATTAGGTAGAGGAAGTTGTCCAAGGAGAAACCGTAGATCTCGATCTCCTCGAGCGTGGAGAAGTTCCTGGTGGCGTCCAAGATTAGGCCCGTCACCTTCGGAAGCGCCATGATGATGGAGGCCGAGAGCGTGAGCAAGAGCATCGCGAGGGAGAACAACGCCAAGTCTTTGCGGGCCAACTTGAGCAACCTCCACACCTCGGTGAACGTCGCAGTGCTGGAGTCGTCTGCAGAGATGTCGAGCCATCGCTCCTTCCAGGATCGCTTCCGAGGGATCGATACCGATCGTCCGTCCTCGTCCCCCTTGTATTCGTGGATCAGCTGTTGCTGTTGCTGTTGTTGCTGCTGCTTCTTCGGAGCTTCTCCAGCGGGGGTCCCCGACGTCGACTGTTCTATAGATGTATGCGTTGACGACGAGAACCGACGGCAGAAGAGCTCGTTCGAGGAGCAGAGACCGACCGCTCTGCCGAAGCCGGCCGTCTTTGGGTGGTATTTTGCATAGGGAATAGTATATGTTGCTAAGAGCCTTTTTGATATCGCAGTAGTAGCTATCGACACCGCTGCTGTTGTCGCTATAGATTTCGACAATTGCGGCCTCGGGATAGAGGCCGGGCACGCTGTCGCTCTGATGCAGAGGTTGCACGGGGAGACGGGGCCGCCCCTTGTGAATAGCCGGGCCACTCCTGTAATGTGCATTGCTGGTGCTCTAGAAAGTTTTTCAGCACGAGCTGTGTGAAGCCTGTGGGACCGCCAGAATCGTTGTCGTCGTCCGTCCCGTCTTCTGTGCTCCCAACTGTCCCCCCCTAAGAGAGCATCTGCATGCGTCACCGCCTCGCCTCGCCTTGCTCGCGTTTTCATGTTGCGGCCGGGTTGGCGACGACAGAAGGCCCCGGCGCCGGAGTGGAGAAGCTGGAGTAGCAGCTGCTGGCATTCGTGAGGATACGTTACACATCGGTAATAAATAAGAGATAATAAATAGGAGTGTCTAGGATGCCGGCTGGGGGGCCGGTGCGCCTATAAGGAAAGGTCCTTACCTGTGGAGAGGTCAGTGATCTTGACGACCTCGCCGTTCTTGATCTGCTGGACCTTGACCTCGGTCACGAATCTTCTCGAGGCCTTGGCCTCCAACTCAGGCTTCAACGCCTTGGTGAGGGTCTTTGCAGAGATAGAGAAATACTTGTTGATTCTGCACTTAGAGGGGGTGTAAGCGGCGACCGAGCGGATAACGGAGCCAACGGAGCCAGTGGAGCCAGGAGTCCTGTGGAGGTGTCAACTGTTTCGTTAGTGACAATGCAGGAGGAGAATGCAACAGCATTCTCCTCGCAATGGCGCCGTCTTTGCTGTTGTCATCCGCCCCAGGGCTCCATGGACCGCCGGACACGCCGGAGCCGTCCGACGACACGTGTGGACACGAGATACGTGTGAGGGTTCATGTTAGTAATGTGTTGTGAGGCGTGCAAGACGTTGTCAACGTGCTCAACATGCTCAGCACTAGGAGGTGTTGACTTCGCCGCGGAGGGCGTCACGTACGAGATACCGGCCTTCTTCCAAGCAGACATGTTATTCGAATGTGTGTGTGTGGGGATGTACAGTCTCTCCAGGAGTGCTCCGGTCCGTGCACACCTCCCCGCCGGTTCGTCTCTTCAACCCGTCTCTCTTTACCACCACCACTGGCTGTGTGCTGTCTCTCCCGGCACGCCCCCCTGGCCTCTCTCTCTCTCTCTCTCGCTGGCATTCTCTCATGGAAATCCTCGCGCTGCGCTCATTGGCTCTGGACAGGGCGCGGGCTGCGTAACCAGCGTCGATCGACGTGGAACATGGGCAATGGGGAATTGTACGGCTGTGCAGACTATGTCCCGATTCGGACAGCCCTTTTTTCACGGCTGTGCTGTGGACATGTTTTTTTTTTCCGAAAACTTTTTTTCTCCTCTTGTCTACTTTCTTTCTCTGTCTTGGTGGTATCCATGTGTCGATGTGTTTGAAGAATTGTACCCAATTGGTAACTCCAAGTCGGAATCAACAATGGTTGTCAGCAAGGACCACTACTACCGTCTTGCTTCGAACCTGCCGAAGGAGCGGATTCAGGCGGCCACGGCACTCATCAACGAGTTGGCCGCGGCAGAGTCCGAGCAGGACTACACCTATGCACTCAAGAGATTGATTTCCGGGTTGGCCTCGGGCCACGACTCGGCCCGGATCGGATTCTCCATGTGCTTGACTGAGCTCCTTGCGCTGCTCTTTGAGAAGGACAACGACGCAACGCGCACCGTCAACTACTCCTCGGAAAAGTACCTCTCCGACCTGGAATCGCATCTCAACATGCAGGTGAAGGCGAAGCAGAAGGGTAAGAACCTGAGAGCGTACCTCTTTGGCAAGATCTTTGGTATCCAGTCGTTAATCAACTCGCAGATGCTGCGCAAGGAGCACGCCGCAGGCAACACTCAGCTTGTCGTCAGGATCGTCGACGAGCTCTTCGCCGTGGCCCTGTCCAAGTCGTGGATCCGCGAGATCTCCATCGTCACGATGGTCAAGCTAATCGGTCAATTGGACCTTACCACAGACAGGACACTTGTGCCTCATATCCTCAAGCTGCTTGCTGAGAATAACCTCGTTGTTTCCATGGATGGACTGCTCGTGTACTTGACTATTCCGCAGAGCCACAGAGACTCGCTTTCTAGGCTCGCTGGACTCCAGGCGTCGCAATGCTGGAAGAACAACGATCCGCTCACCAAGGGGAACCTCCCGCTGCTGAAGGCAGCCTTCCAGGACAGAAACAGGTTGCAGGACAACGATCATGACGATGCGGATGACGACGACGACGAGTCTAATGGGAAAAACAGCAAGACCTGTTCCAACAACGGTAAGAGCCAAAAGGGTTCATGGAACCCGCAGCTCCACAACGTGTGGGTACCACTTCTCAATGAGCTAATAGAAAACGAACTACAGTATCAGAACTCTGTTTCCAACGAACCTTCTCCTAAGAAGAGGAAGTCCAGCAAGCACAAGTCGAGGTCAGCATCTGACTTCAATAAAATCTCGCTCTCGTCGTTCTGGTCAACGTTTGACGACACTTTCTTTGCTCAATCTGCCTCTGCAGAGCGCAAACACACAGGGCTCCAAATACTTGGCCTCTCCTTCAAGCTGCCGTCTTTCAAACCGAGCTTCTTCCTCGTGGTGTTTGACGAAAACATCACGCGTTGCATCATCAACCACATTTCGAAAAAGGACAGAGTCCTACACAACCTTTGTGCAAGAATACTGGCAAACGCCGTCAAATGCTCTAAGGAACATCCCGAGCTAGACAACAGACTATACCTTTTGAGAGCGCTCGAAAAGGAATGTGTTTTGTTTGATAGAGTCACCAAGACGAAAACAGTAAGGGATTGTCTTTCGGGTATCTCCTCGGATGAGAGCAATATCGAGAAAGACGTTTCAAACTGGGTCGACATTGCCAACTGGTTGATTACGCAGGCTGAGAGCGAGTTGTACGAATCGTCAAACAAGGCAAAAAACGAAAAATTCAGAAATGAACACGATATAAAGACTTTCATACTCGATGCTTTGTTGACTCTCGTGCGAGGCAACAAGAAGTTGATCAGGCTGGCCATCAATAGTGAAAACAAAGAACAGACATTAGACGTGGTTGCTTCATGTAAGATGATACTTGATTACCTCTCGAAGTTGATCTACGTAAAGACATCTACAACCGAGGCCACAGAGGCTGATGAGTCTATAAACAAGACAGCCAAAGATAGACTACAGTCGATTTTGGCTGAATTGATGGAATGCTCAAAGGGTCAAATTGACTGGTCTGGTCTGATTGTACACGTGCTACGTGGTGCTGAAAAGGAAGGTTCCTTGCGTACTCAGATTAGTGAAAGTGACGAGCTCAGCAAGGTCAAGCAAGATGCTGTTGATGTGTGGGAAAAATTGGGAAAACTGATAAAAAAAGTGGGTGGGAAGAACATAAACAGTGAACGCCAACTAAGAGTCAACAAATGTCTAGTCATGCTTTTTAGTACGGCATTGCTGGAATTGTATGGTGGAGACTCTGAATCTTTTGGTATTCTCAGCGATTTGATCAGTATTCACGGAGACGTGAATGACCAAAAGGACAGCGACGACGACAATGTGCTGGATACTCTCATCGATTTGATGTTGAGTTACTTGACCCAGCAGTCGGGCCTGAAGAAGAGGGTCGGCACTTACATATGGGAGAGCGTGCTGTATGACGTGGGTGAGCAGCAGTTGGAGCGATTGTTTGATGTCTTGAAGACCAGAGAGAATAAGTCAGGAATGGAACAGTTATTCAACCAGGCAGTGGAAGGTTTCGAGGATGAGAATCAGGAAGAAGAGGAAGAAGAGGAAGAAGATGAAGAAGAGGAAGAAGAGGAAGAAGAGGAAGAAGAGGAAGAAGAGGAAGAAGAAGAAGACGATGACGACGGTGACGACGAAATGGAAGATGACGACAAGAGTAAGATAGAAGAGGTTGAAAAATCCGCAACCTCCGCTCTTGCCAAGGCTCTCAATGTCAGCGAGCATGCCGAAGATGAAAAGTCTGAAGATGGAAAACTCGATGAAGATGACGACGAAAATGACGATGATGAAGATGACGATGAATCGGACGAATCGATGTCAGACGAACAGATGATGGCCATTGACTCACAACTCTCTGCGATCTTCCAGCAGCGTAAGAATGCGCTCGACTCGTTGCGTTCGTCCTCGAAGAACGGTAACGAGCGTAAGCTTGAGGCACAGGATGCACGGAAGTTGATGGCTCTGTGCAAGTCCCGAGTATTGGATTTGCTCGAGACGTTTGTGACGGCCTTTCCAGCAAAGAAAGAGATTGTTTCAATTGCAGTCATGGGACTCGATGTGATGAAGTTGACCATTGATTTGGCTGTGGGTGAGAAGGCACACAAGCTCATCAAGAAGGTGTGCAAGCATGTTTTCCAAATTGGAAGTCCTGAAGAGAAAGAGGTGGCATTGAAAGTGCTTGACCAAGTGTTGGATCGTGCCTCCCATTCCAAGTTCAATGCCTTGAGCCAGGCATGCAGTCAGGTTGCCATATATCTCGTCAGATCTGTGTGTGCATACCCTGAGGAGAGCTACGAGAACAATCTCGAGACGATCACAGGAATATACAACAAACATATGATAGAGTGGGCCACCAACTCCAACAACCGTTCTTCGGCCAGTCTGTTCGCCGACTTGGTGAATTGGTTGAGTTCGAAAAGATCGTCGAAAAAAGACTGAATACGTTTTCACTGTGTAAAAAATAGAAATCACATCATTTTGAAAATATACATACCTAGAATATTAGAGAGTTAATAGTGTACAGAGGGCCAGACAAGTAGAAACGGATCTAGTTGTCTTTGGAAAGCTTGGACTTGGCCTCGCTGTACAGGTTATCCCTGCGGGAGTCCACCCTGTTGAGGAAGTCCTGCTTTTCCAAAAACCCAGCTTTGTTTTTGTATTTGAGCTCATCGCTGATCTTGTTGTTGTCCACATACGTGGCCCAATCCAGACGAGACTTCTCCAACGTCGTGAGTTTCGTCTTGGAAGAGTTAGTGATAACGGCGTCTAGCAGACTGGCTCTCTTTCTTTTGCGCCGCAGGTTCTTCTCTGGAGGAGCAGGCGCCGCAGGTAGCGGTCGATTCTGTGGAGCGGCGATCGCAGTGGAGTTCAAATGAGCTCTGGCCTCCTCTGAGTCTGCGTCTACCCACTTTTCTTCCGAAATCATCTTCCCTGCAAACTCGTAGGTCCGGGTGATTTTCACTTTGGCATCTCTAGACTGTGCGGGGGCATTAGTAGCAATCTTAGAGCTTGCTGCAGGCGTGTTCACCGCCTTCGCTGTGCCGTTGAGCTCCGCCCATATCGAATTGATGTCAACCTTGTTGTAGGTGCCCTTGCTATGTACATGATGGCTCTTCTTCTCCTTCTTCTGCTGTGCCTCTTCCTCCATCCGCTGCCGCCTCGTCTTGACCAATCCACCCTCACTCGACTCTATGGACGAGTACTTGGCCATCTCCTTCTTGTCATCGTCGTTGATAAACTCCTCCTCGTTATCATCATCGTCACTGTCATCGCCGCCTTTCCTATTTCCCTCACTGTTTTCTCCACCCTTGGCATCTACGACGTAGTCCTCGTCCTGCTCCTCATCGTACCCATCGTCATCGTCGTCATCATTGAAGCCACTGGCTCCGTCTAGGTTGCCGCCTTTATCTGCGGCTCCTCTACTGGCATCTCCAAAATCCTTTTGGTTCTCGTTTGCACAGGCGTTCTTCCCTGCGTCTGCGGGCCTACTGGCAAGCCCTGTGGTGCCGTCATCGTTGTCTACCACGGCCATTGCTTTCTCTGGTTGCACCCTGTCTCCTCGCTGGCGTGTCCTGTCGCCCTCCGTCCCCCCCCTCGCGAGAGAGAAAAAGAAGCACACGGCAGCGGTAAGAAACAGGGGGGGCGAGACGGCGCCCGTCTTAAAAAGAGAGGGGGGGGGGGGTGACGAAAGGAAAAAAAGGCCAGGAAGCGGCGGAAAGGGTTTTGAGCCGATCGTCGCGCCGATCGACGTTGACTGTCTTTTTCTACTATTCTTTCTTGTCTGAAACCCCGAAAAAGCTCAGCGTGCTCAGCGGCCTGCTGGGCCCACTTGGGAAAAGAGGGTGCAGAACTGGACGGTGTGTCCGGCTCGAAAAGGAGAAAGAGGACCCAGCTGGTGGTCCACAAAGACACATCTGAACCGACAGGATGCTCAAAAGAAAGAACGAAGAGTCGGAGGAGTCGAAGGAGTCCACGCACTACGTGAAACGGGTAGCTTTGGACGCCGAGGCGGTCGAGCGCAAGGACATCCAAGACGACAAGCAGAAGACGTCTGTCTCCTTGACGGGCAACGGCGTGGACGGAGTTGCTGCCGGTGAGGATAAGGAGAACGAAGCAGAAGAGGTAGATGCGGAGAATGTTGGAGCAAGCGACGACATGCAGGGCATAAAGGAGAACAATGGCGACAACAGCAACGATGAAAACTTCGATAACGCCAACACGGGCAACGACGACGAGGACGACGAGGATAACAATGACAACAACAACGGCTCTAGTGGCGAAGCGACCAAGGTGCAACAGACGCCTAGCTCTGTGCCTACGAAGGGGGACTTTGCGCCTCCTAAGATTGACGGCGACAGCAGCAACGGCAACTCCCAGCAGCAGCAGCACGGCGGCCCGATCTCCTCGCACAGGGTGCAGAACGACGACCCGACCTACGTGCACTTCCGCATGTTGGCAAACATTTCCGACACGGCCAGCATTGTCGGTAAGGGTGGCGAGGCAATCTCCAAGATCAAGGAGCAGTCTAACGCCCGGGTCAACGTTAGCGAGAACTTGAAGGGCGTCCCCGAACGGATCATCAGCGTGCGTGGCTCTGCAGAGTACGTTGCCAAGGCCTTTGGATTGATTGTGAGAACGATCAACAACGAGCGTTTCGACGAGTCCTCCAACATTGACTCCAAATCCTACAACTTGCGCTTATTGTTCCCGCACACTGTGATGGGCTACATAATTGGGAAAAAAGGTTCCAGGTTCAGAGAGATCGAGGAGAATTCTGCCGCCGCATTGAGAGCTAACGACCAGATCTTGCCTGCTTCCACGGACAGGATCTTGAACATCAATGGTGTCGCCGACGCCATCCACATTGCAACCTATTACGTTGCCCAGACTGTCATCGAGCACAAGCAGCAGATTTCCAAGGCCGTCTACTACAACCCTGCAAACTTCAACCAGCCCGTTCTGCCTGCGTTGTCGATGAACCAGAACCATCAGCACAACAACAATGGAAACAGGCAGTTTGCCCAAAACGGCTACAACCACCAGCAGAACATGATGGGCATGGGCAACCCAAACCAGATGTTATCCAACATGTACAACCAGAACAACATGAAGATGATGAACTCTCCCACCAGTTTTGCCGGAATGATGCATAATGGTATGCCAAATAACATGGGCATGATGGGTGCCCCTCAAAGCACCGCCTCGGGTACGTCCAACACAACTCCGGGCGACACCATCACAGGGCCGGATGGGAAAATCAACCAGGAGTTGTTTGTTCCTCAAAAGCACATCGGCCTAGTCATCGGCCGTGGTGGTAAGAACTTGAAGGACATCAGGCAAAGTACAGGGTGCTACGTCAAAGTGAACGACGAGGTTCCAGGAGCGCTCGAGAGAAAGTTGACGCTAATTGGAAATGTGTACGGGATTCAAAACGCAATTGTCTTGATAAACAACAAAATCGAAAACGAGAAACTGAGACAGCAACGAGAAGGTAACGAGTGAGTGAACCACCGATGCAATGGACGCATGGAACAACGAGAAAGAAAAAAAAATATCAACAAACGAATATCAAGGGATTTTGAAGTGGAGTTTTGGGCATCTTTCGTCTTTTTTTTTACTTCACGATGCTGAAACCCATTCCTTACTGATCTGTTTTACTTTACTGTTCATCTTTCTAGCTTTTTAGACTTTTCTAGTGTTTTTATTGTTATCTTGTATCTCATCTTTCATGATCTTGAAGTCCTCCTTTGTGTTTCCTGAATACCCCCTTCTTCCTCCAACTCCTTATATATAGGGGTCGTTTGTTTTCTTCTTTGCTAGTCATACAGTAGTCAGAGGTTCTGTTGATACCCCTTACTTTCCCTCTTCGTCTCTATTTATTACTCCTTATTTATTCCCCCATCTATTTATTTATGTCCCTGTTTACATCTTACCGTCTCATACAACTGCATTCAGTTCAGTTTGTCTAGGGCCTTTTAAGGGCTCCGTGGGAATTCCGAAATTTTCCCACGGAATTTTTCCTAGTGGACAATTTCGGGATTTTTTCATATTTTTGGAATTTCTGCTTTTTTTCCTCCAAATTTTTCATTTCTCTCCATTTTTTTTTCTTGATTATAGTTCGATAATGTCTCCGAACTCCTTGTTCAGACAACCTTTTCCCGCAATGTTCTAACCAACCATCGCATGGAAACACCAGCAGAGCAAGAAATAATGTCATCGAGTTTCATTCCAAATCTTGCTAACGAAGCTGTCTTGAAAGCTTCCGATCCAGTTCCAGAGGGTGCCGAGCTCGTCCACGGTATTGACTACTCTAAGCCAAGCAGCCGCAATGCCAGTGCAAAGGACATTGTCGAGGGTATGAAGAACATGGGCTGCCAGGCCAGCTCCTTAGCCAAGGCTTGTGAGATTATTGAAGATATGCGTGCCTGGAGAGGCAAGCACATTGACGAGCTGGAGGAGCACGAACGCAAGGGCCAGTTTGACGAAAACGGATACCAGAAGACGACCATCTTCATGGGATACACATCGAACTTGATCTCCTCTGGGTTGAGAGACACCTTGAGATTCTTGGTGCAGCACAAAATGGTGGATGCTATTGTATCCACTGCCGGTGGTATTGAGGAGGATATCATCAAGTGTCTTGCACCTACCTATATGAGCGAGTTTTCCGCCCCAGGTAAGCAGCTGCGTGACAAGGGTATGAACAGAATCGGTAACATGGTTGTTCCTAACGACAACTACTGCAGATTCGAGGAGTGGATGGTGCCATTACTGGATACTATGCTCGAAGAGCAGACTGTCTTTGCCGAGAAGGAGAAGGCCTCTGCATTAGACGCCGACACGCCATTCTGGACCCCAAGCAAGTTTATCGACCGTTTGGGTAAGGAGATCAACGACGAGTCGTCTGTGTTGTATTGGTGCCACAAGAACAGCATTCCGATCTTCTGTCCTGCGTTGACAGACGGCTCCATTGGAGACATGTTGTTCTTCCACACGTTCCGTGCCAGCCCTAAGCAGATCAGACTGGACATTGTCGAGGACATCCGCAAGATCAACTCAATGTCAATGAATGCGTACAAGGCAGGTATGCTCATCTTGGGCGGTGGATTGATCAAGCATCACATTGCAAACGCGTGCTTGATGAGAAACGGTGCCGACTATGCCGTCTACATCAACACCGGACAGGAGTTCGATTGTTCTGACGCTGGTGCTAGACCAGACGAGGCAGTCTCGTGGGGGAAGATCAAAGCCGAGGCCAAGAGCGTCAAGGTCTACAGCGATGTGACGCTTGTTTTCCCACTCATTGTGGCTGCCACGTTTGCTGCGAAATGAGGACTGCTTCATGTGTGCACATGTACATATTTTCTCTAGATTTTAATATATGATGGAACTTTAACGTTATACATACACTACACTGCGCATATAACGAGGGGGGAGGGGGGGGGACGTGGTAAACACACCGGATAAATAAATAAGTCACTTATGATGGATTGGTGGATCGCATGTAAGAATGAATGAGTGGGAAGCGGACAGAAGGAGTTGACGGCGACTAAGAAGGCCCTTAAAATTAGCCTCTCGTGACTACCTTGGACTCCCACGTCTGGAATTTCGGCTTAGCGGTATTGTATGGAACAAAGGCACCCTTGGTGTAACTCCAGTTGATTGGGTGGTGTTGTTCTGGAGCCAGGTGTCTGATGGCCTTCTCCTCAGGTTTGAGCGCATTTGGAGGCGTGTCGACACCGTACGCCAACCAGAAGTGCCAGCCTGGCTCCGAGTGGGATGCGTCGAATCTCCAGAAGTCCTTGTACTCGACCCATCTCGTTCTCATATGGATCTCGTCCGGGTCGTCGGTCTCGTAGTACTTGTTGCCAAAGTCGTCTTCGCCAACAAGGCGGCCCGACTTGGTGTCGTTCATGTATGCGATCTGGCGGCCCGAACGCACAAGGCCGTTACGCCAGATGTTCTTGAGTGTTCTGTAAAAGGAGACAGACATGGTTGCTCTCGCAGGTGGTTATACAGATTTCTGGGTTCGACGTTCCTGGCTCAGCTACTTCTGGCCAATCAATAGTTGCAAGTTCATGTTTTTCTCCCTCTCAGTTCTCTTTCTCCCTGCGACGCTCCCCTCATGCCTGAGAGAGGCAAAAGGTCAGCGGGGAAAGGTGGTGCACGGGGGTTTCTAAAGGCTGAAAGAAAAAAAGGCAAAAAGCTTTTGCGTCGATCGACGCGTCGATCGACGCAGAACCACGACGAAATTTGCAATGACCACTTCTTTCCGCTCCTCTCTCCGGTTTTCATGGCCGCTGCACTGCTGGCAGCCACCATGGTCAGACAGCCTACAAGACAGCCCTGCAAGACAGCATTGCAAGGCAGCCCGACAAGATATACGCCCACTACAACTGCCTCGATCCCCGGCACCGGCGTCCCCCTGGCCCCTTTCGCCGGCGATGCCCCCCCCCGCCCTGGCCGGAGTAGCCCGCCAGGCCTCGAGACCCCCGGTACCGGTTTGACAGCGGCGCGGGCCCGCACGCCGGTGAGTAATCGCAGCACCGGCGAGTGTCCAATTTTTCACGTCGGCCACTTTCTGACTCCCCCTGCTCGACGAGGCCGCTGTGGTATATAACGACACCTGTTTCTCTCTGTCCTTATCTCATTCTTCTCCGTCCCCCCTTCCTTCTTTTTTTTCTTCTTTAGTTTCTGTCCCCCCTTATTTGGTTTCTTCCTTTCTTTCCTCTTTCTCTCATTATAGTGAATCTTTCCACAACACATACCCCGTCGCTATGTACAGAAACGCTGCTGCAAGACTAGCCAGATCCTCGAGATCCTCCACGAGAGCCCTTTCCTCCATGGCCAAGAGACCAACCATGGTTGCCGGCGTCAACAGCGCCTCCGCTGTTGCCGGTGTCGCCGCCAGAGCCAACGTTGGTGCCGTCAGAGGCTTGAAGAAGATCAACTTCGGCGGTGTCGAGGAATTGGTGCATGAAAGAGCCGACTGGCCAAGAGAGAGACTTCTCGAATACTTCAAGAACGACACGATGGCTTTGATCGGTTACGGTTCCCAAGGTTACGGCCAAGGTTTGAACTTGAGAGACAACGGTTTGAACGTCATCATCGGTGTTAGAGAGGGCGGCGCCTCCTGGAAGGCTGCCATCGAGGACGGCTGGGTCCCTGGCGAGAACTTGTTCCCAATCAAGGAGGCTATCCAGAAGGGTACGATCGTCATGAACTTGCTTTCCGACGCCGCACAATCTTCCACCTGGAAAGACATCAAGCCTCTTCTCACCGAGGGTAAGACCTTGTACTTCTCCCACGGTTTCTCCCCTGTGTTCAAGGAGTTGACCAAGGTCGACCCACCAACCAACATCGACGTTGTCCTTGCTGCTCCAAAGGGTTCCGGTAGAACCGTGAGATCCTTGTTCAAGGAAGGTAGAGGTATCAACTCCTCCTATGCTGTGTGGAACGACGTCACCGGTAAGGCCGAAGAGAAGGTCATTGCTCTTGCCGTTGCCATCGGTTCCGGTTACATCTACCAGACCACCTTTGAAAAGGAGGTCTACTCCGACTTGTACGGTGAAAGAGGTTGTTTGATGGGTGGTATCCACGGTATGTTTTTGGCCCAGTACGACGTTTTGAGAGAAAATGGCCACTCCCCATCCGAAGCCTTCAACGAGACCGTCGAAGAGGCCACCCAATCCCTATACCCATTGATCGGCAAGTACGGTATGGACTACATGTACGACGCATGCTCCACCACTGCCAGAAGAGGTGCCTTGGACTGGTACCCTATCTTCAAGGAGAACTTGAAGCCTGTCTTCCAGAAGTTGTATGCCTCTGTCAGAGACGGCTCCGAGACCCAGAGATCATTGGACTTCAACTTTCAGGTCAACTACAGAGAGGAGCTTGAGAAGGAGTTGGTTACCATCAGAGAGATGGAGATCTGGAGAGTCGGCAAGGAGGTGAGAAAGTTGAGACCAGAGAACAACTAATTTTGAGATTTTTTCTTCTACCCCCTCTAACCGCAATAAGTATATCATCATAGTCAGCCGAATGACTTCCAGGTTTTGAAAAAAAAAAGAACAACGAACAAAATGAACTGTTTGCCTGCCCATGCATACACTATACTACTTTACTATATCAGAATTATAGTTTATTCTTATTTTACTACTGCTTGTCTCCAACCAACCAACCAACGACACTCTTTCTCCTTCTCTTCCCCCGGCGGGGCTGTTCAGCAAACCGAACTGAACCCCTGCTCTTTTATTATTTATTCTTGATTGTATTTCTTGGTATATAGCTTTCCTCGTGTTTAATTGAATAAACAGTGTCAATACGATACGTCCCAGCGTTAGCCAGACAGCCGGCCAGACAGCCAGCCTCCCCCTCCCCCCCTCAAGCAGAAAGCGCGGGAGAGGAACTGTGGAAACTGTGGAAGCGAGCCCAACCCAACGGTGGTGGTGAGGGTCCCACCAAACGCCGACGGCATGATAGTGAAAGTCTGGCTGGGGAAGTGAAGCACGGGCAGGAGCCCTGGGAGAGGCCTTTTTTCTCTTATCTGCCGTCCACCACCCACCCTTCTTCTTGTGCGACTTGTCTGATTCCACCCCAGGAAAGCAAGGCCCCTCCTTATTTCCTATTACTCACCCCGCTGCTCGACCCCTCCAAACTCCACTGCATTCTCTCCACAGCTCTAGCAGAGACACACGCACACGCAACATGTCCATACCAGAACCGAGGAATGGGACACTTCGACTAGGCTCGACGGCACCGAACTTCACGACAGACACGTCTATCGGGGAGGTGACCTTCTACGACTACATCGGAGAGGACAGCTGGTGCATCCTCTTCTCGCACCCGGACGACTTCACGCCTGTGTGCACGACCGAGCTCGGCGCGTTTGCCAAGCTCGAACCGGAGTTTGCCAAGAGAAACGTGAAGCTGATTGGACTAAGTGTCAACGACAGCGACTCCCACCGGGCATGGATCCGGGACATCGACGAGATCACCGGCAGCAGGTTGAAGTTCCCCATCATTGCCGACCCGGAGCGCAAGATCGCCCTTTTGTATGACATGATCGACTACCAGGATGCGTCGAACATCGATGACAAGGGTTTGCAGCTCACGATCCGCTCGGTCTTTGTCATCGATCCGAGCAAGAAGATCCGCCTCATCATGACGTACCCTGCCACCTGCGGACGGAACACGGCCGAGGTGTTGCGGGTCGTTGACTCGTTGCAGACGTCCGAGAGGCTCAGAAGGAAGATCACCACCCCGATCAACTGGGTGCCGGGCGACGATGTAATCATTGCGCCCAGCCTCTCCGACGCCGAGGCCCGGGCGCTCTTCCCGAAGTTCCGCTCGATCAAACCCTACCTCCGCTTGACCCCACTTTCAAAGGACCTCACCCAGGGCTGACCAGGGCTGACTAGGGCGTGGGAGAGCTGGCCCCAGCCAGTTCATCGTATAATAGTGTTTCCGTAGTATAATATCAGTATCGTTTGAAAAGAAAAAGGGAGAAACTTCAGTCACGTGACACAAACATCACGTGACTATTTGCAACTGTGATATATCTGGGAGTATTACGTAACCGATTATATTCGGGAGCCAATTATGAGGCTCATCGATTCAGTCTGAATTGCCCTTTTAAGACAACAGTTTTCCCACTATCTTGCTTCTTGCCTCATAGGACTTGATCCTAGTCTTTTATAACACATATAGTAATACATTAATTTCATGTTGATTACTAACACCCCATTATTTGGTAGCTCGAGTCTTAGAGTACTAGTTGATTACATAATAGGCGGTACCAGAGACTAAGTGCGTTTATAATACCCTCTATTTTCCCGTTTTACTTCCATTTTTCCTTCCTCGCAGCATTTTGGCTCGTTCTGTTTTCTTTTCTTCCTTTCTTTTCTTTTCCTTTCTTTTTCTCCTGCGGCCGCTTTAGCGCCGCTGCAGGCTTCTTTTCGTTCCCCGGGCCGGCTATTTATAGCTCCGTCCTGTCTACAAATCCCCCCCTCCCCCCGACATAAACGATCGTCCAGGCCGTCTTCATTGGCACCGGCTGCGAACGCCAGCGGGACAGAGATACGACCCCCCTCCCCTATAGCCTGACCCACGACCTACGACCCACGGACTCACGACACATGTCGCCTGAGGCCGCCTGAAAACACCAGCCCACTCCCCCCTTCTCTTCTCTTTCTCCCTCTCTCTCTGCCTCTCCCTCTCTCACCGTGCTGGATTGTCGTCGGCAGAAAAACAGGGCAGCTTGCTCGGCAGCGTGCCCAGCAAGCAGTCTACGATACAGCTCACCCAACAGCCTCCCTTGCCGGCCCCGGACATATTGCCGACTCGCCCGTTGCTTTTGCGGCCCCCTTTGCTCCTCGCACATTTCCGCCCCTTCGCACTGGCCCGATTTTTGAATTTTTTTTCCTCTGTTTACCCTGGCCACGGCGTCAGCAGCAACAACAGTGCGGTGTAGACAGGTACGCACGGTCCTCACAAGCCCTTCTTGCACAGCAGGGGGCCCTCTGCTCTCCCTCCTCAAGCAGTCCCCTCACACGCCCCTGGCCAAGTGCTACATCCGCCACCACCACCGCCTGTCAGCCCTCTTCCTCCCGTTCAAGCGCACACCGCCTCTCCCCTCCCGCCCTCTGCACCCTCGTTTGAACACTATTTATAGACATACTTTTGGTTGTCCATTGTGCTAGTCAGGATCAACAAATTGCACAAACAACTCCTTCCAGATCCCGAGAGGCATCTTTTTCTCTCCTTTGGCTCTGCACACCCTTCCACACCTCTTCTTGTCTATTTTTACCTCCTCACCGTCCCCTTCTTTGCTTGGCTTGGCTCTCTCTCCACCTCCACTACAACTCACTGACCGGCCCACCCCTTCCGAGACACTCTGCATTCTTCATTTACACTCCCCCCGTGGCACATTCTCTCACACACGTTATCGAATAACGCCAGAAAGCTCTTCACACAGGCAAGCCTCGTTGTGAACGCTCTTCCTTCTTCACCTTCTTCTTCACTCCCTCAGCTCTTCCTCCCCCACTGGTCCTCAGCCACTGTCGCCAGTTCCACACCCTCCTCCTCTCCATTCAGACACGCCAGCAATGTTCTTCTTCAGGTCATACAAGAGGAACAGCAACGAGAAGGCCAACAGCGTGGAGCTCCCCCGCCACCACGACCACACGACTGACGAAAGGAAAAGAAACAACAATATCACTAATACCAGTACAAGCAATAAGAGCCGATTTAGCTGGCTCCAGCTTTTCTTCGTGCTTGTCCTGACACTCCTGACACTCTTTATCCTCTTCAACCCACTGATATCCTCCCTGCTGTTGAACAAGAGCAACAGCAGAAGTCACGACGAAAGCTGCAGCAACCACCGGTTTGTCAACAGCTCCTCTTACACCACCAACGCCGTCTACAACAACTCCACCGACGACACCCCAGACGACTTCGACTACGGGGAGAAAACAACAGTACAGTCACTCTTTTCCAACGACGACAGCACACACGAATCCTTTGACTCCAACGACAGCGAAACTACCACCACCACTGAAGAGGAACCAAAGCTGGACGGACTCGAGATCATCAACCATGCCGACAACATTATCCGCAACATCATGGAGGGCTCCAACAATGCCATAATACCTCGTTTCAGGTTGGGTAAGAGAGCGGACGATTTCAATGTCACCGCTTCTTCATCAACAGACCCCTTCAGTCCAACTACATCAGCCTCCCCAACTACAACACCTACATCTAGTACCACAGACCCATTTTCGCCAACTTCATCTTCATCCTCCTCAGATCCATTCTCTTCTACTTCGTCATCCTTCTCATCTTCGTCATCATCACCGTCATCATCGCCGTCATCGCCATCAGCACCGTCATCATCATCATCATCATCATCGTCGTCATCATCGTCATCAACTTCATCGTTAATTTCCGCACCTAACTCATCATCATCCTCGTCATCTTCCTCTTCGTCGATCCCAATATCATTGTCTTCATCATCCTCGCCGTCTACACATTCCTCAGTTTTGCTGTCGTCTTCATCTTCTTCATCTTCTAGCTCTTCGTCCTCACATAGTTCGTCCGTGTTCTCATCATCTTCATCATCTTTCTCATCATTCTTCTCCTCTTCCTCATTTTCCTCCTCCTTCTTCTCATCATCATCATCCTCACTCTCTTCTTCATCTATTTTCTTATCATCATCGTCCTCGTCCTCCTTCATTCCATCATCAACCACATCCTCATCAACCTACTCTTCATCTTCATCATCTTATATCGCCCCATCGACAACATCAACATCATCTTCTTCATTTTCATCCTCCTCCACGACAGAACCACCTACCACCACATCAGAGTACTCTTCCAATCATGGTTCGTTCATTGTTTTGGCATCGACAACTATGATAAACAGCGCAAGCACTGTTACATACTTCCAAACAATAACGGCTACCCCAATTGCTAATAGCACTGGCATTTCACAGAAGAACAAGAATATTGCCATTGGCGTTGCCATTGGTATCGGTATCCCCGTCATTGTCATCATCATGATCATCTTGCTCTTCTTGTACCGTAGGAAGCAGTTGAATTCTGTTCGGAACTATGTTGATTCTAACGGTAGAGATGTCGGTATTGCTGTCGAAGAAGGAAACCCAATCAAGAAAACGTTCCGCCGTTTATTTTATGGTTTCCCAACCATCAACAACAACCCAACGCGAGGCGACTTTGATGAGGATATGCCTGAGGATATGGTCAACGAGCCTAAACCAAATCTTGATTCGAACTTCAGCAGCAGTAACTATACAAGTAATACGGGCTTCGTCGTCAATCGCCCTAAACCTTTACACTTGGTCAACAATGACTATATCCCGGAGCAAGATTCAGACTCAAGCTTAGATATAGCATCCGAGACACAGTCCCCATACTCAATTCCGAAGGTACATCTTGACGAAAGTGAAACAGGCGAAGTTCAACATCCGGTGATCGATACAGAAGACACCGAAGACACAGATGACATAGATACAGATGAATATGTACTGGCTGCAGATTCGGCGTCACCTACCGATTCTCATAGAGGAGACTTTCCCCGTTTGGACCCTGGTTCCAACGATTCCATAACAAATTGAATGTCAGCATTCACTTTTCATCCTTTACCCTAATTTCAATAACTTTAATGACTTCTCATAACAGAGTCCGACGTTATCTTTGCATATATCACCCCATACTTCATAGCATATCCTCCTTTTAAAGCTGATTGAGAAGATTCAAATACAAATAACAAGAAAACTAAAAATATAGTTAAATGCAATCCCCGTGATATCCATTCCTTCATAAAATTTTGGTTTTTTTGTGTAAATAATAATTTTTTTAACGTCCTTTAATTCCCTAGCGTATTTATAATTCATTTATAAATTTCATTTCTAATATTTGATACCATATTATAAGGTCAGGAATTAGTAGGTAAATTTTTTCCTTCAAATTATAAAATTAAAAAATTCTTCTGATAGTATGGCTATCCGATTTTTTTTACTAAAAATACAAATCCTTGCTAAAGTTAAGATAAAATAAAAACAAACATAATAATAAGTTGAGCAGAAATGTACCAAAGTCATGAAAGCATACCAAGTCAAAAGTAACGGCTGAAAACCCAAATAGAAACAAATAATCGTTTTGCTTAAAGTACCATCATCATCAAACCGAAGATCACCCCCAAAGCAGCACCATGTTGTGGAACAGAAACAGCAGATCCCGCTGCATTCTCAAAGTATGACGTAGAAGATGGAACAGAAACTGTGTATGATAATCTGGATGTCACAGAACCACTAGGAGGTGTGAGCTGAGAGGCCACCGTCGCAGATGATAAGACTGGTGATGATTTTGTTAGCGTTGTTAGAAGTGTTTTGGAAATGGTTGACGTTAGCTCTTCAGTATTGCTCAAACTAGTTGATGTCGTACTAGTAACGGCTGTGGTAATTGGTGCAGCGGTCGATTCTGTTGATAGGACTGTCGTTGTAATATCCATACATTTCTCGTCTTCGCAGTGTGTTTTTGTCACCAACGTTGTTGACCTCACAGTAGACGTCAAAATGGATGAGGTGGAAAGGGTAGGCGAAACGGAAATCAAAGAATTTGATGGTGACTCTGGAGGAGGTGATGGTGCTACTGAAGACTGTGAGCATTCTGTAGTCACTGTCACTGACGTGATACTGGTTGCCGTGGTCAGAGTACACTTATTGTCCTCACAGTGTGTTGTTGTAACAGTTGTGGTTGACTTGATAACAGTGGTAGACAGTGGTACAGTACTAGTCAGATTTAGTGAGGTGAAAGATTCCATTGCTGTTCCAGGAGAACTCGAAGTAACTGGAATTTCTGAATAAGTAGTGGTACATTTGTTATTTTCACAATGAGTACTAGTAACAGTAGTGATCGAGATAGTATGGGCTTTAGGTGTACCAACTGACGATTTGGCATCCACAGGAGAAGTTGTTACAACAGAGCGAGTGATAGTAGATGCAATTGTCGTTGATTCCAATGAAATCGTAGTAGGTGTGACTGAAGTGAGAGGTGACACTTTTGGTGTCGTACTTGTTATTGTGGTTGAAGAAGAGGAGATCTCGGTGGTATATGGTGAGCTTGATGAAGATTTAGAACACTCCACGCTTGAGATTACAGTTGTCATGTACGTTGCAGTTGTCAAAGAGCATTTATTATCCTCACAGTGAGTCGTCGTCACCGTTGTTGTTAATGTGATTGGGATCGATGAAAGTGAGACTAGAGATGAAATGATTGTTGTGGTATCGTGTGGAGTTGTTAGGACTGATGCCGATGATGTTGTGGATATGCTAGGGATCTCAGATGTGGTTGTAAAACATTTACTGTTTTCACAATGTGTTGTCGTAACCTTGGTGGAACGTGTTGACACAACCGAAACTGATGATGGTAGCATAGTTGTCTTAGTGGTGACATCTGTAGTGGAATATTGAGATGTTGTTGAAGTATCTGGCACTGATGAGGAGTCAGAAGTCGATGGAACAGATATTGTTGAATTTGTAACAGTACATTTGTCGCTCGAACAATGCGTCGTAGTGACAACAATCGTGGAAATATTGGGAATGGTATGGTTTGATGTGGAAATTGTACTAGAAGAGTATGTTGATGTAGTTGGAGTGGACGTGGAAATTATTGGGATTGTAGAAGTTGTGATCACGCATTTGTCATTGCTACAATGTGTTGTTGTTACTGTAGTGATAGAAATTGTAGAAACAACAGAAGTCAACGATTTTGAGGAAGAAAGAAACTTTTTGTAGCTTGTAGATGCGGTAACGGAGGCTGTGCTGCTTAAAGCCTTTATGGTGGAAACTGTAGAACTTGATGTAGTTGGAGATGAGGTAGTTGGAGATGAGGTAGTTGGAGATGATGTAGTTGGAGATGATGTAGTTGGAGATGAGGTAGTTGGAGATGAGGTAGTTGGAGATGATGTAGTTGGAGATGATGTAGTTGGAGATGATGAAATAGAAGAGGTTATTGAGGTAGACAATATAGTAGAGTGGGAGGTAGTAGATATAGACGCTGTAGTAAACAGAGAAAGGGTAGCAGAAGATGAGGACGTCGAAACAGTGCTAATGGAATATGAAGTAGAGATTGTACATTTACCCTCGTTACAATGCGTAGTTGTAACAGTAACTGTTGATGCGGATGGTGTATAAGGTTCAGAAGTAGAAGAGGCTCTATTTTCATAACTACTGATTGAGCTGCTTAAAGAAGACGAAGTGATAATTGAACAAGGAATCGAAAAGGAGCCACTGGTGCAGTATGATTCTAATTCTGTTGTGAACGATTTGGAAAAGTATTTCGTCAAGGTTGAAGTCGTCGCTGGAATGCTTGAAGCTGGGCATACGATACTTGGTTTGATGTAATTAATGATATTGACTGTTGTTGTTATGCTTCCTGTTGTAACAAGTCCCAAAGTAGTCGAAGGTCCAAAAGTGCCTGTCACTCCAGAAGGCAAGGAGCACGACGTAGTTGTGAACCATACAAGAGTGTCTTGTATCAGCGTAGCAGATATACCTTTCAAACATAATGCCTCAGTTAAAATGTCACATCCTGTAACAGTTGTGGTCAGAGATAAAGCACTCGAAGTGACACTGGATGTGACACACCCCGAAGACATCCAATGCGATGTGCTGGGTAAAGATGAAGACGAAAATGTTTTTGGCGAAAGGGAAGAGAAAGATGATTTTGACTGTTTGGAGAATTGCGAAGATGAACCATAGGACGAGGATAAGGATGAAGTGTAAAATGAGGATGAAATATAAGAAGAAGATGGAATATAAGAAGAAAATGGATAGTGGGATGAGGATAGAATGTATGATGAGGACGGAACCTGGAATGTGGATGGAATGTAGGATGAGGAGGGAATGTATGATGAGGACGGAATGTAGGATGAGGACGGAACCTGGGATGAGGACGGAATGTAGGATGAGGACGGAACCTGGGATGAGGACGGAATGTAGGATGAGGACGGAATGTAGGATGAGGACGGAACCTGGAATGTGGATGGAATGTAGGATGAGGAGGGAATGTATGATGAGGACGGAATGTAGGATGAGGACGGAACCTGGGATGAGGACGGAATGTATGATGAGGACGGAACCTGGGATGAGGACGGAATGTAGGATGAGGATGGAATGTAGGATGAGGATGGAATGTAGGATGAGGATGGAATGTATGATGAGGACGGAATGTAGGATGAGGACGGGATGTATGATGAGGACGGGATGTATGATGAGGACGGAATATATGATGAAAAAGGGATGTGAGATGAAGACGAACCGTGAGAGGAGTAAGATGGTATAATCATAGACGAAACCAAAGATTTGGAGGAGGATGTGAATGGGATTGAAAAAGAGGATGTTAATATGATTGAAGAAGAGGATGAAAAAGGTAATGATGTGAACGAGCTAAAAGTTAACGAAGACGAAGAGTCCGACAATGATGTCGTACTTGCCGATGACAATACACTGGTACCAAAACTTGAGGAAAAAATAGAGGATGACAGAAGGCTTGAAGGACAAATAAAGCTTGGTACAACCGCATTGTGCGCTGTTACCACAGCAGTTATGGTTGAATCAATATAGGTGACAAGTGCGGTAGTTACAGCAAAGGAACCTACCAAAGTCAAAGGTGCTGAGCATGAGGTAGTTGTAACAACTGCAGTAGAATATCCAATAGTAACGTCTGAGGTTCCGATGAAACAAAATGCTTGTTGAGATACACCAGCACAATCAGTGAAAACAGTCGTCACAGTCGAAGTAATAGGAACCAAGGAGGAAGAAACCTCATCAGATTTTGAATAAGATGAGAAGGAAATTGTGCTCGAGGATAAACTTGACAGTGTTGGTGTTGAAAACGACTCAAAGGAAGAAGTGGACGAAACTGGTGATGACACCAAAGAAGTGGAAAAAGAGGAGGATGTGGACGAAATGGTAGAAGTAGATATCACCAATGATGAAGTCGAAGAAGCAGTAGAAGATGTACTCGTCACAAAAGTTGACGAAGTGGATTCTGGGCATTCGAATTCGGCACGGTCACAATTGGTGACAGTGAAGGTTGAAGAAACTCCATCAAGACCGACCAGAGCAGTGGTTGGATGACATGAAAACGATCCTGTTGCACCTGCTGGAGCTTCGCAAGAAGTAGTAAAAATTGTGACGGTATAGCTGTTTTGTTGAGGAATGAAGGTTGGTTGAGCACTGCAACCCGCAGAAATTGATCCTGCTGAACAGACTGGAGTTGACCATGTTGTCTTGCTGCAATGAGGGTTGTCATCGCAATGAGTGAATGTTGAAGTGGACAGAGATGGGACAACCGAGGTTGCGGTTACAGTAGGTAGATTTGACTTTGCACAGTCGTTGAGAGTGTATCCTACTGCAGTGGTTGTTTGAAGCGAAGAGTACGTGGAAAAGTTTTTCCCAGTGGAATAGAAGGTAAGAACAGTAGTGATGGTTGTTTCCATTAATGGGTCACATGCCTCATCTCTTACCATCAATTCAGGAATTAAAGATAGAGAAGTAACTGTTGCCAGCTGGAATAATATTTGAAGAAAAAGAATAACGAATAACTTCATTTTGTACAGTAGGGTTGATGATTTCGGTAAGACCTTTCACAAGACTGGCAACTGTTGCGTTTCGTCATCTTCCTTAACATGACAAAGGAATAAGTCACATATGAAGATAATCCATCTGATATAAGTACTTCTTTCAAAAACCTCGAAGGTCGATTACTGCTGATAATTGTGAAGCATTGTTGTTTCACATGAACTGTGAAAGACTTAAAATCTTCTGTCAACGAGTTAATGACGGCCTACAGTTGTCATTGTGCCAATTCCAGGCGAATACTTTCTTGATGTGTATTTGGCATATAGCGCTGAGATGATCAACATGAAACCATTTGATTTGCCGTGCACAGTACCTGGAATATACAAGTTTTGATCTTCATTCTGCAGGTCCTAGCAGCTTGGTACATGAAAACATGTTTCGCAGAGAGATCTGATAATCCGTTTTGGGAATGTTCAATGAGGCGAAAAAAAACATGATGACGTTAAATTTTTCTACCGCTGATAATAAACCACGCGTGCATATTCGGTATCACAAAATGTAGATTCTGAATGGTTTCCTATTATCCTACAGTTGTGCTGATACTGTCTGTTCCTAGTAAATGTGACGCAATTACGCAGTTGATGCAAAGAACATTTTTGAGTAAATATAGACGATAGTTTCCGAATAAATCTTGAAAATTCCTGCCTAAAGTCTCAGGTCTGTCACAGAGTCAGAGGCAGGATTACAGACAAATACAATTGTGTCAACTACATAACCTTATGTACTCAATGTAAAATTCGCTCAGCTATGCCCACTCAAAGGGTGACGCTCATCAGAGTTTTGCTTTCTGTAATTTTTTGAAATGATAGTCTTCCGGAACTGAGATTAATTGTTTAGCATACACTCTGTTGCCATTCAAGCCTTCAGCCAGTCCATTAGGATCAGAAGGAAATTCATTGGGATCCCTCCAGGCAAACAACTTCGTATAGAAATTTTCCCGTCCTTCAATTTTATCAACCAAAAACTGCCCTAAGACAGGAAGCATTTTAAAAGCATGCCCCGAGCCGCCACACGCAACAAACAAATTCCTTTTCCCGGGGACAAAATCGTAAATATAATCGTTATTGATTGTATCAGTATACCACAAGATTCTACTTTCCCATTCCAGTTCAACTAGGTCGGGAAAGAAAACGTTTAGCCACTCTTCGACTTGCTTAACTATACTTTTTGTTAAGTATTTGAAAGGAGGAGAACTGTTCACAGTCATGGGTATCAAGACAATTCTACCATCTTTCACAATCTCAGGATTTGTGTATTTTGTTTGTCTAATGACTATTTTTAAGTAACCCTCAGGTTCCATACACGGGAATAAAAATAATCCGCCAAGATTCTCGTGCTCCCTCGAGTGACCTGCTTTCCACGCTACCATCGGAAAGTTTCTGGAAGTATACTTCACTTTCAAATCATGTCGAGAATCTGGAATTTTGCAGATTAAGACATTACCTGATGCCGCTTCATTGATTCCACTCAATTCTGGCACAAGTTTGGTCGACCACGGACCACAGTTTATAACCACTAAATCGGCGAGATGTTCCACTCCATCTTCAGTAATAATACCTTTAATAGTCTCTTTGTGATCATGAATGTAATCCTTGAATGTACCTGCTGGACCCCCAAGTACAAACTTGACACCCAAACATCTACACAAGTAATTGGCATACTGCAGGCATCGAGAAGCATAAAGTACACCAGAGCTAGAGTCAAAAGCTCCGACAAGTTGGGGAACTTTGGATTCTCTTAGATTTAGAGCAAAAATTTAGCTTAGGACCAAGCCCTGCAGCTTTTGCTCTTCTGATGTCATTTGCATCATTCAAGTCATACCTAAGCGGATCAAAACCCTCTTTCGCATAATTTTCTTTCGAAGCTTTTTCCTCCCAGCCGAAAATGTCATCCAATTTCAGCATGCCACACATATCCAGTAGTCTGAGGTCTGTGTAGTTTTTAGCTTCATTTTCAGGAAGTAACTGTACATCTTTATCCCATTTTTGCCAAATTTCCAGGGCTTGAAATGCTAGGTCTTGATAATGTTTCTTTTCGGCATATTGGGCCCTAAAAACCTTGTTTATGTCTGCAGACGCAGTATCTGCACCATTCAATAGGGAAAATTTCTGTGCTTCAATATCTAGTCTGTCATACACAGTAACATTTTTATATCCATTACGTGCCAGATATAAAGCATTTGATAAGCCGAAAACGCCAGAACCTACAAGAATAATCTTCGAGTCCTTTTCGAATGATATCATTGTCGGAATTGTTTATTATTAGCTGTATAGAACGAAAATAAGCAGTTTTTAAGTAACAAAATAGAAAAACCAACCAAAAGCTTACTAATTGCCCTTTATACTATTTGGAGGACCATATCTTCTTTCCCGACCTCTAAATCCTTTTGCCGGAGATATACGCCATAATGCAAAATGGTGTAACCGTGATAAGAGAAAAATCGCCGCGGTTACCCGTTTGGGAATCCATGCCGGGAAGATTATCTCGCGTAATTCGAGGCAGTTGAACTTCGAGATCCGCTGACTTTAAAAGTCAAACCATTGAAAGATTCATTTAAATGTCTAAAGCACTAAGAATTTCTGAAGTGTGTTACAGATAAACAATTATGAGTAATTAGCTGCACAACAGTTTTAAGAGAGTCATTTAAAAAGTTAGGTGCAGATCTCCTTATCACTACATTTTCTGATGACTTCGCTTATTTCTTGGGGTTCACCTAGCATCCGAGGAGCACTTCCATTATCATCTTTATTGCCCAGCTTTTCTTTCCATGACCATAACTCCATAAGATGAGATTCAAGTTTTCCTTCTAAGAAATCAACTACTTTATCTCCTATAACAGGAACAAATTTCCAAGCATGCGCAGATCCACCGGTAGCCAAAACAATATTTTCGCTATCAGGATGACTGTCTATTAAAAAGTTTGCACTTGGCGTCTGAGTTAACCAGCAGAGCCTAGTGCGATCAAATGGTCTTTCATATAAAGTTGGGAAAATTTCTTTCAAATTTTCTCTTATCGAAATTTCAGCATCTTTAGGCATCCAATCAGATGGATTTGTAACTTTAGTTCTGGGATAAGAGATCTGAATATCACCATTCGACCGCGGATCTGGATTTTCAATGCTGACAGTATTCTTGTAACCAGGTGACCTTCTCAAAACTTTCATTTCACCATTGTACGGTGGAAACAAGTTAATTCCAGTCGAGAGGTTAGTGGTAATTGACATATCCTTCCAACTTTCTTGTTCTTCAGGAGTAAGCTTAAGCCACCCGACTTCAACAGCTGACATTTTACAAATATTTTGTAAATTCACGAGCTTGCCACTCCATGCTCCTGCAGCAATAATCACAAGATCGGCAACTATCTCTTTCCCATTTTGAAGTGATACAGATTTGAACTTACTAGTTCCCGAGATATAGTTTAATTTTGTTACCTCTTCGAAAGTAAATTTGACATTAGGATAAGATTTGGCACGGTGGTAGTATGCCTTCATTGAGAGACCTGCATCAATAAAACCATTTGTTAAATTACGATACCCCTTATTCCACCATGTTTCTCTTCCCAATTCGTTTTCGCTTGCCTGTTGGCCCTCTTTTCCGTGGACGCTTCGAAAAACTTCTTCTCTGGTGTTGAGATATATCATTTTACTCATATCATGTTTATTTGCCTTTTCCGCTGTAGCCTTTCCTGTCAAGAAAAAAGTTTCCCATCTGTCATGTTTCCCATCATAAATCCATGACATTCCAGTCTGATGAAAAAATTTAGAGATGACGGGATCTTCTTTGATCTTTTTCAATGACTCACATGCTAGTTCGAAATAAATATCACTGGTGTAATCTACTCTAATGCACCTGGTTGTATCAACAGAGGATCCGTCTGGTACTGGGGGCTCAAACCTATCGATAACGTGGATTTCCAAGTCCGGATGTCTTTTAGCTAACGCAATGGCTGTGGAAATACCAAATATGCCAGCTCCAATTATTATAACCTTGTTTGCTGTTGTCAATGTCATTATTTATCACTGTTGTTTTTACTATGTAGCTCAATAACTAATTGACTCAGCCAAAAACATTCAAGTAATACTGTCTTCGCCAAAGCTCGAGGAATTTATATGTCGGTTACACCATGGTCAAACCCCAGACTAGACAACTGGCATTGCGGTAAGAGCGGCCACTTTTCCGAAACGGGAGATTTTTTTCGGCTTAACCGATCGCAAGATTTTCCCAGAATGGAAATGGCCTAACCACCTTATCGGATGTGAAAGCTAGAATACTGTTTTCGGAATTGCAACCTCTTAAATGAAGCTGTTACATTAGATATTCTACGACTCACAGTGCTAGCAAGCCATTTAATTTTGTTTTCCTTATCTTAAATCTTACATATAATAATCATTGCTGATTCAAGAAAGTTTTTAGGTCATACTTGAACCGGTGAACGTCTTCGTCAGGAGGAAACCAATTCCCCACCTTGCGAACCCAACGACTCTCTTCAGTTTTCCAGCTCTTGTACATGTCAGGTGTGACCTTGAAATAATTTTCGCCTTTTTTCAAATGATCTGATAGGGAGATAGAAGACTCGGAGGGGACTAATTTCCCCGAAACACCCCTCGCTATACTTGATTTCAGTTGACTTGGCCTTACCTTTTCTGGCTCCTCGTTTCCTCCATTCAGTATCGTGTCAAATTCTTCACCAAATGGATCATCTTCATAATTGCCGGTGACACTAACCCACCGTAATTTCTTGTCGTCATACACCATATTCCCAATGATTTGAGGAATACTTTCTTTCTTCGTAATCAGCTGGGGTTTGGAATAACTAAGCGTATCAAACCTTGCCAAATCCTCTTCGTTTCCACACCATTTTTTTAATTCGGGGTCATAAACTATTTCCCCGTATATATGGGCAGGCATGATTTTCCTTACTTTTGGTTTACCTAGAGATCGTATCAGTTTGATCTTACCTTCCTTTGTCAATCTTGCTGTTTTAGAATTTCCCGGGGAAAAATACAAATCCTTCCCACTGTAATCTTCTAGAGGAAAAGGTTGATATTGAAGGTACCGACTATCTCGATTTTGTCTTTGTGACCTATACCGGTGCTGCGGAGGAGTTTCCATATATTTGGAAAAATCTATTTTTTTGCTTTTTCTTTTCAACTTTTTGTAGTCTGAAAGTGTGATTGTTAAGTCAAAGTCATCTATCCCTTCCAGTTCATCTATATCATGTGCGTAACTCTCTTTATCGGAATGATCATAAACAGAGTAGGCCCGTGGGGGGTATTTGTCTATCTTTGATTTTATGTCCATGCTTGAAAGAAATTTCTTTACCTTCTTAGGAGACCCACTTACACTGGTTACCATTCTCATCACAGGTAGTGATTTTTTCCTATCTAAATATGCTGGAGAGGGGGGATTAGTTTTGAATCGATACAGCTTTGAAGGATCAATCAGATTGACGTTCTCGAAATCGGCGTCGTTGGTAATATCATCAATCTCGTCATCAATGTATTGTTGTGACATTCTTGATGATGGTTTTTGAAAGTTGCTCGGCTTGATGTATTGCGCTTGCCGTAGTCGCTTTTCCTCTTCCGCATTTCTTTTGGCCTCCAGCTGTCTCTGCTGAAATTTTTCCCTTAAGTTCATCTTCTTACCATTTTCTTCCAACTCTTCATAGTCAGCTGCATAGTCACTATTCTCCGTATCGCTTTCTGAGTATTGCGATTGTACGGAGGATGGTGTTCTTGATGAGAAAGAAGATGCCGAGCCTTGCTCGGCTGAAGGCTTCTCCACCAAAGTGTACATATGGCTGTTTATAGGTGTAGCCATGGTCGACTTCAAAGCGGACTTATGTCTACCCTGAAGTTTGTAGTGATCTTGAGATTCTATTTTACTCTTCCTTTGATTTTGCGTCTCGAGTTGTTGTTTTATTCGAGAATCGATGTCAAAGCTGTCATCATCTTTATCGCCGTCATCACCGAAATCACGATCATAATCTTCTTCACAGAAAGGGTCCTCTCCAAAGTTTTCTCCATTAGACCTCTCATCGTCCATATACTTCTGGAGTATCTTCTGCTTTTGCAAAAGTTTGACATTTTCCTTCGTTAGCGTACCTCGTTCGTCGAACTCATGGACAGTCGATAGGTCACTCGATCGCAGTTTCAGCTTTTGAAAGTCAGCCTCCATCTTTTGATCTTCTTTTGTCTCTTATTTCTCCGAAGTAGTTTTCGCTATTCGATGGGACCTTCGCTCTCCGACCTCCTGCCCCTTAGCCGTCCCTATTATCTGGGTGCATGAACAACTGTTAGCTTTTGTTGATTTTTAGTCGGATTGGTAAACAACGCGCACACATTATATCTTTTGCGGAAAAGGTTACTGATCTGTTTCAAAAAATGCTTGCTGTCTCATATATTACAAAAACACAAAAAAAAGTTAACATACCTATACATGCTGTAAATATAGACCCAGATGGTCGATGCTAAATAGTTTATATATTCTGGCTCTGGTACCAGTCCCTAAATTCATGAATCGTTCTGATTTCCCTCATGTATCTGTTTTTCCTGTTCCCAAAGAGGACTGCAGGTTCAACCATGCGATATCCTTGCATCAAACGTTCATAGATGGCATTTTCCTCCCCCACTTCTCCACCGTTCACCAATCTGCCTTTCTTCTTCAAGATTGGATTCATCTTTAGTGGTTTCAAACCCTTCTCGAACAAAAGGACGTGAAGTAAATAATGCACCCAAAGAAGGTTGAAAATCGAATACGATTGTGACCAATCAGTATGTGAGTTTGTGTTTGGAATCAAACTCTGATCACCAGCGCTCATGTCTGTTCTCAGCATGTTAATACTCATTGAAGAAGCTGAACTTGAGATCGTAGCGTTATTAGCCTTGCTATTTGCAACTGCACGTCTCATTAGCTTGTAAATGGTATGTCTGTATTCCCCGCTTCCTTTGAAGAAGTCTGCATCATAGAGGTTCCTGTACATCAACTGGCCACTAACAACTCCACGAGCCAATGCGTGATCAATGATGGTGATATCAATGAAGGATTTCTCAGTGAGATGATTAGGGTTGTTGAGATCTTGTACTTCTCTTGTTGAGCGTTTGATCATGATATTTTCAAGATTCAAATCTCTATGTTCATAGTTTTCGTTCTCACCAAGACATAAGGCATCCAGAACCTGACTGAGAATGGTAGAGGCATCCTTCCAACTTTCCAACTGGAAATTCTTTAATGAAACTCCAGCATAGTCCAATCTCATGATCAAAAAGAGTTGCTTTTCATCATAGGAACTCATATCAACTAGATCCAGCAATGAAGAAGGACAAGGCCCAGAGACAACTTTGGCAGAAGTAATACCAATATAGCCCGGCTTGTTGCTCATCAACATAGTCAAAGTCAACTCTTGGATGGCATGAGTAATCTGTGTGCCATCTTGGTCGATTGGAATGATTTTCCAAACTCCTGAAGGTTTTAAGTTGGCTTCAGATTCGGAATTTAAACATGAAAACTCCATCAACAAATAACTCTTGGAGGTTTCAGTCAATTTAGTCAGATGTCTTTTCGGGGCCAAAGTCTGATATTTGTTCAAGTAGCTGGTGAATGAAACACACCGAGATTGACTACAAAGTTTCAAGAGTAGGGAAAAATGCAATTGGTCCAAGTCGATGGTCTTCATTTTACTGTTTGACTTTGGCTTTTCATTGCTATTAGGGTTATCATTGTTGGACACAAAGGATGACATCGACATTATAGAGTTTGAGTTTCTCAGTTTGTTCCTGATTTTATCCTTTGTTTGCGGTTGCATTATAGGTAACGAGATATTGTTCTTATACTCGGAATGGATATCAACTGATGAGCGTCTGTTGGTGAGAAAAGATCTGATATTTTCCAAAGACATTTTTCTTTTGGTTTTAAGACTGGATCTTTTTTCTGCGTTGCTAGAAGCGTATTCGACAGCATGGGAGGAGCTGTTGTCGTCGTTTTTCAGAGAGGAGGTGATGGATTTCATCGAAAGCGAGTTTCTGAGACTGATGAAAGACGTTGATTTTGAGATTGACTTCTTTTTCTCGTGTCTGCTGTTAGCTTTGTTCTTGGTAGATGCATTCTCTGTTGCAATTTCATTCTCGGTTGTGGTTTCTTTGATTGTTGACGTTGTTGAATATCTCTCGCCAGTTCTGGAGGAGTGGGTTGAATTAGCGGATTTCAAAGTGTTTCTTTTTTTCTGCAGGACGGGCGAGTCTGCTGGAGTTTCTGTGGTGGAAATGTTCAATTGGTCAAGGTTATTTGTGATGTTGGTGGGTTCATTTTCATTGATGCTAGACGAGATGGAGCTGAAGGTTTCAACAGAGTGTCTGGAGTGGGCACTTCGACTCTTGTGACTGTGAGTGGAGGTGATCGAATGCGCAGTTTGCGATTTTCTCGAACCGCCAGTGTTGTTGTTGGTATTGGTGTTAACAGAGACGTTCGAGAGGGAGGCTTTTGATCCCCGTTTATTGCTATTGTTGATGCTGCCGCTGAAAGACCTGTTGGAGGCGCTTTTGATGGAGGCGGAGAGCGAACGGCGGTTGATGGAGTTCTGGGTAGCGTTTCTGAGAGGTGGTGCTTGTGATTCTCTCCTATTGTTGCTGTTGTTGTTGTTGTTATTGTTTTTGGAGCCCTTTGCGGAAAGATGGGGCTTGTTCTCCTTGTCGAAGAAGCTCTGCATCGTCAGTCTTGGGGTATTGTTCTTGCGGCTGGCCGGCGGCGAGGCGTGGATCTGGAAAGGCTGGCCCGTGCTTGTGCTGGACACCTTGGACGAGGGCTTGCCGGAGATGTTTGCCGTGGGCGCCATGGAGGCTGTCGATGCCGACACCGACACCGACACCTTCGACGAGGGAGACGTTGGCGTTGTGGTGTCGAGCAGACCCGACAAGGAGCGGGAGGCCGACGCAGAGGAGAGTCTTGAGGTCATGCCTGAGAGGGTTGCTGGTAAGGTCTTACTGCTGCAGCTACTGTTGTTTCTATCCGGAAGCAAGACCTGAACACGACGGAAGCACACAAACGCTAAAGCAGGGGCAGACACCACAAACTAAACTAGCACTGGCACTCCAGCAACAACAACAATAGCACTAATAATACACCCCAAGAGAGGAAGCCGATCAGAGAAGGAATTGCGTCCTCCAGAGGGTAGGCAGGGAAGCCCCGGTCGTCTGCAACAATACCCGGCTGCAGGAAGACGACAACAAACCGGCGTGACTGCCGAAAACGGCAAGAGACAAACAACGCGCTCCGGTCACGTGAGCGGGTGGGGTGGGAGATTAGACGATTAGAAGAGGAGGGGGGAATACACAGTGGGGGATGGGGGGAATGGGGCCATCAGGGGCGACCAGGAGAGGATCAGGAGGAAGCCAGCGGTGCAGTCTTCGTTGTGGTCGTGGTTGTCTCTTCCGGGGTGCGTGCAGCAGCGACGACGCCGTAGACGTCCTTGCCGAAGACGAGCACAGTGCGGAGCACAAGGTCGAGCGCAGTGCACCAGAAGAGGGTGCTGACGGTGTTGCGTTCGCCGAAGGGCATGTTGAGCACAAAGCGCTGGAAGCCAAACGAGTTGAAGAGTGTTGCAGACTCGATGCGCACGACAGGGGTACGGGCGTACCACAACCGCAGCACGTAGAGCGGCGCCTTCTCTACAAGGAGCAGCGCCGTCGAGTAGAGGCCGACGTGCGAGAGCTGTGCGGTCTGGCGGGCGTGCGAGAGCTGTTTGATCTCGTCGTTGAGCTTGTCGAGGCGCCGGTTGAGCTTCGTCCACTTGGCGTAGTGGTCCTGCGCAGAGATCTTGTTGCGCTCGAGCTCGATGCGGCGGCTCTCCGTGATGAGGGCGTTAAGCTGGGCAATCTGTGTGCGGTCTGAGCCCGTGAGGGAGGCCAGCCAGCGGGCGGCCCGCTGTCTGTCGACAAGCGTTTGCAGCAGGAACGTCAGCAGCACGACGGCGGTGACAATGGTGAAGAAGGGCTCCACAAGCAGCCGGGAGTATCCTCCAGCGGTGGCGGCAGCCGCAGGGTCGGCAATGTATGCTGTGTCGGTCATGGTGTGTGTAGTTGTAGATTCAACAGTGGTTCTTTCTCCTCCTTTTCCTCCTCCTCCTCCTCCTCCTCTTCTTCTCCTCCTGCTGAAGAGTCCGATCCATGTTCCTCTGTCGAAAAAACGCCGCCAGAGGCCCTGCGCCGATCGGCGCAGGAGAGCCGAGTGCGTGCTCTCTCCGTCTCTCTCTCTCTCTCTCTGGGAGGCCAGGCTGTCGATGAAGAGGACGGCAAGTCGGGCCATTGGCGACAGAGGGCCGTGGGACCAGGAGGGGGCACACGGGAGGACAGCACGCGTGTTGGACGACAGAACAGACAGGACGAAAACCAGTCAGGAGAGCGGCAGCAAGCAGCAGAGGCATCTCCCAGAAGACAGCACCATCCCATCCCAGATCCCCGATGGTGAACTACGCCAACGACATCGACAACTACTCCAGCGAGGAGGTGGACACGTGGATCTCGCAGTTCTGCTCCATGTTCGGCCACGACTACTTCGTCGAGGTGACGCCTGAGTTCATCGAGGACGACTTCAACTTGACAGGCTTGAGCTCGATCGTGCCCTACTACAAGCAGGCGTTGGACGTCATTCTCGACCTGGAGCCCGAGACGGCCGTCCAGCCGACAGACATACCGTTGGTGGAGCACGCGGCAGAGCTCTTGTACGGCCTCATCCATGCGAGGTTCATTCTCACAAAGCAGGGTCTGCACGCGATGGCGGAGAAGTACGAGGAGAACTGCTTCGGCTCGTGCCCACGCTACTATTGCGACGGGATGCACTTGATCCCGATCGGACGGTTTGACTCACCCGGCATCGAGACGGTGAGGCTCTACTGCCCGAACTGCAACGACATATACTTGCCGAGCTCGTCGAGGTACTTGAACATAGACGGCGCCTTTTTCGGAACGAGTTTCGTGGGTCTCTTCATGAAGATGTTCCCCGAGATCGACCGCCAGACGAAACAGCGCACAAGAGACCAGTTCCAGTTGAAGCTTTTTGGCTTCCGATTGAACGAGGCGGCGCCCTGTGGGCCCCGCATGAAGTGGCTCCGCTGCTGGCCCTCGTCGAAGACAGACATGATCGAGTACAAGAAATGTGAGTTCGGGATCCCGGACGTGAAGACGCTGCAGAACATATACGCCGGCAACGGCGGCGGCGGCGGCAGCGGCGACGGCAGCAGCAGCAGCAAGGTCGATGGCGGCAGCAACGACAGCACGGACAACCGAATGGAGGACGACGACGACGAAGACGAAGATGAGGACGACGACGACAACGACGACGACGACGCAGACGACGCAGACGAAGACGACGACGTTGATGAGGAAGAGGAAGAGAAGGACGGAATAGAGAAGAGCGGCAGCAATATTCGCAACGGCAACGGCAACGGCAAGGGGGTGCAGGGAGAACAGAACGCTACTGCAGACAGCAGCGTGGCCGGCCACGGCGTGGAGGACATAGAGGTGGAGGACGTCGGAAGCGGGAGCAGGCGGAACGGGACCAGCAACCAAAGCGCCGGCGAGAGTATGATGAGCATTGCTAAAGACTAATAAACTAATAGAAGAAGAATCGCCTACTCCTAGAGCCACGGAGACTGCTTTTTTCCTTTTCCCCAGCCAGTCCTCCCGTGCACTCTACACTAACTACTCTGTGTGTAATACTTTACTTTATAAGTAACGATTAATTCAAATAAATTTTCCAGTACTATACTATACAACAAGACCACCCAGCTCAGTTTATAAAGTGTATGAGCACAAAGTGGAGAATCAGACTCGCCAGCACGTACTCCCCGAAAGCCCGTTCCGGAAGCAGACCCTTGAACAATTCTTTGTTTGCTTCAGAGCTCTGCAACCTGAGACCCACCGTGAGCACAAACTGGCCTACCGTGGCACTGAAGCCCGACAAGAACGCATTGAACGGAAACGACCCACCCAAAAGGCAAAAGGAGAACTGGAACACCCCGACAACCACCAAGAACACCAAAAACGTGTCGATCAACCGCAACTTCTGGTCCTGCTCGAGGTCCTTGAGGTACTGTGTGTATGCAGAGTTGACCGACTTTGTCAACTCCTCGACGAGGGTCAACGTCTGGCCCGTCACTGCTGATGCCACGGCAGACGCCTTCTCCGGCACCACGCTCTGCTTCGTCTTCTTAACATCTTTTCTTGCCATTGCTTGTGTGTGTGCTACCCTACGACAACTCTCTTGGCCTCTCTCTCGGTGCCCCAGCCTCTAAGTGCAACGTGTTGCGATCCAGTGAAGAAACATCCCCCATAGAAAAAGCTTCCCGATCTACACGCGCATTACGGTGTGGAGGGAAGGAGGGAAGATGAATCCGCAGGGTCGGATTTTCATTGAGGGAGGAAATGTGGAGAGTCTGTGCCCGCCGGAGAATTGATGTTCTGCTGGCGAAGACCGGCCCACAGAGAGAGAGAGAGAGAGAGAGACACACACACACACAGCACCAAACACATGAGTGTTCTCGAGAATCAGGTCGGGCCGGATCCGGCTGCGGAGAAGACGGACAAAGGTGTCAAGAAGGACAAGAAGGACAAGAAAGATAAGAAGGACAAGAAGGATAAGGACGTTCCGCCCGCCGACGCAGTGCTCATCACAGACCTCCCCTCGGATCTGATCAAGACACACGACGACACGGGCACGGCAGAGAATATTCAGATCATCACGAATGCGCCCAAGTTCCGGGTCGTGCCTCCGTTGAACTTCTGTCCTGTGGAGAAGCAGCTGTACCGGTCAGGCCAGCCGTCGGCGCTCAACCACTCCTTTTTGGAGCAGTTGAACCTCAAGTCGATCATCTGGTTGGCCATCGAGGATCCGCAAGACAGCTTCCTCAAATTCATCGACGAGAACAACATCAACTTTTTCTACAACTTGGGCTACGACTCGATCGGGTCGAACTCGTGGGACGGCTTGAGCGAGGCCAGCATCAAGCAGGCGTTAGAGATCATCTGCGACAAGCGAAATCACCCGTTGCTTGTGTGCTGCGGCATGGGCCGCCACCGTACGGGAACGGTCATTGGCTGTCTGCGGAAGCTCCAAGGTTGGAACCTTGCCAGCGTCGGCGAGGAGTACCGGCGGTTCACCGGGGTCAAGGGCGGCCGGATCCTCGTGGAGTTGTTAATAGAGGCTTTCGATGTACACACGATCGAGATTAACCCGCAGGTGGCCCCGGAATGGCTCATAAGGTGACGCAGAAAAGAAAGAAAAACAAGGTTTTTTTTTTCGTACCGTACCGTAGCGTACGTTTCTATAGTTCAGTATATACAGGGAAACGACACATGTTGACTAGGAGTCTGTGCCCGACGCAGGACCGCTCCTCTTCCTTTCAAACCGCTCCTGGGCCAACTTGACGGCCATCTGCGAGTTTCTCCGCGTGTTGTTGCAGTGCTCCCACCCAAAGATGCTGCCCAGCAGCAAACCGCCAAACCCCCAGTTGACAGCCTTGCGCAGCGAACGGTGGTAGAAGTAGAGCACCGACGAGAACACAAAGAAACACGTGAACCCCGAGAGTCCTGCCTCACGAAAACAGGGTATCTGCACGAGGTTGGAGAAGAAGAAGTGCTGCGGCGTCAGCGTGCTGACAAAGCTCTTCACCTCGCCGGACACGGAGAAGCCTTCCTGGAACTGTCCAGACGCAGGCTGACCCACTCTCGCTGCCGTCTGGGGGTACTTTGCGGGCACGTCCTCGAGAAATATCGGTTGTGCACTGGTCTGATCGGCAGAGACATCGCCTGCTGCGCTCGCTGTGCTGGCTGCGCTGCACTCGTCCTTGCCTCCTCTGTTGAATGGCCACCAGCCCATACTGTCTGTGCTGTGTTCCGCTAGATCTTTTGCTCCCAACAGGAGCCCTCCAAAGGGGCCTTGCTGCAGCCCCGTCCCCGAAGCCTTTTGGAAGACGGCCTTCATGCCATTTTCATGTTCCCGATTGGGGACCAGCAAATTCCCTGCTTACGTAACCCACGTCGATCGGCGTGGAATTCCATTTGCTGGGGGCTTCTCCACTTATCTTTCGCCCGACGCCAGTGTTACCGGCTCCGACGGGGCGTTGCACCACCCCTCGTGCTTCCCTCTACAATAAGACTCTACCACTGGCATCGTCCCTACATACAGCTGCATCTATCTTACTCCCACGCCCCCTAGGCTCCCGCACCCCCCGTCGCAGTGGAGATTCCCCCCTTCATCGGAGCCCTGTCGTAGCAGAAGGAGGCGGCACGCCTCCGCTGTCGGCCGCACGGGCCCTATCGATCGCCTCTCGGCTCAGAGATAGTCAGCACGTTTCCCAACAGAGCACCCAGACACAGTAACGGACACGGGCACGGGCAAGGGCAAGGGCAAGGGCACAGACATTAGCTACAACGCTCTACTTGTGCTCTCAACACAGAAGAGTCTTGCCGGTGCCACCACCTCTTGTCCTCCTGCACGACACCACCCCCTTGCACAGCGACAGTTGCGCAGTGCCTGAACATGCCGCCTCTCAGCCACGAAACGAACCACATCAACATCATATCTCCGCAGCCGAACCGTCCCGCCGACGTGAGAAGACAGTCCATGGCAAAACTGTCGTCACCGCTGGCAAACACGCCCGGATCGGCGTCCCAGTTGAGCGCCATCTACAGGGACAGACACTCCTCCTCGTCGACCAACGGCACGGAGAACGGTGTCAGCAGCAGCAGCAACAACAACAACAACAACGCCTTCTACAGCAGCAGCAACAACTCGAACCCGCCGAACGGGTTCTCGGGCACCCCGAATTCCCGCAAGTTCTTGTTTTCGGCAGCAAACACCAACAACACTGGTATCTTCCGCTCGTCCTCGCCGGCAATCGAGTCTGACGACGACTCCAACAGTAACAACATCGACTACAACAATCACAGCAACAATAACAACGGCAGCACTTCGAAATCGTACGGGTCCTTCGTCGACGACCCAACCATCCTTAAAAATGTGTCGAAGCATCTCCCGACAGATTCGCAAAACGCTCTCAAGTTGCCCTCTGGTGATATCACCAGGGACCTCTACCAGTTGAGCGCACCGTCGACTTTGAGAAGGTCAAAGTCGATGTCCGGCGACAACATAGAACGGAGGGGCTCGATGGCCTCGCAGATGAGATTGCCCGGCGGATTCAGGAGAGATTTCATCCAGATGAAAAAGCAGAAGTTTGGATACACCCTCTCCAAGCCGACGGTTTTCACAAAGAACTTTCTCGAGTTCCTCACGATATACGGACACTTTGCAGGTGAAGACCTTGAGGACGAAGACTTCCTTGCTTGCGACTATGATACGAGCACTCCGGATAAGACGGATGAAGAGTCCCCTCTGCTCCAAGGCACAGGCAGCCATGGTGCAGGCAGCTCAGCCCCTACAACCACAAAGCAGGACCCTGACCAGCACAAAAGCTCCTCGTTGAAGGCCTTCTTCCTCTTGATGAAGGCCTTTGTGGGAACGGGCATATTGTTCTTGCCGAAGGCCTTCAGCAATGGTGGGCTCGCTTTCTGCGTCGTATTACTCGTCTTCTTCAGTGTATTGTCGTACTACTGTTACCTCTTTTTAGCACAAACTACAGCCAAGACAGGGATTTCGTCCTTTGCAGAAGTGGGTAACAAGCTGTACGGAAAGACGCTTAAGATCTTGATCTTGAACTCCATCGTATCTGCACAAATCGGGTTTGTGGCAGCTTACACGGTTTTCACTGCAGAGAACCTGAAGGCCTTTTTGAGAAACACGTTGGGATTGGAATACCCCTTGTACTACTTCGTCATCTTTGAAACATTCTGTTTTGCCCCAATGTCGCTGATCAGAAACATTACTAAGCTATCAATTGCCGCATTATTGGCAAACGTCTTCATTTTGAGCGGTATTGTCACAATCATCTTCTACTCATCCAAGGACTTGATCAAAAACGGCCCTGCAGAAGTGGTGATGTTTAATAAGGACCACTGGTCTCTCTTCATCGGTGTGGCGATTTTCGCCTTTGAAGGAATTGGACTTATCATCCCGGTCCAGCAATCGATGCGCCACCCAGAAGATTTCCCCAAGGTCCTCTTTGCAGTGATTTGTGTCTGCTGCGTTTTGTTTGTCAGTATCGGCTGGTTGTGCTACATCACCTACGGCGACAAGGTCCAGACTGTGGTTATTCTGAACTTACCGCAGGACTCCATTGCCGTCATATCGATCCAGTTCTTCTACGCATTGGCCATCATGTTGTCGGTACCTCTCCAAATCTTACCAGCAATCAGAATCATGGAGTCGAGGTTATTTAAACGGAGACTCAGCGGTAGAGTCGACCCGAAGACCAAGTGGCACAAGAATGGCTTCAGAATCGGCATCACCCTTTTGACATCTGCCATCGCCTACCTGGGCTCTTCAAACTTGGATTTGTTTGTCTCCTTCATCGGCTGTATCGCATGCATTCCCTTAGTCTACATGTATCCACCGATGCTACATTTGAAGGTGATTGCTACAACACAGTTCGAGAAGGGCGTAGACATAGCCTTGATCATTTTGGGCGGTGTGGCCTTGGTATACACCACTTTCCTTCTGTTCGTCTAAGTTGGAGAATACTTTTCAAAAATTATACCTTACATAGAAACTAATACCAAATATTTTCGAAGTGTTTACGTAACTGCTCTAATTCCAGCAGGAGGAGGGGAAATTTCCTCACTGCTGGGAAAGAAGGTGAAACCCTACTGAACGGATTCTGTGTACATGCGTATCTGGAATCGGGGAGACCATCACACCTCGACCCAGATTCAGACCCTCAGAACACTCTTCAATTGACAACTCACAAAATGGGAAGATCTTTCTACACAGATGAGGAAGACAAATTCAGTGTGCCGGGGTTGCCAACCGTGGCACACATCGAAGATGCTGTAGCCAAGGAGAAAGCAAGAGCAACTTCCACCGAGATCACAATAAACAAATTCGGCAACCTCATAACCACATCTCCAGCTTTGGAGGGTTTTGTGTCTGGCATTCGTAAGAATGTCAAATACTACTACGATATCGCCACCGAAAAATACGAATATTACACGGGGACCGCCAAGGCACATTTCAGCATGACAGCATCGAGACTCTATGAGTTCAAAGGCGAAGACGAGCAACTACTCCCAAACGGCTGCTCTGTCCTAACAGCCACCCTATTCGGTTCCATTGTGTCCCGTAATCACTCTTTCCCACTGAGGTTCTTCACCCCATTGTTATTTGGTGGTGTTGCCTTGAGGTATGCGCTACCACAAACATACAGAAACGTCGCTAACGGCTTCCAGAACCTCGGACTCGGAATTGAACACAAATACTTTCCCGAATTCACCAAAACAAGAGAAGAGAGTCTGGCTCAAATTTCACAATTGAAAAAGTCTGCTGAAGACGTGCAACAAGAAGCCTGGAATGGGTTAGTTGGTGCTGTTGCTGAAACGAGAAAGTCAATCAGTGATCTCGTCGAAAAGAAAGACTGATCGACACGACTTATATTTATTTGCTTCTTTATTTCACTTTTCCCCTTTTAACCACCTATTTATACTCAATATCTATAATAGTAACTACTTTAAATTCGAGATAAAAAGAGAGACTAGTTTACCCTGAAAATGGATGCTAGATCAACATATCTTCTCCCGTTGACATCAAGATACTTCTGAACAACTTTTTGGAACAAAGAGAACTGCTTCCTGTTTTGTTCAGCTAGTGCATCAATCTCACCCTTGTTAAAGGTGACATGTGCTGACTTTTCTAACTTCAAAGGCTTGAGCTTTTGCTGCTTAGTCTTCTCAATATCGAAGAGCGCCTGTAAATATAACAACTGGTTGTATATCAACTTGTCGGTATATTTGATCCGCATGACACCCTTACATTCGTGTGCTGTGCCATTGGCTCCAATGCATCTTTTACCATAAACACTTACCTGTCTTGTTTGGATGCCACAATCATCACATACTAGCCAACATTGGTAGTAGACAGATAGTTCGTTTCGAATAAACAATTCCAGTTGGGCTGAAATTGAGAGTGGATGAATGTTGTTCTCACATTGCTTGCACTTGATGCCCGAAAATGTCATTTGGTATTTATCACTAGGCTGAATCCCACCAAACACAAACTCGTTGGAACAACTAGAACAATGTATTTTCAAATCTTTCATGTCTCTAAACCTTTCACTGTCAGGGATGGTTGACTCCAATGGCTGTAGTTCGTGCTGTTGAACAATGTCCCTTGCCTTTGCTTCATATCTGTGAGCCTCGAGACCAAGAGATTGTGCCAATCTTACAACATCGTAACCTTCCACCCGAGCAAGTAAACGATCAATTGGGTTGAAAAGCTGCTTCTCAGAATAATATTTCTTGTCAGGTTTATAGCTTGTATTTAATACTTCCGTTAATGCTCGAGCACGCTCAGCAACAGATGCAGCATTACCTTCGAGATTCTTAGAATCACTATCTGGGTCTCCAGTCGTAATAACAAAAGTGATCACACTACCAGCCTTGACGATTTTACCTTGATTTTGTAATCTCAACGCAACCTGAACGGCTGGCATACTTTTCCCACCTGGATACTTTGAGGGATCCTTCGAAAGCTTGGTGTTAATACGCAATTTCACCATTGGGATGGAATTATTATCGAAATCACCCGTGACATCTTCAAGTTTCTTGTAAATCTCATTCAACGCTTCCTGTGGATCAGAACCATGTAGAATCTGGTTTAGAACAAAAATAGACAGCTCTTTTGATAATGGACAGTATTCACGTCTTTTCATATCAAGACCCTTAACCTCCAATGTCGTTACTTCTTCGTTTTTGTCGTTGATGGTGCAATTCAATGCTGCATACTTCTTCTTCGAGTGAAGAAGTAACCGCTTGAAAACATTATCAATATCGATTTCCAACAATCTGTATCTTTCATTCACCTTTTCTTTGAATCCATTACCGATTTTTACAGCATCTGCGAAGGAATCACACCTGGTGTCAATCATCACAGAGTCAGTGTCACCGTAAACGACAGTAAGACCTAGGCTTTCAGCCAACTGCCTCGTATCCATCAAAATTTCACGACCTTTATTGGTGACCAACATTGCTAAAGGCTTTGCGTAGAATCTAGAATTGACATAGCCAAGGCAACCGTACATCGAGTTTGCAGTAACTTTCAAAGCCATTTGTTTGATATCTAGTTGAGCTTTCTCAATTGGAGTTAACTTCGGATCTTTCATTAATGACTTGACTTCTCTACGTCTTGTGACCAACTGCTGTAATAACTTTGGTAGCACACCCATATTACTTTTACTTGGAACTTTCGGTAGTTCATCTTCACTCAAGTTTGCCCTGTCTATTGTCGTGAAGCAAATATTAAATTCTTGGATAATCGATGGATACAATGAGTTAAAGTCCATGACCAAAATGTAATTTTTGTGTAGCCCCTTTTCAGGTTCGAAGACCAAACCACCCTGGTACTTGGCCTTTTTATTGCTCACCGTATTGCTTTCATCGTTACCATCATCGCCATTCTCGTCAGCCTCATTATTTGATTGCTTCTGTCTTTCAGCACGAGTTTCTCGATCAGGGACAATATAACCCTCTCTTTCAAATTCATGAAGTAGAATGTACTCATTCCTACCGGCTCTGGTACCACCCAAAGTATGAGACCAAGCGTTACCTGCAATATTGGTTAGTTGTTTCGAAGTCGTCAGAATTTGCATTCCAAAGGCAGTTTTAGCAATTATTCGGACAGCTTGTGTGTTTTCATTAATGGCTGCAAGAAGTTTATTTGCATCCTCGGCGACTAATGGGTTAGCCAAATTTACCTCCATGGGAGAATATTTTTCACGGCATACAACATCATACATTTCAGCCAACTCCCAGGATTGACACTTAGGAGTCAAACTCTGACCCATATCATTTGAGATGTCGCATAGTAATCTTCCTGCAAGCATGTCACGAATAAGGAAAAGATTATAGCGTCCATTAGATCTACTGAACTTTTCAGGAAAAACCTTTCTCGATCGGCGTCCCATGTTTGACCATTGTCCGATATTCAAATCCTTCATTCTATGTAAAAGAATATCCAGAGTAACATTTTCAAGTCTGTGTCCAACAAAAACATCCGGATCATACTTCTTAATCATACCAACTAGGCAATTCAATAATGTCTTTTCATTATTCAACGCACGTAGTGCCATACCTTTCTTTTCTGCAAGACCTTTCAGTCCAATGGGTAAGTTCATTGTTCCACCTACAGGTCTCACAAGGGTTATTTGCTCAGTTGGCTGTAAACCTGGTGATATTGGAACATCTTGGGGCAGGTTTTTGTAAAGTGCCAGAGAAACAGAACCAACTTCTTGTCTTCCGGTCTTAGCGTTCATGTAGGGTTGGACATTCAGTGAAAGCACATTCAATGGGGGTGGAAGGTCTCTGGTGTAAAGGTTTGGAGAGATATCAGAAGGTGTTGAGACTGCTAATTCAATGTTACAATGTGAAACATTTTGTAAAGAAGTGAAGTCACAGCCAGTAATAGTCAACCAGCAAGGACCCATTATTTGTCTCTGCATGACAAAAGATTCAAAGATAGATGTGTTGGAACCAAAGAAAGCAGAAAATGTCTCTCCAGTTAGATTCGAGGGTATTCTGATACCTCTGCTTTTTGGAGTACTGTAAGGTAGCAAAACTTTCAAATAATCGGCCTCTTTCGGAATGTCGTAATGTTCAAATGCGTATTTCATGCGTTCAGGTTTTGCCTTGATGGAGTCAAGTCCATATTTGTCCATTAATAGTGGGACTATTTCATCATAAACATCCATTGGGGTGCAAGCTTCAGCCTCTCCTGCCTCTTCTTCATCATCGTCAACTAGCTTTTTCGCTCTTGGTAAAAAGTACAAGGTCTTGCAAATTCCATTCACCTGAACCATACCAGAAACCAGTCTGCCGTCGTTTGTCTTGATCTTGCCAAACAATAAGAGAGAGTCCTCAAGTTCCATGTAGTCCAACCAAAAAATTTGAATTCCTTCATCACCATCTTCGTCTTTCATGACGACATCATCGCCTTCTAACTTTTCAAAGGTAATATTTGACAAATTTGATACGTTTGATGTTTTTGATGGAGAAGAATCAATCTCCAGCTGTTTAGCATTTTTCAATGGAGATGAGTCAACGGCTTTCATCTTCCTATCAATCTTAGTTGAGGTTAAAGTAATGGAACGATCCACTTGAACGACTGCGGAAACTTTCTTTCTCTTGGAAATAATAATATCGTCGTCTTCGTCATCATCGTTATCATCATCATCTGCACCATTGTCAACACTAAAGTCTGCGTTTGAGACATCTATAGACACATCATTCAAGGCATCTAATATATTGAGGTTTTTCGATGCAGCTTCTGTGGTTCTTATCGGTGAAGAAGGTGTTTCGAGAGGCGCCAAGTCATCAAATTGCGGAGCTGTGTAGAATGATGTTTCTTCGTGTGTTGTCGTTCTCGTCGTTTCGTTCTGTCGTTTAGCGCTCGGAGAGACAAAATCAAACGAAGTATCGTTCAGTGTCGATAGTGACTTGATTTTCTTCGTCGCCGGAGTAGAAGTGTTTAGCATATCTGGTTTTGGCTTCAATGAGGAGAAAGGATTCCTGCGTTTGTTAATTGCTGTTTGCTTCTTCTTCAAAGAGCTTGTGGCCTTCGATGTGAAATCCGAGAGAATGTCATTCAAGATGTTAGGGTCGGTGTCTTTCTTTCTGAGCTTCTGTTTCTTGTCAAAACTTGTCACTGGTTGCTTGAAAAACGAGTCTATGGCCTTGCCACTCGTATTGACATTTGAGTCTTTGATCATTTTCACCTTCCTCAACTTTTTAGGCTTATCTGTGTCCCCTCCGTCAATATTATCGTCCTCAGAATCGTATGTAACTGCATTCTGCGCTTCCCAATCATCAGCACCTGTTTCAGCATATCCCTCGCCGTTATCGTCCACAATGAAATCGTCGTTCAGAACACGGTCTCTCTTGTGCTTTCTGTATTGGTTTTCGTCAACTTCGTCGTAAATATTGACGTTCTCGTCGTTGTCGGAATGGTAGTCATCGACCTTGGCGCCGCTTCTGGCAGCCCTGAGTCTTGCCAGCTTTTCGACTCTTGACATTGTCTTCTACTAGCGAAAGAGATGTTCTTGAAAGAGGACTTCTATGCTTATTGCCGTCCAGAACGCCAGCTAAAGATGGTATGTCAATCAGGTTTTAAAACAGAAACGCGTTTCAAAAGAAGCAGGACTGCCTGCGCTGGTCTCCAATGCCGTCTTACGCGTTCTCAAATTACGTCAGCTGCGCCGATCGACGGGAGCGCCGTTTTTGCTGGGCCTCTCCCTGAGGCGGAGGCGGGAGATACCGCTATAACGACCACGGAGTAAAGAACCAGAGACAATAACAAGAGCATGTTTGGCACCATTTTAGCAGCTTGTGGAGCTCCACAAATCGGTAGCATGTCATTTGCTACGTTTAAAAAGAACGGAGGCGGGCCTCCAAAGAAGAAGGTTGAGGATTTGGAGGCCGGGACGCAGAATGGCGTTTCTGCAACACTGCAACAGATTTCCGCCACACTTGCGGAGTTCATCAGTCTAGTCTCAAGCATATCCAAACAGGAAAGTTTCCTCGGTACTAGGAGAGACACTCCTGCATTAAGGCAGGGTGTGAATGGGTCTATTGCAAGTTGTCAACGTGTTCACAAAAAATTACTCGAGAATATTGATTATCTGGAAAGCTCGGTGTTGAAGTCCCCCAATGATGGTTTCGACCAAGAGAACGACAAAGAATTGATGACGGCGAAGTTCTCCAAGGATTTGCTCAGACAGCAGGTACAGGATGTGTACAAGAACTACCAGGTGGTGGTGCGAAGCTACAACGAAAAGCTGCACAGTGCGTTAGTGCAAGAGCAATATGAGAAAACGTTGGAGAGGATCAAGGAAGAAGGCCAGCGGAGCAAGTCTGTGACTGACAAGACGGCTTTGCTCACAAGCTCTCTGGATAAGAGCAAAAACACTGATAGTTATAACAGCGTCTCTGAGCAAACTACCAGACAGTCTCAAGATCAGGCTCAAACGCAAACTCAATTGCAGAAACCCAAAACTGAGATTTCAGCAACAAGCCTCCAATATCATTCTGATCTCATACATCAACGAGATAATGCAATCACTTCGATATCGCAAGGTGTGCAAGACATCAACAAGATTTTCAAAGATTTAGACCAGCTGGTCAATCAGCAGGGAGAACAGATCGATTCGATCGAGAACAACATGACAAACTATGCCACGAATAACCAATTAGCCAGCCATGAACTCATAAAGGCTGACAACTATCAGAAGAAGAAGAGGAAATGGACTTGTGTTCTTCTAGTTGCGCTAGTAATCGTGCTCTTGATAGTATTGGCACTCATAAGTTGAGTTGATGAGAATATCGAGTCAAGAGTTGTGCTGATATATCAAATTTATACTGTTTTACTGGGAAGGGATTAACTGCATATATAACTATATACACAACAAAGTATAACGGGCTTTGTATCTACATTCACACACATTTGCTATTATCCCCCCTTTTGATTTTGTTCCATTTTTTCCCACTCCCTATCCACCACCTTCCGTATATATGCAAGATGCTGTTGTTCGTTAGAACCCCCATCACCACCAATGACCTTGACATCAGAGGACTTGTATGGCTTCATGATCTTAATGTCGGAGTCTTGGAACATGATGTTGTTTGAATCATCGACGGAAAGTGTGTCAATTGGAAAAATGGTGGCGAGGTTCCTGAGCACCTTCTTACCTTCGTCGGATAGCTTCTTGCCCTTGCACATTCTCCGCAGTTTGAACTCAATCTCCTGTTTGGTCATCTCCTTGCTACCTCTACGTATGTTGCTACCCAAGGTGTCAGTCGGTATTAATGTCGGAGCATTGATTTTCGAGCTGAACTTTTCGTTTGTGTGGGCCTTCCCACGAGGCTTATCCTTTTCCAACGCCTGTATGTTCTTGACATACTGCACCTTGATAGCTATGAAAGTTGCATTCTTCGTGTATTTGTTATCACCAGACGAAGAATCCGATGAGGACAGGGAAGACGTCGGAGGTGTAGCAATCACAGTGAGAAGAGTGTGGGGGGAATAACTATGGATTCTACCATAGATGATTTCTCCTCCGATGGTAGTAATTTTGATTCTGTTGCAATGCAAGATAAATAGATAGATGTTAGTACTCAAATGTCCCACTGTCGGTAGGAAGCCACTGAACTTTTCACTTATCGTGGCCATCTCTTATGGTAAAACCCCAAAAGTTGCCGAGCGGGGGGACAAAAATGGCACTTACTTCAATCCCACCACGTTATCCAAGAGAAGCATGTCGCCAAACGATGGAGGTGGTTGTGTGTCACAGAGCCTGGAACCACTAGCAGCAGAGAACCCGTCGAGAAACGGAGCTTCGAGATCTGGAAGGGCCCACTTCTCCCTCAAGTACCCCCATACAATACATGAACACATCAGCTCCATCATGCTTTGCCGCACAACTAGAGAGCGAGCGCACCGACTCTTTTCTGGCGTAGGCCTTTTGGCTCTAGGCGTAACATGTTTTCGTAGCGGGGGGATCAATCCTAATCTGTGTTTTGACCGCAGTAGAGTGACATTGTCGCCAGTCGATACACAGAGGACAAACAGTCAGCATGGAGACACACTCGTCGAAAAGTGTTCCAGAAGTGGGTGGCTCATATGTGCTACCTAATGAGGTGTTCGGTGCAGAAGAGGAAAATGAAGATTCGTCAAAACTAGAATCTGCGTACTCAGCCTTTGATCCTTTAACGCGTGCCCTCTCGGACGAACTTGAGAATGATAAGGAAGCACTAGATATAAGCGATTTCCCAGATGGGCTTGATGCTTTCCCAGATTCACAGAGCGAAGATGGCTTAATCACAGACGGCGCTAACGAAGATCCAGATTTCGGCATAGCAGGAGGAGTTGACAGTGATGGAGACGAATTCCCCGACACATTGATTGACAAAGATGAAATGGTGGAGACTTCCGATGATCAGGATATTCTAGGTTCTCCTCACTCAAGTTTTTCGTACGATGACACGCTGAGCGAACATGAAATCGATGGCTTGACAAACTACAACATCATCCTTGAGTATCCTCAATTGACATTCGAAAATGTACAGCTGTTGCCATTTGTTGACGAGCTCAACGACTGGTTCAGCTTTAGGGACTTGAAGCATTTGAAAACGATATCACAAATAGCCAGCAACATTTCCATTGCTGATCTTCCCAAGATCAAAGAAGATCTTTGCAATCTCTTCAGCAATGGAAGTTTCAAGGATGATTCATATGGAAAGATTCTTGAGTCATTGTTGCATCTTTCCTACATATCAATGGGTTGTTTTAACAATGCATCAAGTCAATTGGATATCAAAAATTGCATATTTGAGAATGTTGTGCACATCGTCAACTGCGAAGGCTTGATACCCCTAATAGTCGATATAGTACTGTTCAATGCAATCGAGTTGACCGACTGTTCCAATCTAGAATCCAACGTAAACTTGGTCAGACAAAAGTTACTCTCTAATCAATTCTTTTTTGCCTTGACCGTTCTATACATTGCAATCTTGTCATTCAACTCCGAAGAACTAAACGAATATGAAGAAAAAAGAAAACTGACAGACATTTTCTCGGAGAAAAATGTAATGATTGGTATTCTAAAAGCCATCGATAGATGGAAGTGGATATCCTGCAACTCTGAAAATGATGATCCTACATTGATTGTAGAGTCCATGAATTCTAGAACGAATGATAGCGAGAAGAGGCAAGTTTTGGTAGTTACACAGTTTAAAATTCGGAATGTCTTGAGCTTTTTCAACAACCTTATCATTTTTCAATTTGGTGATTTAAAACATATTGATTCTACCAAAGATTTTCTCAAATTTAAGTTTGAAACTACATCTGAAAATATAAAGCTTCCGGGGAATAAAAAGTCAACTGAAAAATCGTGTAAAGAGACTACTTTTCTAGGAAAAAAAGAAAATGATAATGAAAGACTCGAGACGGAAGACAAAGATGAAAACGATATTGATGATAAGTCATACACAATTTCTTCACTTGATTATGAATACTACATCAACGAACTAATGTCCCGCTATCCAACGTACTCTCCACCCAAATATGAGATCTCAGAAATTTTAGAGATGATGATTAAAAATGAAAACTCGGACAGGATCTCGGATCTGATCAATGTAGATTCTTTACTTATAAACCAACATCAGCATTTGAAAAACAGTAAGCATAGTATGGCTGGGTTTGGAAGTGATCCACCAGATGTTCATATTGCCACTCCTATGCCATCTCCAACGCTCACTCCGCAACATACTGGAAATACCAGAAACTACTCCAATATTTCAGAGTTTGAGCATACTTCCAACGAAATCAAAAAGAAACTGTACATCACCCAGTCTAACTTTCCTAATATATACCCATCTGATGATAGTGTTCCAGCTAGTATTAGACATGCAACTAATATTTTTTTCCATCACATTAAGGATAACGTCAATACTAAACAGTTTATATCTGCTTTTGAGGAATTCATACAAAAAGAAAATGGTTATGCTTCAAAAACTGAAAATGGCCAAGAAAATTATATATACACAGAAAAGGACATGAAGCAAAACCCTATGTTTGAAGATGAGATACGCAGCTTGATAAATGTAGAAAATTTCTACAAACAAGGCATACCATACTTTAACTCTTTGATATTTATCATACTGAAACTGCTCATATCCAACACCATACCAACTCAGCAGAGCTCAGAAAATGGGAAAACTAGGCAGAGAACACCATATGCCTCAAAAATTGCTGAAGAAGAAAAACCCTACTTGAGTGAAAGATTGAGCACATTTGGTAAACAAAAACTAGAAATTAATAGAATGAAAGAGACCATGTTGAAAACCTCATCATCCATTTTGCTTTTGCTGCAAAAATGGTTCAAATTGTCACACATACTCAAATTTGAGTTTTTCACGACTCTACTGTTTGATCAGGAATTCTTAATTTATCTGTTCAGATATTTAGATAGTAACAAAATTCAAGCTCATGTTGGCAAGGATTTCGATGTCAAGGAAACAAAAAGTTTAATTAACAACAGAATAGTCTATTGTGATTATAAAGTCTTATATTATCTTGAGGATTACAACTTTTTCTACAAATGCTTGAAACTCTCTAAGAATCCCAATAAGAAATACGAAGAAACCGACGAAATGGCCGACTTCAACTCCATTTTTGAAAACGTTGAAAATAGTGAAGCTATGAACCCACTTTCATTCATACTTCCATTTGTCCCCCATAACAGAGTTTTCACTATTGTCAACCCGAATCAAAGATGCTGTATATTAATGGCAAACTTGTTACAGTCCATGTATTACACAATAAGCCGTTTCAAAATTCAAAGGATTTACAAGCTGATAGGTGTAAGACCTACAGAAATTTTGAGATTTTATTTAACGCTCCACAACAAGCTATTTTACCTTCCTATCTTAAAGACAATCAAGCTATTGTCACCATTCATTGGCAAAAAATGGAGAGCGAACAACATGGATTTAATTTCATTTGTCTATTTATTCCACAAAATTGGGTTGAAAGACCCGTGGTTAAACAATTTTTTCAATGTTGGTATTGAGGAGAATACCAAACGTGGGTTCGACAATGAAGTCTCACTAAGGTCGATGATTAAGTTCTACAACTACGAATACTACGGGCAAGAGTTATCAAAACATGGGTTTTCTAGTGACTGCATAGAGTTTATGAACGAGGTTGAAAAGCTCAATGGTGACTTTTTCACCAAAGAATGTCTTGATCTAGGGGTGTAGGTGTAGAAGATAAAGCTGTAGAGATATAAAAAGAAAAAGTGTCCTTCTGGTCACGTACCCTCTGCTAGATTGCGTTCGCCGAGAGCATTTCCAGATTGGGAAGGAGATGATTATTTTGGCGATAAGGGGTAGTATAGACATGTAGGCATTTTGTTTTTACAAAATTCTTTATAGCTTTATTTTGCATTATGGGTCGATAATTCCGATTTCTCCTAGTAGCTACTTTCCACTTTTATAGGAAGAAGATCATTGGTACTCATTACATATCAATTGTCCAGCAGTAAATTAAATTGTACCTATCCAGATCTGCAGAATTAACGCATGGAATTTTCATAGCTTAGTTTACTCGATAAACCTTTAGTCCCAAGCTGCTTACAAATAGGAAATGCCTGTTATTACGAATAATATAACCTTCGTTGACAGCACAAGTTTTGTTGATGAAAAATCACGAAACTCTTCTCAAGAAAAACGCCCTTGCAAGTACAAGTTGATCTCCAGAAAGAAACGACAACGTATAACTCGAAACCGTGGTGGCTGTTTTTGTTGCAGAAAGAGAAAGATTAAATGCGATGAAAGGAAACCTGTATGTCTCAAATGTGAGAAGGGCTCTTTCCTCTGTTGCTGGCCTGAGAATGGGAATGCGTCCCTATCACACGACACTAGCTTCAAGCTTGTCAAACTTGAAACCACTGCAAAATTCATAGATATGAACCCAGTTGTCAGTGCTGTTTCGCAAAAGAGCAGTATCGTTGAAACAGAAGACAAATTGCCCTTGACTGATACTGAAAGTGTTACTGAGTTGAGTGAAACTGCCATTAGGGATCACACTGAAGAGAAGCCAGAGCTGGATGAAGATGCGCTAATAAGACAGTATATAAGGGAGTCGGCAAATGACACCATTCCAATTAGCATCAACGGACTCTCCAATCTTGGATTGAACAAAGAGGAAAGAGTATTTTATGATGCATTTGTTAATGGGTTTATTGTCTCCATCTCGAACCAATTGGCACACCAAAAATTGTTACCTGGATCGATCTTCGTTCCTACCGCTCTGTTTGACCCTTTGATTCAAAAATTATGTTTGACATGTGGTGCATCTTTCCTTTATAGATGCTCTGCTGGGAAGAATAAAGAGTTGCTTTCAAAGGTAAAAGATTCCAATTCTCTGATCGTGAAAGAGCTGATACATAGATTAGATGAGATGTCCATAATGGAAACCAGGGAGTGGATTTTGATTTACTTTACACTGCAAAATAATAGACAAAAATTTGTATACGAAGGAAGACACTCTCAGACAGTGAATTTGATATCTGGTGTTCAAGCAATTAGAATGTGGCTGGAAACCAAACATAAAGACAAAACAGGAGTAAAAATAGAAGAGATGAATCATGCTCAACAACAGACAGGAAGTTTTGATTTCCAGGATAATGTTGGTTCAAATTTGTCCTTTTCAGGATTGACTTCCACTATACTTGCATCACATAATAGAACTAGTTTCAGCAATATTCCTTCTCCTGGTGTAGACTATGGTGGTGATATATGCAGGATTGATGAATTCAATGAAGCCGATTCGTACATATTGCTTGACAAACTGGTGAACAAGACGAACTCACTAAAATCTAACAACAAACCCTATAATAACGAACTAGTTTTGTCATCGTGTGACCCGATCAGAAAAATCCCGGGCCATATGGTGGATATGCTTGAACTTGAGGCGAAGATGCTGTTATCTTCGTTCAACAATGTAGATAAATCCAAAGGCACTGCAGAGGTGAGTGCATTTGAGCGTACACTCTTAGAAACGTTCATTTTCAACTACTCGGCTACTCTCTTGATCATAGATAAGTCACTGATTGGTTGTGTGACCTCACCTTTCGAACTTTTTGACATGATTGCCCCACTTCTTTTTGTTCCAATATACAATTGTGCCGTGCCCTGGATGAACAATCCCACTGCAGGTGCAGCATTACCCATGATCGAACTCCAAGCAAAGATCATCTGGTTATCCTTCAAAGAACAATTCAATCAGCAAGATCTGAAACTGATTTATACCATCCAAAAAATTGCCCGCTACTATACCCGGCCTATTTTGCCTGATGAGGTTTGGAGCTCATATCCAAAGAACGTAAGCAAAAAGCTTCTGGAAAGTTGCTATGTTTCAGAAATCGTAGCAAAGGGAGTTTATCTCTTCTCTATGAAAATTTTAGACCGTGAATTATCGGAATCTGCCACTGAAGTTCAGGAAATTGTAAATTCCATGTTCAGAATATTGGATTGCATCAGTCTTCACAGCCAAACCTCGGTGATCGCCAAATGGGCCCTGTTAGTGATTGGATCAGCTATTCTGGATGAAAATCAGAGAGCAATTTTCAAGAAACGACTACTTGGTTTCATTGACGCACTGAAAACAGGATCTCTCCGAACAAGTCTGGTGTTTTTAGAGACCGTCTGGGAGGACGGGATCGGGTTAAACGGTCTTTTCATAGAAAAGTATTTGGATCTATTAGCTATATAGTTTACAATGACTGTGTACAGCGAGTACACTTCTAATTTTCCAATATCTGTCCAAGACACTTAAGGCTTTGCTCATTGGAGTCCTTGAGTAAATTGATCAGCAGTGTCAGGTCGTTCTCAAAGTGATCGACTATGTCCGACCCTAATTTGTCAAAAATCTTATCAATCTTTTCAGTGAGCATCGTCTCGTATTGTTCTAAATCAGAGGCTGATTCAAGAATGATTAAATGCTTGATTCTTAATAAATCTGCTAGAGTTGATTGGAACTCGATGTATAGCTGAGAGAATTTCTCGACTATAAGGAACAACTGATAGAGGACTCTGTTGAGTGGGATCTTTGCGTCGCTAACGTTGTGGAAAAGCTCAGATTTCGAAATAGGGTCGATATAGTCATCGTGGATCGACTTCAGCTCATCTAAATTGTAGAGCAAGGTGTCTGTGTAACTAAGCGGCAGTAATTTATTGTTCTTCAAAATGTACCCTTTGTTGAATTCTTGGGTGAAGTTCTGGCAAAAAGAGTGATAATTTACCGACAAGATCTCGTTAGCGATGTACGAGAAGATAGAACCTATAAAGGAAATGAACTGGTGCCTTATCAAGTCAAACTTGCGTTGATAAATCTTCATCTTTCTGTTCCATCTCTTGGACGAAGGATACAGTATCTGTTTGTAGCTTGACTTTAGTCTACTATCCACAAAGTGTGAATTTTTCCAGGATTTAGATAGTTGGTAGTTTAGCTTTGAAACTTTGAACAAAAAGTTAAAAACTTTCAAGTACTCCTTGTATGAAGTGCTGATCAAATGTTCCATCGGTGGTGACAATTTGAAATCGAGCGTGAACAAGTCCCAGCCTAAAGAGGAGGAAGAGTTGATATTCAATAAACGGGCGTCCAATCTATTGTAGACATCGGGCCTCATGTTGTGCGACACAGATGTGGCTTCGATCGAGCTCTGGAGCAGCGTCACCAACTGATTGCTGGACAAGTTGGAGGAGGGCTCACTCAAAATTGCCGAGCCATTCTCTATGATGGACTGGATCAAATCTCCCTGTCCTAAAAGGAGAAACTTTCCCAAGTAAGAGATTTCGGATTGATAAGTGCCTAGAAGAAGGAGATCCAAACGCGATATGACTGTGTCGTATAGTCCCGCTATGACAGAGTCGCTCAAAGAGGCTAGACCGTCTTCCTTTGCGGTAGTGTCATTATAGTAGTTGTTGCACCACTGCTTGTCGTTGAGATAGAGCTTGAGGAAATGGATCGTTTTGCCGATCTGGTAGATTTTCAAGGATGTTTTCGGGTTGATAAAGGAGGGGGCCAACTCGGGGGAGAAGTTGAAGTCTCTTTTAGCATCGTCCATCTTGACAAAGAAGTTTTCTCGCACAGATTCGTTTTCCGAGAGCGTTCCTAGCAACAGCCAGTTGTTGATGATCTTCAAGTACGGCTTGAACGAGGCCGTGTAGTAATATGAGGAGATCTGCTGGAGCAGCGAGTCGCCAACAAGGGACTGCTGGTGAAGTGTAGCTAGGAACTCGTGCGAGGGGAGCGCCTCTGACTTGAGGAAAAGACAGTATATGTGCCGGAACGAGGTAAACCAATCATCGAGGTGGTATCGCAACGCGGCAAGATATTTCAGCTCGTGGGTGTTGTACAAGAGGTTGAGGAATTGCTGGAAGTCCAGCAAGGACTCTGCCACACTCGCGTGGAAGGCCAGCAGCGACGGACGTGGTGGCGGCGTTGTCGTCGTGTGGGTGGTTTCCAACGAGAGTCTCTTGATGAGAAGCGCCAGCTGCACAAAGTCTTGCAGGAACCCTAGCTGGTTCTGGTGCAGGGCTGACACGTCGAGCACAATGTCGACCCGGAGCGAGGACGCCGCAGAAACATTTGCATACCTGAACGACGCCGAGTCTGTTCCAAGGAGAAGGTACTTCAGATCGAGCACCAGCGACGGTTCGGCCCTGAAAGCCGTCTCGTTGTACTTGGACAATGCTGCGGCAAGCGACATGGGGAGACCGATGGGCAGCAGAAGAGGGGCCAATGCAGAAAGGCAGGATAAAAAGCGGCAGAGAACACGCTGAGAGAGCAAGCAGAATAGGTGACCGCGTCCGGGGCTGCGGTGATGTCCCCAGGAGCAAAGGAAGCCTGCCACAGAGGTCAGCCAGAAGCCCCGGAAAAGGAGGACCACCGCAAAGAGACGGGAAGGCCCGACGGGTAAACACAGCGGAAACATGTCGAGCGGGGCGTGGCGCAGGCGGGGGGCGGGGGCGGGGCAGCGTGTGGCGGTGCGGAGAGGAGCTCGGAGTTCGGACGGCCCGTCAGGGCGGGTCTGGGGTATAAAAGGGGCCAGGGACCCGCTGGTGAAGGCTAGCTGGTCGGAGAGCATAGTAGAGGGTGGTGTGTGGACAGTATCGACAACTAGAAACAGTCAGAACAGCAGAAAACAGAAATACATCATGGAAGAAGTGGACTCAGTGCTTGTGGACAACGTGAAGTCGTTCGCAGCCGGCGGGTTTGGTGGGGTGTGTGCAGTACTCACGGGCCATCCGTTCGACTTGACGAAGGTGCTCTTGCAGACCAACAAGTATCCGACAGCCGTGCAGGCAGTAAGAGGCATTGTTGCCCACGACGGCCTTCTAGGGCTCTACAAGGGCGTCACCTCGCCGTTGCTCGGAGTGACCCCGATGTTTGCAGTGTCCTTCTGGGGGTACGACCTCGGCAAGCGGCTTGTGGTGAGCTTCCGGGGGAAGTCACCAGATGTGCCCCTGACGGTGGCGGAGATCAGCGCCGCCGGATTCTTCAGTGCTATCCCGACGACTCTCATAGCGGCGCCCTTCGAGAGAATCAAGGTGGTGATGCAGATCGACAAGGACCAATCGACGTTCATGCAAACGGTGCGCAAGTTGTACGCTCAGGGTGGCATCAAGTCGATCTACAAGGGGTCGGCAGCGACGTTGGCCCGGGACGGGCCTGGGTCAGCAGCGTACTTCGCCACGTACGAGTACTTGAAGAAGTACTTGAGCAAGGAAGACGACGAGTTGTCGCTCGGCGCAATCACCGTCGCCGGTGGCTTTGCCGGCGTCGCCATGTGGACGGCGATCTTCCCCGTGGACACGATCAAGAGCATCCAGCAGTCCTCGACGGTGAAAACGACGATGACGCAGGTCGCCAAGACGATCTACCGCTCGAAGGGCATCGCCGGCTTCTTCCCGGGCATCGGCCCGGCGTTGGCCCGGTCTTTCCCGGCGAACGCCGCCACCTTCCTTGGTGTCGAGCTCGCCAAGCACGTCATGAGTTAGTTTGTCCCTTGGCCCCACCCTCTTTGTCTTTATTATTATTCCTCTCCCTTTGTACCTAGAAGCAAGAAGAAAACATCCCTCCGCTAACGGCATGCTTATGTCAGCACAGTCTTTCCGCCAAAAGCGGATGTTCCCTTCTGCACATGCCCCCCCGGGCCGGGCTATTTTTTCTGGAGGGACAGAGACAGATCTGGGTCTCTTCTATCTCTCTGGCCAAGACATGGTGCCTGGAAAAACGTTCCTCTTCACGGACCTTCAATCCACAGGACTGCACCTGCCACAATCCCAGGCCCGACGCTGCCACCACCACCGCCATGAGCATGTTCATCCCGGGAGATTCCATCAAACACTTGGACGAGTACCGCTACCAGAGCGAAGACAGATCCCTCATCACAAAGTACATTCTCAAGCCGTTCTGGCTCAAGTTTGTCCACGTCTTCCCTCTCTGGATGGCTCCGAACATGGTGACGCTTCTTGGCTTGATGTTCATTGTTGTCTCGGACCTCCTTGTTTTCTACTACGACCCGTACTACGAAAATGTCTCCCCGCAATGGCTCTACTTCTGGCATGGGTTTGCGGTCTTCATGTACCAGACCTTCGACGCCTGCGATGGTATCCACGCTCGTAGAACCGGACAGAGTTCTCCGCTGGGTGAGTTATTTGACCACTGCTGCGACTCGATGAACACCTCGTTGATGGTCATCCAATACTCCTCCGTCGCCAACCTCGGCCACGAGACACCGCTGCCGTTCCTCGTCCAATTCTCAACTTTGACCAACTTCTACCTATGCACGTGGGAAGAGTTCTACACACACAGGCTCTTCTTGTCCGAGGTTTCTGGTCCCGTCGAGGGATTGTTGATGCTCTCCGTGATGTCCATTCTCACGGGGATCTTCGGTGTCGACAACATCTGGAAGAAGGAACTTTACACCCTCTACATCAGCGACTCAGTCGAACCAATCACCATCACCACCACTTACGTTGCAGGCTTTGTTGGTTCTTTTGTCATGGCATTCAGCGTCTACTCTGCCCGCAGAAACGTCATCAATTTCTTGAAAAACACAGACAGAGAGAAGGAAATCCCCGACGCTCTCAAAGGTCTCCATCCATTCTTCATCTACTATGCCACAGTCACAGTCTTGTTTGTGTTGCATCCAGCAATGATCACTAACTATACTACCACAATGCTGTTGACCATTGGTTCGTGTATGTCATTCACGGTCGGTAGAATCATCACCGGACATCTCACAAAGCAAGCATTCCCATACTGCAACTTCCCAATGTACACCCCCGTGGTGCAGGCAGTCTTGATGCAAGTGATGGTTTCCATATTCGACGCCGACTACGATGACGCCCTAGCCATGGTCGCTTACGGAGGTCTGGGAGCAAGTCTTTTCATCTACGGTATGTTTGTCTACGAGATCATCTACGACATCACCAATTATCTCGACATCTGGGCCTTAACCATCAAGTACCCCAAGCCAATCAAGAAGAATGACTGATTTATTTATTCATACGGGACACTGCGATGGTGATGACCCGACACACATACTGTGTATAGTGAAGCAACCTATATTATTTAGAACTTTCTAGTTATTGCGTTATTTCATTAACAAACTATTTATTGACATTGGAGCAGGGCTTTTTACTCTGCCGTCGTAGGTCTCAGAGGGTAACAAAAAACCGTGGGTTTATTCATTATATACAGTAAAGTGGGGTGGGAAATTTTCATTACATATAACAAAAGAAACTAGTAGGACGGACATCATTTCTTTTCTTCGACCGCTGGGGCAGCAGCTGGTGCTGGAACACCCAAGCCTGCGCCGTTCAACTCCTTCTCCAACTCGGTCAACTGTGTTTCGTTCAAGATGGCGACGGCGAGTGGAACACCAATCAGCATACCGGTGGTGGCGACGTACCACAAGGCGGAGCCAAGGTTGAGAGTCAAGGACTTCGAGCCCGACACAATGGCGGAAACTGTGTTGGTGGCAAAAGCTCTTTGCTTTGGTGAGAAAATGTCCTTGAGCGCCTCGATACGTTCGAGAACAGTCTCGTCCGCTGGATCGAAATCGTCGTCGTCGTAGTCAGAGTCGTCCTCATCGTCCTCATCGTCGTCTTCCTCGTTGGCAAACTGCTTTTCAACTTCGGCAACGGCTTCCTCCAGGACGGCATTGGCAACAGCGTCGGCCTCTGCCTCTGCTGCAGCCTCTGCAACAACTTCTTCTGCAATCTCCTCTGCAGTGGCTTCCAGAGCAGCCTCGTCCTCAACCTCTGCCTCTTGCGCAATCAGATCTTCGATTTGGGATTCCGCAGCAGCAACTGCTTGTTCGAGCGTGGCCTCGACTTCCTGTGGGGTATAGATTGGTTCGGATACCTCTGCCATTTTGTTCTGTCTGCTGTGGTTCGAATCAATCGTGCTTGTGCCTTCGCCGTCCCCTCCGAATCCCACCTCAACTCGGTGGTACCTTTCCTCCTCACATCATGTTCCACCCTCCTCTTTTCCTTCTCTTCCTCTCGCCTCTACCCGCTCTGCCACTTCTGGACGCTGAGAATTTTTCATTCTCATACGGGGCAGAGAGATTACGTCAGCGGGTGCCTGTGAGCCGGTGTACAGGTGTGTTCATCAACTGTCAAAATCGACTTTCTTACTAGGCAGAAGCACTAACGGAGTCGTCGGTATTATCTGCCTTTCTTTACACACGCTACGGGCCTTTTCCTCTTCTCCACACGTCAGTTCTGCACGATGCACGTAGCAAGCATTCGGCCGACGACTTTTACCAACTGCGGGTTCTCGCAGGCGGCGCAAACACGCTCTTTGTCGTTCAACTGCTTGTTCACCTGGCCCTCGCTCTGGTGAGTCCCCTGTTTCACGTAAATGCCGATCCGGTACGCCTTGTCGACGCTACGGTCGAGGCGCACACGGATTCCCAACCCGATGAGCGTGGCAAGTGAGCAGTGTGTGATTGTGGGTGTTATCTGGACGTTGATCTCGCCCACACGACCGGCGGCAAGGTCTGGTGCTCTGACCTGGATGTCGCCTAAGTTAACCACCGAGAGCTGGCCTAATGTGAGCGGGTGCTCTGGGTCGGAAATAGACGATATGAGGTCATACACTTCCTGTGCATCTATAGGCTCGTCGTCGTCTTCTTCGTCCTCGTCCGCGTCGTCTTCGTCCTCGTCTTCTCCGAGGTGACTTCTGCTACTGCTAAACGTGTACTTTGAAACGATGTTATTCAGCCTCTGAGAGTATTCTGCATGTGGATAGTGCTCGACTTTGCTGCCCGTGGCGTTTTTGCGCTGTCTGGTCGGGAGCTGCGACACATCCTTCACCTGGGGATTTGCGTTGATCGGTTCTTCGGCCATCTTATTTTCCTTGCTGTATTTGTAGTGTGTTTTGCTGTTTCAATATCCGCTCAACCCAATACTCTGTTTCCACTACCCCTAGCACCGACGCAACCCCAACCGCCACAACCTCCGGCCCTCTGCTTTTGCTGACATGGCTGGCTTTTCCATTTGCCGAAAAGGGAAACTTTGCGCTCTCAGCTTTTCTCCACATCACCGCTATATCTTCTTCCCTTACACCCTCTCTGCCTATTCATCTCGATTGGATATCTGGTTTTGTTTGAAAGTAAGAATTATTGGACTCCTTTACTGGATAGCCAGGAACCATGTCAAATCTGTTTATCACCTCTGCGATCAGAGACATTATCCCCACAACGCCGGAACCTTATCCGAGCGAAATTATCAGCTATGCCAACTCTCTTTATACCTCTTCTAAGCACACATTCCCGCTGTCAGGAGATGAGGAAGCCGGAAGGTATCATCTCTGCTGCTATGTCACTATTGAATACTTCCAGAAAATGTACAGCTTGCCTGACCCATTCCAACATAAGATTCCTATTCCTCGACGGAAAGCTACAGCTTTGGTACAGAGATTCAGGACACTGTTCTCCACTATGATTGCATCCACTCCAATGGCAAAAAGAGTCGTCGACTTACAATACCTACCTACACCTTCTACTGGTTCGAGCACGATGGCAGATACAGGTTCACGCTCTGACTTCACGCCGTCAACACAATCGTACATTGATCAAGTGAGAGCATCCAAGTACAATAGCTTAGATAGCGTGAAGAAATCTTTACGAAATGCCCTTATGGAAGAAGTTCCACAAGAAAATCAAGACGATAGTAATGTCTTCCAAACTCCCCCATCCACACCCCGCAAGTCACCAAGAAAAACATCAAGAAAAATTGACAATACAAGTCCGTCCAAACTATCTCCATACAAATCACGCACGAAGATAGTGATAACAACACCCATTCTTGTTTCCTTTTGCAACAAGTTCTACATTCCAGAACACATCACACAGCACATTTTACGGACATTCAAACTATATCAGCAAGTGGTCACCAACTCGTGGGGGTTGTTGGTCGGGCTAGTCGGTATCTCGTATCTCCAGCTAAACAAGAAAGAGCTCACACAGAGAATCGGGCTACGAAGCAGGTTGATTGCAACGCTGCAAAGGTTTCAGCAGGGAGGACTGACGGACATGGAGGTCAAACGGTACATCCGTGAGGTAACGAGAATGATTTCCAAAAACAAATGGATCAAAGAAGCCCGCTACGCGGACGAAGATGCTGTCATCGACACGGGAGAGGGGACCGCTGAGCACGACTTTGCTCTAAACTCTTTAGGGTCTTTCCTGGATTCATCTGTAGAGTACGTCACGATGAAAAACACCGATCAGGTGGAAAGGTGGGTAAGATCCATCAAGCGGGTCAGTGGCAACAGCAGCAATGGCAGTGGTAGGGTCAAGACCAAAGTTGAGAGCAGCAGCACGCCAGAACCGACACAGACATTGTAAACTAGTAATGTATATTCCCTTCTATAGACAAATTGTCTCAAAACATATATCGACACCGCACACCGGCTACGTAATGAGTGCTTCGCTTAACAAAGGGAGTTTTTTCTGATACTTTCCTCTTCCGAGGAAACTGAGCTTGAATTTTTTTTCACCTTCAAGGTTCTTTTTCCTCCTTCGTGATTCATGCTAGACGTGTCCCAAAAACAGAAAAACATTTATAAGTTACAGACTTAGATCAAAGAGTAGTATGTCAACCAACGGAAGTATTAAGCACAGACCCACTGAGCTGGGTCTTCCGGCTGGAAAAAGACAGCATTTGGATGAGGAAAACGATGAGATCATGGATCTGGATCAGTCCAACGACATCCAGATAGAAACCGGCTCTACCTCTTCAGACAGCGTCGAATATGCATACATTCCTCAAAGTGAGACGAAATGGCAGAAAACCGTTGAGCGTGTTGTCAAATCTGTTGTTTCCATCCATTTCATGCAACCTGTTAACTTTGATACGGAAGCTTCACTATGCTCAGAAGCCACAGGCTTTGTTGTTGATTGCAAAGAGGGGATCATCCTGACAAACAGACACGTTGTTGGACCTGGTCCTTTTGTTGGTTATGCAGTGTTTGACAACCACGAGGAAGTTGAGGTCACTCCGATTTATCGTGATCCTGTCCACGATTTCGGGTTTTTGAAATTCGATGTCAAAAAAGTAAAATATATGAAAGTTCAACAGTTGGAGTTACATCCTAAGCTAGCTCGTGTCGGTGAAGAAATCCGTGTCATTGGTAATGACTCTGGTGAGAAATTGAGTATCTTATCAGGTTTCATTTCAAGATTGGACAGAAACGCACCAGATTATGGTGCAAACACATACAACGATTTCAACACAGAGTACATTCAAGCAGCAGCAAGTGCAAGTGGTGGGTCCAGTGGTTCTCCAGTCGTCAATATAGATGGTCATGCAGTTGCCTTACAGGCTGGTGGTAACTCAGAAACGTCCACCGATTTCTTCTTGCCTGTTTGGAGAGTCAAGAGGGCTTTAGAAAAGATTCAACAAGATGAAGAAGTGACAAGAGGTACCATTCAAGTCCAGTGGACACTTGAACCTTTTGACAAATGCAGAAGATTGGGTCTCACCCCAGATGTTGAAGAAAAGGTGAGAAAGACCGGCAAGGATATCAACGGTATGCTCATTGCATCTGTGACACTACCGTCTGGGCCGGCAGACGGATTGATCAAAGAGGGTGATTGTTTGGTCAGTATCAATGGGGAGTTAATCACCAGTTTTATCCAAGTGGATAACATCATGGATGATAGTGTTGGAAAAGAGGTAAAATTCATGATACAAAGAAACAGTGAAAATATCGAGCGTGTCATTAAAATCGGCAACTTGCACGATATCACCCCTTCCAAGTATGTTACCGTGTGTGGTGCTACTTTCAACGAGTTAAGTTACCAGTTAGCCAGGATATACGATATACCTGTGAAAGGTTGTTATGTCAGCGATGCCTCTGGATCTTTCCAGCTCGGGGGCTCAGAGTTAAATAATTGTTGGATCATAGACTCTGTTGATGATCAGCCAACGCCTACACTTAACGATTTCATCGAAGTGATGAAAACCATACCTGATAAATCATTCATTCCTGTGAAATATCACCACCTGACAGACATTCACGTTCCGTTGTTCAAAAACATCTACATCGACAGACATTGGTGTTCGTCTTTCAAGTCTGCAACTAGAAACGATAAGACTGGATTATGGGACTTTGAGACAATTCAAAAGGAACCTGTCAAAAATGAGGAAATCAGCGTCAAAAGTGCCAGATTCTTAGACTTACCAACAGAGTTCGATTCATGTAAACAGCTCAATAGATCTTTTGCTCAAGTGGATGCAATTTACGAGTTACCGCTTGACTCATTTGGTGGACATGTCAGAAGAGTCCATGGTGTTATCATAGACGCTGCCAGAGGATTTGTGTTAGTTTCTAGGCATGCTGTTGCTCATGATTTGTGTGACGTTAACATAACCATTGCGGAATCCATCATTGTGCCTGCTAAGGTCATCTTTTTACACCCAACAAAGGGATACTCTATTGTCAAATATGACCCATCCTTAGTTAACGCTCCTGTTCAGACCCCAAAATTCAGTACGACTCCTATGGAAAGAGGTGACAAGGTCGTCTTTATCGGATACAACAAATCCTTGAGACCTGTAGTTGACGAAACAAAGATCAGTGACATTGGCGTGATGAATATACCTGCCAACTCGAATGCTCCAAGATACAAGGCGACGAATGTGGAAGCCGTCTTGATCGACTCCACCAGCGGTCAGAAGTGTCATTCAGGTATCCTGTGTAACAAGGAGGACGGTGTCATCAGAGGGTTGTGGTTGTCGTGCGATGGGGAAGACGATAAGATGTACACGACAGGTATAGATATCACCGATATCATGTGGGAGTTAGAGTTTTTGAAGAGAGGAGAGGAGCCTGATTTGAAGATTATCGATGTCGAGTTGAGTTCCATCTCGATTGCAAGCGCCAGAATCAACGGCGTACCTGAGGAATGGATCTCCAAGGTAGAGGGCACGAAGGGCATTGACAAGTTTCAGTTCTTGTATGTTCCGTCGGTATCAGTTGGCTCTAACAACAAGCCAAGCTGCCCACTGAACCCAGGAGACATATTGCTTCTGGCGAACAAGAAGCTGGTGACCCGTATCCGGGATATTGACACTGCAGTGAAGGAGTTGGCGAAGGATGAGGAGCAGATCAAGTTCAAGGTTGTCCGGGAGAAGAAGGTTATCGATTTGGAGGTGAACCTGACCCGTACGAAGTCGTTTGTCACCGACCGTGTCGTCTTCTGGTCGGGGTGTGCATTACAGAACGCCCACCATGGTGTCAGACAGATGATCAACAACTTGCCGAGCGAGGTCTACTGCACAACCATCTCCAGCGGTTCTCCGGGTCGGTTTTACGCAGTAGGCATCACTAACTTCATCACCCACGTAAATGAGATCCCGACAAACACTCTCGAGGACTTTTTAAAAATCGTCAAGCAGGTGAAGGACAACACCTACGTGAAGCTACGTATCGTCACGTTCGACAACATCCCCATGGCGCAGACGCTCAAGGTGAACTACCACTATTTCCCAACGGTGGAGCTCAGAAAAGTGGACGGAGTGTGGAAGTCGTTCAGCGACAAAGACAAAGACAAGGAGGAGTAATGCAGGGGAGTATGTTTTCTAAATATTTTTTGCAGCTAAATATCCAACGTACATCCTAGAAACGCAGCATGGCGCTGAAGCGTATGCCCCCGACTCAAGTTTATTCGATTTTTCGTGTATTGATTTGATACAAAAGTTTTTCCATCTGGGTAGACGTGCTATATACAGTTTTGGGTAACCCTTACATGTTTGGGAGCAGTCTCTGCAGGATCTTAGACTGCGTGTGTGTGGAGTACGCGGTTCCTGTTCTGCTCCTCAAAACCCTCTGGCTGAACCCAGCGTTTCCGTGCTTCCTGCCCTGGATGCCTCTCTTGAACCCGGTGGCCGTTTTTCTCCATCTCTTGTATGTTGCTCTGTGGGTCTTCGACGTAAACCTGACGGCGGAGATCTGTGCCACTGACGCGGCAAACGGTCTTAAGAGGGTGGTAAATGCAAACATGGGCAGAGTGGCTGTCAAAACTACTACACTGCTCTTTTCCGCTATTCTTCTCTCTCTTCCTCCTCCCTCTTCCTTCTCCGTCCTTTCGTCTTCTGTCCATTCATGTTCCGGAACGTCTCCCGCCAGACCTCTCGCACCCTCCGCAGAGTCCTTCTGGTGCACGGGCGTGCGCCGATAGTCGCGGAAGCCCTTTTTTCCGGCCTTTTCCCTTTCTCATTCAGAGTCGGAGTCGGAATAGGCGACGGTACGGAGGACAGAGGTCTTCTGCTTATCGGAGGACAGCTCTTCCCCAGACGGCTGCTGCTGTCGCCCCAGCTGGCTAACCTCGACCAGCTTCTCCTGCTTCTTCTTCTGCTGTTTCTCTCTTTCTCGGCGGAAGAGAGCCATTTCACGCTCGTACGTATCCCGCTCGGCCTGCTTCTTGGCCTGCTTCTCGGCACCAAGCTTCCCGTAGAACTCCCGGGTGTCCTTGCGCATCTTGAACGACGAGTTCTGCTTCTCCATCTTCTTCCTGCGCTCGCGGTACTTGTACATCCGGTTGTTGAGGAGCTGCTCCTGCAAGCTCTTGCGCTTCCGGTAGTGGTGGTGATTGTCCTTGACATCCTCTCCTCCATCGCCGTCGTCCGCTGTGGCTGCTGGGCCGTCCTCGCTGCCGTTCTCACCCGCGGGAGCGTCTTTGGCGATCTGCTCCGCTACCCCGGAAAGCCCCGAGCCAACTTGTATTTCTGCCTCTTCCTCGTCTACAAACCTGGACATTAGGGGACGTTCTGGCTCTGAAGAACACCCTCTTCTGGCCCTCCGGTGTCTTTATCGTGGAGTAAGAGGAGGGAGAGAGATCTTAGAAAAATTTCAGCTTCACCACTTCTCGCGTCTCATTCCCTTTTCGCCAAGGAGACTTGTCACTTTTTTCCATTTCTGATAGTGTTTTCCCTACCGATAGGAGACCACAGCGGGGACACGGAGAGAGGTACAGAGAGCAGGCTCAGCAAGAAAGCACCAAGGATGGCCTATCGTGGTGGACGCTACAGCAAGGGGTATTCCTCTTACCCGCCGGCGTCGAAGGGTGACTGCGGCGGTCCGTCGCAGCGGTATGGCCCAAGCGGCCGTCGTCTGCTAGACAGCGGCTACACTAACGACTACCCGGCTGAGTATCCGGACGAATACTCAAGTGGCTACTCTGCCGGCGGCTACTACGACTACTACGACGATGGGTACGAGCAACTGCCACCTGCGCAGCAGCAGCAGCAGCAGCGACATCGGATGGGTGTGGCTCCGGGCTACTACGAGTCAAAGGACTCGCAGTACTATGACGACTACCAGAGCCAGCGCTATCCCTCCTCCTCACACTACCAACCACTCCGTGGGGACGATCACAGATCCAGCGGCTACCTGGCTGCATCCTCTTCTGTTTCTTCGCCGTCACAGAAAAGCGCAGCGGTCGTCGGGAGCGGGAGAAGCCACTCGAAAAGCGACGAAACGGACCGAGGTATCCCCATCGTGAAGTCCTACGCGTTGAATGATGCCAAACAGGGGAACTTCATCTCGCAGCTGGCAGCGCTAGAAGAGTCTGCCCACCAGGAATCGATAAAGTCTTTCAAAACGATACATGTGAAAGGCGAAAGCAAAAAGAAGAACGCGATCGAACATGTCCGAGGACTTTCCATCATGAGGTCAGATCCTCGGGTGGAAAATCCCCCTGCCTATGAAAAGTCTCTATCGAAGTCATTCTCCAAGTCCGTAGACAAGGTTTACATCCCCACGTTCAAATATGACTCGCATTCATTGGGCGACAAACCATCGAACGAGATCCTTATCTGGAATCTCCACTCGACCACCACTTCTTTGATAATAAAGAATAACCTCTCTTCATACGGACCTATTAGTGAGGTCAAAATGATAGACGATCCCTCCACTGCCGTTCCATTGGGGATGTGTTTGTTGAGCTTTGATGGCAAAGTTGAGCAGGCACACAGCACTGCGCTGAAGACTGTTGAGCGGACCAACAAAAAGCTGGTCATCCAGGGCCGGTATATAAGATGCGGCCTAAACATCAAGAACAAATTGTACGATGAGATATACAAAAAGACAATGGATGTGCGAAAGGAGAAACAGAGAAAGCAGAAGCTCGAGGAAGCACGAAAGGAGGAAAAACTCAAGAAGGATAGGTTGAGGCAGGAAAAGCTTGCAAAGGAAGAACAGATCAAACTTGCCAAAGAGGCTAGATTGAACCGTGAAAAGCTTACCAAGCCTTTAATCTCAGACTCGAACTCGAAAGGCCTCTCTAATACCACAAAAATTTCCGTGCATGACAGACATATTTTCCCCGCTTCGTCATTCAATCTCAGCTATAAGTTTCAAAAATATATTGACAACCGGCCCTACATTTTCATTTCAGACAAATATGTCTCCTCCATGCATGTAAGTTCGGATCAATTGCGGAGATTCTTTGGCAGGTACAACATCAGCCGAATCCTCCAGCAAAGAAACGGTTTCTACCTGGTCTTCAACAAAGTATCGGAAGCCATGCAATGTTTTGATAACGAGGATGGGAAAAAGTTTATGAATTATACAGCCTATATGACGCTGTACGTGCCTGATGACCAAATAGACGAAACTCGAGTAGGCAAGGCTGGGAATATCAAATCTTCTCAAAAGCAAATAATGAAGGAGTTGAATGCCTATCTGCTAAAAGATATACGTGAAAAGGTTATTGGAAAGATGATTCTAGACGTATTGGACACAGACGAAATATCGATTCTTGCTGAAGAATCGAAAAAGAGAAAGGATGAAGAGAAGAAATTGATGAAACAGCAAGAGAAGGAGAAGTTGACAACCCAAAACGAAAGTACCATAAGAGTTATAAAGAGGCTTGACTTAAACGTTGTGAAAAAGAGCGTCAAGAGAGCCTTCATCCCAATGAGTCACTCATTGAACAAAGGGCATGATAGCGGCAACGATGAAGACGAAGATGAAGATGATGAAGATGAAGAAGATGAGGAGGAGGAGAGCGATTCCGATGGACCTCTTGTTGACATCCAAATATCAAAACCAGGAAAGAAGAGGAAATCGGGAATGTCTTCCTCGAAGTCAAGCAGGAAGAAACCTAAAGTGCATAATAACACCAAGTTGGCAGAAAGCGAGGAAGAAGATGAAGACGAAGATGATGAAATGGACGATGACATTAAAGTCGAGGCCGAACAGACGGATATCACACCTCCTTCAGAAGCTGAGGTCAGCATTGGGAAAGCAATTGACAATATTTTCCAGCCATCTACAGCTCCTCCGGGGCCTGTTTTCGACGATCATTTGAAGCCTTTCACTCCAACATTGGAGTTCTTGAAAGAATCAGTTAAGACAAACGAAGATTTCCAGATTTTGTCCAACCTTTGTAAAGACCTCAAATTCGAGAAACCGATCAAAAACGTCGAGTTCTGGGCTTGGGAGCGCATGGAAGCATTGAAGGAATTCAGCGAATTGCGGCAAGAGAAGGAGGAAGAAGGAGATGACGCCGAAGTGTTTGACTTCGAAGACGAAGTGTTGAACAATCCAGAGTTGAGAAACCTTACAGGATGTTTCAGAACTGAAGGATACCACAAGATACCAGACAAGTACAAGAGAGAGTACCTTCTTCATAGAAGAAAGTTGACCAATTTAAATCCAGTCAAACACGAAGATGACGACGAGGTGAACACGATGAACTATAACAACGCACAGAGTTCGAGAGTGAACCGTGCCAACACGAGAAGATTTGTTGCCGATATATCAGCACAGAAACAAATTATCGGCGAAACAGACTTGCTAGACTTGAATCAGTTGAACAAGCGTAAGAAGCCGGTCCAGTTTGCCAGGAGTGCGATCCACAACTGGGGCTTGTACGCGTTGGAGCCCATAACTGCCGGAGAGATGATCATCGAATACGTTGGGGAGAGAATCAGACAGCAAGTTGCTGAACTCCGCGAGAAAAAGTACTTGAGATCAGGGATTGGCTCCTCCTACTTGTTCCGTATAGACGAGAACACGGTCATCGATGCCTCCAAGCGAGGTGGCATTGCACGTTTCATCAACCACTGCTGCGAGCCATCCTGTACTGCGAAGATCATCAAGGTGGGAGGCAAAAAGCGTATTGTCATCTACGCCTTGCGGGACATCAAACGAAACGAGGAGCTCACCTACGACTACAAGTTCGAGAGAGAAACCAACGACGAAGAGCGGATCCCCTGCCTCTGTGGCGCTGCCGGATGCAAGGGGTACTTGAATTGACGCTCTTTTCTTCTTTGTTATAGATGATGGCCTTTCCCATGTATAGAAGAAGAGTAATACAATACAATGTAGAAGTTTTCTGCCTGCGCCGATCGGCGCAGACGTCTCGTTTCCCGCTCTCGACTTTTCTTCGCCCAGTCAACGATCGGCATGCGGGAGCTTGGCCAAGACGAAGATAGATGTCAGCCTGTCGGCGTCGGGAAAGCGCAAACGGGATCGGATGGGGCCCTCTGACTCTCTACTACGTCGTATAAGCACACATAATGTCTGAACCAATGGACTTTGAAGATTACCCAAGAGTAAGTGGAGTTTGAATGGTCAGAGGGCTTTTTTAAAGTATTGCATCTAGAGAATTATATCTGCGCCGTGTGTCCATTCCATGAAGAAAAGCTGGAGCTGTCTGTCTCCGACTGACTGGCACTAATGAATCAGTGCAGCTGTCTCTCTGGAGAAGTGACAGCAAAGTGTTATTGTGGTCAAGACGGGAAGTGAGGGAACTGTCTCTTTGGGTCGGGGTTACCTGCTTTGATGCATAGTGATTGTCGGGTACTCGGTGATTCGATACTTTGTTGATTGTGATTGTGCTAGTAGCATTGACTGCGACAGGAGGGGCGATTTCCTTGGTTTGTTTTTTCTTTGGGGTTTCTTATAGTTACCACTTCGTCGAAAGAACGATGTATGTGGGGCATGCAGGGTACTTGGCGCAGAGAATTATTTGGATCAATACCTGTCTCATTCCGGACATGGAAACTAACAGTATCATTACTTCATTTCACATAGGAACGTTCAAGATCTCCTGCCAGAGCTGAAAACGGAGGCAGAGGACGTCGTGATAGGTCCCGTTCTCCCCGCCGGGGAAGTGACAACAACAGAGACTTGTTTGCATCCCACAGGGGTGGTTCAAGACGTGGTGGTTTCCAAAGAGGCGGGTTTACCCCAAAAACAAACGACTATGAGCAGAAGGCCAACCGGAAATACGAAAACTCAATTTTCATCGGAAATTTGCCTTATAATGTCCAGTGGTATGAATTGAAAGATCATTTTGCAAACGCAGGTCCTATAGTTAGAGCCGACATCGTCACCAGCCGTGGCAGACCAAGAGGTATGGGAACTGTCGAATACGCTTCAAGAGATGTCGCAGAGAGGGCAATAAATCTCTACGACAGAACCCTTTTTATGGGTCGTGAAATATTCGTAAGAGAAGACTTACCACCTCCAGAGAAGAAAAATGACTACAGACAAGAGAGACCGGAAAGACAGGACAGATTCGACAGACGTGAGAACAACAGATTTGAAAGGGGTGGTAGAGATACTTACACTCCGGCTCCATCGAGAAGAGACAAGGAATCGTTTAGAAAAGAAGCAGCTAAAGGATATGAAGTCTTCGTTGGGAACTTGCCTTTCACCGTGAGATGGCAAGATCTGAAAGACCTTTTCAGGGAATTTGGTGACGTTGAGAGAGCCGATGTCATGGAAACCTCGTATGGTAAGTCTAGAGGGATGGGTACTGTGCACTTCGTCAATGAGCAAGACGCAGAGAATGCAATTGCCAAGTTGAACAACTACGAGTGGTTTGGTAGAAGAATCGAAGTCAGAGCAAGCAAATTCCCCAGATCAGAGGAAAAAGTTTCTGCCTCTGCTCCAAAGATAAGAACTGATGGATTATCGAAAAACACAGACTTCACGCTAGGTGTCACTGCCGACGGTGAAGAGTCTCCAATTGTTTTTGTTGGTAACTTACCTTGGGAAACTGCGGAATCTGACTTGTTTGAGTTATTTGGATCTGTTGCTACTGTTGAAAAAGCAGAGCTACAGTACGGTCGTGGTGGAAGACCTTCAGGAAATGCCATTGTGAAATTCGCAGATGTTAATACCGCACTTTCAGTGATCGATCAATTGAATGGTTATGAGTATGGTAACAGAAGCTTGAGAATTAGTTTTGCCAGATACCCATCCCCCGAACAGCTGGATGCATTACGTAGAGAGGCCGGTCAGAACACAGAATCCGCTAGTGCTCCACTAGTAACTGTTCCATCAGAGCTTCAACAAGAACCGCAGCCAGTGGCTTCTGGTGAGTTCCAGCCAATTGACGCACCTGTGGATGTTCCGGTTGATGTGCCAATTGATGTTCCTGGAGATGTACCATCTGAGGCGCCTGTTGAAGAAGCACAACCGGCTGAAGCTGCTGACTACGGTGATGAAATGATTGAAGAGTGATTTTGTTTCCCTTTATAAGTCTCAACCAAGTACTTTATGCTGTTCCAATGGCTTCTATATCATCACATTTAAAAATGTACAATTATTAATAGTATCGTCGATTTAGAAAAGGTGTAATCGTAATAAGAATATATTTTAAGTCTACAAAAGCTTTTAGAAAAAATCACAAAAGAATAGTAGTAAAAGCCATTAGGCATAAAAGTTCCAATGACTATGGATGCTTTCAAATGAGGGAAGGGATGTGTAATAGTATAAATATGCTAGCTGGATTTCATTGAGTTGAGAGAATTTTTCTCTACAACAACTAACTATAGTCTGGTTCTATTGTTCAGTATTTGGTTTTCCACGTCATATTTTAATTCATCACCTTTAATATAGCATTCCTGATCCTAGTTTGCGCTAACTATCAAGCTGAATGATGGTTTGTAAATTTTTTGAAAGCTTTGAACTTGCCGAAGCCTTTCTTCTTCTCGACCACTTCATCCCCGGGACTTTTGATATGGTCAAAAATAAAATCCAAGAATCTATCACCGTATTCGTGGGGTGGAACGGCACTGATTGTCTCTCGTTTATGCCTCAAGCTTCTAAAGAAGGTTTCTAACTTTTTTAAAGTGCTATAATTTGTCAGACAATCAATGATTCCAATATAATATACAACATCCATTTCATTACCATGGGTATCAATAGCACGAATGCCGCCATCCGTATCAAAAATAGAATTTTTATGAGCTCCTGGTACATTCTGGTGAGTTATCTGCGATAGTCTTTTGCTAGTTTCATCCAGTATATCTTCGTCAGCTCTATTCAAAAATTTCAGTCCTAACAATAAAGAGTAATCCATTATATTCAAACTTTTCAATAATTCAACATCTTTTTTTAACTGGTACTCTATCCTCTTTTTCTTTTCATTGGAGAGGTAGATTTCAGCTTTGTTTTCAATAAAATTTAGGTCTTTCAAACATGAGCCTTGAGATTTCTTTTTCTCTGAAGTTTTTCTCCCGTAGGTTGAACCTTTGAGATCATAGCAGTCTGCTGTATTCACCAGTGGCGGTAACAGATTATTCATCACTAAAACATGTACCTTTACTGTTCCTGTTCTCGTCGCCATTTTGAGCCGATGTAAACCATAAAATTGGCATAACAAAGTGTCTGGATTCTTTTTGACATAGCTATAGTAATCCTTCAAAATTCTTCTCAAATGTTTGTGTTCCGAACGATGGATCGTTTTTATGATGAATTTTCTATCATTGGAGTAGTAAAATGAAGAACCACTCTTACCTGAGGACCCGACAGCTCTGACCCCAATTTCATCATTCAGAGACATTAAATAATCAGCCTGATTAACATTGAACATCCTTCGCAAATCTCTAAATACTTCCGGAGCATAATCTTTGAATTTGAACTCATATTTTGTTGGTGGAGCTTGTGTGTTGCCCTGTCTGTTGAAAATCAATTTAGTTACTTGCTTAAATTGGCTGTCATCAATTTGAGCAGGATTTTTAGAGCATCTTGAAACTGAAAACCTTATTCCTGTAACCAAATCATAAACAATGGCATAGTTTTGATGTTTCTCTGATATATTTTGACCAGGAATATTGTACAAATTATCAGCTTTCATCCTTGATTTTTTTCTGGGATTATTTATGAATGAAGATGTTTTGGCAGCACGACGTTTTGCATAATCACCATTGGCACCGTCTTGTAGTTCGATTCCGGAGCTTTTGGCTAACTTTGTTTTTTGATAATTGTCTGGGATCTTTATTGTGCTGATACTTTGATACGCCCTTCGATCAGCATAAGTTTTGATAGTGCTAGAAGAGTTTGCAGAAGGTAACGATGATGGGAGTCCTTTGTTATGCCTGTGTTTAAGTATATTCTCAGTTGAAGATCTTGGGTAGGTATTATTTTTGAAGCTCAAGACATGTTTGCTGGAGGTTGCAGCAGCATGGTGAGGCTCTGAGTGTGGTAATGGAATCAGTCGGTCAGTTTCGTTATCCAGAACCGCTAATGGATCAACGCCGGAATGTCTCCGAGATTCTATGTCTGCTTTCAATTGGCCTTGTTTGTGTTCCTCTTCCTTCGAAGTGGGTTTTGCTAGTACACGGTAAGAATGTATCTGGTGGATAAATGCATTATTATTAGCAAAATGGTTATCCATGCTTAAATCATCGGAAGAGCTTGTCCTTGTTGACGAATCTTCAGTTATGTGAATTATTGAATCATCCAGAGGTGGGATTCCCACTTTAAAATTATCCTCGTCTTTAGATAATCTTTTTAATGAAGAATGCGGTGCCTTTTGCGATATTGAGTTGGCATATAGAGAATCCGAAGTTGCAGTTAATCCCATCTTTTCAGGAGGTGGTTGAATAGATGTGTTTGCCAGCATCAAAGTCTCTGTATCTGGTGTCTCCGTTTTTATGCTAGTTGTAACTGCGCTGTCATCCAGTATTTGTGAAAGAACAGGAATGCTTGATGTGGTTGCTGAATTCGGTATCGACGGGATGTTGTTTGCTCGAGAATTGATATTGGAATATAACTTATTGATTGGAGAAGAGGTTTTGCTCTCCTCCATGCTTGTAATCGATGTATCAATGCCGTCCAAAGTAGATGCACCTTCGGAGGATGACTTTGATACTGTGACAACCGATTTTTGACGCTGGTGTTGGTGTAGATTTTTTATGGACGGCGATCCGGATATCAAAGGATTCAGATTAGTTTCTGCTCTAGCCGATTTTATCATTTTCAGGGAACAAGCTGAAAGGAAGTAATCCGACAGAAATAACAGATATTATGGTTTGTCTATGCGTTGTGTTTCTTTTGTCCAAAATAGTTTAAAAAGTTGAAACGAGAGTTTAAAATAAATTACTGTTTTCTTGATATAAGGAATAAAGATAGTGAGCTTTAGCTCCTAATGGAATGTGTATTATGATGTTGGAGAGGGCTGAGTGGTATTCAGAAATCTGTATGTCTCTCTGTTATAATATAGCCGGGACAGTAGGTTGTAACGTTACCCTAGCACCAGTATTCGGGAAAAGGTCGCCCCGAACATGATTAAGAACGTGACAACAGTTGTTGAAGAGCCTTACCACCAAAAAGAGCCCCGCCTGTCTTCTTCACTAAGAAAAAAGTAAACACTGTTAGAGCCGCGGGTTTCTCGGTGCAAGGATTTTTCATCTGCTTGCAAGCTTGAGATAAAGTTTTCGATCGTGAACATCAAACCCGTCCATTTTTCATCCTAATCCGGAGTTGGGTAGAGAGCTTTGAAAGAGACAGTTTTTTGTCATCACAAATGGAATGTTATTGCAGAGGATCAGTGTTACTGTGTTAAATGCAGGACGCTTGGCGGGAAATACATTTATTGTCAAACGCGTTTTTACGGCTGCGTCACACGTTGCTCGTGAAAATCATGGCAATTCCGATAACGTGGACCAATTGATTTTTACAGCAGAAGATCTCCTGGAAGTCAAAGTTACAGTTCCTCGTACAAGACAGAAGATTTCTGAAGAGTCATCAAAAAAGGCAGAAAGTCCAGAGTTCTATGATACTTTTGATAGTCCAAAATCTAAGGCGCAGCATAAAACAAAGAAAGGTAAAGCAAGAGTGAAACGAAAAACAGATCCAGCAGATCCCAACCCAATCATCTCACCAACGGAAAAGAAATTGGAGCTCTATCAATCAGAAGCGCTGCTTTTCGAAAAATGTAATGACGAAGGATCATCAGAAGTTTCAGAGCACAAGTTGGAGAACACCACTTCTCTCTTAGATCGAGGATCAATTACAGATAATAACACTCTGACAAGTTTCTATCAGAGCATAATCGAGACTTATAAAACTTATTCCGCAAAAACTGATGGGAAATATATAGTATTGATTCATGTCGGCTCATTCTATGAACTATACTTTGATCAGGCTGATCAATATTCAGGATTATTGGGCTTGACATTAACAAAAAAGAATTTGAAACTAGGGCCAATATCTTTCTCAGGCTTCCCAGATAGGATGTTAGACAAATATATGGACATTATCTATAAAGCAGGTTTTAAGGCTGTTATTTGCAATCAGGTAGTAGACCCTGTGACTAATACAATTAGCCGGCCAGTAGATAGGATAATGACACCCGGCATAATTGTTGATGAATCTTGCCGTGACTTCCACAGAAATAACTATTTAATGGCTCTTTCATTACCAGAAGACTTTAAGTCTGATATCGAAAGAAAAAAGGTCGGTATAGCTTGGTGCGATGTTAATTTGGGTTTATTCTACATCTTGGAGATCGAGTTTAGTCAGCTTCTTTCCAGCGTTACAAGAATAAACCCTTCAGAAATTCTCATATCTGACAAATCCGATTCCCAACAGCTTTTAAATGGTTCTGTTTTACCCGAATTGGTTGATCTAAAGTCCTACTGCATTACCAATTACCACGAGAAGTCAAAAAAGAAATCTCTCGACGATTTTTTATGGAGATTTTCTGACAATAAAAGGTTGGTGTCGACCACCCTTGACTCCATGTCTCAAAAGGAAAAAAGTGCGACATCTTTGCTCATGCACTATCTTGACCTGTGCTTGCCGAATTTCAAGCCTAGCTTCCAACTACCAACCCGGTCTCTACCCAATACCATGATGCAGATAGATTCAAGAGCAGCGCAAGATCTAGAGTTGCTAGAGACCTTACAATCCAGGAAAAGAGTTGGCGCACTTTCGCATCTCATGGACAAAACTGTAACGAGTCCAGGCGCAAGACTTCTGAATACATGGTTGCTTGCACCTTCTACTGATATTAGAGAGATTAAAAGGAGACACGATTTGTTGAGTGTTTTTTTGAAAGACTCTTATTTTCTGGATCTTTTAGTTCAACAGTTGAAAAAAACTGCAGATATCAATAGAATTATCAGAAGAATAGATAACACCAGAGCAGAGAGGTATGAATATCTTGAGCTAGCCTTCACTATCAACATTCTAAATGATATTTACAGTTTAGCGGAACAGTCACATAAACATGTATTGAAGTTGTTTGAACCGATATTTCACGAATTCAAAAGCTCGACTAAGATTCACAAACTAGCGAAACAAATTAAAGATACTATTGATCCAAAGGTGTCATATCTCAAGACAGGCCCCAATAAGATGGAGGGGGAATTTATCAGAGATTTTTGGGAAATAAAGGAAACAGCCACTCCTCATCTAAAAAAGTTAAGAAAAGAATATGACTCGCAAGTCCTGAAATCGGACGGCTTGAAACAAGAACTACTTGAACAATTTCAAAAAGAGGGCTACGGTGGTTCATTAAAACTTGTAAAAGACATGAAGACATACGAGTACGTTGTTGAACTCAAGTCAACCAGTAAAGTTATAGGGCCTATGATCAAAACATTGGGCCTTACGGTTAAAGAGAGATCAAAATCTGTTACTAAATTATATGATTCTCGGTGGAGTGATATTGGAGAATGTCTAATAAAATTAGAATACGATATATTATTGGAAGAAAGCACCATCATGAGTTCATTGAATTCAAAAATTTCAAAACTTTCTAGAGAATTGAGGAAGTTATCGCCCATCATTGAGCTTCTTGATGTCATTCAGTCCTTCACACATTTAACTTTGCAGTACAACTTATGCAGACCAGAAGTGGATGACACTACAGTTTTTGATGTGGAGAATGGTAGGCATATTGTTGTTGAAGAAGGGCTCAAAAACAGGCTTGATATGGTCAACTTTACGACAAACAGCTGTTATATCAAATCATCACAAGCATGGCTAATAACAGGGCCTAATATGGGTGGTAAATCAACTTTCTTGAGACAGAATGCACTAATTGCAATCTTATCACAAATAGGTTGTTATATTCCTGCAGAAAGGGCTCATATTGGTATAGTCGACAAAATTTTCACCAGAGTGGGCTCATCTGACAATATTTTCAAACACCAGTCAACTTTTATGGTGGAAATGAATGAAACTGCAACTATTTTACGAGAAGCTACAGAGAGGTCTCTTGTCGTCATTGATGAGCTTGGACGGGGAACTTCCACTAGTGAGGGTGTGGCCATAGCGTATGCTACGTTGATTCAGTTACTCAAAGTCAATAAATCAAAAATATTATTTGCTACACACTATGGACCTGAACTATTGAAACTTCTCGAATGTGATAAGAGTATTGAGGGCAGTATATTTTTTTACAAAACAAGTTTGTTTGATAGCAGTGACATCGAAGTATCAAGTGAAAGGCAGCACACGAAACCAATCGATCAAAGATTGCTTTTCGACCACAAGCTTACTAAGGGAGTGAGCTATCATTCTCATGCAATAAAAATTGCAGAGCTGGCAGGATTCCCGGTAAATGTCTTAAAGCTCGCCAAAAACAGTTACGATAAACTTTTGAGTTATAGGTAGATAGATAGCATAGATATTAGAAAAACAACACTTCATAAATAAGATAAAAAATTAAAGAAAATTTTTTGGACGAGACCGGAGTCGAACCGATGACCTTTCGCTTGCAAGGCGAACGCGCTACCAACTACGCCACACGCCCAATTTTGAGGTTTACTTTGAATTTGCCGTAATAGTGTATATCAGGTGCATAAACTTGTAAAAATTTAGTAATGTCATTTTAAGTTTCTTCCAGGAATTTTTCAATTTCTCTTTAGTATACCAGTTTTTAGAACTTAATTATACACGAGTGTTGAGATACAATGCCGTAGCAGATTAGTATTCAGAAATGATAAGATTGATAAGAACTATCAATTAAGGTAATGCCGAAAATGATCTTATCAGGCAAGAGATACGAAACTCCTCGAGGTTGAACGGCGTCAAAGTTATCTAAAACTAGAAAAGATAGCCAATATTGAATGTCTGTTGTTGAAGTGAAATCCCTACTAAGTACTACAGTATGCTGGGTGTCTTCCATAATGACTTATGCAGGCATAGTTGTAATATTCCCCCCTTTGCCATTGCTTACGTGAACATGTAAGGAAGTTGCTTATCATTAGTTATCGATTAACAGTATCATGATAACGAGCATCATTCACTAATCGTATATGATTTCAACATCTATAAATACAAGTGGTTTTCCCACTTGTATCTTTAATTCTGGATTTAATAACTGTATATATATACTATTTATATTTAGTCTTCTTAGATAACGAACATTGTATTAAAACTATTGATAATGGATTTCCAAGAAAGAATAATTAGATGTCAACAACGGGATAACATTAACTTGGAAGTTGTGTAATAGGGTAATTGGTTATAACATTGAATTAGTGCCTTCGATTCGATAAAATAAGTTTATACAGTAAATTTAACCAATTTCTATGTAGTGTAACTCGTTCAATATTTGTAATCTTTGAAAAGATTGATAAATTTCTTTTTTTGGACGAAAATACATAAGGTAGGCGAGACTGACCAATTTAAGTAGGAGAGGTTTTTTATAGTATATAGAAAGAGTAAAACTCATATAGTGGGATCATAATCGTCATCTTCTTCAATGTCATGATTCTGAGTATCGTTTTCTACGGGAAATGGGATTTCTTCGCCACTTTGCTTCAAGCTTGCAGTTGAATCTAGCGCACTTTTTGAGATTGTCGCAGCTAACTGAGCAACTAGAAGGGCAGTATTGGGATTATTACTATTGTTTTGAGATTCAACAAATGCACTTAAACTGTCCACCCCGTTAACATCAGGAGGAGGTTGCTGCACATTGCAAGAACTTCTGTAGGTCACCCCTGAATTGACATTTTGGGATTGATTTCGGTCAACCGGGTGCTGAACGAACTGATGGCTATATGTCGGTTGAATTTGTTGCTGTGAGTAATTTTGATGCTGTCTGTTATTGGCGTTTTCATGGTGTAACTTATATTGTGAATTCATTTGTGGATTGTACTGTGGATTGTACTGTGGATTGTACTGTGGATTGTACTGTGGATTGTACTGTGGATTGTACTGTTGGTTATATTGTGGAGTATACTGGGAATTATACTGGGGATTGTACTGTGAGTTGTACTGTGAGTTGTACTGTGAGTTGTACTGTGAGTTGTACTGTGAGTTGTACTGTGAGTTGTATTGTGGGTTATACTGGGTGTTGTACTGCGGACCGTACTGCGGACTGTACTGCTTGTTGTTTTGAGGAAGTTGTGGTTCGAAGTTTGGAGGGTATTGGTTAATAGGCTTACCGTTATGAGGTTGCGGTAAAGCAGCATTCGCTTGTTGCATCATACTCACGAATTGTTGCACCATTGCCATAGAATTTTCTTGACTATTCTGTTGATGGGCAGGAGTTGCAGGAACTCCTGATTTGGCCTTGGAAGGCAGCGAGGTCAATCTAGCTCTTACTGAAATCGGAAGATTGCCGGGTGGCTTATGCTGCTCAACTCTAGTACGGCCTGGCTTCTGTCTCTTAATTTCATCTGTGCTTTTTTCATCTGCACTTTCACTCTCCTCAGCACCGTTTTTTGCAGATTCTGACGTATCTGGTACTTGTCTCTTCTTCCTCTTTTTCTTTTTTTTGGCAGCTGCTTCTTTTCCGTCGTCGGAAAACTCTTGTTCCTCTTCTGGTAACTCTTCATCATTACAATTACTAGCATCAGTACCTTTGAATTTTTTGAGCTGCTGGGTAGAAAGAAACTCAGCAGTACGTACAACATAAAACACTTTATCTCCCTTTTTCTCCCTGAATTTTTCAGCTTCCTCATGTGAGTTGTACTTTATCGAATATACTGGAGACTGTAGTCTACCAAAAACTTCATACAGTAAACCAAGAGGAGTTCTGTCTTCCAAACACAGGACAGTACCTTCGTTTATGACTTTTTCCTCAGCACTTCTTGCAGCTTTTATTACCACGTTTTTTTCCACTACTCCTGAGATTGTTCCAATGAACTGGATATTCGTTTCTTCATCAATGACGAAGTCTTCTGGAAGTGCCGGTACCTTGGAGTCAAGAATTTCATTTTTAGACTTAATGGGCTCATCATCGTCTCCATCAATTGCATCATCGTCGTCATCACTGTCATCTTTCAGACCAGAGTTTGTGATTTTGTCATCAGGATCACTTTCCTCACTATCATAAGTGCTGCTGCTGTCAGAATCCGACTCTGAATCAGAGGATTGCACCAAATTATCGTCAACCTCCCTTGTTGTGCCTTTTTCATCGTTAGGTTCTTCATCAGAGGAATATTCAACGGCCTGATCCACATTGAATATATCAGTCACAGTGTTCTTTTCTTGATCTATCATTTTTTCATTTTTAACAATATCAGCATTTGGTCCAATTGTAGTCACATCATCTTGTGACGATTTCTCGACAACCTCAGCCAAATCAACAATAACATCAGTGACTGGATTGAACTCTGACATTGCAAGTTTGGCCTTTTACCGATTCCTTGGAAAAACTCTCCACTTGATAAAATAACAATTACTGGGTTGAGTAAAAAAAATTATTCACCAAAAAGTCAATTTTTCTGCAGCGCCCGATTTGTTTTAACTCTTTGTTGGCTTGTTCTTCGACCTCTACTACTCTCGTAATACCCCCTTTCTGACGTCTCTCAATAAGTAATTGATTGATTGAGACAGTATTTATAGATCAGTACAAGGAGATGTCGACCAACTCTAGAGTGGCTGACCTAGTTATGGGTACCTTGAAGTACCCATCCATCTCCCGAATTTTGAGTAGTATATCATTTTTGGGATCAACATCTGAAAATAGTATACAATTAGATACGGAGTCAAAATCTTTGTCATCCATGTCAAATATCGAACTCATACATCTCAGTTCATACAAAGAGGATGATATTGATTTTGTGTTAAAGATCCCGTTTATTTACGATAGGATACTGCTGAAATTCGTGAAGTCTTCAAATTTACTGTCTTTAAAGTGCTCCTTGACTGCTCGAAAAGCTTCATCTACGTTTCATGTAGGTTCTCATGACGTCAAACTTCCATTAAACAACAGCTATACAGGGCTAATAGCTTTAAAGGTTTATTTTGAGAACGAATTGGTTTACGAACTTAAATTTTACCGTGAGCCAGTTTCTGTTGTGACCAGTTTACCCCGTACTCCGCTTAAAGATACCTCACTCACGGTCTCATCATCACAATCAGGAGACAACCAAGCCAGATTAGTACAGAAAGAAGCAACCAGCAAAGAGATCTTCGTACCTGAAAACCCCTTTCCAATTCCTATGGCTGATGGTCCTTTATTACGAGAAGCTTTGAATAGTTACGAGCAACTAGCGCCATATGTTCTCAAACAACTGCAAAACACAGTGGAAAACATAAATGTTTTGGATCAAAGCCTCAAAGGAATGGAGAGTTCCAGGACACAATTACTTGAAATCCTCAAAGAATTTAGAAAAGATTTTTTACCCACTCTTCCAAAAGGCGATTTAGTTTATTCCAAATTTGAAGTTCTACATTCAAGCTCATCCTCTAGTGAAGATCAGACTTATTCACTTTTGAAAGCTCTTCGTCAATCCACCTCTGAAACAAAAATTGATTTTACCGCTTTGCGAACTCTTCAAAATTTTAACTCAAGTAAAAAGAATTTTGAGGAGGAGAGTAAAAAATACTATGATTGGCTCTCAAAATTAATGAGTTCAGGAAAATCGAAAGATGAGAAATTGCTAACGAAAATGAAAAATTTCACAGTTGCTCAAATGAACTACTTTAACTTTCTCTATGATACTGTTACGCCAATGCTTTTAGCTTTACTGCAGCCAAGCTCATCTTTCAGCAAAGATTACTGGAAAATGAGACCTCTCAGAGATCAAGCCGTAAAAAAAGTGCAAAATTGTTCAACATTCGATGAATTTACAAATTTAATCAGAAATTATTCTAAAGTTACAACCTGCAAAAATTCTTTATTGGTGACTGATAGAAATTCAACGTATAAAGTTGACACTATTGGGACGCCTCTTAAGACAGGACTTTTATTTGTTTTCGGAGGCCAAGGAAAATCTGGCTGGCACAAACAGTGGTTGGTATTGTGCAATGGTAAACTATTCGAGTATATGGATTGGAGAAAGGGAGCAGAATTAAGGAATGCGCCAATAGATATTTCGTTATGCAATATCAAGCTTCTAGACTCCAACGACCATAACAATATTGACATTGGCTCAAGGAAAAATTGTTTTCGTGTCATAAATGCTAAAGGAGTAGAACATGTTTTCCAGGCTTTTACACCTGAAGATGCAAATGAATGGGTTAAGGCATTGTTCGAAGCAGGACAAATGATTGCTTATGCTAAACAGAACAGCAATGGAACCACGAGGGAAACGTCTATGAATAAGTTATCAATACCAAAACATTCAACAACACTGAGTGAACATAGAAATAGGTCCAAAATTCAGGATGAACACTCTGGGGACAGATCATTAGAACACAAAGAGCCAACTAGAGTTCGTACTGTTTCTTCTGTATCTTTATCACTACTTCACATTGTTCAGCACAACGATTCGTCTAATATGTTTTGTGCTGACTGTGGTTCTAACGAGCAAGTAGAATGGATATCTCTGAACTTATTAGTTGTTTTTTGTATTCAGTGTTCCTCATCACATAGGGCGTTAGGGACAAGTGTTTCGAAAGTGAGAAGTTTGATGCTTGACAGTTTTGTGGATGAAAATAGGGCATTAGTACACCACATAAATAATGCTAGAATGAATTCAGTTTACGAGGCAACTTTGCCACCCAACAAAAAGCCTACACCCTCTTCACGTAATGAGGAAAGGCTAGAGTTTATCACTAATAAGTATATGAAAAAAAGTTTTATCAGTAATGAGCTAAAAAAAGATGCCTCACGATTACTGTTAGAGGGTGTGAGAGATGATGATGTCGCCAAAGTTCTTAAAGGAATCGCAGGCGGTGCCAACATCAACAAAAAAATATTTTACTCCACCAATGAGTCCGGATCTTCCATCATCACGATGTCAAATAATACGGGACCAGCGTATACTGGAATTTCATTCTTGGAATATGCTCTACTCCATCCTAGTATTTTGGATGGTCGTGAGGTATTTGACGTTGCCGAACTATTAGCTTTGAATGGATGTGATGCTGGCTCTCAGATCAGGAATCATTCTAAGGTAAATGAAAATGCTAAGAAATGGTGGCAAGACCGGATTGATAAAATGAGCGGAGGAGTAGTGGCAGGCCCACCAGCAGGAACTAAAAATAACGCTGTGAATTCCCCTTCATCTAATACACAAGTGGGAGGTAGCTACATGATACAAGTCAAGCAGTCTAATTTCAACTCAAATAGCCGAGGAAGTCTCTCTGGATCTAGGCCATCTTTATCAATAACAGGATCGTATAAAAAACCCGCCAATTCAAGCAAGTCTAAGATAAAAAGCCCAAAAGAGGGCTTTCACTTATTTAAGAAAAAAATCAAAAGCTTAGAATGATATCAGTATTCTGATAACCCACAACTGTATTTTACTTAAATGTGTATCTTTCCACCAATAATTTATAATGACCTAATAATTAATACCTAATATTCAATAGCCAGTAATAAGAAGCCGCTAAGGAATTGGAAACATAACATTAATTCATTGAGTTCACAGTATTATGATTCAAGAGATGAAAGTTCATTCACAGTCGATCGTCGACGTATAGTATTTTTTTCTCTATAGATATCACGTTTGTTATCAATTCGCTCTTTTGTCTCCGATCTACTCACATTATATTTTTCGGATATACTGACTTGAGATCTTTGACAAACTTCCACAGAGATTTTGGAAAATTAATAACTGGAAGGTTTTCAGTTGAGTAACCATTCCCGACATGCATACTATTCTTATAGGCGTGACTGGTGCTTCTAGTTCGGGGAAATCAACTTTGGCCTGTTTGATAAAAAGGATTTTGCCACATAGTGAGATTATACATGAGGATGATTTTTACAAACCTGAATTGGAAATTCCTTACGACCCTGTTAGAAAGGAAAGAGACTGGGACTGCCCGGACGCCATTGATATGAGCACTATGAAACAGACGTTATCTGTACTGGTTGAGCCCACTTCATATACACGGAATTCCAAGGCCGTTGTCAGGGACACAGGAAAGGGCTACTATGATTATGCCATGAATAGTACCGAATCGCCAATAAAAGATGCCTTCTTCGATAACGATGAACAACTCATTGAAGAACTTGCCAAGAAAGCCAACAAGAGGTTGATGAAGCTAAGTGAAAGTGGAGAGTTCAGAATTTTCCTGCTCGATGGATTTCTACTCCTACCTGATAGTGAGTTATTGAAAATGCTCTCACTGACTCTCTTTTTTAAAACCAATTATGAATCATTAAAACACAGGCGTGAAAAAAGGACTTACAATGTAGAGGGAGGTGTATGGGCAGATCCACCTGGATATTTCGATGTGTTTGTATGGCCAGGTTATTACACAAATCACAAAAGGCTTTTTGTGAATGGTGAAAATGAGTCTTTCATTAAAATGACAGGTGGAAATCTAAAACAAGACTTCATGAACAAGTATTCTGTATTCGAGTTTAATAACAACGACCATTGTGATGCCAACAAACTGATAGAAGAGGTTACTTCACTTATCTGTGATAAAATCTGTTAGTCATAGAATCTACTGCATCTTACTTTCATAGGGTGAAAAAAAATGAGCTTTATATACCCTGCTTTGGTGTAGTTTCGTGGCAAAAAAACACTTTCAACCGAAGCGAAAACTACTATCACTCATTTGTTAATCTAAAATTACATAAATATTTCAATCTAGTATAAAAAGCTAAACTTTACATCATCATTTCTTCGATTTTTTTCCCTTACTGGACTTTCTTTTTTCTTTTGCTAAAATCTTCATTTCACTATCGTAAATGTCCGTTGATGACTCTTGGGCTTTTCTCTTACTGCCCTTTTTCAGACTGACGGTTGAGGTATTTTTTATGGCACGGCCTATAGCTTTCTTATCGCCACTCCAATCGGCAACATCTGTTATTTTGTATTTATCTAGGTTCAAATTGTTAATTAATTCTTTTTGCTTTTCTTTACGAGCTCTGATTGCGTCCAAGGCTTCAGTACCGGCAGCCTCTAGATCTGCCTCTAATTCTCTCTCCATTTCTTCAACATCGTTGATGGTGGTGACTTCCTCGCCATTCATTTCTTTAAGCTCATCATCGATAATATCAGGCATATCTTCTGCAATGGATTCTTTGATAAGGGAACGGAAAAACTGAGAGACTTTGCGAATGATTTTTGCAAACATGGCAAGAGACTGGTTCGTTTCAATGTTCAACTCTTTAGAGATGCTTTCCAAACCTTTGTGCTGTAAGCCTATGGATAGCAAAATTGCACTCTGGACGTGGGAAAGAGCGATCTGATTCCTGATTTCGTCGTTGAAATATTGCAATGCAATATAAGGCAACAAATCAAGGATGACATGATAATCTACCAAATTGTTCGAGTAAGATTCCAAACGCTTCAGATCAAATGGAGACAAAACTTTGTCTAATTCAGATTTATTGAATTCGTAAGCAGGTTTGTCATCACCATCAATCCTGGATGATTCTAACAAACTTAAGGCTTGGACTGCAGGAAAATCTCTAAAGCTGTAGCTTAGCAAGTTTATGAACCTTTTATGGAAATCTTTTGTAAAAGCTTTTAACCATTTTTCATCGCGGTTTTCTAAAGTCTTCAGCATGACACAAGTGTGTTCACCTGTCAAATCGTTTGCAGTTTGTCTCAAATAAACTGGAGCATAGCCATTGTGACGCCAGAACTTATGCAACTGTTGGGTCAATCCATAAGAGACACCCAAGTAATGCAAATAGTAAGGGCTTTTATGTGCTAGATTGACAAACAAAGGAGGGAGCATGTCCTCTTTACGTGGCTTGATATCCTCACGTAATGAACCATCTGCTTTTTCCAGCTCTGCATCGGTCAAACGGTTAATTGAAAACTTATCCTCTCTGGATAGATTCGAATTTTCTTCAAGAGAGGCAAACTTGCCCTCGAAGTAATCTGTCAAGAGTTCGATTGCTCTAGATCCGTACCCCATTTTAGTATAGTCTGGATGAGTTGCGATACGAACAATTCTGGCGCCTGACAAGCTTGCAAAGTCATCATCTTGGAATTGTTGAGAGACTAACCATGGAATGAGATCACCACCTGCACGAATTCCACGACTCAAACTACTACGGATACTGTCCTTTGAAATCTCACCTTCTAGTGCTATTTGGACGACACAGAGGGGAATAGGAATGGATGCATCTTTACCGACATCTGGACCAAAAAGTGCATATAGTTGATGTGCTGGGGCGTCTGACATCAATTGCAAATCGTTCGGAGAGTTCTTATAATGCGATGAAACAAAAAGAGCCATCATGCGTTGAAGGAAAGCCTCTGAGACAGGATCATAGGAGAATAATGTATCACGATTGATGTAATATAGGGAGCATTCTGACGGATGAGGGCATCCTCTGGTTGCATACTTGGTGTGTTTTGGGAGTTTAGCATCGAGACACAAGAGCTTGTTCAACCACGACTCAACAGCATCTCCCGGTGCATATCTGATTGGTTCATCCAAAGTCACCTCAACAAGAGAACGAGAGATGATATGAATGGAGTCAATGTCTTTGTTATCGTTGGATTCATCTCTTGAGACGATTTGAGTCTGCGTGTTGTCTTTGATGATATTTTTCGATTGAGTTCTCAACTGCTGGATCAACTTCAACGAGAGAGAACGGCCTGTACCTTCATAACCGTTGATGGTAGACGCCATGAAGACCAAGTAAGGGCCCAAGAGCTTTTTTACAAGAGGAAGAGGAATTGCAGCAGCTTCATCGATGATCAGGAGTTCTGCCTGCCCTAGCATTTGACTGTCGTTGGGGGAGATATATTGGATAGTTTGTCTGTGTCCTGCACGCTTGATGTCGACTCTGACAATCGCCTTGTTGAAGGAAGGATTGGTGGATTGGATGACGTCGTAGTCTTGATGTTCGACATAGTCCATTGCGTCGAAACCTTTGAATATGAATTCGAACAAAGTTTTCAAGTTCTCAGGAGAGGGGGAAGTGACAAAAATGTTGGAGTAGTCCTGGGCCACAGCTGCAGCAATAGCGATACCCAAGGAAGCGGATTTACCTCTACCTCTCCCTGCAGTCAAGGCGACCGTGGAGTTCAAAGTTTTCTCGGCGATAGCGTCGATGAAACGTAGGATGGCTTCTGCTTGGTTAACAGTTTTGGCCAATGCAACCAAGGAGCCTGCTGGCTGGGTGTCTGCAAGTCCCTCTTTCAATTCTTTCAACTCCTGGTCCCTAGGGGAAACCTCATCTTCGTCCTTTGGAGGCAAACGCTTGACGTGTCTCGCACCTGAGATTGGCAAGACGTTCAACTGGTCGTCGACAATAAGACAATTCTTACAGTCCGCAAGAGAAAGTAGGAAACGCTCGTTGAATCTAGCAACAACATCGTTGTGTGCCTCGGTTCTATATCTGGAGTGGACGTCCATGGTCATGGTGTAGAGCTGTTTCAAGGACTTCATCGATTTGAGCAACATGACGACCAACCCGCCACCCTCGACGGTTTCGATGGTACGTGCCATCAAATTAGGAGTCAACCCGTCGAAGTCCTGCAAAACCAGCATACCGTAGGTGTTACCAAGGATCTTCTCCGTCTCCTTGTAGTAGACGTATCTGATCTGTTGGTTAGATAAGAATGCTTCGAAAGGGTCAAGGTCGTTGGCCTCTCTCGTACCACGCTTCACGTCCTTCCTGATCTTTTTCTCTCTGTTGAGTCTGTTCGACGTGAATCCCAAAAGCTTCTTCTTGTATGCCCACAAAATGGACTTGTTCATCTTCAAGTTTGCATTCATCATTAAATAGTGGAGGTTCGGGATCTGGTTTCTCGATTTGTCACCGACCATTATAATGAAGGATCTCTCCCTGGTGTCTACCCCATTCCGGATAAGGGAGGGGATCCGGGAATCAAGGACCTTCTTCTTGTTTGTGTTGTTGATATTCGAAGCCATGTCTGACGAGCCGGAAGAGAACCACACTGATCTACTACCAAAGACCAAAACTCTACCAAATAAACAAAAATTTTCAAATAGTGAAAAGTTACAAAAGCAGAAAGAAAAAGCAGAAGAGGAGAAAAAAATGTTGAGGCTGTGCAGCCAGATTATTATTTTTTTTTTCTTCCGAAATGACACTGCGCTTACGTAAACACCTTGGACGTGCGTCGAGGCGAGTAAAAATAGAAACTCGCCAGAGGTGGTGGAGGCTGGGAGGACAGAAACGAATGTTCAGGAAAGGTCTATAAAAAGGGTTACAAACAGGAAAAAAACATAGCACATATGGTGGTGATGACAGTGGAAGTAGAGAGACACGAAAGAGTAGTGTGTATAGCAGGCTGCCGGGATATAATTGTACATAGACGGGCTGTGCCCGGAAGCGAGAGTTAGTAAAGTGTTGCGGGCAGAGAAAGACAGATCTCCAGGTGCATGAGGCTCTTCTGGTCAGAGCAGGATCACTGCGGCGGCCATCAAGGCTGCCCCGGCAAGGTAGTAGTCGTGGTTGACCTCATGGGCAAAGCCTGCGGCGGCGGAGTAAGTCGACGGGGTGAGCGGCAGCGAGTCTGAGTTTGTGTTGGCAGCAATGGCTGTGCTAAATACGGTCGACGAGACCAGGAGGAGGAGATGCACGAGGCCAAAACGCTGCATGGTTTCCAAGGCTGTCAGGGCAGGAGCTTGTGTGCACTGTAAGGAGGAAGGGAGCAAAGAGAGGAAGCAAGAACAGGAGCAAGAACAGGAGGGAGCTGAGTAAAGCAGAGAAAACAGCACGACCAGACAGGGAACGGGAACGCACACAAGTACGAGACCGTCGGACAATCGAACGGACGGCCCTCTGTCTTGCCCGTCCTGCCTCCCTCATCGACGGCCCGATAGCAGGACCTTCCCCCCATGGCGGCTTACTGCCAACTCCGGCGGCGAGCCGTCCTGGCGCGGGCAGATAAGCGGGCGCCTGCGTCGGTCGACGCTGCGGCCTTGAGAATAGGCGGGCCAGGACGACACCCGGTGTTTACAGAGAGGCCACAAGGGCAGCGGACGAAGGGCTTCTAGACGGGGGGTAGGACGACCAGGAGGACTTGCTCCAGGCAGAACAGCCACAAGTTCATCCACGAGGACCGGTGAGACTCTCCCTGGACCCAGCAGCGTCCCCGCTTCTCCGCTCGACACCACCTCTGGCCGTCTTGCGTGCCATGTCTCCCACATACAGAAAGGACGCTAAGGGCGACCACGGTATTGGCGCCGCCTGCGGCCCCGCTGTGGGCTTTGCAAGCGACAGTTCCCTCTCTAACAGACGCTACAGCAACAGTAACACGAGTGCAGGCGCAGGCGGACCTCACGCCGACGCCAGCTTGGCTAGCATGAAGAAATCGGGCTCGAGGAACAGATCATCGAAGGCGCATTCGAAACGCAACGCACGGTCGAAGAACGGCAGTTCCAGCAGCATCAACGGTGACACCGGCAATATCAGCAGACACCAGCTTGTCGATGAATCTGAGGATCTGCTTTCGATCATCAAGTCGTCGAAGAAAGGTATGGACATCAGCCATCTACTGACGTACAACTACTCGAAGGATTCGAGTAGCCAGTACGACGACGAAGGGTACAAGGACAGCAAGCCCCGGCAACAGAAGAACAGGAGCAAGAAGAGGTCCACAGGCTCGGACATACATTTGACCGGCCTGAGCTACATCAACGCAAACTACAAGTTCATCTTGAGAAACGACGGCGATTACAAGCCGCAGCTTTTGGACCCAAACCTCCCGCTCAACGTCACCGACATTGTGCGTGTCGCCGTGAGGCAGAACGACTACCACTGTTCCATCTGTATGGGCGACGAGTTCGTCGCCCCGAGAATGACGAAGTGCGGCCACATCTTCTGCTACCCCTGTCTTCTCAGTATGTTCGACAACGTCAAGCACGACAAGACGAAGACTTCCATCGGCAACTTCCACAACCCGTCGATCTTCTGCCCCTTGTGCTCCGAGGTAATCAAAGAGAAGTTTCTCTTGTTGCCCGTCCTCGTCGAATCTGTGGACGGCTCAGCCTGCAAGATCGAACCCAACACAGACATAAATATCACCCTTATGCATAGAGGCCACTCGAAAATATACTCCCAGCCAGTGTCAAACTTCTACCAGTTCAAGGGCTTCAACGGCAGTATTCCATGGATCAGCAGAAACTGCACGCCGCTGAACTACAAGCAGTACTCCCCCTACATTTCGAACACGCGGTTGATGATGTGCGATTTCGATTTCATCAAAGCATGTTACCAGAAGGAAATCGACGACTTAATGACGCAGAAACTCCTCGATTACGAAATGTATGGTGATGCAGGCACATTTTACGATCTTGCTGTCGACAGAATCAGGGAAAGCATTAATTCTTCCTCTGCTTTGGGCTCTATTGACAACGCTCCTCAGCAAGTCGATCAGAAAGACATAGAAACCCAACTGTCGAGTTTTTCACTCTCCAGAGCCTCTGGTACAAATTTACCCTCTTTTAAGGACAGTTTCTATTTTTATGAATGCAACGTTAACTCCCACATACATTACTTTCTCTCACCGTTGGATGTGCAAGTCATCAATTCTCTATTCAAGCTCCCTGATTTAAGGAAACTAGACACTGAAAATCTGGTAGGAAATCCAGCCTATAATATGCCGCTGAGTTTGAAAGTCTATCTTGAAAACATCAATTCCGACGAGGGCAAGATTACTCCTGAACTCGTCAGCAAATACCCATTTTTGGGGAACTTACCATATGGTGCCGAACTCGGCTTTTTGGAGATCGATTGGTCAAAGTTTGACGCCTCTTTCATCCCCATAGATGAGAGCATGATCGACGAAAACCTGGCTGACACGCAGAAGAAGTGGGCCAAATATCCTGTTCAGATTCCACACTATATACAGAAACAATTGCACAATAGAACACGAGATATCAACAACAAACGAGTGTATGAAGAACGTGCTCGTGTGCGTGGTGAGCTGAGAAGAGAGAAGGAAACGTTGAAGATCTTTTCCGAGAACAATGATCGCATACCAACACAAGATAAAGACAATGATTACATTGATTTCTCAAATTCTAATAGAAGGAACAAAAACCAGTTCGTGCACATCGACGCAATTGACAACATGCCTTTCTTGAAGGGAACATCAAATAGTTTTGGCCTGTTGGCAACCGACAGCGACGAAAATATCAGCTCTCATGAAAACGGTACTGAAGGCAGTACCTCAACTTCAGCTTTCACAATGACAACGAAAAAATCAGTTTGGGGCACACACGTCCCCGTCGTTATCGATCCCGAAGAAGAGGCGCTTCGTGAGGAGGAGACGCGGCAGTTTGAAGAGATGTTACGCAAAGCCAAGGATCAAGCGGTGGAATCAAATTCAGGAAAGGGTAAAAAGGGAAAGAAGGGAAAGAGGGTGAAGATGGTCCCCCTACCTTTATGACCAAAGTAATGATGTTGTTAAGAACGTAAAAAATGCTAAAGACTTCAAAAAATATCCCACTTTATAGAAAAAACCCAACTTTTTGACTTTCTTTTTATGAAACGTATTACGCCAGCATACTTATGAGCTTGTAATGTTTACTTGGCCTGGCTTCAACGATTTATTGTTGATGCCCTGCTTGAATTTCAGCATATTTATCCAGCATATAGAATTAAACGAATCGCTCATTGAGGTAGCGTCAATATCAAAAAATTCAAGTAACTGACTACAAAAATTTTCGATAAAAAGCTTCATCATATAGACAAAGACACTACAGTAACTAGGGCATAACTAATTTTTGCTTTCATAATGATAATAGCGAAATGTACTAGATATGAGATGAGTTGTTACAGACGAATAGGAACGAACGTTTTTCCAAAAAGACTACTTTCCAACTCCATTGTGCCAAACGCAAAACATGACAAAAAGAAGAGTTTTCATCAAAAAAAACCTCCTGAAAACAGAACACAATATACCTACGTGCAAGAATCAGCTCACTACCTGCTGAAAGAGTTGCAAAAGCTTGAGTTGATCTATGAATCCAGAAACAAGCAAGTCTCTGAAATCGTTCAGCAATTTTCGGAGGTTTTGAGATTATACGGGTTGGAGATTGTCAATACGCCACTCCCTGGAACCAAGCACCATCCGTATGACTACATTCACCTTTCCAAAATATTTGAAACACAAACTGTTGGGATTCTTCTCGATTCTCGTTCAGAAGACATCAATGATGCTCAAGTGGTAATCACTGATAAGACGAAGCCTGCGCAGCTTTTGTACTTGGTGGGTAACTTTACTAGGGAAAGAGGTTTCACCTTTTACTCTGCCATGATACTTGATACGGATAAGATAGGAAAAAATAGTGCTGATGTTCATCGTGCAATCTGCTCAGCAGAGGGATGGATTTATCGTGCCTTAAATAACTCTTACGAAAAAAAGCTAGAAATCAATCACCCCGAAGTTACTAAGTTTCTAGCTCTCCAATCTGCCGAAAATGACATGCCCGAGCTGGATGGAAGACTTTTGGTGGATGCCCTTCTGAACTACACTATTAGAGATCTTATGAGCGATAGTCAAGAAGACAGTGTAAAGCTCAACTCAATATTATCTCTCCTGGTATCGTACTGTCGAAATTCAGCTTATGGTAAATGGATTCGGGACCTCAAGTCGTTTGTCCAATCATAGCTTTCATGCAGAACAAATATTTGATGATTTATAGACCTTGTACAGATAAGTCCAACTGGTAACAATAAGCAATAAAGGAGTAATTGCGATAAAATTGTTTATTGATAATAGAGACCGAAAAAATAGTCTCGGCCATAATACTTGCAAGCGATATCTAAAAATTTGTGACACGTTATTTCTTTGACATTTCTGTACCTTTTTTTCATTAAGGACAAGGAGGATTTGAGCTTTTTAGAATCTGGCAGAAGACAAACAGCAATGAAGAAGGAGAAGACCAGCAAGATACCAGAGGTGTACACACTTCTCAGCGGCCCTTCACGCCCGTATGTACATACCGATATTCGTCAAATTCAATCGTGGCTTGGACTTTCATTCACGGAACGTGTCCACTTGGTCATTTTGACCCTTTTTGCAATATATAACAGAGTGTATCAAATTGGAACGCCTTCTAGTCCGTCATCTACAGAAAACACAGTTGTAACAATGATAAACAACTATATGAAAGGTGAATTTTTCATCGAATACAACCCACCTTTTGTTGGCTTATTTTATACAGCTATTGCGGGACTCTTTGGTTACGATACAGATTCCCTTGATCAATTCGCAATTGGTCTAGCTTATGAAAATTTTCCTTATTATCAATTAAGAATTGTGAGTGCATTTTTGGGCGCAATTTCAATTATATTTGCTTATAAAACTTTGAGATCAACAGGTGTTTCTCATCTTATATCGCTATTCGGGTCATTTTTGATGGCCATCGAAAACTCTTTGATCACTCAAGAAAGACTGATTTTAACAGATGGTGTTTACCTTTTTTTTATTTCTTTATTCATCTCAAATCAGAAAATTACACAGATCAAGGAGAAATTCAGCGTGAGCTGGTTCATTCACCTTTTGGTTGCATCCTTATCGTTAGGTTTAGCTTTGAGTACTCACTGGACAGGTATATTTATTTTTGCTTATGCATTTGTATCACTTACTCTTGAATCCTGGACAATGGCAGAGGATATCCAAATAAGTTTCAACTATATGTGGGTGAACTTCATTGTGAAATTCTTCTCGTATCTCGTGATATCTCTATCGATCTACCTGGCTTTATTCAAGGTACATTTTGACCTGCTAACCAAGAATGGTCCAGACTATAACAAATTATCCCCTGGGTTCCAGCATTCCTTGGAAAACAACCATTTGAAGGATACGTTCTCAAGTGTCAATTACAACGCAGTGGTTATGTTCCGCCATTACAAAAGTGGGAAGTACTTACACTCCCATGACGATTATTACAGATCGTCCTACCATCAACAGATCACTCTGATTGAAAATTACGATGAGTACAATAATCTTTTCAAAATCGTTCGAGTGGATGGTGAATCAGAAGATGAATCACCATCATTGATCTTGGCACCTTGGCGTGTCAGAATAAAACATCAAAGCACAAACTCTTCTCTTGTGATTGACCCAGAACATAAGCCACCTTTGTCTGAACAAGAGTATAATTTCCAAGTTACAACAGATCACAATTTTGGAAAGAAAGGTGATGAGACTAAGAAGTACTCCTTCCAATTGCAAATGGCACATGATTATTGCAAGGCTGCTGACTCCAGGCATGCTTTGCGTGCTGTAGATTCAGTTTTTCAGATTTACAATGAGGAGAATAACTGTTACCTTTTAGGAACTCCACTTATTTTGCACGAGGGATACGCCGAAGGTCAAAATGAGGTGATTTGCATCAAAGAACCAAACTATGAGGCTTCCTTGTGGTTTATAGATTGGAATGACCACCCTGGATATGCACAGAACAAGAAGCGGGTAAACTTTGAGCCGATTAGTTTCTGGCAAAAACTTTTAGAATTACATTTGTATGTCATCAAGAAGCTTTACATCGGAAATGGTTATACTGACGAGTATTCATCAACATCTGGTGACTGGATGCTCCTGAAAAAAGGTTTCACTCACTGGATTGACCACGATCAGCATCTTGTTATTTATCTACTTGGAAACTTCATCATTTATTACTTGATAGTCGGCTCAATTGGTATTTACGGAATATACAAAGTTTGTCAAGTTTTGACTTTCAATCCATACAAAGCATCCACATCGCTTGACACATCGACGTACAAGTACGATCAAAAGACATTCGAATATCTTATTTTATATTTTTTGTTGCTACTCCCGTTATCTTTCGTTAAAGTTGACATCCAATTGTTCAACTACTTACCTGCACTTTTTGTCGGTATTCTAGTTCTAAGCCAACTATTCCAGTGGGGATATGATAAGATTCCCAAGATCACCTTGGGGATCATTCTGTTCTTCTCCTGTCTCTCATTTCTTGCATATCAAAAGTTCTCCCCTCTCATTTATGGAATGCCATGGACACAAGAAAAGTGCCTGAGAATGATGGCATCTCCAGATTGGGATCGTACTTTGTGCGGTGCGTATTTGAGCTCAGAGTAGGCTCGAGGATTTGACCGCTGCTCCCCTTTTCTATGCTTGAGGAGACCCTGATGTTTGTCTACCTCTCTCTGATTCTTTGATATATATTTATTATATACTTGTTTACTTTAGGCAATAAATTTGTAACAAGCAGTTGCTACCTATAAAATAGTAACCTACGAATTAACCATTTTGCTATCTAGAAATTTTGCAGCTTTCTTTTACTACTAATTAGAGCATTTCATAGTATGTTTGCAGTACACTCTGCTAAACAACTCCAGAAGATACCAGAAGATCATGGTAGATACCATACCAACTCACCTAAGCACCAAGAGATTAATAACTACAGATTTGTAGATTGTATTGGGCGTGGGAATTTCGGCGATGTTTACAAAGCTTACGATCTACGCCTGCAAAAGAATGTAGCAATCAAGGCAATCAATATTGAACATAGTGATGACGAAATTCCCGTGTTATTACAGGAAATAAACCTTCTCCGGTCTTTAAGACACCCTAACATCACGAATTGGTACAAGACATTCATCATCGATGTGACAATGTTCATTGTGATGGAGTACTGTAGTGAGGGCAGCTGTTCCGATTTGCTCAAATTCAACAGAAATGGGCTCGAAGAGAGCGTTTTGTCGTACATAATGAAAAATGTTCTTGAAGGCCTCAAATATTTACACAGCTTGAACATCATCCATAGGGACATCAAAGCAGCCAACATCTTGATTGCAAAGGGCAATATAATTAAGTTGGCTGATTTCGGAGTCAGCGGACAGCTGAACGGCAATACAGGACGAAAGACATTCGTAGGCACACCGTACTGGATGGCACCAGAGATTGTAACAGACTGTAAGTCCCTAAAGAAGGATCGTGAAAATCTTGAAAGAAGATTGATCGAAAACGGACTCGGAAAAAGAACCCTATACAAGTTATGGCGCAAGAAGATCCAGCAGGACAATATCAACGAGAATTACAAGATCATGAACCAAGAAAGTATTGGGAAAGACAGTAAAATAAAGGTTGACAATGAGCTAATTGAAGATTTGGATGATGTTGAATACGACGAAAAGGTCGATATCTGGTCTTTAGGTATCACCTTGATCGAGCTTGGAACTGGAAAGGTCCCGAACAACGACAAGGAACCCTTGAAAGCTCTTTTCGAGATCCCCAAAATGGAGCCACCTCGTGTACCAAAGAGCTCCAGCTACTACATGAAGGAATTTGCTGTTGCATGTTTGTGTAAGGACCCGGTGATGCGTCCTAGTGCCGCCGAGCTTTTGAGGTTCAAGTTCATTAACAAAAACAAACTGAAAGCTAACGCGTTATCTGTGTTGTCGGGCCACAGCAATAAGATCAAGAAGAAGAGGCCGAAGTTCGAGTTGAACATGGAAAGTGTCAATTACGGTCCGGAACTAGACTGGGATTTGAGCGCCGAAAAGTTCGACAACGTTTCCAGTTTCTACGAGCAACCCAACGTCAACATCGAAACAGTTTCAACCGACTCATCCAGCCTGGTGGGCTCTGAAATCGAGGACTATGGGGAGGAGGTTAGGAAAGGCCACGAGGCCGCTGCAGCCGTTGCCGCTGTTGCTGCAGCAGATGCTGAGGACGAGGATGAGGAAAGTTCCGACGACGACGACGACGAGGAAAACACGTTTGCCAATTCCTTCTTCGGCAACAACCCGCCTCCGGCGAGACAGACTGCTGACACGTCGCCTCTTGTCGGCGGCAACGGTGGCCATGGTTCCGCCGACGACTTCTACTACGAGGGCAGCGGCCACGCTGCCATCAGCAGTGAGAAGATCCGCAAAATCATCAAGAACGCCAACGAAAACCTCTACCAGGAGCATGATCAGCTCGAGTACGCCAAGCAGCAGAACAAGCATGGCCTGCCCGACGAACCTGCCGACGGGGCCCGGGAGTTGCTGCTCAAGCAGACGCTGGCCTGCCTGGGCCTGCTCCAGAAGGCTCTTATCGACCTCCGACACTGCAACGAGGGTCTGGCCGGTGAGATCTGTCGGAGGCTCGGCGAGGCGAGCGCTCTGTAGCCGGCCTGCCCCGCGGCAAGCCTGGGCGGTGAGCCCCTCGGCAGGGCGGTCAGCGGCAGGGACGGGCAGGGCAGCCAGAGAGGGCGCTATAAAGGGAAGGGTCACCGCTATCTACTGCGGGAGGGCGTGAGGGCAGGTCTGTAGATACGGTACGCCGAGAAGTGTTATAGACAACGCAGTTCTAGATAGTTACTCTGAAGAGAATAAGCAAATAGCAGAATGCATGCTAGAGACTGGTTGTTGGCTTTAATTGGGGTGTTTCTTCCCTTCCTCCCTGTGGCAATCAAGCGGGGCGTTTGTTCGGCAGACTTTTGGATCAACATCGCCTTGTGTTTGCTCGGGTTCATTCCGGCGTTGATCCACTGCTGGTACATCATCTCATGCTACCCGTACGAGTCTTCGAGCTCGTATGCAGGTGTGACCATCCCCGGGCGTGAACAGCATGGGTACGGCTCGGTGACCGTCTAGCGGGTCCGTGAGGTTCGGGGTTGGGCATTGCCTGGCGGTCAGGCATGTCCGTGTACTACACACGTGAGTCGAGCCGGAAGGCCTTTGGACGTTGGCTTTCTTATATAGCTGACACGCTTCGATATATGATAGTATAATATAATCACTTACAGTTGTAAAAAAAATAACGTGCCCGGTGGCAAGGGACAGTAGGGCATAGGCCAAAACGATGAGCCCACTTTTCACTTTCTATATGCGATGAGCCTGTCTCTTCTTCTGCGTCTTTGCTGTTTGGGTCGTAGGACAGGAGATGGTGTGCGTCTACGCAAGAAGAGGCGATGAGTGTCTGCTGGAGGCACGTCTGTCGGTGGAACTCGACCCGAGCGGAGACTCCACGTCACAGAGAGATAGTAACCCTTCTGCAACGAACACAGCGTATCTGCCGCCATTTAGTAAGCCTCTAACAGTACGAACAAACCCGACCGTTATCTAGCATACCCCCCATTTCTACGCATGTGACGAATCCTAACAGCCCTGCCAGATATCGATAGCACTCGTTTTTGACGGAATCTTAATCTGTCCGGAAAACACACCCAACCTTTTCAACACGTTGAGAAAGATGATGGAGGCATCGAACATCTGGGACAGCTTGATGTACCGCAGAATTGTCTCCAGCGGCAGCAAAGACGCAAACATGACTTTTCTGCTCAGCCTCTACGACGAACTCTTCGACGTGACTTCGATCAACGACCTGTTGTTCTCCTCGGCAGAGCAAATCAACTTGAACAACCTTAAAACGGTGACAGTCAGCTCCGCAAGCATCGAGGTACGTATGCAGAACAACGACGGGTTTAAGAAGGCGTGGATACTAGGCGGTTCCATTGAGGACTTGAACTTTATCTTTTTCCAGTGCTTTCTCAAACTAGAATCGCATCTGCCGTTGATCTTCAACTACATATCCCGGTCGACGTACCTAGCAACCAAGGACGTGATTCCGCCCATCGTTTCGTCGTGCTTGAAGAGCAATGAGACCTACATGATCGAGCAGAGAAGCATTCTCGCCGGAATCATCAAGTCCCTTTGCCACTGTCCCACGTGGGCCGAAGCTGTCCATTCGTGGCACCATTCGAAGTTGAAACGGGAGCTCTCCAAGGAGGACGGGTTTACCATTACCTGGTTCTACCCCTACGATGATGCTGCCAATCATGCTTCTTTATAATCATATTTCAACTTTTCTAGTTCGTCTATGGCCTGGCCTATCTGGCTGTTGTCTGTATGCAAGTCAAGAATACAGCTACCAAATAGTATTGGGAGGACGTAGATGAGGTCCGCCCTTGTGTTGTACCGAAACCACACAAACTTGACAACTGTCACTGCCGAATATAGCACCATGTTGAAGATGAGGAAACGGATGTTGAGCGTGATCGGTAGATGCACCGAGTCCACCTGGTAGACCGTGGAGTATGCGAGGATCGACGGAGAGAAGAGCGTGATGCATGCAAGGGCGCTGAACGTGACATTGGACCCCTTCCTGTAGTATGGAATGGTGACAAGGACCATATTGATCACAAGCAGCAAGAATAGATACCCTCTGAAGAACAGTTTCGCTCGTTCCGAATGTGTGAAGCTGGCCTTCTGTTTCAACACGGCGATAATATCTTCCTGCTTCACGGTGTCGATCGGGAACGGGTCGTCCTCCGAGTCTATCCTCAAGTCCCGGTACTTCTCTTGCTGTACCTTTCTTAGGCGTGGCATTTGCTTATCGACTGGCCTCTTTCGAAAGAGCCAAATTGCTAGGAATAAGTACCGCTGACACGAAAACCAAAGGTCTGTCGGGAGAACTCTTTTTTCGTGTGATAGGATGAGATAGACAACAGAGAGTTGCCAGAATATTTCTCATTTCGACCTACGCTGCTTATCAGTCGTTTCTCCCGACGAGAGTGACTAGACAGACTTCCCCTGTCTACAATTTTATCACTTCTCGGCACGCGCTACGCCGTCGGGGAGCAGAGAGAGAGACATGTTTTAGTTTATTGACTTTCTTTCGACATGACACGTTCTTAGACACGCCGACAGGGCAGTTCACAAGAAGAAGTTCCTCCTGGAACAGGTCAATTGTGTCTTGTGGGATTCTGCAACAAGGTTTCCACCCGTTTCGATGTTCGACGCACTGGCGAGCGATCCAGCAGAGCCCCCTACACGCGTGACCGTGTCTGAGAGACCCGGCTGCGTCACTACAGACCACTCATCGAGAACATCGTCGCATGGCGGACGTGTGTCGGATGTGACCATTGCAAGGTACATGGAACAATACCCCATGGGGAACTCTTCATCGTGTCAAGAGCGACTTTGTGGACGGCTCTGCGCCCCGGCTGGCCCGTCCTCGGATCATGTCTGCCACCCGGCCCAATGCACCCATCCTGACGCCTGTTCGTTGTTCACCGTCCGGCTGCCATAGCTTTCCGCTAGAGAGCCCGACGGCGTCCAACCAAGGTGTCAGTGTTTTTACGGTCAACACCTCGCTCCTAGTTCTAACCAACACCTTCTGATTATCCAGGTGCCCTTGTGGGTTGTTTCGTCGTGTGAGGACCGTCGTCTCTGCTTACAGAGACGACGGTTATTTCCACATCCAGGTCGTGGCGTCGGTCCCCGGGACGTGGAACCGACCCTTGTGGGTCTCACAGAAGGAGCTGCCTGCAACATTGCAATGTTGCAGGCTGCTCACATCGTTTGAACAGACCCTGCCACCGTGACCCGGCTCGATGTGCGGTTGTCACTCCCTGCGCACGATAGCAACTGCAGGGCATGAATCCCCCTTCTTCTACCCCCTCCTACGCTTCCAGAAGACTGCTCACGTCGTCTTTTCTTTGGTGCCGACCGGCAGGTAGTCCGGGGGAACCCTGGACCAGTCATATGGGAGCAGAGCGTTTGTCGCACGAAGTCTGTGTTCTGCCTTGGGCTTGCCGATGGTGGGATCTGAACACACGTCTCTGCCACGCAGACAGTCGGACACATGGAGCCCTCCCCGGGTCTCCTCCCAGCCGGCTCTACAGCGTGTGCCGCCCTGCACTCGGACCCTCTGCCGCCCACACCACACGACGAATGCCACAGTGCTACCCCCCAGGAGGAGCAGAGGTCCGTTGCAGACATGCTGTTGGTGAACCCCCGAAGTAGGACCATCCCAGATGCCTGGGCCGGCGTCAGCCGGCCCTAGCCGAGCAGGATCGGCTCAATGCCCTCTCCACAGGTCTTCTGTGCCTGTGCGGCATGTCGAACCGGGAGTGATGACCCACACAGGTCTGCAGCCACGGAACCGTGCCCTCCAGGGGACCGCCGCCGCCGTGTTGGGCCAGTCGAGACTGTCTGCAGGCACGGGGGCCCTGCTGTGCTGTGCTGTTGCTGTCTCTGCCCGAAGGCCGACACGACGGGTCTTTCCCTGAACCCCCCCCCGCAAGCGAAACGAGCGCCGCCACCCCGGCCGCCTGCAGAACCCACGGGCCACCCTCTGGCCTCTTTTCCGTACGTACCCCAGCCCCAGTGCCGGCCCTAACCGACCCCCTTCACCGACCCCGATACTAACACCCCGTCTCTTCTCCGACCGTTATCTTCCCGCCCCTCTTTATCTCCTCGACGCCAACGGCCGTCCCGATGCGGCAAGAGCCCGCGAGTGACTCACGGTGGAGAAAAAGAGAGAGAGCACGAGGAGACGACGAGAGCACCCGAGGGGTATAAGAGCCACGGTGTTTGTGCGATGTGCTGAGTCTGTGGCGGAGAGACAGTGTGCTGGCGGCCAGGGCAGAGATAGCAGCAGCAGCAGCAGCAGCAGCACAGCACAACATACAGACATGGTCAAGGACTTATCGCACCTCCTCTCCGAAGAATCCAAGGGCAGAAAGCCCTCCCCCTTGAAGTCTGCCTTCAAGTACTACGGCAAGGACGACATCGTCTTTCTTGGCGGTGGTTTACCCCTCGCAGACTACTTCCCATGGGAGAAGATTGTTGCGTACTCGCCAGAGCCTCCTTTCGAAGATGGTATCGGCGCCCAGCCCTCCGTGACGGGCAAGGCAACCATCTCCGAGGTGCATAAGCACAAGGTGGAGGAGTTCGACATCCCTTTGGCCAGATCGCTTCAATACGGCCACACGCAGGGAAACCCTGAGCTCGTCGACTTCCTCAAGGAACACACGAAGATGATACACAACGTTCCTTACGAGGAGTGGGACCTCTGTTTGACGGTCGGTAACACTCAGTCGTGGGAGGCCTGCATCAGGAGCTTCTGTAACCCAGGCGACTCCATCCTCATCGAGGAGTACACCTTCCCTTCTGCCGTGGAGACGGCCAGAAACTTGGGCGTCAACTTTGTCCCAGTGAAGATGGACGCTTTCGGTATTGTCCCTTCGTCGCTCGCCTTCATTCTAGAGAAGTGGGACAAATCTAAGCCGATCCCAAAGCTCTTGTACACCATCTGTACGGGCCAGAACCCAACGGGCTCCTCATTGGACTTTTCCAGAAGAAAGGAGATCTACGAACTTGCCTGTAAATATGACTTTGTCATTGTCGAGGACGAGCCATACTACTTCCTCCAGATGACCGAGTACCAGCAGGGCAAGGAGGAGACGATCGAGACCCCATCCCACGAGGCCTTCTTGAAGGCCCTTGTCAAATCCTTCATTTCCCTCGACACCGAGGGAAGAGTTCTGCGTTTGGACTCCTTCTCCAAGGTGTTGGCGCCAGGTACTAGAATCGGCTGGATCGTCGGACAATCTGCCCTTTTGGAGAGATTCGTCCGCTTACACGAGGTCTCCATCCAGGCACCATCCGGGTTCTCCCAGTCCATCGTCCAGGCCTTGTTGGGCAGATGGGGCCAGTCCGGTTACGTCGACTGGTTGATCGCCTTGAGAAAAGAGTACTCTATCAAGAGAGACTTTACCATGAGATGTTTGGAGAAATACATGCCCTCCGAAGTCGTCTCTTGGACCCCTCCTATCGCCGGTATGTTTTTCACCATTGTGCTTGATGCTTCGAAGCATCCAGACTTTGCCACGAAGTTCGGCAAGGACCCATTGAAGGTCCAAGAGGCAGTCTACGAACAAGGGTTGAAAGACGGCTGCTTGATGATCCCAGGCTCCTGGTTCGAGGCTCCAAACAAGGAGCAGACCTCCTCCACTACCTTCTTCTATAGAGGTACCTACGCCGCCGTGCCACTAGAAACATTAGGTGTTGGCTTGGAAAGATTTGCCAAAGCCATCAAGTCCGAATTCGGTTTGTAATTACAGTTTGTCTAAAAATCTCTGTTCTAGAATTTAATAGAAAAGAATGAATTCCCCCACTTTTTCTTAACCTTTTTGACCTTTTCAACTTTTGTGATTTTATATTAAGGATTTAACTATACAAAACAAGTTATTTAGATTTGGGTAACCTTGAGGGTTGGTGGCAAAGCTTGGACAAGCTTCTTGGCCTTACCTTCGTCGTTGACGATCAAAGTGTACAAATTCTTGGAACCTCTGACCTTGAACTTGGTTTGGTTGACCTTCTTACCGTTAGACTTCACTAGGGTGTGTGACTTGATGGTGGCGGTCTTAACGTCAGATCTTCTTGCTAATTCGACGAATTGCTTGATGTCAGTGATTTCTCTCTGAATTAAATAATTGTGTTTTTGAAATGAGATTAAATCTCAGCATGAATCTGTTGTTAGTATTTTCCTTGAGATAGGTACTGGTATAGAAGGAGGTTTAGAAGAGTGGTGAGTTGAAGTTGGTTTAGAGGTCTTTCCCAAAAGTTGGTGATTGAGCATCTTAAATTTCATAAAACGGATAGATAAGCTTTTAATTTGCATTGAAACTGAACCCAGTATAGAAAAAACCTCTGCTCAGATAATCAAAACTTGTGACAATCTGTACGAAACGCTCATTTTATTCATTTCAGCTGATTAGCATTATTTTCCCTGGTTTCCCTGGTTTCCCTTCATTTTCCTATCATGCCGACTTTCATTCTTCCTTTCTCCTCTCTCTGACCTCCCGTAATGCTGGCGTCGATTGTAGTACTTACAGCCATTTTGATATGTGTAAATTCGGTTGTCTTTTCGAAGCTTTCCTTCGAACGTGTACCTCCCGCCACGTCTCTTCCATGATATGTAACAATATCGGTGTGAAAATTCTAGTGAACTGTGTCAGTGTAAGGGAGAGCACAGCGCACGGAAAGGGCTCGCGACAGGGGACGTTTGTGCGTGGAGGGATATTGAGGGCTTGAAACCCTCATCAGAAACACGTGATAAATGGCATTTTTTTTCCGGTTTGTTTCGGGCATGAATGTGACATTTTGCGGAGGCTTGAAGGCGTTTCCGATTCTTTTACTTCTACCATGAGAAGGTGTAAAAAGCGGTCAGATATATCAACGAGCAATGTTTAAGAAGAGAATTTTGAAGAAAAGCTCATCCAAAAGAGTGAAAGACGAAGAGGAAAATTTGAACGATACCGGAGCCGTCTGCGAACTCACGCTGGATTCCAAGGTGAAGTCCGAGATCGACGAAGAACATTCAGAGATAGAGCAAGGAGAATTGAAGGAGAGAACAGATAATAGTGCTAAGGATACAAAGCTGGAAAATGAAACGTCGCCCAAGAAAGCAGATTTCGAACCAGACACAATGGTCGAAGAACAGTATCATCAACTAAAGAAGAACGAGAAGATCTTGTCGGAGTCGAAGAACACGCAAAAACGTGACAAATATGGTGACAAGATCTATACCGGAATGATCTCACATAAGTCAAGAAAAGACGAGTTAGTGAAGCCGTCAAGCACACATGTCCGTCAGAATTACATAATGGACTACCAGGCTGACGTTTGCAAAGATTTCTTGAAAAATGGATATTGTGGTTTTGGAGATACATGCAAGTTTTTACACTACAGGGAAGAATTTAAAAAGGTGGAGACTCCAGAGCTGAAGGAGTGGGAAGTTGCTGCTAAGAGGCGCAAGAAGTTCTGAGTTTGGAAGTTAGGGACTTTCTAATTGTCGTCTATTAATTATACACATTAACACTTTTCTAGTTTTCTATTAATACATTCCGCAACGCATTTATTTATAGATTTCCAGTTTTCGTAGATCGTTTGTATCGTGGCTTCTGTATTTCCTTTGGCTTGAGCAACGATAGCCGGCTTAACTTGTTTACAAGAATCGTTGTCTCTCAAATATGCACCTTTCTCTTTGTTCTCGTCCTCTTTAACTTTTTCTTTATCTTTGGAGTCTTTGACATCTGTGTACTTTTTGTTCTTGATCAATCTCTTTGTCGTGAACTTTAAAATTTGATCGGTTTCGCTTATTGTCGCTATTTCCGCCTCCAATTTTGGGATTGGTAGTATATCTATATACCAACTGTCTAACACCTCGATCCACGACTCCAGATGAGGATCAAAGGAATAAATGCAGTTGCGCTTTCCATCGTTAATTATCACAATCGGACATCCGTTAGGCTTCATATAAAGATGTGTGATCTTGGCACTGATTTCAATTTTCTTCTTGCTCTCGGTAGCCATGGAATGTGAGTTCAAAACGGGCGCTAGACTGGCTCCGTCAATTATGGACTTGCCTGAGATCTGAGAATCGTGAAATATGGAAAACTTCCAAGAGTAAACCAATGCATTCGCACAAACACACATGATGTAGGAATTGTTGCACACAAGTTTGACAACGTTAGAGCCTAATTCTATAGACCCACAGAGTTGTCTACCGGTTGTCGAAAGTATTAAGACTCGTCCATTTTCAGTGCAAAAACACCAGTATGAAATTCCATCAAAAGAAGATTCGGCAACACAAGTGATTCTCTCGGTAATAAACAGCTCCCAGTCATCTATTGATTTTGTTTCACTATTGGTGGATTTAGCAAGAATGTGAGAAACCGCGTCAAACTCATTCCAACTGTTTTCCATCTCTGTGTCATCGTTGTGATCCAGGTACTTGTGGACATGTTCATTCTCGTACCTTACTTCAACTACCTGTTCTTCTGGGGAATTATGGAGAAGTTTATTCTCAATTAGAACATTGTTGGAGCTGATGCTCGAATCACCATATGCAGTCAGCGGAGACACCAGAGTATCTTTGATCCAGTCCGGATAGAAAATTTTCCTTCTCTTATTCCAAGAGTTCGAGGAATCCGAATATGAGTTGACGTAGCTTTTTCTACCACCGTTGGAATGCTTGTTTGGTCCGCTGTTAGCTGATGATTTAGACTTACTGTTGCCTGAGGTGAACTTGCCTGGTTTATTCTGAGAGTGTAAAGGGTTATTATCCGTTTCTGCAATGTAGTCGATAGCTTTCTCCATACTTTCCAATTCCGTTTCATCGTTGACAATATTGGGACGTATAGAACTCGTCAACGTCGACAATCCGTGCCTTGGTAATGGTGGATATGGAAGTGACAATATCTTACTTAACTTTGATTTTTTCTCAAGGTTGAGATTTTTCAAAACTGCCGCCGTACTATCAGCAGTGACTGTACTTGCAGAAGTAAATGCTGTAGCAGCAGAAGAAGCTGAACCGTTTGTGTGTGTAGAAGAAGAAGAAATAGAAATCAAAGTGGGTGCAACCCGCTTTTTCCCAGATTTCGTTATGGTGATCTTTTGAGTTTTGGAAGAGAGCACATTTACTTTAGCCGGCAGCACAGTTGGAGTAGCCTCGACTGGCTTTGCAATAGTCGGTGCAATAGCAGGCACAGGCATCTTCTTGTTAGGATGTTTTTTCGATCGAGGGATGAGGACATTCATCACCTTTCGGCTTTCGTCGTTTGCAGGTGCATTGAGCTCAACATTGTTTCCTACGCTGCCTCCACCCATGAGCGTCTGCAGTCGATCTGGTTTAACTGTGTTGATATTACCGATAATACCACGCTTCTCAGCAAACTCCTCGAGTTTGAGCTGCTCGACGCTCTCGGGGAAGAACATGTCACGATCTTTACCGTATCTGATCAAGGCACGGTTGTTCTCCTCCCATGGAACGACATGACCCAACTCCTGCTCATCGAAAAACAGAGACATTACAACACCGTCAAGTCCACAGAGGAATACGTTTAATCCGTTCGGGTTCCATGCGACATCTGTGATTGATTTCGCAGAAATTTCTGTTGCCACACATAGTGGGGTGGCACAGCTCGAACTCCATAAGGCCAATGTTCTATCTTGCCCTGCGGTGATAATGACGGTTTCCGACCGTGCCGAACTTCCTTTGTTGTGACTCTGGTGGCCATTAGCGCTGAATTCCACGTCGTACAACCGCGGACTAAACGAACAGACTTCACACGGTAGTCTGTGTCCTATAAGACTCAATTCACTTTCCCAGCTTCCACGCTTGATCACAACGTTAGCGTTGACGCCCTCATTTGTACCATTTGGTGCAGCAATGTAGAGACCATCTGGACTCCACGAACATCTTCTGAAGTAGGTCGTTAGAGGAGATTTTGCGAAAGGTTCACGGATGATGTTTTCAACGACAAACTCCATGTCTGCACCATCAACACTGACGCCCTTCCTGTATCTGAAGATTCTCATTGACCTGTCATCGGAGCAGGTGGCAAAGTACTTTCCTGCAGGGTCGAAGACAACACCCTTGACATGACTCTGATGGATGTCAAACCGCTTGATTTTCTCAAATGTCATTCCGTTCCACACAACAATCGATCTGTCTAACCCTACAGTGACAAGTATTGATCCGTCAGGCGCCCATGCCATGTCCTGAACGTCGTTATCGTGTGCTACTAACCTCTTCCGCACCGTCCAATGCTCCAAATCTGCGTCGTTGATCGCCGAATCGTCACCGCCAGCGAAGAGGAGATTCGTATCTCCGGAGTTCGCCATCTCGTTACGATGCATGGCCATAATCCGTGTCTTTTCTTCATCCTTCTCCCAAATGAGAACCAACTTGTCGTCACTTCCGCTGGCCAAAAACCTGCCGTTAGGACAGAACCGCACACAGGTGATGGCCCCTGCATGTCTTGACATCGAGCACAACGGACGACACTCGCTCTTGTCGATCACGGTGCTACTGGTGGAATCGCTTCCACCAGTTGTAACATTGCCACCGTTCACTTTGTCCAGCTCTTTGTATTTTTGCAATGTTTCGATTGACCATAGCTTCACCTTCCCGTCCAACCCTCCGGTTGCGAGCCGGGATCCGTCGGGGGAGACCGTCACAGAGTAGATCTCGAACGCTCGAGGACCTTCGGCATGTTTCACCCAGGGGAATTTCACCACATGCATCCCGGTTTGCTACTTTTTTCGTGAGGATTCGATGCAGACAACCCCCTCTTCCTCTTCATAGAACCCCTCCAGACATGTTCGGTTCTTCAACAGCTGGCTGTCCGATTCATGTCACCGCCAGCACAGCACTACCTGCCTACTACTTTCCACTCCTCGCGCCTCCGCTTGCTACAACGAGCAGGAAAACAAGGAAAAAACTCAACAACTTCTTATGCCGTTCCGAGAGAAAAAAGAGTAAGAAAAAGTGTTTGGTATACAATAAATACTATATTATTAAACGGTTACACGTGCAAACTACACATATTTTCTTATAGGTGGAGCTCCAGACAATCTAAACTTGACGACCCAGTCTGGTCAAAAATCCATCCGCCGAGTTTTAACAGCTACTGTAGACTATCACACACTCCTCCGCTGACACCAGTCGCAGCTCCCCCACTATTCGGAGGAACGCGCCACGTTGTGCGCGGCAAAGAGCAGCTTGGAACAACAAAGAGCACAGCCATCGGCAACAGAACAACCAGAAAACCAAGACCAGAGACAGCCGGAACACATGTAACACCAAGACAGTTTTGGTATCCTCTGCTGTCTTAATAGAAATAAAAGAAAAAAGAGGGGTGAAAAACCAATGGAATAGAAAAGAGAATAAAGAATAAAAAAGAAAAATCAAAATCAGAAAAAAACAGTGAAATTGAACAGATTCAAAACACTGATATGAACAAACAACATTGTGAACAGAAACCCAGAAAAGAAAAAAAAAATCACTTAAAAACCAACAAACCAACAAACCGAGTGGAGTTGGATAGACTCAAATAATACAACTAATAAATGCAACAATCAATGTTTTTTTTTGACAACAGAGCTCTGTTGATTTCAAGTCATGATGAATTCGTCGAGGTCGAATGGGGCGTTATTAATCTCAGTCGATAATGGTGCTGCGGACCATTATATGTGTGTGGGGGGAACCAAGAGGGTATAGATGAGGTGGTGTTGATGAAGTAGAATAGAAGCAAGGCCAATATCAAACGTTACGTGTGTCCTCTCCAAAGGCATTCACAAAACTGTGCCGGTATTCTATTTTATTCTGGTATTTTCAACCAAATTTTTTCTTTTATTCGAGACAACAACCAAACCACCCTACTTTGTTGATTAGAAAAAAACCCAAAATGTAGTTGAGGAGGGGAAGATATGCATTACTGCTGAATGCACACTGTTATACGAACTGAGATAACCCATTGTGTTGTGACCATTACCGTCGATATGATCATTGTGTGACTTGAAATCAAGAGATTGGTCGATTTCGTTGAAATCGCTTGTTGAGAACTCAGGCTCTAGATATGAATTTAAATCCATGAAGTCATTTGAGTTTGTTATTAACAAATTGAAATCGCGTTGATCGCGATCCATATTGAACAAGTTGTCGTCGTTGCCAGGAGTAGGGGGGCTGGAAAACTCGCTTCCTGAGACGGATGATGGAGACGATCTCGACAAAACAGGGATCTCGTCGAGTACAGAGTTGTTCAACTCTTCCTCGCCATCATCATCATCATCAATCCTGATTTCGGGATTGCTGACGCTCTCAACATTGTCTCTGTCGTCATCATTGCCGTGTTTATCGTTTTGCTCGATTCCGTCTTCATTTTCACTTTTTACGGAATCGGCGTTGCTATTATTTTCACCATCTTCGCTGCTGTTGCTATTACTAGCAACGCACGATTCGTCTTCGTCAGACAAAACCAACCCGTCGGGTCTTTGGACTTGTAGACTCTTCAAGTCATAACTGTCACAGGCGATACTGTTGGCGGCTAGCTTGGAGAGCAAGGCCTTGTTTGTTTCGAGGGAAACGTTCAAGTTGAATTCGAGCATCTTGACATAGGATTCCAACTGCTCGACATGCTTTCTCTTCTTTTCACGAGAGGCATGTGCTGCTTTTCTGTTTCTGATGATTCTTTCAACTCGGCGCTGCTCCTTCTCGGCCTCGGTTCTGGCTCTTTTCCTAGGAGGCAAGTGACTACCGGTGCAGCCGAGATCAAGGTGCTCGGCTGAGGGCTTGCACGCAGAGTTAGAACTATCGGATTGTGGAGAGGACATAGTACGTAACGTTTGATATTGGACTTGTTTCTGTTGGTGGAAGGATTCCTTTCCGCGGGGTGAGAGAGGTGTGTGTGTCTGGTCTAAGAGTTTCTTCCAGGAAGATGTTCGCCGCCACCGACGCCTATTATAATAGGATGAGCATGAGCGAGCGAGGACGGACGGCCCTCCCTTTTTATACAGCGGTCTCACGCGCATTGTCCCCGCCAGTATTTCCAGGGGGGAGCAGAGAGGGGCGCCGACCGAAGCGGGACAAAAACAGCGCAACACGCCCTCGCACGCCCGAAAACGCACGTAAAAGCCTCCGTCGGCTCACGTGGTTCGCCCGAGCCGAAAAGTTCTGGAATATTTTTCCTACGGCGCGGATCCCTGTCGCGCGTTCCCCTTCTGGTAGTTCTCCGTTATTTCCAGGAAAATGGGAAGAAGGCAAAAAAAAAGATCGACGCGCCGATCGGCGCGTCGAATGTTGCAGGGCGTGTTCTTCCCGGCGGCCGGCGTTGCACTGCACTGCGGGCGTTTCTACCGGCCGGAACATGAATGGAGTAGAAGATGCTGAGGAAAAGGCAGGGTCATTTCGGGTCTCCAGCCTAGGTTATTCTTTGCGACCAGAATTATTACCAGAGCATGTCTGCGTCATCTGCTGTGAAGACTCTGGGCAACGATGCCAAGACTAGCAGCAAGAACAGCTCTCCTGCTCCTGCGTCGGCGTCCACAGCCACCGCTGGCTCCAACGGCAACGGCGAGCTCGGGCCTCCCGGGTCGGGCAACGCAGATGAAGACGACGGAGGCGAAGTCTCACAGAACGTTGCGTACGATCAGGACGACTTGCCTATCCCGCAGGGCATAGTCTCCGTCAACGAGAATCAGTTGGATCAGAACGAGTCGTTGGACTTGAACTTGGAAAACGCTTCCAACCAGATCTGGCTGGTAAAGTTGACTCCGCAACTAGCAGACATCTGGAAGAGCGACAATTTTCTTGATGGTCAGCTACTCGGGAACATCAAGATACCCAAGAACTCGGTCAACGATCCAAATAATAACACGCCTGAGGTTAACGCTGCAGTTCCTCTCACTGCAACCAATGGCCGTAGTGGTTTTGGCAACGGCAGTAGCACTGGCAGCAAGGACGGCAAGATCTTGTTAGAATTGAATGAAGAGTTGCCAGAGCATAAAAACTTGGACAAGGAGTACGAGTTGAGACTTGTGAAACAGGTCGTGGAGAACGAGTATGCGTTCAGCGAGTCACAGTTTGAACAGTTTCGACAGCGGCTCATGTACAGAACGCAGGTTGTCAGTCTACCTAATCAGCCTCGCATGAGAACGCTCAACAAGGAGGCACTTAACCATGAAGCCAACTGGACACGGAAAATCAGAAACTATAAGAAGGAGGCCCAGTACAGAGAAATGAGGGCCAAGGATCCCAACTACAGATCGAAGAGAAATGAGAGTGGAATGGGTACCACATACATTGAGGACCCAGAAGGTGGCGATAACAACAAGAACAAACGTGGAGGACGCAAGAGTGCCAAGTTTGAAAAATACGAGAAATTCAGGAAATTCATACCCTATGCAAAGACTATACCGAAAAAGACCCAAATGGTGGGAAAGATCATCCACGAATGTCAGGTCATCCCAACAAAGCTACTTTCAGATAACAAGTTGAGAATGCTCGAACAGAGAAGACGTTTAAATCAAATGGTCAAGCGTAAGACGATCAACTACATCAAGTCCGAAAGAGTTGGTGTCATGCATGGAAGAACTACTCCAAACATCCAGACCGGTTCTACCATCACCTTGTCTAAGGAGCTGGCAATGAAGAAGGAGGCTGCCAAACAGGATGGCCGTGCTGCAAGAATGGACAGGGACGTTCTCATGAACTTACTTTTCAAGCTGTTCAATCAGTACGAGTATTGGACAATGAAAGGTTTGCGTGAGAAGACCAATCAACCAGAAGCATACTTGAAAGAATGTCTCGAGAGTATAGCGGTGATGGAGCGTAAAGGTCCTTACGCTCTCAAGTGGACATTGAAAGATGAGTACAAGAAGAGTATCGATGTCGAGAAGAAGGTCAAGAGCGGGTCGGCAGAAGACGACGAGGATGAGGACAACAACAAGGATAATGACGACAACGATGACGATGACGAGCTCGAAGATGTCGAAATGGAAGACATTGCAGCTTTATGATTTTGTATCTTGTTTTAGAGCATTCCGCTGCATGTTCTTTTAATAGTATCTGTAACCATTTAGTTTGTTTTATGAATAGCATTAATTCGTAAAGTTTGATTACTTTCCTTGGAATTACATAAGCCCTCAACATTTTTGACAAGTAAGCAGGATCCAAAAAAATTTAAATTTTTGGCGGGGTGGAAAAACCGAATTTTTAGTAAATATAGAAAAAAGGGAGATTTGAAAAAAAATCTAGAAAAAATCCAATTAATTGAGAAAATCAGGAAATTGAGAAGAAGGAAAGGAGAGCTCTCTCTTCTTACCGAAATCTGATTATGCACATTGTACGTCGTTCATATCGTATATTCGTCGCCCTCGTCGAATTCACGCTCAGATAAGTTACACACATTTGATCGAAAGACAAATATTGAGTAAGGTGCAGCAATTGTCATACATAGTCATTGGTATATCTCATCGAATATGAGTGCTAGTGAGAGTAACAATAACACTGATTTCAGACAGCAGGGCAGTGCTTCAGCCTCGGAAGCAAGCACGACGGGGAGTGACAAAGATCCAACTGTTCTTCACTCTCAAACGGGAAATATCACACACGTGAAAGTCGGTTCCACCTACCATTCTCCACAATCCACCAAGAATGACACTGCCTCCTTGGGCTCTACGATATCGCAGCTGGTTGGGGCATTGGCTCCAAGCAGTGACACGACTTCATTGACACACATGAATGTGACCACATCTACTTCGTACCAGCACAAGGGTGACGATAAATCCTCAACACTCAACGTTGTGACAGAATCAATTGGCAAAGATGACAATGATAAATCAACCGTAATTTCAGCTTCGCCCTCAAATGAGCCTAAGTTCCATTCAACGCCGGTTGCCTCAATACAATCGCAGCCGGGTATAAAGTTCACACCTGCGGATGAATTGAAAGCTTCTTTCACGGGAGTATCCAACAAAAACACAGATCCCATCTCAATGGTCCTGCCTCCCGACACAAATTCAATAAATACCGAAACTTCCAACGCTGACAAGACTTCTTACAATTCCGGGGTAATCGGAGGGATAGGTATGGCATTAGGAATTTTCAACACAGATACCGATAAAGAAAAACACGAGGAAAAGAACTTGGCCAAGAGTTCCATTGTAAAGAGCTCACCTCTTTTATCATCAACCCCACCAACTGTGAGCAAGAGTTTAATCAGATCGTACCCATTTCTAATTTTAACATTGAAAGCATTGAACGTCCTTACTTGGAATGATGAAGACAATTATTTGTCTATCTTTCTTGTATTATTGGCATCATTCTCTATACTCTACTATGAACCATTGATCATTTACTTGGGACATTTATCACCTGTATTCACTTTATGGGTTTACTCGGAATGCAAAACTTACGTGAAAGCTCAACAAGCAAAATACTCAACTCTAGATGATATCATTCAGACCATGACGCTGATATCCAAACGTGCAGATGTTTTGATCTCTCCAATAATAGAGCTTGGCTTATCAGCAGGTGATTTGAAAAGATTGTTATTTACTACTGTCTTTTTATCTCCGGTTTATGTGGTCATCAGTTTTTTCATCTTACCTCCAAATAAAATGTTTCTCATTTTAACGATTATGACTTTGACTTATCACTCAAAGTGGTCCCGCGTTACACGTACATTACTATGGAAATCTCGTACCTTTAGACTATTATGCTTCTATTTGACTGGTTTGGATTTTGAAAATTCAGGCTTGACAAAGGCTTCAACTCTTTTCAATCTTAACAAAAGATTATCAAATAGATTTGGAAAAAATTCTGTCTCAACCCAAGATAACGATGCGTCTAACAATAATAGTAATTCGAAATCTTCCGTCCGTTTCACTTATGTCATATATGAAAATCAGCGTCGCTGGCTAGGAGTCGGTTGGACACCTAATTTATTATCATATGAAAGAACCCCTTGGACAGACGAGTTCTTGAATGAGTCAGAACCAATTGAATCATTTGAATTGCCTCAATTACCTCTTTCTATCGAAATTCAGGATCTAGATGGAAAGGACGAAATAGCAAATGCCAATGCCGAAGATGTCATGAATACTAAAGGTATGGTGTGGAGGTGGATTGACAAGACCTGGCGTTTAGATTTGACGAATGATGGGTCTATCCAGCTACCATCCACAAGGCCTAAAACTACTGCAAATCCTAAGTCCGACGATGGCTGGATCTACTATGACAACACTTGGAAGAATCCGACCACCGAAGATGGATTTAGTAAGTACACCAGAAGGAGGAGATGGATACGGACCGCGGAATTGGTCTACATAAGAAGCAACAATAGTAATAACGGAAAGGCTGAATCGGGTAGCACTAGTAGCACTTTCGGCAAAGAGGTAAGAATATCTGACGATGCCAGTGAGCATGCACGATTTTTATCGTCCGATAGCATCTCTGTGGACGCAGAATCTAGTGGGAACGAAAGTTCAAATGATAGCAAACCTCAGAAAGCTAAAAAGGGTGGAATGAAAAGACATGATGATGCTGGACAGGCTAAAAAGAGAAAAAGCCTCAGATTCGAAGAACCATCTTAGCATTAATTTGATGAATGTTGCAAAATTTATAAACGGCTTAGCGATTTTTATATTTTGTAATGTGATGGATTCATCCATGGTCAGTCATTTACCACCCTATCTATTATTACGTCAAATATTGGAGACTTACAATGGTAAGTTAAATCCGAATTCTTTTGAATAATAATGTTTGCAGTATTATTTAAAGCTTTACATGTTAAAGCACTAGAACTAGACAAACATTATTCATTGTCTTTCCCAGTAATAGTTATAGGAGGAATATGAGAGATTAAGCTGATAAGCCCCGAAGTAACTAAGCACAGAGGAGTTTCTCGATTGATTGAAAAATGCAACGGCTCTGCATGATCAGATTTTAGGACAGTAAGATTTTTGGTCAATCTACTATATACATACTATCTATATCATCTGCTAATCTTTCTCTCCTCCCTGCTGCGATTTTTCTTTCTCGTATCGTGCGAAACAAGTTTCTCGCCAAATGCCGAAAAGAGTGCCATTTTCTGTGGGAACTGGTGGGGTTAGGATTCTAGATTAGTGAGCTCAGAACTTTTTTGTGGCATCGTCGAGAGAAAACAAATTCTAAGAGAAGTTTGATCGCTACAATGGCAAAATGTGGGGGGAGGGGCGAGGAGATGGTGCATTTAATTGATTGGGTGGGTGTCCGGATTTCTTTTGATAGGAAATTTTATTATTTGACTGTACTATAAAATATTTACAAGATTATCTGAATATATAGCCATCTTAGTTCATGATTTTTTTGGTATACTTCAATTTCTCCTCAGTTGGATTCATGAATTTTCCTTTCTTGAACATGTATATCAAAAGAACAGTAGATGCAAAGGAGAGAGAATACCACGTTACAAGATAGTTCAAATGATTATTCTTGTAATCGACTTTTGGGATTTTACCCAATGGAACACCCGCATTGATAAATTGTAGTGGATCAAACTCTTCGGCGGTATCGTAATCCAGTGTTTTTGCAGTCGGATCAAGAGGCTTTTCCAGTTCTGACTCTGATTTCTTGAGTGACTTCCAAAAAGCCCAACCAGCAGTCTTTTTGTTGGCGTCATTAGCAGTTTCTGATAAATTTTCATTTTGTAGCCATTCAGGTTTATCGTGGTAATTTTGGAGGGCTTGTAAATAGATTGGCCTACTACCCAATTCTTCAGCCATTGCATCGACATCTAAATATTGATATAATCTGGCACCTTTGTCGTGGTCGATATTAAATATTCCTTTTGTCGGAGGGACTCTGATAACACATTCAACAGTTATTTCACCCTTGGGAACTGATAAATGCTGTAGGTTTCTTTGTGAAGGGATCACTTTTTCTGCTGCAATCCAGCCTCTATCAATCAAAACTTCACCGGCACCGTTGCTTTGTATGAAAGGACACACAAGAGTGTAACCTCTGCGAGTATCATGTAATCTGGGTCCTACAAACACCTCCCTTGAATAATCAAAATGACCGGTAACCAAAACTTTCCTGTACTCTAAATTTGGTAGGTCTTCTTTGGTGACTCCTTTTGGCAGAGGGATAGGCTTGTAAGTTAGGCGATCCTCGCATTCGGCGACTAGCTTGTTCTTCCATTTGAGTCTTTTCACTTGCCATGTACCCAAAGCAAAAGTTATGATGGGTGCAAGACATAACAAACCAAGGAAAACCTTACTGCTGGTCTTTCCATCAAACTCAATACCTTGGGATAACTGTTTTTTAGATCTCACAGGACTCCAATCAATATTAGCAGTCTTTGCACTGGCATACGGTCTTTGAAACTGTGTCGCCACCTTCTTGACTATTTTGACAGATCTGAAACCTTTAAACATGATTGTGATTATGGTGTGAAATAGATTGGCGGTAAAAAAAAGTAGGTGGTCATCTATAGAAATACTGCTTGTATTCAATCGGTACCGTCTACTTACCATCACCTGAAGTATACTAAAGATGGAACGCTGGAGAACGGTTTTTTCTAATCCCTTATGTAAGCAATTATCACTTTTCAGCAAACAGCTTAACGAATAATCGTTATCTATTATGGTACATTTATTATACAATCGATAAGACTTACATCTGATCTTTATTATGTAGATTTTGAAACATTAACAGCAGCCTCTCTAACTAACTGAATGTTACTCAATTTCTCGCTCTGATTCTTTGTAATCAATTTGACCCAATAAACGCCATGCAATAGGTCAAAGTTTTGAGATACAAGCTTCTCAAGTTTTTGCATTTCTTCTTTACTTCCAAATTTCAACAAGAATGCATAGTAATAAATGTATGCGTCCCCATATAATGTGTCACGTTCAATACAGACGCTGAAGAATTGATGAGCCTTTTCAATTTTACCCTTTTTCCATAAATCTCTAGCAATCGTCAAAATTACAAGTGGGTCGTCATTGGTTTTTTTAAGTGCCATTGTGTAAACATTTTTGACTTGCTGCTTAGAGGCTAGTTCAATGCTGTCACTCCATAGCAATGCAGAAGAAGGAGCAAGGCTCAAAGCTTTTGAAAGGATTCTCTCGGCGTGGATTTTGTTACCGGTTCTCAACTCCAGATGTATTCTAAAATGATGTAGAGTGCCGCTTTGGGGGTGCTCTGTCAAACCCTTTTCTAAGATAGACCTAGACTTTATCAAATTCTTCAACTTTAGCTCGTGCAAACTAGCCAAATGTATGTAAAGTTCTTCGTTGTTCTTGCATGCTTTAATACCTGCCTCGTAGATAGATTTAGCTTTCTCCACTTCATCAAGTGAATCAAATATCTCACCTCTTTGAAGATACAGAGAAGGCACATCAGGATACTTTTTAAGTGCAGAAGTAGAAATGTCAAGCGCAGCAACAAAATTTTCGGAACTATGCTCAAAGTTTATTCGGTTCATCCAAATTGATACACTTGGAGAGGATAAGGTTTTCAAGCAAGTTTCAAACAAATCTCTGACCACTGTGGTGCTTCCCACCTTTGTTTCGAACTGTATAATAAATGCCCAAAGTTCTTCGCTCTGAGGTACCTGCTCCAATGCATCTCCGAGAATCGAGCGTATTTTCTCAATGTCCTGGTCAAATTTCATTTTGTCATCGACATAATTAATGTAAAGATCAACGTTTGTTGGTAAGGATGCGATAGCCAGCTCATAAGTCAAAAACAATGTTTCATAGTCGTGTGTTTCTCTTTTGAGATTAATCAATTCGAACCAGGCGTTAATGTTGCTCGGATAGTTGGAAGTTATGAATAATAGTATTGCACTTGAAACTTCTGCATAATTTTTGCCCCATTCTTTTCTGGCTCTTGCAATCAATATATCAAAATCTTTCTCAGCAACTGTGGAGAGAAGCTTCAAAATAATGGACCGACAAGTCAATATATGCTTTTCGTCCTCACATACTTTCGCTTGATCAAACCACTTCTCAAAGTTGGTAGATCCCTCGAGTAAATCAAATGCTTTGCTGATAAATTTGACAATTTTAACTTCGTTCAGAGACCTCTCTTCCTCCAAACCAGCAATGGAAATCCATATCTTATATCTTGTCTCTTCCGGTAAGTAGTTAATTGACTCAGTCAACGTAGAAATTGCATCATCAACGTTCTGTAACCCAGCTAATGCTGTCCAAAGGTCTAAAGAATCCGGATTAAGTTCAGTCGCTTTTTGAAGCAGTTTTATAGATACGCTTCTATTTTCTTCGAACTTAATTATTTCTAGCCACAAAGATGGAACTCTGGGTTGTAGTTCAAGTGCTTTCCTCAAAATTCGCACTTTTGAAAGGTTATCGTTTTCGAAATCAACAGCCTTGAGCCAAAGCTTTAAGGACTTGTAATTATATTTTATTGCATCTGCAACTATAACTTTGCACGCCTGCACATCATTAGCATTGAATTCCAAGTTAGTTAGCCATATTTCTTCAGACTTAGGACACTTTTCACATCCTTCTTGTATCAACATCTTGGCTCTATCAAATTTTTGCGCTTCATGTTCTAAGCGTGCGCTAGCAATCCAGTTTTGCGGGCTATGAGGACTTGTTTCTCTAAGTTTTGCGAGCAATCGTCTAGTCTTCTTATAATCACCTATATTGTAATTAGAAGCTGGCCTCAACTTCTCCAGGTAATCGTGTTTGTCCACTTCTGTTGAAACTTTATGATTTCCCATTTTTATCTGAAATTCGAGTAACCTATCCTTCGTACGTGAAAGTTCCATCAAATTGATGTCATTTTTCGCAGCGTCGTTCTCGATTGCTCTACTGTCTTCATTGTCGTTCTCCACTTGTTCGTTAGCTTCATCCAAGGCAAAATCGGTTGTTCCAGATTCCTTTAAACCCAAGGCGATCATATCCGAGTTTCTGTAAAATCTTTGCTGCTCTTGCATTTCATTTCGAAGCCTTTTGTTTCTCTTGGTAAAGTCACCAGATTCCGGCAAGTTTTCCCACTCCTCTTTGGAAACTGAAGCTAACCCTTCTTTAACATCTTCAAATTGATCTGCAATACTCAAAATTCCCTTATCAACACTCTCAACTCTAGACACAATACCAACATCTAAATCGGTATGAGGAGGCTGACTTTTATGTTTTTTCTTTCTTTTCTTCTCAAGATACCTTTCTATCTCATCGTAAACTTCGTCCGCTTCAAGGTCTTCTCTATCCGCTTTGGAGAACGCAATTTTAGTATCAACTTGCGCATCTTCGAACTGCCCATTTTCAATATTGTATTCTTCGGAATAGCGTTTTTCAATTCTATCAGTGTTAGTACTTTTGCTTTCAAAAGTGACAATTGGCAACTTTCTTCCTGAACCAAGATCGGCTTGCGTGATGAAGCCAGTAGCCCCTCTGCCAATACCAGCAATGTATCCCGGAGGAGGCTCTTGGTCGAGAAACGATAGCTTGTTCATTTACACCTCGCTTCTTACTAGTAATAATTTAAGTTCCCTTTTGCCATTTTAAAGCTAAACTCATTCTTTTAATGAAGACGTCTTCTACAGAGGATTACCGAAGGAATAATTAATCATGTATCGCGACAAAATAATTGTCGTATATGGCCATTTCATTCATTACTGTCCTTCAAAAATTTTTTTCAGACCATTTTTTTATCAGTTCGATACAGAGACAAAATACCCCATATGTCTAGAAGTGTATAAACTTTGAACCACAGACCTACTTTTTCTTCTTCACAAACACACAATGTCGAAGAGAAGTGCCTCAGATTATGAAGATGATATATCAATTTCAAAAAAAAACACAGCAGCAAAACCTGTCGATGTGGAGATGAATAATGAAGACGATATCGCCAAAGAATTAGGTATTGAAGGTGAGATGGAAAATCTTTCTGGTGATGATTACGAAAGTGAAGGAGAAATTATAGAGCTTGATCAGTCAGATGAAGAGCTAGAAAATGCTGCAGATGTAGATGGCTTGATATCAAAAGTTCAGCAAAATGTATCAGCTGAAGGTGGTGCACCTAAAGAGGAAGAAAACACTTTGTACTTGCCACATAGATCTAGACCCTTGGGACCAGATGAAGTTTTAGAAGCTGATCCTACGGTATATGAGATGCTACATAATGTTAACATGCCGTGGCCTTGTCTTACCTTGGACATACTACCTGATAGATACGGAGACGAAAGAAGAAGTTATCCTGCGAAGATGTATGTCGTCACTGCAACACAAGCGTCAAAAGCAAAAGATAATGAAATATTAATTATGAAATTGTCTTCATTATCTAAAACGTTGGCTAAATCAGAAGACGATGAAAATGATTCTGACATGGACGATGATGACGATGATGAACAATACAATTCCATTCTCGAAAGCGAAACCATACCTGTGAAGCACACTACAAACAGACTCAGAGTTAGTCCGTGGGCCTCTAAAACCAACGAATACTTATCTGCGACAATGTCAGAAAATGGTGAAGTATACATTTTTGATATTTCCTCACAATTTAAAGCATTTGATACTCCCGGTTATGTCATCCCAAAGCAAAGCAAGAGGCCTGTACATATAATAAAGAACCATGGCAATGTGGAAGGTTATGGTATTGACTGGTCTTCGACTTCGGACGGTTCTCTGCTTACTGGTGATATTACCGGCAGAATCTACCACACATCCAGAAATAACAGTAAATGGGTCACTGATCGTACACCTTACCATGTTAACGACTCGTCTATTGAAGATATCCAGTGGTCCAAATCTGAGAAGACTGTTTTTGCGACTGCTGGAGTCGATGGATATGTAAGAATCTGGGACACGAGATCGAAGAAACACAAGCCTGCATTGAGCGTCGTAGCTTCGAAGAGTGATGTCAATGTTATCTCATGGTGTGACAAGATTGACTATTTGCTTGCATCTGGTCATGATGATGGTACTTGGGGCGTATGGGATCTCAGAAACTTCCAGCCTAATACACAGCCGTCTCCTGTTGTCTCATACGATTTCCACAAGTCGCCAATCACGTCGATTGCCTTCAACCCATTAGACGAATCAATAATCGCGGTTTCATCTGAAGACAACACTGTCACATTGTGGGATTTGGCTGTTGAGGCAGATGATGAGGAAATTGCACAGCAGAGGCAAGAGATGAAAGAATTGAGCGATATTCCACCACAGCTATTGTTTGTTCATTGGCAAAAAGATGTCAAAGATGTTAGATGGCATAAGCAGATACCTGGAACTTTGGTTAGTACGGGTACAGATGGGTTGAATATTTGGAAAACTATTTCTGTTTAGTTTCACCTATGTATACAGTATGAATATTCTAAGCGTTTGAAAAATAGAGCATAACAAAAGTCAAATACCACTTCTTATAGAAGTGACGTGTTTTCATCCACTCGAGAGGAAGAATGTGACATATTTTCTTCGGCTATTCGTAACTCTGCGTTTGCTTCCGTCAATTTAGTGGGAAAATACACCTTGTAATAAACGCATATCAATAACAAAACCAGTTGTAAGTTTGCTGCGGCAAAATAGGGTAGCCATGAACTCCATTGTGAGTTCGGTTGAGAATAGAGACTGTAAGACCAGATATATCCACCGGGAGTCTGCAAACACATCATAGGTAAAGAAAGACTGCCCGCATGTTTCACGCTGAAAGTCGTGTATATTTGGGGAATGTATTGTATTATTGCGAGTACTGTTGAAATGACACCACTGATATCCGCAAAGAACAGTAACGAGTCCATTTTACCCTTTTTATCTGCGAAGGAGAGGTATGTCACAAACAAGATGTTAAGGACAACGCTCGCAATAAAGATATAGAAATTGAGAGTCAGTTTGTGATGGTTCGTTTTGGACTCCCTAATGGACCCTTTTGTGATGAAGACACATAGCACAAAAATGAGAATGTACCCGATTGCCTGAACAAGGATCTGAACAAATCCGACTAGGGAGTTGGCACATTGAAAAGAACTTAGTTGCGAAAGACAGCATATTCTCGCGGGAATAGTGACAATGTATATATTTAAAAAAGCTGAAAAGGCAGAGAGAGAACCGAGAAGAAGAAATGCAGGCGATAGACCTTCACTTGAACGTCTTTTGATTATTTTGATGTGCTGCGGAAGATATGACACAAATATTCCTATCGCCAAAAGGAAGCCTAAAACAAACGTGAATAGATCTGGCTTTTGGTATACCTTGCAACTGTACTTCTTTGCTATCTCCATTTTGTGTCCTTGCAGTGATACTCAATGCTTCTTGGCGCAAGCACCATCAGCTCTCCAATTCTGGAACTCTCGAGCCCCGACACATGTTTCTCTTTGTCTCTCTTTATCTCTCTGCAAGCTGATGCCGCTCCTTCAGGAAACCATCAAGATAATCACCCCGAGTGCGCGACGTTCTTTCTGTCGTGAGCATAATCTAAAACCTCCGTGCACCGTCGCTCCTTGTTTTTTCCTCTCAAGTGGGGAATCCTCATGCTTTGTTGCTTGATTCATCTCCTACATGATTGGTCTGGGGCAGATAGTCTCAGTGGGTTAAAGTGTAAATAGAAAAACGATAGAGGAGCTTCTTTTGCATACAACTCGCAAGTTTACGCAGAACAAACTCCACAATGACATTTCCAACTGCATTTGCTGAAACAACCAGATTTTCTACCACCAGTGCTGACCTCAGATCTCGTGTGTTGAACCTATACAGAAGATATCTCAGACATTCCAGGGAATTTGTCAACAGTTATGATTTAGACATTCCAGCATACCAAGTCAAGACTAAAATCAGACAAGAGTTTGAAAGACACAGATTTGTTCAAGATCTTGCCACTAAGAACGTCCTCTACATGAAAGGCCAAATGGAATTTCAAGAACTAGTGAACTTCTGGAAGCAACAATGTCATGTCATGAAATATTTTGAAGATTTTGAACACTACAGCTCCACCAGTGGCAATAGCTTTGTCCAAAAGTTCCTCAAGGGTGCTAACTGAAATCTTTCATTGTCATATTCTATTTATTCATCCACAACCATCGATAACTGTCTTATATTACAACATTATTTATTTTCCTATCAGCTTCTGGCTTTTTCATATAGGTGTATCTAAACTATAATATACGATAATTTTATATATCTACAAACATACACATAATCATTAAAGTTAAATAGTACAATGGGTTCGAAAGATAAAAAGGTAATTCTTATTGGTCTACCTTTAAATATTTTTTCATTTTTTCCAAACATTTATGGGTCATTTTATCGTCCACAATTTTCAAGAACCGGACTAATTCAAACGATGTCTCAAAATCTTCTGAAAGGATCAACCTTTTCAAAATATTGAAAATGAGGTCTTGATCTTTAACGCTTATGCTGCAAGCCTCATTTTCAGAGTTCCTAGAATTTATGGAACTTTCGGAGTTCGTCTCCTCCTTTGCTTTTTTCTTTTCTTTGATCATACTCCTACTTTCATCTCTGCTATTGTCATATTTCTCGTAGTTTAGCATAATGATGAAGAAATGTGCACTCAACTTATGATCATCACCTTCGGTGTATAGCTTCTCAACAACAGATCTTGGCGTTTCGTTAGATTTTTCGAAAAATATTGGCCAGAAATGTGTTTCTGTTTTCTTTAAACAATTTAGCGCAATTTCATAGGAGTTCCCGGTCAGATTTATTAGAGAATATATTCTATTGAAGTATTCGTTGTCTGAATCATAATTTGGATCCTCATAGCAATTTTGTAAGTAGTCAACCATTAGTTTCTCGAGAACGAACTTGAAGTTTTTGAACTTAGAAAATTTTCCATAGACAGTGGTAATATTCATGGCGTTTGAATCGTCTTCAAGATTTTTGACAGAAATGTTCGACAGTATGTAATGATTGACCAAATCGGTCAAGTAGTTTCTTCTGCTAGTTTCCAACTTAAGCTTCAATTTGTTGAAGCATTCAATTTCAATGCCAAACATGATATTCTGGAAAGAAATGGTTGTAATTGGATATGGACATGTTCCTGTATATTTCACAACACAACTTCCTCTGGCGCTCTGCTGGATATCATTACCTATGCTGATTCTGATGGGTTTCAACTTCAACAGATTGATATTGTCACTCAAATTGTAGTGTATCAGCTGTGAACCATCGAATAAACAAATTAAACTGTTATTCAACTTGTGCACATACTCGACACAACTACTAATTAAGTAAGTGACATATCCAAATGACATGTTTCCCGCACTCCGTTCTCTTCTAATATAATAAAGATCTGTGTTAGTTAAGAAAAGAATGTCGGTATCGGTTATCTTTAAAACGGTACCATAATTGAGCGCTATTGATTCATCTGATTCCTTAAAACAATTTTTCAATTGATAAACAGTAGATCTTTCCAAAGTGATTGATGATTTCAATGAGGTTAAGGATGAGTCATGTATGGTACCTTGCTTGTGTTGGTCATCTCCTTCAACTTTGGCTGTAGCATCAGTTCTCAATTTAAGTCTCCATGTGTAGCAATTTAAAATGTTCGTCATAACAAATAGTTGATCATTATATATATCGACATTGAAATCCAGCAAAATTTCATCAAAGGAGGTGTCCTCGAAGTTGAAATTCCAGACAACAAAATCAAAGCTGAAATTTTCTTTGTCGGACAGAATTTTGTCTGAAAAGATTGTAACTTCGGACTTTTTCTTCTGTTTTTCTTCAAATGAACCCAAAATAAGATAATCTCTCCACCAGCAACATTTTCTTATCGCAATTTCCATTTTTTCAAATGTTGCAGATTCTTGAGGTATTTCCAAAAATTTCCACTTTTGTGTAAAGCGGCTGAAAACAACAACATCATAATTTCCAATGATACAGATGTTGTTACCATCATCGCTCACTGAACATGCTCGTATTATATTATTGTTAATCCTGAATCGTAATGGCAGCATTTCAGTCAACCAAACATCCGTGTCTCTATTGGTGACGTCGTTTATGTTATAATTGTAATGATGATGGTCCACTAACTTTTTCTCGTAAGCTTTGAAAATCAAAATTTTATCTTTATCGTATAGTATTGGCCTCTTTATGGAAAGGGAGTTGAAACCTTGCCCAATATTGTAAACCGTAAGATCAATAATGATTATTTCGTTATTTAGATTCACCACAACCAGTTCTCTTTCGCTTAAAAATTGCAGCTTTTTTATATTAGAAACAGAAAAGTGATCGTATTCGAATGTCGAGAAATTTTGATTTCCCAAAGCAGAGTATACGTTCCATCCGTTTTCATACAGTACAACAATAGAATCCCCTTGAGGACTCAAAAATAATCCCTTTGGTACTTTTGAGGGAATGCACTTGTCAACTATTTTCAGTAATTTACAAGTCAAGTCATCATTTAATTTGTAAATCAATAAGTCTCCGTTTTCAAGCAAAATGTAGCAAATGTTTTTGAAATGATTTATGAAACCTTCAATGGCTTTGTTACTACTGTCTTCACATTTATAAACACATTTCGCAGACAACTCAAAATCTCCCGTATTGCCGGTACGCTTGACTAACAAAACGTCCCCCTGTTGGTTAAACCATAGAAAGCAGTCTAAATCATAGTTGTAGTTCATATCTGAAATTTCACTATTGTTGTTGATTTCTGGATCTTGAAACCAGTCTAGTTCGTCTGCCAAAATGAAATTGATTTCATTACTTGACTCGTTTGAAATCTGGTTATTAGCACTAGTTGCTAACTTATCAATTGAAGTTTTGGAATTCAAATGTATAATCTGGAAAGCATGGGGATTCGTGTTGATCAACATCAATTCCATACCACCAATGAAACAATATTCCACAACTGGGGTTGCAACATTGAGTATTAATTTCAAGCGAAGACCCAAGTCAACTATTGGAATCTCATTACCATCAACACCAATAAAAGTACTTATCAAATTTTTCACAATTCCATTCCCTTGATCTCCTGCTTTTGAGCAAAACTTGGAATTAACCCCACCATACACATAAGGATCATCTTCATATTCGGTTAACGGATAGCCATTCTGAATCAATGTGCCACTCTTTGCATACACACCCAAAAGTTCACTATCACTACCGCTAGCTTTGATAGTATACACCAGAATAACATTCTTGTCTGTTTTCACGGCATAGGTTTGCTGATTAGGAGACAACTTGACTGAGACATTCGATCCAAACTTCTCAACCGAAAAATCCGATCTAATATGGACATTAACAGGGGCTTTGTGTGTCCAATCAAATAAGTAAATTGATCTGTAGGTGATAATAACGTATGGAAGACCGTTAGAATAGTTAGTAAGGATATCAATGATTTCATCATTATGTGGATTGGCTTTATAGCTGTGCCCGGATTCTGGTTTAGCCAATTCCTCCAAAGAGTCAACTTCTGGTAATTTGTGAAATTGACTTATTGAGGTAGGCCAAAACATTGCAAGACCTTTGCTTGATTAACCCAAAATTTGGTCAAATACAGTTAAAAGATGGTTGTATACATCTAGCAACAGTCTCGTGTAATGATATTCCCCAGCTGCAAAGAATCACTAATGCGAGATTCTTGTTTTTCGAGACACAATCTCCTATGCTCAAGTTTCATGATATCGTCGATTTGCAAATATTTTGCGCATGAAAGCCAAAATATAAATTTATTAATAGAGATACATTTGGAAGAGAGAAATTAGACCGTTTGAGATATCAACAAGTCAAAACAGAATAGAGGGGAAGATAACGGGCTTGTACTGGATCCGAATAAATATATAAAACAATTAGTTCTAAAAGACTAGAACATATCTCAAAAAGCCAGAAAAAAGAAATAAAAAGGTGGAATCAAAAGGTGTAGTTTAGTAAAAAAAGGGTGGAAAGAAGGGATGGAAGAAAATTAAGGGATTATGAAGGTGAGATGGATAAAAGACAGAGAAGAGAATAAGAGAAAGATAAAAGAATGAAACAATTTTAGATTTCATCCATCTGACCTTGCTCATCGTAGTCAAGATCGTCGTCAACACCATTAGCATCTTGGTACTGTTGGTACTCACTGACTAAATCATTCATGTTGGATTGAGCTTCTGTGAATTCCATCTCGTCCATACCTTCCGAAGTATACCAATGTAAGAAAGCTTTCTTTTTGAACATAGCGGTAAATTGACGGCCAACTCTCCTGAATAATTCTTGGATTGAGGTAGAATTTCCAATAAATGTGGCAGACATGTCTAATCCATTTGGTGGAACAGAACAAACGGAGGACTGGACATTATTTGGAATCCATTCCACAAAATAGTCTTGGTTTTTAGTCTGAACTTTGTGCATTTCGTCCTCAACTTCCTTTACAGAAACATTTCCCCTGAAGAAAGCTGCTGCAGTTAAATATCTTCCCTTTCTTGGATCTGAAGCTGCCATCATGTTTCTCGGATCAAACATCTGTTGGGTTAATTCCGGAACAGTTAATGATCTGAAAGATTGTGATCCTTCTGCAGTCAATGGAGCATAACTAACCATGAAGAAATGAAGTCTTGGAAATGGGACCAAGTTGACGGCTAATTTTCTCAAATCGGAGTTCAATTGCCCAGGAAAACGCAAAGAAGTGGTAATTCCTGACATAACCGAGGAGACCAAACGGTTCAAGTGATCATACGAAGGTTGAGGAATTTTCAATGTTCTAACACAAATGTCGTATAGCGCTTCATTGTCAATACAGAATGTTTCATCAGCGTTCTCTACCAATTGGTGAACAGATAAAGTGGCATTGTATGGTTCAACAACCGTATCAGAGACCTTTGGAGATGGCATAACAGAAAATGTAGCCATCATTCTGTCAGGGAATTCCTCTCTAATCTTGGAGATCAATAAAGTACCCATACCAGAACCAGTACCACCACCCAATGAGTGTGTAATTTGGAAACCTTGTAAGGAATCGCAGCCTTCAGCTTCTCTTCTGACTACATCCATAACAGAATCCACTAGTTCTGCACCTTCTGTGTAATGACCCTTGGCCCAGTTATTACCAGCAGAAGTTTGCCCATAGATCAAATTGTCTGGTCTGAACAAATTGCCATATTTTGAAGATTTGACGGCTTCAATTGTTGCAGGTTCCAAATCGACCAACACTGCCCTTGGGACATACTTTCCGCTCGAGGCTTCATTGAAATAAACATTTAATCTAGCTTCTTGTAATGGAGAAGTACCGTGATAGTTACCATTTGGGTCTAATCCATGCTCGTTACATATTGTTTCCCAAAACGCGGCACCAACTTGATTGCCACATTGACCTGTAGATAGGTGAATCTAACCGACAAAGTAGAGAAACGTTGAGGAAATGGATGATATTGTTAGTATTTGTTGCGAAAGCGGTACTTGCAAAAAGTTGAATTTCAGCTATTTGAAGTTATACTGAATTGTGAGCATTGCATAGACTAGCAACATTCTGAGATCGAGGGCTACACGTCCAAAAATCTAAGACGTGTAGCCAAGGCAAAAAATGTTATCTCTCAGGGGTCTAGCTTTTCCATTTCCTCTCTAAAAACCTATAACGTGTGAGAGTTAAACTCGTGCGTAGGAAATGCTTGGCTCTGTGAACTCATATAGCTGAATAATCAATTGGGAGTGAACAACACATACAATTTCTCTCATGTTTGAATGATCCTATACTCGTGACTTGAATGGGAACAGCACAGAAGAGTATATAGCGTACAAAAGCTTTCTTGTTAGATCACTAGTAACGATTTGCCTTGCGCTAGAAGTTGTGCAACGGCTTAGTGTTTGGCCTCTTGTTCAACTCCTTGTGGAAAACATATAGCTTCAACATCAAAGGTGATTTTGTTTGACTTTTTCCCATTTCATTCGCTCTGCACTAGAAAAAGGTAAACAAACATGCGCTTTTTGTTAGCGGACCAGACGACGCGGATCTAACGTAAGCAATACATTTATTGCTGCGACGATCGACGCTTGTAGTTCCAATTCACACTGAGTTCTGAGATGATTGGGAGAATACATATAGTACACAAACATATACAAAAACATCATGGAATATACACCTTACTATAGCCCTCAACCGGATGACGGCAACACACGCATGTGGCAAATTCCCTGACAAAAAGAGAGATACGGCAATTCTCACAGATAGCGAGACATTTGCAAGGCCATAGAATGATCTGTCTGGAGTTCTCGTGACATATTACACAAATCCCCAAGTCCTCATCATGTATGTTCAGCTCTCTTTCGCAGGCACCTTCTGCATCCTCTAAAACATGACGTTGATGCTTTTCCTTTAGTAGATCTAAAAGTTTTATATCATCCACATAATATTTGGCAAAGTAAGATCTTGTCAAATGCGATGCAGGTTCGTTCAAGTGTTGCATGTGATAACTTAAGATTTGACTAGTAACTGTATCACTTGATGCCGAGGGAAAAAGAAGACTTTTCAAGTCTTGCAAGGTTATCAACTCATTCAGCCCATCTGGGGTATCATTCTTTTCATGATGGGTGACTGTGTCATTGTTGGATCTGGTTTCTGAGATATCGTCATCTACCATACTTTCACTTTCAAAATCATCATCAATATCATCTTGCTCAGAGTCGTAATCAGGTGAGTTATCACTTTCCAGCAGATCCGTATTCATCAGTAGTTGCGAATATGACGACTCAATGTCTGCTAGACTTAGATTATCAATATTTATTGTTTCAAATTCGCTACTTGCATATGTGAAACTGCCATTTTCATTTGAAACAATGCGGTACTTTATTACAGACTTTTTCCTGTCTGCACCGTCATCGAAAGCTGCGTTGTCCGTTTCTTTAGAAGTACTTTTATGTATCAAGTTGAGAAGTCTTATTTTTATCAATTTGAGAAACCCGAAAATAACTTTATTCAACATTTTCAATCTGGTGATGAATATCCACGAACTCTTGCGTTTGTTAAGCTTTCTAACGCCATTGTTTTTGTCATTGCTATAAAGGTCGATTAACTCGGGGTTGTTTTTATATTCGTTGCCGTAACCATTCAACAAATCTTTCCCATCTTTCTTCAATTCGGATAGCTGCATGTTGATATAATTGTCCACCGGTAGCTTAATGTTGGAAGTCTCTTGTATGTAGCATTGTGATATCGAGATATTAATTATAAACTCTCCGAAGTTGATCAAAGCTGTGTAGAAGTCATCGGAGAGGGAAACGTTGACAGAATTCCAATTTTCTAGTAGGCTCATCATTGTCAAATCCTTGAACGACATCCTGATTATTCCAGATAACAAGAATATCGATTCGCTGAGAAGAATGACCAACAAAACACAGAAGTGTGGGAAATACCCAAGAATGATGATGAACGGTATTCTTAAAATGTTTCCCGTAAATATGTTGTATGCGTAAAAGAATAGAGTGAATAGTCCCAAAGCAGATGAGGGGATCAACTTATACTTAATCAGATTGAACAATCCAAGAAGATGTATATTTAGCTGATTTGTTAGAGCAATTAACGCTATAATCAAAAGCTCTACCGAAGGTTTGGAGACAAATTGCGCTTCTTGGAATGCCAATGAATATTCAAACAATGTGATTCCGGTTTCTAGGGAGGGCTTGGTGCCAGAGGCAACAGCAATAAATGTGTCTAATATCTGACTTATGCACAACGATAAATGGAATCCCTTGAGAATGGAAGTGGTAGGGCCCACATCTACCTTGGAAGTTTCCTTGTTAAATTCCTCGTAAATATTGCTTCCAAACGGAACGGAAAGAAAAGTTTTGCTCAAAAACCTCTTCTTGTCAAATGTAAAGTATTCTGCCTTCAAAAATGATTGTATGATCTCGTTATCGCAGTAGCATTTCAAACTCACGAATAGACCGTAGCTGCCCAAACAGAGTATATATATTGCGAATGACCTTAGCAAGATGTTCGATATGTACGGTAGTCTTCTGTGCCGTCTTGAGGATGCAAATATTACCACACGGTTCATCACAACAGCTGTGATCATGCACATCATGGCAAATGGTGACATCCAGTACGATAGAAATGTGCTCGTGCCATCATTTATATTCCCGTTCAAGCCTGACTCCTTCGACTGTTGCAGTACAGCCAGAGAAAATGAGTCTATCAGCCGAAGTATAAGCCATGGCGACTCAGATGAAGTTTGTGGGGACAGTGATGTTGTGGAGGCGGATATGTGTAACGATGCGGCGTCCGCAAGTGTAGATGACTGCATCCAACTGGTAGATGAGATACCTGAGCTGCCTTGAGGGGAAAACGTTGTTGTCATCATTTCTGTCATATTGATCACACAAAACTTCGCATCTCCTCCTCTAGTTATGTATGTCCCTATTGCAAGATGATTGCTTGTTAACCTGAAAATGAGAGCCCGCTCGCCACTACCCCCGTAGTCACCTGCGTTGCAGATAGTGTGGCATCTCCTGAAAGAAGAGATCGGCCAACTTCACCACCTCAATTCATGCTCGGCCTGGGGGGAAAGAGGGAATGCTTACGTAACACTAGCGGGAGTGGAGGGAACTGCCTCCCTGCCTTCCCAGTTTATCCATCTCCGCACGCTGTTGACGTCTGATTAAATCCGAGGATTTGGCCAGCCGCAGACGAGCGGGAGGAAGTACCTGGGAGGCAGAACTGTAGTCGTCATTTCTTCAAAGGAGACAAGTATTTCTGATCAAGAAGAGCTGTACTTATCTTAAGAGTTGCCACTTGCTGGAATCATCTTACTACAGAGACCAGCCTAAACGATAAAAACCATTCTTGTCCTTTTTTGACTAAAACAAAAAAACCGACATATACGAACAGATTGAATGAATAACTTGAAGGCATGTTCTCAATATAGGATAAACTGAGCACATATTTACGTTGAAATACAGAGACACAGCTATTTAAGGAATAAATTATGCATTTTTTCCCTCATTTCTCCGATAAATCGTCCAGGAAACGAACACAGTCCATGTCGTCCCAAAGGACGGTCAGTTCGGCCAACTCATACTACAGCTTTTCATCTTCACCAACCACACAGCACACCGAGCCTGCAGCTGCTCCAAACCCAAACATCAAGCAACCGAACAGGGATGATGTTCTCAGAGTTTGCAAGGCCAACGACTCGGGTAAGCTGAACAGCCTAGACATTCCCTATCTCTCTGAATACATGATGCTTGACAGCATCGAACCCCTGGACGAAGGGTCCAGTGGGTCAATTTTGAAAGTAAAGAGTAAAATCAACAGAAAATACTATGTGGTGAAGTTGTTGAAGAGCGAGATAACGGCATGCAAGAGTAAGGATTCAAAGTCTACGTCTTCCAACTTTAACTTTACATTCAACAACCACGTTGGTAACCAAGCTGGTTCTGCCTCACTTTCGAGAACGCATTCTCTCATCAATGCTGAAAAGTCTGGAACAAGCATCACAACCACGGCTACGACGGTGAGTAACATCTATACTCCTCAGCCTGCTGATTCACCGACATTCAAGGCGCAGCGATACAGTCCTATCCTGTCCAGTGCATACCGATCGCCGAGTAGAATGGTGAGTCCTACATCATCGAAATTGAGTTCTAGCATGCAAAGCTTATCCTTAGATCTGCCTCGATCGAGGTCCAATTCCTCCTTCAAGACATACAAACCTATAACGGGGAAGCGGGGAGAGGAAGAGAGTGATGGATATTCTCAATGTGATGATGTCTATGATGAAAAGGCTACCCGCGTGGAAAATGAGGAAGGAGGAAAAGTTGCCGGTGCGATCATCAGACCATTGTACACGTTCGACTCGTTGAACGAATACCTTATCATGTCAGGATTGAAGTCGAAGCATGTGTCACCGGTGTATGGGTTGTTCCGATACGGATTGGAACACAACGAGAAGGAAATTGCTACAGGAGAAGATGATGATTATAGTAATGCGGAAGAAGAAGATGTGGAGAGTTTCTGCAGCTGTGAAGAGAACGGAGTCAGTAATAGCGACAACACATCTGAGGAGCAGAACCCTATTGAATTGAGTAGCGAACCGATTGATGTGTGTCTTCTGCTAGACTTCTACCCGAATTCGGACCTACTACGGTTGACTACAGGGATGCGGAAGAAGAACATTGTCACCAGTCCATTGTTCAAGGACGCCATATTTGCACAGCTCGTACAGGGGTTGAAGTTTCTTCACCAGCAGGGGATTGCCCATCGGGACATCAAGCCTGAAAACATACTCATTGATGAAGAAGGCTGTTTGAAGTATGCGGACTTTGGGTATGCCGTGGACTTGAGCCGACTCGAAAATTATCCGATTGGCGAAGCAGAGTTTCTCAACCGGGGGACGACGTCATTCAAGGCTCCGGAGATTATGAACATTCAGGAGAAATTCGACGGAGAAATGTTCAAGGCCACGGACGTGTGGTCTTTGGTTATGCTCTATTACCAGATGAAGTTTTTGAACAAGCCGTGGCGGTGTGCTGTTGAGGAGGATAGTGACTATAAAAGATACCGGGAGTTGTACACGACGAGGAGGCTTGACGCTCTGCGGACTGGGTTTGACATCAAACGTGCGTTTGGCAACGAGGACCTGATAGCCCGCAGTTTCAAAAGTGTGAAGGACGATGTTGTGATTGTACTCACGAACATGATGAACCCTAATCCGCACAAGAGATGGACGATAGCAGAGGTGTTCCGTTCGGACTGGATGGTAGGGACGAGGATGATGATCGAGGAGGAGGAGAAAGATAAAGGTGGCCGAGGAGGCAAGGCTGGAGAGGAGCTTGAGATGGTGAAGATACTCCGTGTGTTATAAACAAGCAGAACTGGAGTTAGCGGAATCTGCGGGTGGATATATGGATATATATATATATATATATATATATGCTTCTATATGTGATATATAATTAGAAAGAAAGACCCATAGAGAACGAGTAGCAGGAGGAAAGAGGGATCTACAGGGGAGGGAAAAAAATTAAACAGTAGAGCGATAACTGGAGACGATAAGAAGAGAAAAGTGTATGTCAGTAAGGGGGGAAGGAGAAAAGAGATGGGTTAGAAAAGCGGGGTATTGTTGATCCGGACCTCATTGAGGTCTGCGCCAGGCTTGTCGTAGAGCGAAGGGATCAAGATGGTCTGGTTGGTGTTGGAGGAGAGGATGGCCTCGTCGATCAAGTCTATGTCGGAGTCTATGTTGGAATCGTAATCGGAGTCGTCGTCATCATCGTCGCTGGAGCCGACGAGACTGCTGGAGGCAATGGAGAGGCGTGCGGAGGAGACGTGTAGAAGGGTGTCGTCGTCCTCCATGAGGGACAAGTTCTGCAGGAGGGTGGAGAGGAGCTTCTGCCTGGCAAGCAGGAGGTAGTCGGATGCGGGCCCCGAGAGGGGTTTCCTGTCGAGCGAGCCGTAGATGACCGATAGGTCGATGTCTGTGTTGTTGGCGTGTCTGTCCGGGATCACTCTGTGGGGGCCGTCGGGGACCACGAACGGGGAGCACAGGGAGATGAGCGAGGACGAGTCGATGAGCGAAACCGGGACACCGTCAGGCTCATCTGCGGCGGCACCCGGAGAGGGGGTTGCTGCCGCTTGCGAAGCCCCTGCCTGCTTGCACAAGGAGGGCGAGACAGCAGACCCCTTTTGCGACCTCTTCGACGTCTGTCTCGTCCTTCTGGAGCATGACGAGGAGCAGAGCACAGAAGAAGACAGGGGGGATGCAGTCGTGGACGTGGATATAGAGGCAGAAGCGGAGGAGCGGGCGCCGCCGGACTTGGCGTAGTTGTCCCGCTGTCTCTGCTTAGAGCCTGATCTCTTTGTCTTTCTGCTGTCGGACATTGCTGCGTGGGTGAGGGTTGCTGGGGTGGGGGGGGGGGGGATAAGGGTGGCGGAGTTTGGGGATACGAAGAGAGGGAGCACAGGAACGGAGGGAGGACCTGGGGGCAGCAGCAGCGGGGAGGAAGCCACGAGGGCAAAGAGGCTAACGGGGCTCTTTTATAAAAGGGGAGAGACAACCAGAGAGGGATCATTACTTCCTTGTTGGGGTCTAGTGTATTTTGGTCTAGTCTGGTCCGTACCACTGTGTAGGGGCCAGCCAGCCAGCCAGCCAGCTGCTCAGCTGCTCAGCTCCAGCCCGGGAAGATAGCAGGAGAGCGGAGCGGGCAGGGGCCCCGATACGATGCGAAAATAGGGCCCCGCCGCAGCGCTCGCTGCGCCAATTTGCGAGCGAAGCTCCGGCTAGTGCATGTGCTGCACAGGCGCGCCGCTCTGCAGGCCGCAGAGTGCAGAGTGCAGGGCGCACCCGCCGGTGCGACACGTCAGCTGCAACAGAAAAGGGAATAGGAGAAAGGTGCGGGCGGGCGGGGCGGGCCGATCGGCGCGATCGTCCTGCTGTGGCGGAGGAGGCATATGTTCCACCCGTGCACCGGCGATCCCGCCGTTGTGTCTGCCGCAGGCCGGCTGCGCGGTACTATTCCTGCCGTCGTTGTCGTCGTCGTCGTCTCGTCGCCTCGTCGTCTCGTCGCCATGGCGGCCGTGCCGTTCTCATTCTCGTTCCCGTTTTCATTTTCATTTTCGTTTTCGTCTTCGTTTTCGTCTTTTGTTGTTTGTCTCCTTGTTCCCTTGTTTCCTCCTTGCCTCCTGCCCTCTTTCCCACACCCATATTCTTTCCGCCCCGTGCATTCCACACACAACCCCCCACATCTTCTCCCTCATTTTCACACTCACACACACACACTCCCTCCCGTTGACATCCCCCGCCTCACCCCCTCCAGCACAGGCAAGCACAACCACCCCGAGACCCCGAGACAGACTTCCCATTCCCCCACACACCTACTCCGGCTGCAACTCCTTCTCCCCGTCCTCCTTCTTCTACGTGTACATTACTTTCTCCTCAACACCTACAACAACACCCCCTCTCCTCTGAGTCTTGCATGTTCGTCCCGCACGTTCTCTGATACAGCAGCACACACGCCATCTTTCAGTTCGATTCGACTCCGTTAACCCCCCAATTCCATTCAGTTCAGTTCAATTCTGCAAACGAAACACTACTCTATTTTATCCTATTCCCCCTCAAACTACCAGTGCAGCACTCTCTGATCATCCACATCGATCATACCCAGTGCAGAATTCCTACCAACATAAAAATTTGTATACTAGTCCCTCTGTTATATTAAGAAAAAAAAGGAGAAAAGGTTTCTTTTTCCACCCATATTTCTATCTGCAACAACACTCCACCGATAATAATAATAATAATCATACACTCTATTTCTTTCTTAGCTATTCCCATTTAATACTACAAATCTAATTTCCGTTCCTACCGTTACATCTTTACTTCTAAATTCGGACCGTACCCTTTTCTCCCACTAGTGAAAATAGAAAACCAACCGACCATGTCGTCTTCCCTATATGCATTGAACAGGTCAACAGAGGAACTGTCAAGTTCTCTCAATAGGATATCCCTGAGCAACCCGCCTCCCTACACCATCTTGAAAATCAAAAACATTCCAAGAGACATCTCCTTGAGAGAGGCTTTTCTAATCTTCTCCCTCTGCCTGAATGACGTCAACTTTGTCGATATCATCCAAGAACCATCCACTAATACTCCCGTCATCTTCTCTAAGTTCTATTCCCCGAAGATCGCCGGACAGGTCCACCAACTCTTGAACGACAAGCCCCTTTTTGGTGCCGCTTTCCCCAACGTGCAGTGTGAAATCATTCACAACAACAACAATAACAACAATAACAGCAATAATAACCCTCCAAATACCGCCACCTCGAACAATTCATATCTTTTCTCAAATCCATTCACTTCCAACAACACCCACTCCTCTTCGCCATCATCCCCAACTCTCCAGATCTCGAAGATCACAGAACCAAGCCACGACCTCAACAACACCCTGATTCACTCCTTGAATCATTTCTCCACCATAAACACCTCCGCTGGTAATATTACTGGATGGACAAACGAAACATCCACTCCGTTGGCCACTCCAAGTAATAGCTCTAAAATTTTAAGACCAGACCCTTCCCTCCTCAACTCTTCAAAAATCAATACAAGTATCATTAGCAACAACCAGAACACAAACAACAACTCCAACTTACCTACTCCAATCATCACAGACTGGTCACAAGCATCCAATGGCACCACCGCCAACAACAATAATAACAATAATAACTACTTCAACTCTACTTCTCTCAACATGACAGATCTTACAACTCCTTCTTCGGCAACTTTTTCCATCCCAAGCCTCCCACAACAAAAGATGGAATCCCCTATTGATTCTCAGCATTTGGATTCTTTGAACCTGACAAATACGAGCATCACAAACGGGTCCTTTGACGACGAGCTCAATAAACAAACACAGTTACAAAGACAACAGTCACACGAACTCTCAATCAATACAGGCTCTGCCAATAATAATAATAATGGCAACGGCAATAATCTAGACGTGTTGAGGCATTATCAACAACCTCAAAACTCGAATCAGAACCCTACCTCGAGCTCTACTTCAAATGCCATTCCAGAGTTATCCTTGTTGGCAAGGGTACCTCCACCTGCCAATCCCGCCGATCAGAATCCTCCATGCAACACCCTCTATGTCGGTAACTTACCGCTTGACACTACAGAGATAGAGTTGCGGACATTGTTCCAGTCACAGCCAGGTTTCAAGAGGTTGTCCTTCAGGACGAAGCAAACCAACGGTGTCACTTCTCATCATGGTCCGATGTGCTTTGTTGAGTTTGAAGACGTTGCTCTTGCTACAAGGGCATTGGCTGAGCTATACGGTAAGACTTTGCCCCGTGTGAATGGTATGTCAAATAACAAGGGAGGTATCCGATTGAGTTTTAGCAAAAACCCTCTAGGCGTTCGTGGACCAGGTCAACAGAGAAGGAATAACACAAACATCCCCACCTCGAATAACTCAGCATCGTTGAATAATTCCAATGTCAACGCCAGTGCTAACCCGAACAAGATGGGGAGCAACAACAGCAGTAGCAGCAACAACAGTAACAATAATAACAACAACAATAACACTATCAGCGGTGCAGGTCCCCAGGGGAACTTCCAGCGAAATAGCTCCCTGCCAACTACAGGCTCGGTCAACACAGGCACCATCAATACAAAGCCATCCAGCATCTCCGGCATGAATTTCAACAATTCGAACAATATAAACGGTGTCGGTAACATCAGTGGATTCAGTTTCATGAGTCAGCAGTATCCTTACCAGTAGAACTGCCATCACTCCGATTATCTCATTTTTTTTTTTTTGATTGCTACTATCCTTATTTCATTTTACTCTTCTTCTCTTCTTCTTTCTCTTCTTTTTCTTCTTCTTTTATTCCCCCTATCTTCACTCCCCTTATTTTTTTATCCCTTCGCTCCGTTTCTTCTGCTGCCTTTACACTCATAATCCACTCTCACCTCCCACTGGCATTGATGTGAACACTGACACATAATAAATTGTATGATTGACTGGATATCGTCATTACAAACACCCACTGTATTTTATTCCCGCATCTTCCGCCACCATCACCTCCATCACCACCCCCTCTCCCCTTTAATCTCCATCCTCTTCCTTTTTTTTTTTTTTTTACTTCTTCTGTTTTTGGTCAGTACTGGAAACGTCAATAATTTGATAAACTGTTAGCTACATACTATACTGTGTACAATAATAAGCTATGTACGAAACGAAACTCACGTGCCACGCTAGTCAGCCGCTTCACAACGACGACGACAACTTCACGTACTGGTCCCCGCCGTGGTAATGGGGCACCTGGAAATCCCACTTGTCTGCAACTCTCTGCGGGATGAACCGTCCACCGAGGTAGTGGTTCACGTTCGGCGCCAACTTGGCCGAACACGGCTTAGGTGCTGTGAGACTGATGAGTGCGTCCGGCATGTACTTCTCCGTGCCAGACTTGGCGGTGGGCCCCTGGTCGACGTCCCATCCGCTCGGCACGTCGACGGCAAAGATCGTCTTACCGTGTTTCTGCTGGTACTCAACCATGGCAAAAATCACCGAGTCGAACGGCTTCCGCAACGGCGGATGGAACGAGAACCCAAACAAAGCGTCGACAATGATGTTCGACTCCTGAAGGACCCTGGACAAGTTCGGCAAATCCTCCGCACCGTCCACTGCAGAGTCTTGTACAATATCAATATCAAACAGCTCGAGCTGCGTGCGCAAGTTCTCGTAGAACGGATTTCTGCCCACAATGGGCCAGTAAACCTTCACGTTCTTATAGCCAAAGAGAGATAGATGACGGGCCGCAACGAGGCCGTCGCCGCCGTTGTTCCCTGGACCGCACAGCACCACCACGTTCGGGTACTCTGCAGGCTTGTAGTCTGAGTAAACCGCCTGTGCTACTGAGAGACCAGCGAGTTCCATTAACTGTTCGAGCTTGTAGCCCAGCGTGGACATCAACGACGCATCCAAGGCTGCGGCGGATTTGGCAGATAACGTTTTGAACGATGACATGGCTGCACTTCTCTTGCGTAAGCAGTCTTCTGCTGCTAGGCTTCGAGAACAACACTAAGAAACGACACTAAGGCAGCAAAGAAGACGGATCTGCCCTCCCCCTGTGGCAACGGCGGCCGTGCCGTCACTCCGTCCTCTCCAGACCCATTCCATCTCATGTCACCTTACTCCGGGGATAGAACCGACTCCCCGGTCACGTGCCCAGACGCGTGAGGAAAACCGCGGCGATGGAGCAGCGGAGCAGGCGGGCTGCAGCAACCAGAGGCGGGAACTCGACGTGTCGATGTTTACATCGGTGAAGCTCTGATCTGGACGCAGCGGGTAGGAGACACGGCTCCCTCGGGCTCTTGCAGGGCCTTTGGTACGCCCGGAGACTGCCAGAGAAGCATTGCGACATCCCCCACTACCTGCGATGGCACCACCATACACTAGAAAGAAGGACAATAGAAGGGGCATCCGCTTCACGCTGCTTGTGACGGGACCCCAAGGTACCGGCAAGACATCATTTGTAAACTCACTGCTCGATCAGAATATCCTCCCGCACAGGTTCGAGGCAAAGTCGGACAAGACGATTCCAAAGACGATCACGTTCTCGAACCTGTCTGCCGTTACGGCTTCGAAGCTTGAGCAGACGTTCGACCCGTCGCTGGCGAACCAGGAACCGGGAATAGCCATCACAGAGACGTCCGTCGAGATCATCGACGAGGACGACTCGAAGATCCTGTTGACAGTCATCGACACCCCTGGGTTTGGCGATAATCTCGACAACAACATATGCATCACTGAGATCTGCAACTTCTTGGAGCAGCAGTTTGACTTCGTACTAGCCGAGGAGACCAAGGTGAGAAGAAACCCGAGGTTTGAGGACACAAGAGTGCACGTGTGTCTGTACTTCATCGAGCCCACCGGTCACGGTTTGAGAGAGCTGGACGTGCAAACGATGCTAAAGATGTCCAAGTACGTCAACATCATCCCTGTCATCGGCAGGGCCGACTCCTTCACAAAGGCAGAGCTGGTGAACTTCAAGAGAAACATCAACGAGAGCATCGAGCGGTTCAAGATCCCCGTGTTTCAGTTCCAAGCCGACGAGTCAGAAACAGATGCAGAGATCATCGAGGAATCTCGCTACCTCTCGCAGCTGCAGCCCTTCGCCATTGTCACCTCCGACATGGAGTCGGTCATCGACAACAGGAAGACCCGCATCAGGAAGTACCCATGGGGGACCATCGACATCAACGATACCAGTATCTCAGATTTCGCCATTCTCAAGTCAGTTCTTCTCGGCTCCCAATTGCAGGAACTGAAGGACATTACCCACGACTTCTTGTACGAAGCGTATAGAACGGAGAAGCTCTCAAGCGTTGCAGACTTGAGGAACGACTTCACGGACTCAATAAATCTCGGCATCAACTCCAGCGAGCCGCCTTCGATGTCCAATTTGGCTGAGATTGCCAACTCGAGATCGATGGCCAAGTTCGACCTCCCAAAGAGGCAGATCGACGACCTGAGCGCAAACTTGTCGAAGTCCACTATCCAAGAGGAAGGCGACGACACCCCGAACGGCGAAAACGACGAGGACGACATCATCAACGACGACACATCCAAGGCCGTTAAACGTAAAAGCGTGGACTCAGAGATCTCTGAGTCCGCATCGCAGTCTACACTGGCCAAGCCGGGCGTTCCAAACCCAGACAAAAGCATACCTGCTTCCCCACAACTCTCTATGGGCAGCAACAATTCTTCATATGTCAGCCACTATCAGGTGCCACAGTCCCAGATCGATCCTAAGAAGTTACGGAAGATTAGTGAGACTGTACCTTACATGCTAAGACATGAGACCTTGCGGAGCAAACAAGCGAAATTGGAGGAGCTAGAACGCCAGAACGCCCAAGAGCTGGCCAGAAGGGCTGCAGAACTCGAACGGAAGGCAAGAGAGTTGAAGTTGCGTGAAAACACCCTCAGAGAACGCTTGAATAAGAGCAGGGAGCATGACAACCTCTCCGATGTTGTCTCTGCCCACAACCAATCTACCACAAGTATAGTCTCCGAGGGAACTAAGTACGAAGACACCACAACGACGGACGAGTAAACTATTTGTATTTTGGTTGTCTTTTTTACCTTTTTCCCCGCTGTTTCTTTCACTGTCGCAACCGCAATAGACTATTCCTACTACTATATATAGTAAAATATACAGTCCACTGCTTTGCTTTATTGTCGGCTCGCAGAGCTTCTAGGAATTCTATTTGAATGTTTACAAATGACCGTATAACGAGACTATGTGTTCAACAGTCAAGTGTTAATAAAAGCATTTTTGTTTCGATTTAACAGTTGAGTCAAAATTGTGAAGAGCATTTTCATGAGATATCAGTGTTTAGGTGCATACTCCGGGGACAGCACTCTAGGTTATAAAAGATATCAAGCATTAATCCCTCACTTGGCTGTCTTAAACAAGTTATCAATGCCAATATAAATTTTGGCTTCGGTTATCAAGGATTACTCCCAAGAAAAAGTAAATTCTTGAAAACTAATTCTGCATAGTTACTTGTTGAGCATGAACCTCCGGATTTGTCTCAATTGACGGAGCAGAAAAAGCCGGTGTATAACAGTTGTATTTAACTCTAATACTAGAAATTTTTTGTTCATCTGTGGGAAAAAAAAACAACAGCTTTCATTCTTTTTCACCAAAGTATTATCCACTGATTGAAAAACTTCAACTATCGTTTATGCATTCCCAATTCTTATCAATTGAGGTTCTTTATACCGGGTAATATTATTCTATAATTTCCTTTTTAAGGTTTTTATATAATCGCACCGCCTTATTGCCCACAATCGCTTACATCATTGAGTATTACAAAGTCAGGTCATCAAATTGACAGCCGCAATAATAGCAAAAATAACTTACCATTCAATATATTAAGCCGTTCACTACCGATTAGGCTTAGTAATAAACAAAGAACGGATATAACTATCCTAATTTCCGGTTATGACAAGATATTTGAAAATCATGATTGTAATAAATATTTTAGTTTCATATTATTTGTCTGATTTAACTGGCATTTATAGTCCTTCAGTATTTTATTTAATAACCAACTAGAGGCAATTCCCAAAAAAACACTTTGATTTGAACAATTTGTTCCGATTTACTTTCTTTCACTAGTGTCTCATAATTGTGAATTTTATCTTACTTTCTCGACGTTCTTTGCAACACCATTCATATACCAAAACTTTCGAAATTGATTTCCTACCCACAAATTTCTTACTGCTTAAATCTAACATCAAGAAAATGTCTGCTACTTTATCTGATGAAATTTTCACTAATCTAGGCTCCTCAGGTCTTAAGATTTCAAAAGTTATAGTTGGCTGTATGTCTATTGGTAACAAATATTGGGGTGATTGGGTGGTTGAAGATAAAAAGGAGGTTTTTGCAATATTGAAAAAAGCATATGACGAAGGTATCCGGACCTATGATACCGCTGATGTTTATTCAAATGGTTGCTCGGAAACTTTATTGGGAGAATTTCTAAAAGAGTACTCAATCCCGAGAGATAGAGTGGTCATCTTGAGCAAAGTGTTTTTCCTGACAGACGAAAGCAACCCACAATTTTCGTTTCCGAAATGTCAAAGAGAGAACGTTAACTTTTCCAAGTTTGTCAACAGAGTGGGTCTCTCCAGGAAACACATTATGGATGCAGCTGAAGCTTCTGTCAGAAGATTAGGTACTTACATTGATGTCTATCAAATTCATAGATTCGATCCTAATACACCAATTGAAGAGACAATGGAGGCTCTTCACGATGTTGTCAAATCTGGTAAAGCCAGGTATATTGGTGCTTCGTCGATGCGGGCATATCAATTTATAATGATGCAAAATGCTGCTGAAAAGAATGGTTGGACGAAATTCATTTCAATGCAGAATCTATATCATTTGAATTACAGAGAGGAAGAAAGGGAAATGATTGCTTACTGTAAGCTCACTGGTGTTGGAATTATTCCATACTCCCCGAACAACAAAGGATTACTAGCTCGTCCGTTAAGCTCATTCTTGGGGGATACCACAAGAGGAAACGAAGTTCCTCGTGACTTAACAGAGAGCGATAAGGAGATCATTAACAGAGTCGATGCTCTGTCCAAAAAACACGACACAAGTATGTCGAGCATCGCACTCGCGTGGATTCTGAGCAAGGGAGCAAACCCAATTGTGGGCTTTTCGAAGCCAGGAAGAGTAAATGATGCTTTGGCAGCCATCAAGTTGAAACTATCACTAGAAGAAGTGAAATACTTGGAGGAGCCATATTTAGCAAAGCCGGCGTTTATTTCTTTGGAGGAAGTGAAGAAGAATGAATTCTAGATAGTTTAGTTTTTGTTAATAAAATTAAGAATTTAGGTGTCACCCAGAAAAACCTTTAGTACCAACCCCATTTATTTCTAGATATGCAAGCCGGATGGCTTGCATTGTGATTGTTATTTATCTTGTAATCTATAATATCCGAAAACTCTAAAAAATAAAATCAAATTTTACAGAAATCAAAGTAGAATATGAAAGAGCTCGAAAAAAGAAAAAGGAGAAAGCTCCCACATGCGTCTTAGCAATGCTAATTCTGGTAAATCACAGAAATTTTCTGTTAATAACCCTGTTTGTTTTATCAAAAGCAATATTCCCTCAAGAGCACTTTTTTTAAGAATTTGCCTATCCTAGTTCATACTTGTACCTCACAACCATGCTAACCAAAATTAAACGGCTAAACAAAGGCCGCAATGAGAATGAGTAGACTTGCAGAGAAACTACACATGGCATTTCTTTTGATTTTAATAGCTCCATTTCTCGAGTTTTCGGAAGAAAGAGAACTAACAGAGAAAGTAGACATAGTTTCTTCACCAAGTGAAGTACTCGAAATTCTACTTCCAAAGGTGTATGAAGACTGTAATTGTGTAGCTGAGGTAAATCGAACATTACTTTGCACCGCCAGTGATGTGCTTTGAAAGCCCCACATTAAAGATGCAGCAGGAATCAATGCATGTGGAATCCCAGATGACATTACTTCGATATCTTCATCGGCTTGGTTATTGTAGTTTGCTGCGGCTAATCCGACTTCCATATTCTCAAGATCTGCAACCATATATACATTCCTCAAAAAACTATCCCCCAAAATAAAAGATGATGTCTCCGAAGATTGTATTCCGACCATGCAATATTGTGATAGGGTACCTCTTGAATCTTGTAAAGGAATCAGGAAGGAAGAGAACTGAACATCAATCTGCTGACCCTGAAAATCAAACCTGACGTAAAAGCTTTCAGCATCTGAACAAGTTATAATGTAATAGCCCGTTGAGGAAGAATACTGAGCCTCAAGGAGATTCAAGATTGAAGATAGAACCTCTTGCGGAAAATAGGTCAGAGTTGTTCCTGTATCAAGAAGAGCTGCTGCAGCGCCATTCCCTATCGTTGCCTCACTAGAGGATGAATTGTCAATAATGCTAAGTGAATTTAAGGTGACATCTAGCTGTAATGCTTGATCGTAACCTTGCTGCACTAACGTATTGACAATTGGTAGTGCAACAATATTGCCAATGTAACGATTATGATCAACTGCCCCAAACAAGATATTAGCCGTATCTGCCGTCGATTGATTCAAATAAATAGAATATGCAGTTTGTCTGATAATACCTAGCGATCTAAGCTTCAAAGGTAGGTTTTCGTATTGATAAGAACTGAAAGTTGAACTGGAATATGTTGTCTCCAAACCACTTAATCCGATTCCAAGAATTCCCATTGAGTTTTCAGCTCTATCACAGACTGCGAAAGAAAGACTTGTAATGTTAATTCCGTGCATCCTAACATTGTCATGACCCCAATTGCCTCTTGCAAAACTACCATCTGCGTAAGTAATCGAGAATGCGGTTCCATTTGAAATAAAGGTTTCAGAGTCTAGAAAATTGAAAGTTCCATATATTGAGCAATCAGTGGTGTTACTAGAGGATGGAGCTGAAGGCTTATATTCAATTGAAGTGTTCAAATGTTTGAATTCCAAATTTGAAATGTTGAGAAATTCCTGATTTTGAATTCCTTTCTCAAAAGAAACATTATTCATGAGTCTTTTTTTATTCAGAAGATCTACTGAGCTTTGATCGCAATATGTGTTGTTTGACGCAGGAACCCACATATCTGAAGAGCCGGTATCTAGTAAAACACCAATTCTCTGAGGTGGGCTACCTATCTCTATCTCCGTGATATAGAACGTAATTTCATTCACCAACTGCACCGGAAAATACCCCTCGGAAGAGTTGAAGGAATCCTCTCTTTTTCCAAGGCCATCTGTGGTAGCAATTTGATAATTGGATCCTTGAATCTTTTTAGCAGAAATTCTTATATACGACCGATTATTATAATGTAGTACCTCTCTTGTCATTGAAAAGCCAATAAATGAGCCTGCTAAAGTGAAAGATACTAAGAAAATAATTGTTAAACAATTCATGCTGAATTATGATATTATGGTTTGGTCGTCTACGGCAATAGTACGTTTAATTGCTCCTTGTTGATCGAAACTACCGTTGTGTAGAGAGCTTCTTGGCGAAAGATATGTAGCTGCTACCACCTTCATCCTATCTAGAATGAAGCAACAACAGAGGAAAGTTCATGACTATGGATAAACGATTAAGTGGCAACACACATCTATGAATAAATATTGTTGTAATCCCAAAAATGGAAAACCTAATCACTTGGAAGTAGAAATGTATATACAATTACCTTACTATTATTAACTCCGTAGTTTCATGGCCAGAAAAAATTCAAACAATAAAGATAGTGGTACTATAGTATTTAACATCGGATTTAGAGGGTACTTCCGATAAGCAAGAACCATGTTGTCATAAGTGATAAATATGTGAATGCCAACATAGATTAGAGAGTAAGAAGTTAGATCACGCTTTCAAGCCTCCAGGCCGGAATTAGTATCTGGGCTCGCACGCAGAAAAGATTTTTGGGAATTATTTGCCTTACATGGTAAGCACAGACTCACTAGGGAAAACGGCGGGAATAGGAGGAAGGGGGGTAAAGAACAATCACGCCAAATACTAGAAATTTACTCCAAATTGCATGAGAAGTATTGTTTTTTATCATCTCAGTAATGCAAGCTGCCTACATACTTGCTCCCACACAAATGAAATGTAGGGCTGGATTCTAACATGAGGGTAGCAAAATTCACTTTTTTGGTAACCTTGTTTTTGTTGTATAACTAGTAGCTTCTCTTGTTAAGCAATATTCGTGTTTTCTCATAAAACTATTAACTGATTTTCTTTAAAACATAATACTGGCTATGCTATCAAAGGTATTTTATGTTATGATTAAAAAAAGCCAAGGCCGTTCAAGCTTAATCCAGTAAGATGGGAGTTTCAAAAAATGTCAATGAGCTCAAAATAAAGAGTATTCTTGAAAATGCTGATCTTCTTGTTATGCCAATAAATACTATGTTACAAAAAGTCAATGCGGCTTTTCTATTCAATTCTTACCATATGATAAATTATCAAAACAGGTAATTAATACCTATCTACTTAATTATGAGATACCATGGAAAAAGCAATAATCGTCTATTTCTGCAACTCGCAGATGGATAAAATAGAAGCATATAACAATTGCAATAGTACAAGAATCACAAAGACTATGTCATCTTTGAAAAATGCCGCTGGAACTTTGCTTGGATAGTAATTCAAGGAAGAATTGATTCTCTTAAGTATAAGAGTTCCAGAGTGTTAATCTGCACTATTTTAGAACATTCTTTGTAGTTTTGCCAACACAATCAATGATCCTGTAATATCTATGGTAGCATAAAGTTTCTTTGATGGCTTAACAATAAATTTCTTGTGTATTTTTGACAATAACCGAGGTTAATGACAATTCTCTGCAAGTGGTCACCTGAGGTCTAAAACCAATTTCGAGAACGAAAATATGATATTGTTACATATGTACATCTTGTTGATACCAATAGTAGGGCCACGGCAAACTCTAGGGTTTAACCAGGATAATGTAGAATGAGGCAGCAAAATTAAAGGCGTTAGATTAACATGGTACTTCACTCAGAATAAAAGAAAATACTAGCAGAGCTCAAAAAGTGTTTTTTGAAGATCCTAAACGGTCTGTATTCAGAAATGGCACAATTATGATATGATAATCTAATCATCTAAAGATTAAAATTTTGAGTGTATTTTTTATAAGCTAAGTCTATAGCTAAATGTTCCCGTGCTAAAAATTTACAGTGTTAAAGTAAGTACTTGTACAGTTAATCTGCACAGTATATTTCTCAAATTCCCAGGCTGTCAGCTGAAAAGTTTGTAAGCTTTGAAGCAATGCGAGAAATCTTAGTTAACTCTAATGAACTATGCAGCAGCGAATTTACAGCGGCGACACTTTTTCACACTACTTGAATACGGCATGATAAGTCGATTGCGATCGATTAAATTTTCTCCGTGTAATTTTCGCCGAATCCAGTTCGAAGGGTCCTTATCTCAACATATAATGAATTTTATCTATTTACTCAAAGCTCTTTGGTGGCACGGAAACAGAATCATCAATGGAAGAAAGTTTAGCTATAATATCACCTCAGCACAAAAAATCATGCAGCAAGTGCAGGTCTAGGAGAGTTAAGTGTGATATGTCAATGCCAACATGTGATAGGTGTAAGACACGAGGTGAAATCTGTGATATTTGCGACATGGTGGATTATGATTTCTATACAGTTCGTAAGCTGCAAGCTGAAATTGAGAGACTCCGAGAAATCACTAAACTTGTAGATATAAGCCCAGCATACAGGGAAAGAGATAATGATACAGCTGTTGGTAACAAACGTGTGCGACATAGTACATTTAACAAATCAATTGAAGAATCTGTTTTACTAGAAGTTGGAACTCTATCCCCGACAGACAACAGTTACATAGGAAGTGCAAGTGGTGCAGTGTTTACGAAAATATTTCTTGATCAATTAAGAGTGCCACTTTTGGGGAACGGGAATAATAATCACTTCAATAATCTCGATAAGCTCAACTCAAAGGTGTCCGTTTTACAATTAAAAAATATACCGGTGGTCTCCTTACCGAAGAAAGAAGTTGTCGTGTATCTTTTTCAGGTTTACTTAGAACATGTTCAAATATTTTACCCAATTATAGAGGTCAACAGTATTGCTAGCTCAATTGAGATGTTGTACCAGCGATCGGGTAGTGTACATTCCTGCGAAATGTATGCAATCTTTGTGATTTTGTCAATTGCGTCAGAGTTTGTGAAAGACATAAAACAATATGCGGAAATGAATGATCTCAATACCTCAAGAGACTACTTTTGTATGGGAATAAAATACATGGACGATTCCATATCAACAATAAACTTAACATCAATAAGAAATATCTTACTGCTGATATTATGGTGTTTGTGTTTGAAGAAACAGGATGAAAATGAAAATCTCTGGATTCTAACCCGACATGCCACATCTTTGTGTATTCAACTTGGGTTTCATCGTAACAACCCGAAATGGAGACTTTCTAGTCATGATCAAGAGATGAGAAATAGAATATGGTGGACTTGCTTTATTTTTGAAAGGTTAGTAGCGTTACAGACAGGGAGGACCCTTAGTATCCGCAATTATGCAATAGATGCCGAAATGCCAAAATTCACCAAAGATAAAGATTTTATCACTCCTGGCTTTAACCTGATTTGTCCATCGTACGAGAAGCTGAGCTTTCAGCCTATGTACCTACTAGCGAAAATACGTACAATTGCCGGCGATATCCTAGAGAGCATATATGTTGCACGTGGAAAGGGAAAAACCTTGGCTGTGGAAAGTATTTACAAATCTGCAAGCCGCTTGAGAGAAGAGCTAGATTTGTGGTTGGAATCAGTGATGGAGCTATACATTCGGGAAAATGACTGGGTATATGGAGTACTCAAATTGAATTATGATATTTGTTCTTTGGCTCTATCCAGACCCTCTCCATCTTTCCCTAATATTTCTCCAACATCTTCTAAAGTATGTCTCAATGACTCCAAGTCATTCATAGATGTTGTCTTAAAGGAAATAAAGTCAAATTCTCTCCTGGATTTTTGGTTTATATCTGCAAATATTCTGACAGTAGCAGTGACCTTCTTATTCTCTTCTTGGGTGTTAGACGCTGATTTTGGGATAACTAAAAATTATATTGGAAAAGTGCAATGCATTATAGAATATTTGACAAAAGATTCTGAGTGTGAGTTGGCCAATGTTGAAATTTTTGATGCTGTGGCACTTTATACCTTAGAGCATCTCAGCGTACACGAAGATGAACACTTGCAGCTACAAAATTCGCTATTGATTGATAAAACTTTCAACATTAAAGATGACGAGGACCGAAAACAGTTCATTCTAAGCTACCTGCTGAACATATCAGATGATGGCCCTTTTTACTTAGTTCAAGCTGACACTTGATAGAATTAGTTCTGGACTTTTTCACAGAATATTAAATAACACCAGTACTAAATAAAATTGGTAAAAGAAAGTAAAATCAGTGGTCAAAATAAGTGATTGTAAATACCAAAAGTAGTATAAAAAAAGCAAATAAAAAAATCAATTATGAATTACCTTAGTAGACATATTTGAAGTGAATATTTTCTACATCACTCAAATCTTGTGCAATACTCTTTTCTGCAACAACGATACCAACTGTTGTAGCCTCAGTACCTATTTGACTACCTTTACTCCTATTTTGAACTCTTGCACAAATATAGTACAAAATACCAGTAAACGCCATGATACAGAAGGAGGCCTCCATGGCATGAATTCCCATCGGATAACTGGGTGATTGAGAACTCTTGAAAAAGTATGGGCCAATAATGTTACCAACCGCATACCATATTGCGACTGAAACAGATGTAAACGTTTTCTTGGTGACTCCAGTGTTATTTGAGGAGACAAGTGCAAGCATTAGACACCATGGCACATTATAGAACCCCATTAAGTAGATTCCAGCCAACGCGGCATGTCTATTCTGATGGGAATCAATTTTGTTAACCATTATGGAGCCAATCAATGCCGGAAGGCAACTTAAAAACCACAAAAGGCATCTAATGTTTTCAATCCACATACACAAAGCGGTGACAATGATACCACCACCTAATGCTACAGCTGCCTGAGGAGTACCCATCAAAGTTGTCTTTAGTGCCGAATAACCAAACCCCTGTATAATAAGTGGGTTGAAATTAGTGAGACCTGAGTTAGTGATAGCTTGGCAAATAATGAATGCCATAACAATCCAATATTTTGGATCCCTCAAGCCCTCATAAATTTGGTTAATATCGAGTTTTGATTTATTATGTTCAGTTCCTGTTTGATTGCGCACAACTCTCAAATATGCAATCTGTTTTTCTTTCTTCTTCAAAAACCAAGCCGATTCGATGCTATCAGGTAGAATGAATATCAAAAGGATAGAGTAGAATACGGTAACAGCACCATAGATAATGAAAATATATTTCCATACAGGCAGTTTTCCTTTGATCAAGCCAATACAGTGTCCAAATACACCGCCAAGAATACCAGCAAGTGTGTTAAAATATAATGTACTTCTTAGAGGCTGCTCTGACTTTTTCCACCAAATGCTGCTGATTATTATAAATGACGGTAGAATTGCAGCTTCAAATATGCCCAACAAAAATCTGACAGCGACTAAGGAGCCAAAACTATTGCATGCAGCCATACACATCAGTAAAATACCCCAGCATGTGAGGCATAGAGAAACAAATTTGCCAATTTTAACCTTTTGTAAGAGAAAGAAACAGATAAATTCACCCAATAAATACCCAAAATAAAAAACAGAAGCAACAGTTGAGTACTGATTACCAACTAGGTGACAATCTGCCTTAATCGTGTAGACAGCGGCAATACCCAGTGCATTTTTATCTAAAAATTCAAGAAAAGCAATGAGGAATAAGTTGGTGCAAATGAAAAAATCAATTTTCCATAACACTTTCCTTTGCATCATAGGATTTGCTTCCATCTCATGCAAAAGACTTAGTTCTTCTTCTCTGGTCTCAAATAAATTTTTGCTGCTAATCACTGACTCGACTTCAGATAGTTTGACCTGCAGTTCATCAGCTTTTTCCATAAGGTCACTATTGCTCATTGTCATTAGTTTGATTCTCGCTAGTTTCGAATGGATAGTGTAGACGGTTATTTGCTGAATTCTTAGGTTGCAAATTGCTATACTATTTATGCAGATAAAATTCTAACCCATTTGTTACATTTTGGAAAACTAGAGTCGAGAAATAATTTGAATGACGGATACTTTGGTTATGTTTTATGCACAACCTTCACACTGATTAAAGAGTAGGTAGAGTTTACATCTTCACATTGCAAGACTATCTCTACCAGTATTACGTGCAACTAAGCGAGATGTGATCTCGGTGTTCTGCGCGACACGCCGAGATCCGAAAGCGACGTAAAGATAGTAATTTGAAAATATGCTATGCATTTCCATCCTGTATAGGGTTTCTATTTAAAACATCCTAAATTTCCAGATGTCTATCAATCACCTGTTAATTGCTACTCTATTTATTTTATTTAGAAATTCCAATAAGTGAAAGCTGTTTCATCGAGCATGACGAATGAAACACTTAACGGAGACCACTCTTTTATGGAAGATCCTAGAAATGAAGTTATCCGTATTGGAATTCGTGACGGGGTCAGTCTTAAATTTGAGCTGTTTCCTAGAAATGAAGCCAAGATTTCCGTTTTTGACTCTTCAGTGCTTGTCGGTGATGGAGTTTGGGAAGGACTGAGAGTCATCAACGGAAATGTCCAATATGCCTTTGAACACTTTGAAAGACTATTTCAGTCTGCATATGCATTGTGGATTGATCTTGGAGTGACCAAAAGGGAATTACTGAAAATGATTTACAAAACTATAGATGCCAATCCTGGCATGAATGAGAGCGAAGATGTTCACTTGCGTCTGGTATGTACCAGAGGACTGAAAAAAACACCCTACCAGTCACGTAAGGTCAATGTGGGAAAGTCTCTGATCATCATCATTCCAGAATATAAGAAGGTCACTACAGAATCATACACTAACGGAATTACTTTGGCAACATCATGGGTACGTCGAGGCACCCCCGACACAAAGGATGAAATGTGGAATCATCTTTCCAAGGCTACCGATGTTTTGGCAAGTATTTCTGCAGAAAATGCCGGGGGAGATGGTGCGTTGATGCTTGACCACCAAGGATTTGTCAAAACATGCAATGCAACAAACATCTTTATTGTCAGGAAGGGTGAATTGTGGGCTCCTACACGGGACAACCAAATGCACGGCATCACGAGACAAAAAGTGTTGGACGTTGCAAAAGAACACGGGGTAACTGTGAAAGAAATCAATTTCACACTTACAGAAGTATACACAGCGGATGAAGCTTTCTGCACTGGCACATTTGCTTCCCAGGTTCCTGTGAAGAAGGTGGATGGTTTAGTCATAGGGGCTGGTGTTGCAGGTCCTCTGACCAAGCAGATCGGAAAATGGTACAAGGATGATGTGTTGAAAGATGTTTCTGTTTCCCGAGAAATCACTCTGGAAAGAATAGGTATATAGCAAGTAGAATAAATGTCCAACAATTTATTTGAGAGATGAAGCGTAAGCTGTATATATGGATGGATCGAGATATTTAAATAAATCCTGCCTATCACAGTGTGTTCCTTCTTCGAGTATGAAAATTCAGGAACGCGAACCTTCCGTTATGCGGAGAAATGGTCGGATCGTTTGACGAGATGCAGGACTAAAAACAGACCTTCAATAGACTATTCAACTGACATCACAGGTTCCCACATTTGACACGCTACTTAGAACCAAAAAGCTCCGCAATGGGGCAGAAGTGCAGATGCATCATTCCTGTACTCACCACAAGGATGTGGCTTTCAGCTCAAGTGGCAAACCTCTCCGACGTCGAGGTCTTCACGACGATAAGGTTGCCGACATCCGCATCGCCAACCGGCTGTGTCGCGCTCGGGCCGATAAAGCAAGGCTGCTGGCAGGAGGCCTCGAGGGAGTCCATGGCCCGCCGCCAGCACCCTGGGACGTCTGCATCAGAAACGATCCACCACGGTTTTCTTCTTGCTTGTCATGGCCAATTGGACACTCTCTTGACAGCACAGCCGACCAGCAAGTACAGACAAATACGAACAGCTAAGGAGACACATTAACGATGGCTAGCACCTCTTCAGACATCAACATCGAGGAATTATCCCAGTGGACAGACGAGTTCAAGCATGATCTCAAGACGCAATTCGGTGGTTCTGTCTTGCAACATGCCAACGTCGACGAGGTCTTGATCAATAGAAAACAGGAAATTGCGAACAAGAACTATTTCAACCACAAGATTGAGGTCGAAGGGTTACCTGTCATGGACCAGAAGGCCTCGGGCCGGTGCTGGTTATTCGCCGCCACCAACCTGTTGCGTGTCGGTGCAATGAAAAAGTACAACTTAAAGGAGATTAAGTTATCTCCTTCGTTCTTATTTTTTCACGACAAGTTGGAGAGAGCCAACTATTTCTTAGAGATGATCATCGACACGTACAAGGAGCCGGTCGAGAGCAGATTGGTTCAATGGTTCTTGTTGGACCCTGCGCAAGATGGTGGCCAGTTCACTATGATGACCCAGATTGTCGACAAGTATGGTATCGTTCCGGACCAGATCTTCCCAGATAGTTTCAACACCACTACGTCCAGAGTCATGAATAGACTGTTGAACTTCAAGTTACGTGAATTCGCCTTGACCCTCCGTGGATTGCTCCTCGCAGGCAAGGACATCACGGTGCAGAAGAAGGAAATGCAAAAGGAAATCTACCGTTTGCTCACCATGTTCTTGGGTGACCCGCCTAAGGCCAACGAAGAGTTTACCTGGGAGTTTTACGACAAGGATGGTAAATACCAATCGATCAAGACCACTCCATTGAAGTATGCCACCGACATCCTCGAGTTCAACACCCCGGATTACATCTCCTTGTTGAATGACCCAAGAAACGCGTACAACAAGCTTATCAAGGTCGACCGTTTGGGCAATGTTGCCAACGGTGAGCCTGTCGTCTACCTTAACCTTGAGGCTGAGAAGTTGGCAAAGGCCGTCGTCAACCGTATCAAGAACAACAAGCCAGTTTTCTTTGGTAGTGACACCCCTAAGTTTATGGACAAAAAGCGTGGTATTATGGATGTTGATCTTTGGGACTTTCAACTTTTGGGCTACGACGTCAACTCCATGTCTAAGAAAGACCGTGTCATCTTTGGCCACTCTTTGATGACCCATGCCATGTTGATTACAGCTGTGCACATTGATGAGGAGGGGAATCCTGTCCGCTACCGTGTCGAGAATAGTTGGGGTACCAAGTCTGGTCAAGATGGTTACTACGTGATGTCCCAAAAGTACTTTGAGGAATACGTCTACCAAGTTGTAATCGAACAAGAAGAGCTCGCCGCTCTCGGCGTTGACGCCAAGATCCTCGAGGACAAGGACCAAATTGTCTTGCCTCCATACGACCCTATGGGAGCATTGGCACATTTGTAGTTTTCTGTAACGTATAGGAAGTGTCTAGATACTAAACACGTAGAAGTGTTCAGAGTAAAGGACTACTCCGAATCGGATTACGTCATCCGGATTGAAATATGATTCTTAAAATAGACTAGTCTTTAAAAAGGATTAGTTTTGAAACCTTTCTCTCTTCGGTTTTACCACAAAATGTTCTTTTCATATTTCAAAAGAAACTTCATCTTCCGGACTCCTTTCTGTTTTGTCCCACATCCTTGCAGTCTGCCTGTTCTCCGTTCCTTGTATGAGTATCCACGGACACACCCGCTCACACAGCGGTTACGTAAGCCCACCCCTCGCTATACTGCGGAAGAAGAATGAAACGCATCGTGGTAGCAGGGAGGGAGAAGAGACACGAATACACACAGACAGAGCAGACAAACCGATTTCTGTACCACGGGGGGTCTCTGTTACTGTGCTTTAACTATATCACGCACTCTCAGCAACACACAACGCTGTCGTGGCTGTAAGCTTCTGCTGGACGTGTCTCTTTCATTAATCGCCAGATCATTCGTTAGTTCGTTGAACCCCGTTTTCCCTATTGTTAACACGCCAACCGGAGAGCCAAGAAGGAGGAAACGCCAGGAATTTCACTTGAAAACTACCACTGAATTGAGGCATAATGAGACTCTCATTGATCTACAACATAGCAGTTTTTCTGTGGTTGAACGATCCGGCATATTCTGAGAAAGTCGAGAAAATACCACAGAAGGATTACCAAAATAAAAACTACTTTCTGCTGGAGCTAAAAGACAACAAGTTTATAGAAACGGTCTCCAAAATACATCCTGATTGGCGCTATGAATACCAGGTACCTTCTTTAAATTCTTTCCACGTCTTCAGTCTGCCCAAAAATAATTCCGACGTCGACTGGTTTTCCCAACTCGGATCACTAGATGACATAATAGAGAACTCGGAAGATCACCAGCTATTGAAGAGGGAGCATTCTCATTTCATTGAGTCTCTGCAAGAGAACCAAGTCAGTGGCATACATCTTTTACAGAGAAAGAAACTCACGAAACGTGCGCCGGTGCCTATCGATTGGGATTCTACCGTTTCCATCTTCGAAAGAAAACAGGATTCATCCTTGGCACAACTCGACGTCATTGCAGAAGAATTCCACATCAATGATCCTATTTTCAAAGAGCAATGGCATATTGTCAACACAGCATTCCCAGGACATGACGTTAATGTTGTTCCAGTGTGGAGAATGAATATCACAGGGAAAGGAGTAGTGACAGCTTTGATTGATGACGGGTTGGACTACGAATCTTTGGATTTAAAAGATAACTACTCTCCTGAAGGATCGTGGGACTATAATGATAACAGACCAAATCCTAAACCGATGCTAGAGAACGATTACCACGGCACAAGATGTGCTGGAGAAATTGCTGCCGCTAAGGGGAACGATTATTGTGGTGTTGGAGTAGCGTATGACTCGAAAGTCGCTGGAATTCGTATTTTGAGTGCAGAAATCACACCTGAAGAAGAAGCTGCAGCAATGATATATGGGTTAGACGTCAATGACATATATTCCTGCTCGTGGGGACCTCCAGATAACGGTCGTTCGATGGATGTTCCTGACAAAATCGTGAGATCAGCTATATTAAAAGGAATCCAGGATGGTAGAGGTGGCAAAGGTGCATTATATGTCTTTGCTAGTGGCAACGGTGCAGCACGTGGTGATAGCTGTAATTTCGATGGTTACACCAACAGTATATATTCCTTGACGGTGAGTGCAATCGATTACAAGGGATTACATCCGATGTATTCGGAATCATGTACTGCAGTCATGGTTTCGACATACTCTTCTGGATCTGGTGAACACATTCACACAACAGATATCAACGGGAAATGTTCTACCACACACGGGGGAACGTCTGCGGCAGCGCCGTTAGCAGCTGGCATCTACGCCTTGATTCTAGAAGCCAATCCGGAAATGACATGGAGAGATGTCCAATATCTGACAGTACTAAGTGCTGCAGAAATAGATCCATTTGATGCTACGTGGCAGGTATCTGCAATTGAAGGAAGAAAGTATTCTCCTAAGTATGGATGGGGTAAAATCGATGCAGAAAAAATGGTTAAAATGGCACAGGATAACTGGACGTTATTGAAACCACAGTCGTGGTATTATGCGCCTTACCGTATCACAGACAAGCAATTATCTAATGAAGTGGCAGAAATTGAGGATTCTTTCACAATTAGGCAAGAAATCCTAAAGAAGGCGAACTTTGAACGCATTGAGCAAATTACTGTCACGGTGGATATCAATTCTGGTAAGAGAGGGGCGGTGGAAGTTGATCTTGTATCACCAAATGGTATTGTATCGCCATTAGCTGTAACAAGAGCACATGATAGAGACAAGTTTGGCTTCAAGAAATGGGCGTTTTCCACCGTTGCTCATTGGGGAGAACTTGCGGAAGGTACCTGGAAAATCAAGGTTCGGAACACAGAAGACACTAACACTATCGATTTCAGAGGATGGCAGTTGCGCATATTTGGTGAGTGTATTGATCCTGCCCTTGCTAAGAGATTTGATATGAACGAAGATTACAGCAATATAAATTTTCAACATGACGAGAAAAATAGCACTGGTACGACTTCTATCGAAAGCCAGACAGAATCCTCTACTCGAGTTGCGGTGAGTAATCTTACTTCTACAAGTTTGAGCGCAAGTGTCACCCCGATTATCACCTCTCAAGATAATGACAAAGAGAAAGAGCCGGTGACGTCGGCTACTACGGCAGCAACAACCACAACCGAAATAACCTCTTCAACGCCTCCCACAGTTTTACCATCATCAACTGGGGGCCCAGATGAGAATGGTAGCTATCCACACTCAGACAACTCGAGACACTATGTTGGATATTTCTCTGCACTGATAATAGCAGGAGTGTTATTCCTTTCTTATATCTTCAAAAATCGGAGGAAACCTGGCCGTGCACGTCGTAGAGAAGACTTCGAGTTTGACATTATTCGTCCGGATGATGACGAAAGCAGCAGATTTGAATTTGATGATTCAGACAGTAGTGATGATGACAACGACAATGGTGGCCTAGATCAGAGCAGACGTCGTGACAGCGAGTTTGGTATTTTCGATGACGATGCTACCTCACTCAATCTAGCGGATACAAAATTTGGCAAAGGTGCAAAATTGAAAGGTCTAGCTGACAGCTCTGAGTTTGATCTAGGCAGCTCACAGCTAACAGGCTATGATAAAACTGATGCAATCATCAGGGACGCAAAGGACAAAGAGAACGATGAAAGTCGGATTTTAGATTCTAAGAAAAAATTTAGTGGGACCAAGTCAAATGTCGATGCTACGGAACGTTCCAATCTCGTGTCAGCATCAGCAACATCTGATTCTACAACCTCGACCTCCGATGACGAACATTGAAAACGCTCTGTTTTTAACCTGCAATTTGTTTGATTTTGGATCTTTCTTTATGACTTCCATTTGTAAACTCGTATACGTATAGCACTCAATTTTTTGTGAGTCAAACGTTTTATATAGACAAGACAAATATCGATAGATTGCGCGTTTATGATTAGCTAAAGCGGGAATAACTTATATCGCTAATTTTTCCGTCCTCACCCGAGATATTCCTAATCGAGATGCTTTTTTTTTCAACAGTGTTTAGTAAATTTACTCGATTGTTTGTTTGAGCAAACCGTGCTCCATCTGTATAGCCCACCAATATCGGAGTAGATTACAACTATATATCACATGGTATCTCCTATACCGAGGCCGCGACCTCCACAACCACGTACTTCTAGGACTGGGGCTCAAAAATCCTTGGCACCTCAGCCTACATCAACACCTTCATCCACATCTACAACTAGTCCTGCTTTTCAAGGCCAACCACAGGCCCAATCAGGATCAGCCAAAATATCGGCAAAACCATCTCTTTACGGAAGGTATCGCTCTCTCTCTTTGAAAGTGAAACTATACATATGGATAACTACAGCGGGTGCAGCTTGGCTTGCTGATTCCTTGAGTGATCGTATTTTTGAACAGAACATGATAGATGCCGAAGCCAACCGTCGGGTAGAGATGGAAATTCGCAAAATGAGGGAACTTGAGCTGCAAGAGAGAACTGCGGGTTCCAGTAACCAAAAATGAACGCAGTGATGGCAATGCATTATTACACGTGTTCATTTTTTTGGCAATGATTATACCAATAACTCAAACGTCGTATTTCATATTGAAAAAGCATAAAGTACGTAATTCAGGGTTTGACTTAGTATCATATGAACATTCATTCCTATTATGAATTGGTTATTTACGCCAGCTGGTAATTCCTGCTCAAATGCATTATGTTTGCTCGTGCTCTAGAAACAGTGACGCTTTGCGTTGGCACATTCAAATTCCATTTTATTCAACATATGGACAAATCCAGAGTTATGCAGCATACATTTGTCCTTTATTTTAGAGATCAATAAATCATAAAGGTCGATTTAAAATTCAAATAATAAGCTTATAAAATGCATAGCCGTGAAGTATACACATCAAAGTACAATATATCATTTAAATGTCTTCATAACTACGGGATGTTGAAGTAGTTCTGTGTACCACCTGTAAATGTTGCGGTAATCTCTTAAACTTACAATATTTTCCGGTAACTTGGAAAATATGATCTTGAAAAAGACGCAGACAGCGATGTCAACATATGTCAAGTTCTTGTCCGAAGCGAAATACTTGGATTCAGCCAAATGGTTGTCCAAGTAGGCCAAATATTTTAGCAAACTTTGCGATGCCTTATCTATCTCATATTTGCCTGAAGGAAGAGCTTTAATTAGTGGAGCTATTCCATTATCCCTAAAGTCTTGGTTGAAAAAGGACGCCCATCTAATGGCATTAGCATCTTCGAGTTCCCCGACACCTGCTAAAGATTTATAGTTTTCAGATATGCGAGCAAAGTATCTCATGATTGCGATTGACTCGGTTAATGTATTACCATCACTATCCTTGAAAGCCGGAACTTTGCCCAACGGGAAAAGATCTTTGTAGTTTGGTATCATTTTACCATTTTGCGACTTTATGTCTAATCCCAAATATTCAGCATAAGCTGGAAGCCAGTTTGACCTTGCAGAACCTGGTGAATAGTAGAGGGTTCCAGAAACCATATTAACGCCCTGTTGGATGTTTAACTGATTAAAAAGGAAAAGGACTACTATTGAATCAGCAAGTTCCAAATACCAAATCCATCATTTATACTATCAGGAAAAACTATTTATAGATGCCGAAGGTCCGGAAATAAACTGTAATCGCCGCCAACCTAATTCTCGGTATCTGTTAAAAATGCTCATCAGCAACCCGTTACACAGTCAGCACACCACCTCCAACAGCACGTGATGAGAGGGAAGCTTTAGAATGATTTTAGTGCAGAGATCATTGCATTGTCAACCCTTCGCCGATCTGCATTGACTAGACACACATGAAACTCTCATATGTCCCCGTATCACGTAGTAGGGGCACATCGGTGATCTGTGATCCTACATTGGCCGACGCACACTCCATTGTAACTTAAATTCCCAACTAGGGAAGTCGGTCCTGCCGCCGCTCTTCTCCGGTGAACCGTTGTATGTTTGATCGGTTTTCTCCGCCCATGAAAGAAACAAAGAACTTTGCCATCAGTATAAGGGGACGGTCATTTCCCTTTCAACTTTATTCCTTTCTCAATTAGGATGTTTTTGCGCTCTTGTCAATTTCTCTATTTCTCCTTCATTTTGTTCAGAATTACTTCGTAGATTATTATATTAAACTTTTGATACGGAAAACACAAAACAATTAAAACTTAAAGTTCGAATCAGACATAACAATTAAATGGGAAAAACAAGCACAACAAACGTGAAAAAGCAATTAGTAGGCCTCTAAACTTTCTTCTTCAAGCTGGACACAAACTCCAAAAATCTAGCTGGGTTAGCGTCAATACCTCTAGTATAAACAAACTCGGAGGCAAGCTTGGTTGCGAAAATAGCTCTCAAATAAGCTTCTGGAACTCTCTTGAGGATGTTTTCCAAGCCGATTTCCTTCAATAACAAACTTGGCAATGCATCCTCCAAAACGATGTTACGGAATTCAGCATCTTCCCACAATTCCTTAGATGAAGAAAGTTCATCACCTAACTTGTTAATGGCAACAGAAAGTTCGTCTGACAAATCTGCCAAAGGCTTCTTGGTTTCATCCTTGAGCTTCCAAAGCATGTCAAATTCATTTCTAGCATTTCTAACAATGATCGATTGAACTTCCTTGACATAATTCTGGTAGAAAGTTGGCAACACTTTGGTTTTAGGATCCATGCACATGTTCTTGGAGAATCCGCTGTCGTCAAATGAGAGAGCAGCTAAGACTTCCAACGAGGAAGATGTAACACCGCCCTTATTAGCAGATGCATCCTTGAAAACAATTGCGCCTGCATCTTCAAGAATGTACTTAGCAGCTTGAGTGATAAAAAGGTTAGCACCCTCAATGATAATTGGAACGATTGACTTACCAGTCTTTGGATCAAGTAGAGAATGAACAGTTGTGACGTCAATGGAGTTTGGTCTACCACCACAAGGAGTCCATAACTTGATAAAATCGGCTGGGTAAATTTCTTGGAGCTTTAAGTGGAATTGGTTTCTAAATTGGATACCACTGTGAACAATTTTACCATTTGGTAAAGTAACGTCCTTATCATCAACCAAGATGATGTAACCCTTTGGACCTAATTTAGACTTGTCGAACTTGTTGTTGCCAAATCTGTTGTTTGCCAATCTCAATAACTCTTGCTTATCAATACCGTCTTCATCGACAATGCAACCAAAACCGTCAACTAAACCGACATATTTTTCATCACCAGATAATTTGATTTCATTGGAACCTAAATCACCGTCACCACCACCCATTTGCAATTTGGTGACCTTGGACCAGTCATTGATATTAAGCTTAGAGTAGACACCTTCAGTGAAAGCTCTGACACTCAAGGTGGTCATACCATATTCATCGTGAGGAATACCACCAATTGTTGGAGACTTACCAGTGAAGAAAGCTTTCCATGGGAAACCAAAAGAAGCTCCTCTCTTCTTGGCGTGTAAGGTCGCCCAGTCAACGAAGCCAGCGGTATTTTCATCAGGACCCATGTACAACATTTCTGGCTTGTTGTATAAGTCGACGATCCTTTCCTTTGAAGGATCCTTAATTAACAAGTCTAAGAGAGAGTCGATATACTTGGTAAAACATTCTTTTGGTTTAGACTGTGCAGAGCCTGGGTTGACCAAGATAACACCCTTAGAACCACCTTCTGGGATATCCTTGTTCTTTCTCTGTTGAGTTGAAGCCAAGTTGTAGTTTTCATCGAACATGGATCTCATGTTCTTCAAGTAAGCGTCATCAGATCTGGACAAGACAATTCTAATACCACCTCTGGCAACGTCTCTGAATCTAATGTGGAAACCTCTAAATTCGGAACCCACGACAAAAAACATACCATAAGGTTTGTTTGGATATTCAGATTTTGGTAAGAAAGAAGCATCCAATCTGAAAGAAAGTGCAACCTTAGAAGTGATGAAAAAATTGGTCTTCAAGATAGATTTGTTAAAAGCATACAAGATTCTCAAAACGGTTGAATAACCTTCATTTGGAATCTCAGCCAAAGCTCTTTCAAATTGTTCATCATTTTGAATACCTTCAATCTGGGAAGCTCTTTGGTAAGACAAAGTCTTGACGATAGACGATGAAGTATAATGAGTGTCGACAAAGTTCTTGTACAATTGACGAATCAAATCGGAGTTGGATTCAAAAGTTTCGATGATGTAAGATTCAGAGAAAGTTTCGGAAGTGAACCTTTCCTTAATTTTACTGACCAATTCAACATTCTTTGGAGAAACGTTAGTAGAATCCAACAAAAGTTCCTTCAAAGATTGGAATTCAGGGCCCAATCTGTTCAAGAAATGGGTTGCGAAAATGACACCGGAATGGGCATAGATACATTCTTGGATAGACCAGATACCAGATTCGAATTTCGAGTAGAACTTGTTATCTGGAATGCAGTAAAGTAAGGAAGCATCCTTAGTCAACTGCAAAGTTGTCAAGCCGGTTTCGACTTCGTGAGTGTTCTCCAAGTACATGGAGATGATGGTGTAATTGTTTGAGAAGTTTTCGACATACTTTCTCTTCAAGGTAGCACCGTAGTAGTTTGCCAAAGTTGAAAGAGCGGAGTTGTAACGGTGGGAAGATCCCTTCTTGAAACCGATGATGATTCTCAATTCACCAGTCTCGGACAAGGTGTAGTGTTTAACAACAGGGCCTTCGGTTTCACTCAATTGGTTCAAAACTTCGGAGTATAAAGTTTTAGTGTATGGGGTGGCAATCTTTGAGAAAGTTTTGTCGGAGATTGACTCAATCAAAGAAGAGGATGAAAGGGCATCGGACTCAGAGAAATCACACTTGTAAACAAAATGGCATCTGATCAATTCTTCAGAAGGTAGAACGGAGTTGAAAGATTCGACTCTGTAGTACAAGTTCTTGGCGTCCAGAAACTCGTCGTCAATTTCCTTTTCAAAAGAGTTTGAATCTCCTGTTTCGAAGTAAACGGCATGGTGCTTGTCCTCGGTGATCTTCTTGAAGTGAATGGAGGATGAGTGTTTACCGTTGATGGCGGCGTCGATCTTGGCGGCATAGATTGCCAAGATGTTCGACGTGATGTTTTCCACAGACTCCGAAGAGAAGTATGTGTCGTCGATGCCCAAGTTTTCGTAGAAAAATTTGGTTTCGGACTCGATCAGGTTTTCAGGAATCAAGCCGGAGGCATCCAAACGGTCCATGACCTGGTTGATCTGGTCATTCTTCGACTCGAACACGGGGGCCACGTATCCGTTGGCAACAACGTCTGCCTTGGAGATGTTCTCGAACGAGGACTGGGAAAAGTTGTTGTCCAAAGTTAGGTTTTGGATGTTTGGGATTGCTGAGATAGCCATATTAGATGTGGTTTGGGTTAAATTGTGAATGGATAGGATACGATGTGTAATCAATATCTTTCTCTGTTGTGCGAACTGGACTGGAATGCAGGTTGTCTAATTCATACAAGTGAAACTTCGCTTGACTTGATCGGAGCTCGGGGGGAGAGACACGAGAAGAGGCAGAAGAGGGGCCACGTATTTAAAGAAGAGAGGGTTTCTACAGATTAGGAGGACAAGAGGGGTAAGCGTAAGGGAGTAGCGGGAAACAAATCCGAGAGGTAGAAGAGGGGAGGAGGCAAACAAACAAACAAAACAAGTAATTCCGTGGAGGCAAAAAGGAAAGGGGAGAGGAGATGGTGATGTACGTACGTACGTGTGTTGATGACGGCCCCGGTGTCAACAGACGGATGCGAAGGGGAGAGGGGCAGCGGGAAAGGTATTTATAGAGGAAAAGGGGGTGTAGGGGGGGAGAAAGGGGGCAACACTGTATGGAGGCCCGGAGTAATAGTGAGATACGGGGGCAGGTCAGGTCAAGTCAAGCTAATTGGAGAAAAATAAATAATTTTGAGGGAAAAAAACGAGGAAACGGGGAAAACGTTGGAACACGTCAAAGGCGAAGAGGATGGTGGTGGTGGTGGCGCCGGGGGCGGAGACAAATGCGGCGATACTGATATGAGGCAAAGGCAGAACAGGACGGCAAAGACCGTTTCTAGCCGGGGCCTGGTGCTGGCGGCACGCTGGTGCAGAGCAGGGGGATGGGGGAAATGGGCAGGGAGAGAAATACCTGTCCAATCTGCGAGAAAATGGGCCGCCCGCTATGGCGGCAAAGGCGCTCCCATGCCTGATTGTCCCATTTTCCCATTTTCTGCAAATTACTACTTCCGCTCGGAGTCTGTTTTTCCGTGTGGTGGCTGGGTATATCGGTTAGCCAGGGTGTTGGTTGTTCTCTGTCGCAGCGTGTACGGTAAGTGCACCCGCCCTGTCTACTACATACATGTCCTTGCCATTGTGAGGACGCCGGGGACGCCTGCTGTCTGGCCGGCGCCTCCGTGTGGAGAAGATGGTTTTCCACTCGCATGTGCGGTGGGCTCCCCCGTTGTCCATCGGACCCACTAACGCTCCGGGTGACCTCCCTGCGCATGGCCGCCTCCCTGCTCGCGTAATGCTGCACCCGTCGCAGAGAGTTGCCACCCGGACGGCGGGGAGAGCCCACCGCACATGCGAGTGGAAAACCTGTCATATTGCACGCCTGTCGGGTAGCGCTGCTTCGGGCGAGCAAGGCGAGGCTGGCGGTGCCGGGGCAGACTGCAACGCCTTCCGGGGCATGGCCGGGCGTGGCATGTGCCAGCGGCAGGCAGACGTCTTGTGTGTATGTATGTATGATCCCGGAGTAGTGTGCTGGGTCGGCGGCAAAAGTAACGGCGGCTGCGCCAGCGCCAGCGGGACTTCTCGCAGCGGCAAAGGCGCCTTGGCGGCACTGCACCGCTAAGACAACGGCGTCGGCGCCGTCGGCGCCGACGCCGAGAAGTACAAGGCGGGAACAGCCGCCGAGAAAACGGGGGGGGAGGGGAAAAATAGGAGAAATGCGAAAATATTCAAAATTTGCAAACCAAACGATCACGTGATCTTTGCTTACGTGATCATGGTCACGTGTATTCCAGCCTTTTTTTTTCCGCCCGCCCCTTTTCGCGTTCCTGGCGGACGAAAAGAATCGCCGGCAGGCAAGTGGAGACGTCATGAAACGCAGACGACTTGCGCCCGCCGCAGTGCGGAGGTTTTGTTTACGCTAACGTGTAGCGTCGTGTATGTATGTATGCGTGCAAGAAGGAGGCACCACGTCCTGGGGTGTGTGCGTTTCTGACCCTTGATCCGATCCTCGACCTGCTCTCTGCTGCACACAGACTGCTGTTTCCCCTGATCGCTGGTTCTCCACCACAGACTGCACGGCACCCCCACACTCCTTAACAACTTCGCAAGCCCCCTGCCAACGCCATGCCGCAAATACCCAAGCCTGGAATATCCTTCGGCAGAAACTCCGACAACGGCGACCGTGACCGCTCATCGGCGGCGCCTGAGAAGGCCCTGTCGTCTCTGTCCTTCAACATCATCATTGTGGCGACCATCACGGTCAGCGCCGTCTCCTGGATCATCGCGTTCGCCGGCTCCATCGCAGCCTCCCAATCCATCAAATACTTCCCCAAGTTCACGTGGTGGGGGTTGGTGTTTGAGTTGGTGGTCATCATCGCCATCCCGGTGCTGTACTTCTTCGATATGATCTTCCTCTACAGGCATTTTCTTGTGGCCATCGTGGCCATCGCCTTCGTCTACACCTCCAACTCCACCAACAACTTGATCTACTACTCGGACTCCTCGTGCTCTGCCGCAGGCACAGGCTTCATCCTTTTGAGCATGTCGAACTTTGTGTGGCTGTTCTACTTGGGCTCCGACCCTTCGGCACCCCTCATCATGTCCATCAACAAGTACGGCGGTCCAAACCAGCTCACCCGCAAGAGAATCAGCTCCATGAACAACCGAATCAACTCCTACTCGTACACCCCAGGCACACAGTCCACAACAAGATTGAACTACGATCACAACCAATACAACAGCCAGTACGACGACAGTGACAAAAACAACGGCGACCTTTACAGCAACATGGAAGACGCACACGAGCTCGCCGGCTTCGAGAACCCGGCCACCAGCACCACCCAACTCGACACAAACAGACTCTCCAACATCGAGTTCAACGACTCTGCCTTCAGGGCCAGCGGCATCCTTCCACCAAACACCATCATCCCTGACGGCCCAGACAACCAGGAGGGAACAAATTTCACAGGCATCTCCTCCGCAACCGCATACATGGAGGACTACCCAATTCTCGTCCGCGGGATGTACGACTACACCGCAAGCCCCGACGATGTCAACGAGCTCTCCTTCGCCAAAGGAGAGCTCTTCAGAGTGAAAAACACAAACGGCAACTGGTGGCAGGGCAAGAACAAGCGGGGCGAAATAGGAATGTGTCCAAGCAACTACCTCGAGATCGTCACCTAGAAGAAGAAGAAAAAAGAGAAGCCCATTTTCTCTTCCCTCTTCTCGCACTATACATTTTCACATCTCTCCGTCCCCTCCCCCCATCCATTCATGTTTTCACTCCTTTTGCTCTGTACTATTTCTCACCCTTTATTTCCTAGCCTTTTCTCTTATAACATTTCTTCATAACAGCCATGGTATAACGTATCTATTTCTCTACCTGGATCCTGCTCCTTCAGCTGGCCTGCCTAAAACAAACCGCGTCTCGCACTGTTCTAAACTTTTTTTCTCCTCTATTGTTCCTCTTTCTTTTCCTCACACGTCTTGAGAAGTAAACATCACAAACCTCCATCTCTCCCTACGCATTTTACAAGCCATTCCAAGACTCCTTCAGTCATTCAAAGCCCACGGTGTGCAGCCAAAGGAAAAATACAGACTGCACAAAACCCTTGATGTCCAAGTACCTCCCGTCCTCAGCATCAAACAACACCTCACTCACCAAAGTCAACAACAAATCCGAAACAATCAAATATGATATAGACGACCTCGATAATGCCCTCTGTCCTCCAGCCCTTTCTCCGTATGCCCTATCGATTCTTGACGATCGAATAAACAGCAGGAATAAGGTCAAAAGTGACATGGCTAACCCCACCATTGGCGGGAATGACAAGTCGGAGAAATCCCAATATCCCCTAAAACCCAACACAATGACTTCCCTCACATTCAACGAGATCACTAAGTCTTCAAAACTCACAACCACTCACATGAACACAAATCAGACCACAATGAACAACATCAGCTCTGCCACAAATACCTCCATTTCCCGACATTCCAAATTTATGAAGAAATTGAATCTCGGTGCCCCACGACGGCTGACGAACGATGGTGACTTCCAAATCAGTTCTACAAGAAAATCAATTGAAAGCTTGAGTCAGATACGAATACCGGATCAGCCTCCACCAAGGGAGGTACGCATAGAAAACAAGATCCCTGTTACGAATACTGCCGCTTCCAAATTAACCTATCGAACAGACAAATCCCTTGATAAGGAGAATCAGATTGAGAGACTCGCCAAAAACGAACAGGAACGCAAACACTCTTTACAGTTTACACCGAAGAAGTATTCGCCATTGCATAAACGTACAACGATTGAATTGAACAGCTTGGATAGACCTCCCATCAATAATGTTGTTGATACTCCGATACGTAATAGAAACGAGAAACCCTCGGCTGATATAGACTCTCCAGAAGTGGCACGTCGTGCCGTGCAAACATCAATTGATCTCAACGCCCCAAATAATATGCTGAAATTGTTCAATTCTAGTCATGACGACAAGAATGAATTTATTTTAGACCTAGACCTGATTCCTACTAAAAAGAAAACACAATCGTCTATCCATCCCAAATCTGAATCGGGTTCAGACCAATTTGACGAATTTTCTCATGTACAAAATTTACTAGATAAAAAAAAGGAAATACACCTTTTGAAACAAGAAATCAAGCAATATAGGGCGGAACTCCTTAAACAGCAGCAACAAGAAAATGAACAATCTGAGAAGGAAAAACCAAAAGAGGATAAGAATAATGTTGAAGAAGAAAAACTCTTAGAGATCAATAAACACAAATACAAGCTTTTTGAACAAATTGGTAAAGGTGGTTCATCCAAAGTTTTCCGTGCTTCTGTAGTTGACTCTCCTCATCGTTATCTTGCCATTAAAATAGTCAATCTAGAAGACCAAGAGTTATCCACTATAGCAGAATTGAAGGGAGAGATCAAGATTCTTCACAAATTACGGCATTGTCCCCGGGTTGTACGCCTATTGGACTATTCACTGACTACTAAGGTGATCTTCTTTGTCATGGAATGTGGTGATCTTGATTTGGCAACCGTATTATCTAACCGGCATCTGATGACACGTTACTACGATCTGGAGTTTATTCGATATCACGCTCAAGAAATGGTCAAGTGTATCAATGCCATTCACGAAATGGATGTTGTTCACCTAGACCTTAAACCTGCGAACTTTGTCTTTGTTTCCGGTGTACTCAAGTTGATTGACTTTGGTATTAGTAATTCCATCAAAGGTCATACTGTCAACGTATACAGAGAGTATCAAATGGGAACACCCAATTATATGGCACCTGAAACCTTACTAGATTGTGCTGAGTCTGAAAATGGGGCTAGCGTTTGGAAAGTGGGTAAACCAGCAGATATTTGGTCTTTTGGATGCATCCTCTATCAGCTCACCTATGGTTCTACTCCTTATGCATCATACACGGGGACGAAAAAAATTTTGGCAATTACCAACCCCTCGATAAGTATTAGTTATCCTGTGAATGCAGTTAATCTGCGAAAAAAGTCCAATAGTGGGAAAAAGGAAGGAGCAGAGGCAACAGAAGAAAGTACTAATGGAAACGGCGGTGAGGAGGTCAAGGTCTGTCCCTACCTTATTGATATGATAAGAAAATGTTTGATAAGGGACCCCACGAAGCGTATCACTGGTAGTGAGTTGCGGCAAAATGTATTCATCAACCCAGTCGTCGTCGACAAGGCCGTGATTAAAGAAGTTGTGCGTGGATGTGTCGGTTTCGGAGGTAGGCATCCAGAACTGAAGAATGTTGCATTAGGAACGATGGACGGTTTGAGTAAAGACGACCAAAAGGCACAAGAAAGGCTGGACCGTTTAATTGATGGAGTCTGGAAACGGGTCAGTGGGGAGAAAATCAACTGACGAGTGTACTATCATGCATCGGAGGAATGGAAGAGAGGAGGGAGGAAAAACTGTAATTATTGTAACATATAATATATTTTACTATAGATTGATTTAAAAGTATAAACACATAAGAAATAAATAATGCATCAAAGAAGGAAGTGTAGGCATCTGATCTAAATGGATGGTAGTTATTATTTTCCCCTCCATCGACGCTATTTTTCAACGAGGACCCAATTTATCCAAAACTCTAGGTCCTTGCTCTTCCCATTCTTGCTTAGATATCCACATGTGATCCTTGTCAGCCATGATGTTAGCCAACACGGCACCTCCAATAAAAACCATGTGCTTTCTCCTTGGAGGGTCCTCAATTCTGACTTTGAACTTCTCGAGTCTGGAAGGATCGCCCTTGAGCACCTTAACAAACCATTGTTGTTTGAGTTCCTTCTCCAGTCTTGAAGGTAGTCCCGGGTACATGGAGGACCCACCGGACAACACGATCGACTTGTATAGCGTTGAGCGGACATCGACGTCACAAGATTGGATCGCATTAAATAGGGACTCGCCGACACCGGGTTGCTCAATATCGACGAGAGAAGGCTGAAAGAGACACTCTGGCGCCTCGAATCTCTCCGATCCAATCTTTATGACACGGCCATCTGGTAACTCGAAATTGCGCACTAACGTGGTAGTCTCGTTGGCGAGTTTGGTGTCGAAATCTAAATCGTAGGACGCGTAACACAACTGTTCCTTTATCTGTCTGACGGTGTCGAAGTCTGCGGTCCTATTGAATGCGTACCCTCTTCTCAATAATAGGTTGATCAAGTTCCTGGTCACGTCTCTTCCGGCAACGTCGAGTCTCTTAGTTTGGTGGTTCAACACTACCGACTCGTACACTGGCACTATATGTGTCACACCGTCACCAGAATCAACAACGACACCGGACGAAAGACCTTGTGCGTAAAGGGCCAACACGGCTTGAATGGCGACGTAGACCCCTCCAAACTGGTATTTCTCAAACATCACATCGCACATTGTTTCTCTGTTCTTGAGTGGGTTCATTGGCGGCTCCGTAAGCAAGATCTTGCGCCCCGTCGGGTCGATCTTCATCCGCTCGTAGAAGGCATAGTCCCAAAGGTGCTCCATGTCCTCCCAATTCTTGATGATACCGTTTTCCATCGGGTAAGAGATTTGAAGCATGCTTCTCATGGCAGCAGCCTCATCACCACACATTATATCTTTGATCTCCACGTCGCCTGTCGAACGCTCCTCTGCACGGAGGATTGGACGACCGACCATGGATGGGAATGTGTGGTCTGGGAAGTTGGTGCCGGCTCTCCCGATCTTGACGAAACCCGTACCCTGATCTAGGACAATTGGCTCCATTGTGTGTGTGAGTATGTGTAACTGGTGTTCTTCGGATGCCTTTGTGGCGCAACAATGGCTTCCCCCGTCCCGTGTGGAACACTTCGCCCCTGGTATCTGCGCCGAACGTTAATGGCTCTTGTCTGTGCTCTCCCTCTCCCTAGAGGCCTCTCTGTCCTCCGCAGAAGGTGGACCAGCGATTGCGAGCCCGAGGGGGCCCGCGCCGATCGTCTCAGAGTCGGCGACGCCGGAGATGGACGGACTGTTGCTGTTATACGGGGGGGATGGGGACGTTACGGGTGGTATACAGGTGGATGCGAGTCAGGGGGGCACAAGGAGGTGCTGTGGTGGACGATAGCATGGCATAGAAGAAACTGTCAGCCCAGCATCGACCGCTTTCGTCCCCGCATGCGGACAAGCGCCAACCGTCTTTCGACGTCTATCCACTGCGAGTTCTTCTTCGCCGAGGAGTATGTCAATTGGTAGCCCTCCAGCAACCACTGGTTGTAGAGCTCAGAGTAGAGCGGATGTGTGGATATGAGGGCCCGCTCGAGCACGTAGAGGTCGACGGCTTTGTCCTCGACGAGGGCCGAGTAGCTAGAGAGACCGAAATCGATGAGTGCCAGTTGCAGCGTATCGTCGTGCTCCTTGGTGAGGACGATGTTGGAGCTCGTGAGGTCGCCGTGGACAATGTCGTTGAGGTGCAGCTTGGCAATGGCGATGCCGACCTCCCGCATGACGTCCTTCGCCTGCGAGCCGATGGCCTCGGCCTGGCCTTTTTGCTCTACCCACCAGAGCCAGTTCTTGAGACTACTAAAGTTGTTGTTCTCCAGGCGGAATCCGAGAAACTCCATCCAGATGAGGCCGTTGGGCGCATCTAGACCAAGCAACTTGGGTCCACGCACACCGAGGGTCTCCAGCTTGTGAAGTAGCTTGGCCTCACTCGCCGTTCTGCTCTTGGTGATCTGTAGGTCTAGCTGCTCGTGCCGATATGGCTTTCTCGGACGATACTTGGCAATGTACTGTTTCGTTGTCTCCAAGTTTGCAGGCTCGATGCCGCTGGGTAGGTACGGGTGAGTAGAAGTAACGAAAACGAGGGCCTCTGCGCCCTGGCTCACGAGGGAGATTTCGAACCCCGGGAGCAGCGAGTGCACCTTGTCTATGATTTCCTGGCTCATATCCTGTAGTATGATTAGTTGGTCAGCTTGGCAAGCAATCCATGGGAGGCAGTACTGCCGATGATGTGTCCGACCAGAATTTCGAACCGGAAGAACAAATCTTTCAAGGACTGTCTTATCCCGATCGGGAAATCGTTGCACGGCCGCAACATGAAACGCGATGTTTACTTCACAGACAGAGATAAAGAAAGAGGTCTTGGGATATCTGCAACAAGAAGTCCAAGGGACACGTTCTACAGGCCAACACGCTACTTCGAATGTCACAGCTCGCTCCCACCACGCCGGTGGCCAACTCGCCGGGTTCAGTTTCAGATGCGCCCTACTCGCAGACATCCACGCAGATGTCGACACCTTCTACGGCGTACAACTCCATCAACGACAACAAGCTCCCGTTCCAGACGACTTACGAAGAGTACGAGAAATTCATCTCTGAAATCCCGTCTGTGTCTTTAGCTGCTGGGAGGACAGAAGCGTTGCCATCTAGCAATGTGTCTGCATCACCGCAGACTCCTGTCACCTCGTTGTCCGCAGTCGCCGTGCCCAGCCCCCAGACCTTCGCTACACACTTGGAGGCTGTTTCACATTTGCAGACAAGACTCAATTACCGGTTTTTGGAACTTGAAGCAAAGCTCAGGTTTTTGCGTCTGCTTACTGCTGGAACAGAGCTTTCATCGGCAGAACTTGTTTCTCTCGACGCAGACTCTGAGCAGTTGAGCTCGAAAATCGACAACCTCGAGCAACAGGTACAGGAGATGAAGAAAATGGGTCGAATTTTGCGTAAGAAAATTGGGAAATGTTTCTGCCAGTCTGAAATTAGGAGGTGTATTGAGGGAAGGCCCATTCTCGAGGAGGAGATCAATGCCATGGTGGCCAAAATCAGAGACTTCAAAGTGTTTTTCGAGAAGAACGGCATGGAGTATGGCTCTGATCAGTCTTCTGACCCTGCAGCATGGGCCATGCAGTTCATCGATGAAAACATTGTTGGGGTGGATCTCCTCGAGACAAATTTGAACAGAATTACTGCCGAGCTAGACGAGCTGGAGAAGACATTGTTTGACTTGCAGTCCACATCGGAGAGCATATCGAGACAAGAGAAAGAGTTGGATGAGGAGATAGACACGTTGGAGAAGGAGAAGGCCGCGTTGGAAGGGCAGTTGTCGGTACTATCGACGCACGAAACCACTCCACGGGAGCAGGAACTGATTCAGCAGTACGAGATGTTGACTCGGCTAGTGGGGATATGGGAATCGCTTTAGTAAAAAATGAGCGTACGGTTTCATGTATTAGAGAGGGCGTGATACGATAAAAATAAATAGATACATAGATGACAAATCAACCCAAGTCGTTGCGGCGCATGAGGAAGGCTCCCATAGCCCCCAAATAGCCTTCGTGGTTGAGGAAATAGGCCTTCTTCTCTCCCTGGGACCAGAAGTTGATGGCGAAGCTCAACGTTCGTATCGTCTGGTAGTGATTTCGGATGTAGGAACCTGCAAAGTAGATCTTCTTCAAGTTGAAGCGCTGCGCCTGTAGGTAGGCGATCTGTCCGATGTTGTACGACACAGCGTAGAGCAACGAGCGGGCAATGTCCTCTTGGTTGAAACGCTGCAGCCGCTGCTCTCGCGTGAGCTCGCCTTTCTCTGTATCAATCACCTCCTTGAACACCTTACCCATCGATGAAGCGATGTGATTGGACTTGAGTCCGATCTTGTTGTAGGACATGCCATAGATGTCGCCCACCAAAAGGTCGACGTTCTCGTTGTTCCCGGTGGAGGCCATCTCAAGCATCTCGTCGAAGCTGTTGCAGTCTGTGAGGATCGAAAGCAACCCCCAAAGCGTCCCACCACCAAGTGACGAGCCGCCTACTCTTTCAAAGTTCCCCTCGTTGGGGCCAGTGACCTTGATCATGGACACTCCGGAGCCTATGTTGACAAGTAAGTATGGGTAGACCGACGGCGAGAGCTCGCTGACAGGCTCGTCAGATTGGTCGATCTCGATATATTTGTTGTTCTCCTCGTCGTAGTAAAAGACCTCGTTTTTGATGCCGCGGATGAAGAAGTCCAAGCCTATAATCAAGCACTGCATCTCGTCCTCCCGCTGGATCTTGCAGTGAAGTTCGCTGCTGAGCTTGTCGTGGTATTTATGGGCGCCACCGCCGGTGGCGATGATCGTCGGGGTCTCCTTGTAGTGGCCAAACTGGGTATCTATGACCGACCTCATGAACTGGATGAACTGGTCGATCTTGTCGGTCTCGATCTTGTAGAAGTTGAGTCGCACGCCATTCGGGTTGCTCGGGTCCTTTGTAAGGTAGACCATCTTCGCCAAGGAACCCCCGATGTCGATCGAAAGCTCTTTGATGTCGTCGATGGAGTGGTTTGGCAAAGAGATGTCCTTCGTCTCGGGCACAACCTGTGATTCATATTTCTCCTTCTCGTTGACGATGTGTGAGTTTGACACGTTGAGTGGCTTCTGGTTGCTGCAGTGGTTGTGTCTGTAGATGCTGTTCTGTCGGGACGAACTGTTGCTGTTGCTGTTGCCGATGCTGCTGATCGACGACACCTCTGAGTCGCTGAGCAAGGCCACCGGCGCCGTTGGGGACGCAATAGTCGGGTCTAGAGCCATCAATCTTTCTTTTCCGAGTAGCTGTTGCTTTCCTTGTGTGATTTGTTGTAGTCGGTATGTCTCTGTCTCTGTTTCTGTCTCTGTGCCGATGCTTGACGTCATGAATTCTGCAGTGTGCAATGAGCAAAGCGATATCCGACACGGAAACTGGTGGAAGAAGTAGTAGCGGTAGCAGTAGTAGTGATAGTAGTAGTAGCAATAGCACTAGTATTGAAGAATTCTTTCCTTATTGCAGAGCCATACACCGAGCAAGGAGGACGCACGACCAAGAAGCACCAACAGGCCCGTCCTTATACGAGCACACCTTGGATCGTGGTGGCCACGGGCCAAGGCCTCCGCCCTGTGAAAAAAATGATGAGACGGATCCTCTGCCTCTGCCCCGTCTGACCTTCTCGTAGGCGCACACGCTGCGAGCGGGACGACGGGAACGGGCGCCACGGGGGGAAATGCGGGGGGGATAGTTGCTGCGCCACCGGGTGGGCGCGCGTGGCGGTGTAGCTCGGAGTTGGACGTCGGAGACGGAAGACGGAGTGGTTGACAGAGCGGTTGGCAAGAACAAATAACATTATGGGGCAGGAACTAAACAGAAATACACAGTGGTGGATGACAGAGAGGGGAGAAAAGGCTCACCACTCAAGGCCGTCGTGCTCCTCCGGGTTGGAGCCGAGACACTCGATGCCCGAGCAGATCTTCTCGAGCTCCTCGGCCTCCTCGCTTTGTCTGGCAAGCAGGGCTGCCGGGTTGATGGCTTGGCCGGCAGCCTTCTCAAGAGCGTAGTGCTTCTTTACCATGTCGCTGACAAGGCCCTGGTAGTGGAGCACGCCCTTTTCCTTGGTAGGGTGCAAGTAGCCCGTGGAGTAGACGCCGTTGTTCAAGTTCTTCTGCGTGGCCTCGCAGAGGTTGAAGTCCTCGAGCTCCACCTGCTGTAAGAAGTCGACAAACTCCTTCTTGGAGTCCTCGGTGGCGCCCTTCTTTGTGTAGATGTCGTACTGCAGGATTGTTCTCTTGGCGGTGATTGGCAACACGCGGATGGAGTACCAGGCTGGCGAATAGCAATTGACACCATTGGTCGGGAAGAGGTAGCACCAGAGACCGTTGAAGCTGCCGCCCGGGTTCTTCTTCTTTGGTGCTTTGCTCACGTCCCGCTTCTTGGTGAAGCCGAACCAGGACGACTCCTGGTCCGGGTCGTTGTTGTCGCTCACGACGGGGATCTCCTCCTCGACGATCTTCGCATAGTGTCTGCAGTAGTTCCCCTTGGGGACAACCTTGTATGTCTCCATCTTGAACGCCTGGTTCAAGCCCGGGTGTGCGGTCGGACAGTGGTAGCACTCCTGGTACCCGTCCATGAGTGTCTTCCAGTTAAACTGGCCGTCGAGCTCGTAGGACATGTGGTACTCGTAGTCGTTGAAGTCGAACTCGTCCATCTCGGTTTCGAGCCCGGCAAAAAACTCCTCAAAGGGGACGGCGTTCTCGGTGTTGTCGAAGTTGATGAACACCAACCCCTGTCTGGAAACATATGTCTTGATCTCGTACAACGAGTTGGCCGCAGGATCAAAGCCCTCGATCTTGTCGAAATGTGGAGCCTTCTTCAACGTGCCGTTGGTGTCGTACGACCAGCCGTGGTACTTGCAGCCAAGGATGATCGACGAGCCCTGCTGTTTTCTCACAACAGGGTACGCCCTGTGTCTGCAGATGTTGTGGAAGGCCTTGACCTGGCCCTCCTTGTTCTTGATGAGAAAGAAATTCCAACCAAGGAAGTTGAACGCAAAGTAGTCTCCGGCCTTCTTGAACCGGGACTGGTGGAGGCAGTAGAGCCACGACTTGGCGAAAATTGCTCTCTTCTCGAAGTCGAGCACCTTCTCAGACGTCCACCATGACGCTGGCAATGTGTGTCTGCCAGGAAGCAGCTTGTCTGCCTCGCTGTCTGGAGGAGGTGCGACGGGGGTGGCTTTCTCGACAATAGTGGCCATGTCTGCTATGCTAGAATGTTATCTCTGTGTCTTGACAAGCTTCGTTCTCCTTTTTTGTCTACATCCATCATCGCATCTACACGAGAAACGTTTTCACGTCGGGGGGCAGGAATTGGCGTTATTTATAATCTCGGCACTGGTCCAGTACGCACAGCATACTGACTACATTGCTAGCGCTACGCTGCCATTTGTTATCTTATCGCAAACTGCACAGAAAGCTCCCAGATTCCGTAACGAGATGCATCACTGTGTAGATATTGCTGGAACACATGACTGGAACAGGCAACTGCCCCTGGATTCATGCCTCGAAAGCACCTGCCGTTCTGGGACAACCGCGCGGAATTTCCTGCCGGATTGGGGAGCCAAATTCCGGGCACCCTTTCTGCTGACGTAACGCCAGACGGAAGGGTGCCTATTGGGCCTCGAGGGATGCTTCAAGTGGGCCTCAAAGCCCCAGATGCCCATCCTGAAGAACCCACTCTCCTCGGTCCCATCTCTGCTGCCCCTTCTCCTCCTCATCTCCGTCTTCTTCCTCGACTTGTCGCAACTCCGGTAAGTCGCCAGCGCAGTGCCGGCCTCCGCCCCCCCCCTTCCTCCCTACTATTTGCACATGCGCCCACCCCGGAAAGGCCCGACCTCCTTTCTTGGAGGCGCACACTCGTCCGGAGGTCGATACGCAATTGTCTCGAGAGACGTTGACAGCCCGGCATAGACGGTATGTACCAGGACTGTGGCTGCTGTAGCCGTGATAGGGACGTTGCCGGGGGTGAGACAGTCGAGGAGGCTGTCAGGCTGAAGCAATAGTCTCACTGTAGCCAGATACACTGCCCCTAGCCTGGGCAACACTTTTTTTCTCGTATCGCACAAAGAACTTGATTTCGGTTTGACGGCATATAGCCTAAAAATAAATACCGGGCCTTTTTTTTTTCCTTTCATTCTCCTATCTCTCCTCTCCGGTGAGTCCTTCCGTTTTGTCCTCCGCTAAGTGACAGGGCTGAACACAGACGGGTGCAAGAATGAGTTCCAACGCTGTTTCGGTTTTCGATAACCGACTGCTTGAAAGCGGCGTGGCCATCACACTCGACTTCAGCCTCAAGCAAAAGGCACACCAGCAGGAGACAAGCCCTTATGTCTCCTCGAAGATACGAAAGATCACTCTTGTGACCGAAAAAATGGCCTCTTCGTTGGTCTACGATGTCTCTGAAGAGTCCCCCAGTGAGGACGGGAAAAACGCCTCTTTTATCGTGCGTCTGGTGGACATTCCTTCGATCAAACGACTAGGCTTAAACAATGACAACGTACACTTTTCTATACACTCTACCCAAAACCCAAAAATGACAAATGACATACCCATAACCATAAATATACCAAACTTGCTATCTCTGAACTCGGCTAGAATATATCAGGTCACAAAAGCCGTCTCGGACTGTTTGGTAGATATCACGTTCCACCTAGAATCATCCTCGGATATCGTCGACTACACTAAACACCTCACGGCATACCTAGACTTCGCCAAATCAAGCCATGAACACAACCCCAACTTGTCCGAGCTAAGTGAGCAATCGGATAATGTCTCCTCGTTCTCAGAGATGAGCTCGTTAGCTTCCAGTCTGAACGATTCAACAACCTCGTTGACGTCAATGTCAAACCCCAACACCAACTCCAAGAGGTCCAGTCAGCGCTTCTTGAGTCCGAAGCTCATATACAGAAAAGACGGCTCTTCTAGAAAATCGGCTGCCAAGTCAACCTCTACATCAAATTCCATTTCTTTGTCTGGATCGGCATCGGACCTCTCGTCGTCAAACCCGGACCTCTATCACGACGATACTGACGGATTTTTGATTCTGCAGATCGAATCGGCGAGAGGATTACCACCTTTCAGGAACTCTACCAAGTTAGGATACGATATGGACCCCTTTGTCGTCGTCTCATTTTCGAAGCAGATCTACAAAACAGCAGTTTGTAGGCATGCTCTCAATCCTTCATGGAAAAATCAACTTATCAACATTAGAGTTAGCAAGTACTCTTTCAATTTTCATTTAAAAATGGCAGTCTACGATTTCGATTTCTTCACCTTTAATGACGACATCTGCTCAAGCACTATCGAAATAAGCCATTTGATAGATGAGTCTGAATATAATCACGCCAACTCTTGGACCTACAAGAAGTTGCCACTCATCTTCTCTTCTAAAGCTTTATCCAGAAAATTGATGAAATCACAAGAATTCATGCCCGAGTTATCCATAAGGTTCAAGTATGTATCTGTTGCTTCTTTGTCTTCACTTCCAAAAGATTTCGACCCACGAAAAACGAAATGTCCAAATTGCCACAAAATCGACAAGAGAAACAATTCTGCACTACAGCATTTATCAATCTGTACTCTGGATTTGAAGCCAAACCAGTTTTTGCACAAACATTACACAACCTCCAGCAATGCTTCAAGAAGATGGTACAGTAAAGTTTTGGCACACATCGCATACGGTAGATTGACTGTTGGTGGTAACAACGCTCATATCTTAGTCCAAGATCGTGAGACAGGCCTAGTTTTAGAGGAGAAAATCTCCGCCTTTGTTAAATTGGGCATAAGGTTACTGTACAAGTCTGTCAAATCGGATAACTCCAGTGAGAAAATCAAGCGAATGCTGAGAATACTTTCTATTAAGCAGGGTGCAAGATACGACAAATCTGATTCAAAATGCAAGATCAGCGGGTTTATTAAGTTTCATGGTTTGGAGTCAACGCTACATGAATGTCTTCAATCTTCACCTGCTAAATATAACACATTCAATGAATTTTTCAGTCGGCGTTTGAAGCCCGGGGCAAGACCGGTGGAAGGCGGCTCTAGTAACGATGTTGTAGTCTCAGTTGCTGATTCTAGGTTGGTGGTATTTGAAAACATCACTACCGCTAAGACGTTATGGATAAAGGGTAACGGGTTCACGATTGACAAACTACTTGGGAAGCAGCATACAAAGAATAGTAGCAAGATGGGCGACAGCGATTTCTCGATTGCAATATTCAGGCTTGCCCCTCAAGATTATCACAGAGTTCATTGTCCTTTGAATGGTAAAATCCTCAAAATTACACAAATCCATGGCTCATATTACACAGTCAACCCAATGGCAGTAAGATCTGCTTTGGATGTTTTTGGAGAGAATGTTCGAACAGTTGTTACTATGGAAACAATAGAATACGGAATAGTGGAAATCGTCCTAGTGGGGGCTATGATGGTTGGAAGTATTCTAATTACCGTCAAATTGAACGAAAATGTGAAGAAGGGGCAAGAGCTAGGTTACTTCAAATTTGGTGGTAGTACAGTTGTCGTAATCTTCCAGAAACAAACAGACAAATCATTCATTCAGTGGGACGGTGATTTGATTTCCAATTCTAACAAAAAGTTGGAAACTTTGGTAAAAGTGGGCATGAGTGTCGGACATGCTTCTGACAAACCGGCATACTATAGAGGTGTAAAGAAGGAAGTGTCGGAGAGTGAACGTCAAGAAGTCATTCGGAGAGTTACAGGAGTGGCTGAATATCACCAAGGCGGTATGAGTGAGAACTTGAGGGCCAAATTAGGAGGTATGATCGACGACGTAATGAGTTTGAAAAGCGGTGGACGCTCTTTATTGGGCTTTGATCGCACGGTCGATAATGTTGTTGCTGATGATTGGGAAGTGCGGGAGTTGACTACACTGGACGGTTTAAATGATACTGTCACCAATCAGCAAGGCGATAACGCCGATGTTGAGATAGGAATTGCCAGACCGTTAAACGAGAATGCCCTCTTCGACGTCTTAGACTTCAGCGACGAAAGCTCCGCAGATGTGGCAATCGACTACTCTTAGCCGTTCTGATATTTAAGTATTCGTAGCATTACAATAGAGGTATCTTCCCACATAGTTTGCAACGATAGTAAATCCAGCCAGAATCGGGGCTGTGCTGGGGCGTCATTCCCCAGCCCTTCGATCTTTTGTCCTTCATTCGCAGGATAAAGAGATGGTAATACACTTTTGTTTAAGCTGTAAATGCAATTGCGTTTCATTCTGTTAAGGATAGATATCAAGTATTCCTCAGAAAAGTAAGAAAGAAACTAAGAATGGTTAAAGTCTACGCATACAAAGATAACGATGCAATTGCCAAGTCATTGGCGAAATTCATCATCCAGCAGCAGGCAGCAATCTTGTCAACTAAAGACAAGTTTACAATTGCCATCAGTGGAGGGTCGTTGATTAGTATATTGGCCAAAGGATTGCTTAAAAACAAAGACATAATGTGGTCGAAGTGGGTCATCTATTTTACTGATGAGAGAATTGTTCCACTCAACGACAAGGATTCCAACTTTGGCGCTTTCGAAAAGGAAGTGTTGGAGCCATTGGCCCATGAGAATCTGATTGGTCCCACCGTACTGACAATAAACGAATCTTTGGTTCACTCACAAGACCACAAAACTGATCAGCAAATAGCAGAAGAATACGAGGCTGGATTGCCTGAACACGGTATCGATTTAGTTTTGCTGGGATGCGGCCCAGACGGCCACACCTGTTCTCTTTTCCCAGGACATAAATTACTTTCAGAGTCCGGCTCTAATGTTGCGTCATTGTATGACTCTCCGAAACCTCCACCAAGAAGAATAACTTTGACATTAAAATACCTAGCCAAATCTGGAACTTTGGCTTTTGTTGCAACTGGCTCAAGCAAGCAGACCGCTTTGAAGGAAATTTTTGAGAAAAAAGGAAGCAAACTTCCTAGTGCTATTGTCAATAGTTTAGTCAACGAAGTCAAAGGTGGTATTTGTTGGTTCGTTGACTATGCGGCTATCGAAGGTGTCAAGGTTGAAAAACTACAATACTAGTTTGTTTGTGTAATTCACAGGAAGTTTAGCTGGTGTATATACGAAAGTGTATTTTGACTTCTAAAATTGTTGCAATTTAAAGAGTAAATAATGCTTCAATATCGGGACCGTAGCCAGGGTAAATGTGTTATCATAATATCAGTTATCACGGTTAGAAGCTCGCTGTGCGGTTGAGTAGCGAGTAAGTGTATAGAAAATTTTTATCGTAGATTTTTTTTCACTAAAATATCTCTGATACGAAAAGATGCTTTTAAAGTCTTGGTAAAGAAGTATTCAAAGTCAGCCTACAGCTTCAAGAGGTATAAAATGGCACAAGGTAATTTAAAACTTTCAAAAAAGAAAGGACACCGTGTGACCAAGCATCAAAAAAACCCAAAAGCCGCCGCACCAAAGATCTATAAGACCAAAAACGTCACCACGAAAGAGAAACAGGTTAACAAGTTAGCAAAAGCCCACCAAGCCAAGCTTGTCAGTAGCACAGAAAAGCTTATCAGTAGTAGGGTTGGTCATTTGGAATTGTTGAAGGGAGACAGAAGATCTCTTGAGAAGCAAGAACGTTTGAAGAACCAAGCGAAAGCCAACAAATAGTATGGGTGATGCCGATAAAAGTGGCGAAGGAGCACTGCAAACTCGTCCTTTGGGTGAAAATGTTCTCCATCCTAAAAAGAAGATAGTGGAGCAGATCGAAAAAGTCCGAATCATCAACTCATGGAGTAACAGTAGTATGTCTCGTACTGGCAAACCAGAAGAGGTGATTGTTGGTGCCAAGTATGGGGTATTCAAAGACCCGCAAGAGGATTATGAGGTCTGTGAAGACTTCCACGATCCGTGCAGTTCTCAAGATCCCGAGGCGGCACAGCAGAAGAGACCGAAATCGTGATGATTCGAATATTATGTAAAGTACTTGGCGCTCTATAGTTTAAACCGAGGTAAAAAGGGAATTCTGGATTATATGCAATAGCACATGCCATCATTCGAAACGATCTCCAATTGACTTGATGTTGTTCAACATCTCTTTTTTGAGCTCGTCGTTGACAGATTTCGTTGGATCGAAAAGCTGCTTCATCTTTCCTTTCTCCTGCCCTCTACCTGAGGAGGCAGTGTCAGTTTGACGCCGCTGTCGCTCCCGATCCTCCAAAATTGCAGCAGGCACTTTTGGTCCAACTACCATTAATATATTGTCGACTTTGCTGTTCCTTGAAGGAACTGAGTAACTTGTATCACCTTTATCTTCACTTCTCAATTTCAAGTCTATCATGGAACAGAAGCAAGAAGGGAGATGAAAAGGACAGACGCGTCGATGTCAGAAAAACTTCCACCCGTGCACCGCGATCTTGATAATCGGTGCACCTTCTGTAGGAGCTCTGGCTGCCTTACTTTGGGGGCTGCTTGATGGTACGCAGTCAGTCCAGAATTGCCGTGTCAGCAGGGTTATCAGAGTTGGTTAGAGGTGATCAGCACGCTGGGAATCATATAAAGAGTATACCCATAATACACTCTTGTCAGCAAAGCAAGTGACGACATGAAGTTCTCTACTTTTTGCTCTGCCATTGGTGCGTTAACGTTAGTCCATTCTGTGGCAGGAATAGAAAATGCTGCCGTTTACAAACTCAAGAATGGAGAGTGTGAGTCTCATGGATTGACCATACCGCAAAATGACGCTACTTTGAATCTGGCCTATGAGTTCGGTGTCTCGAAGTTCTACAACGTCGAAGATGTGGAAGATTTGAACAATATCATGTTGGGAAGTAGAAGATACGAGGAGGTTGATGACGAAGGAAAGAAATTAATTCTGGTCATTAACGGGGTTGAAAACCCATCTGACTTCTTCAGTTCATACGACATATCTCCAACGTTTGATGTTGAAATCGAGGATGACAGACACTCCGCCAACTTGAAGGGCTTCCTTAGGGACATTCCAAACAAATTGTACAGCTTGAACAAACATTCAGGCTACTACCTGAACAAACTCTCCAACGAAATAACAATCTTAACAGATTCTAATAAAAAAGCATCATACTTGAAAAACTTGTGGAACAAATACTTCCATGAGGAGGAGACAAACAAGATTGAAAAGCTCTGGGATAAATTGAAGGGCTCCGTGGAAGGATATAGCGGTAGCTCACAAGAGGAAACCGTGTTGAGAATCAACAAAAGATCCATGGACTACATCAACGACGAGTCGTTCATCAGCGAATTGACGCAGTTAGAATTTTTTCTCAATGATGAATTAGAGGACAATATCAAGAACGACAAGGTGATTATAAACATCGACTCTCTTATCTCCATTTTCAAAAAGACAGGCATGACACAAACCTACGAAACCTGTAAGAATTTCATTTCTAAGGTTGTCGTCGAGAAACTTCGGAAACACGACGATATAAGCGCCACCATTGTGGTTCTACCTCTCGACCAATCGCTGGTGACAGTGAAGGGTAACGAGAGCTTTCAAAAACAACAGCATGTATCGAGCTTGCGTAAGAGATCTGACGACTCCTTGTTTGTGAAGTCGTCCAATGCATGCTTTGCCAACCAATTGGCATGTATCGAATCCACTGACTCCTGTTCCGACCATGGACTCTGTACGTTGGTTGGCTCATGCTGGAAGTGTCTCTGTTCCGCCACCACTGACGAGAACGACAGAACTAGCTACTGGACCGGTGCTTCTTGTGAGAAGGTAGACTACTCTTCACAGTTCAACTTGTTGCTGTGGACGACAGTCGTATTGACTGTGTCCATTGTTGCAGGTATCAAGTTGATGTACAATTGTGGTGAACAAGAGCTTCCCGGTGTTTTGCTCGCTGCTACCGTGCAAACAAAAAAAGCCACATGATTTATAAAACAAATAGGTAATTTTATGTTTCTACTTTTACATAGTCCCCAAATCCCAAACAAGAAAAGCATTCGTGAAAATGAAGCTAGGCATCTACGCTGGAATAGAATGTTTGAACCCACCGGCCCTCGATTGCATGTGATGAACCCTGAAAAGACAGGAGAATGCAACCAATAGGCACTAAGACGGTTCTGGGTAATCGGCCCTTTAGTCTCACCTGGTGCATGACGCTCCGTACCACGTATGAAGAAGTAGTCAAAGCAACACGTATAGCACTGGTTTGCCGCACTGATTATGCAGAGGGAAGAAATTCAATGATGTTCTCTGCAACAGGGTGGCTAACCAGTGGGAAGAAAAAAAAGTGGAAAAAAAGTTCCTTTTATACTTGCCGCAGTGGGAAAAACATGAGCGCCGAGTATTTCTTTCGGTGAGAAAGGGTTTTGCAGAGTGGTGAAGAAGCAACGCAACGCTGGGCGTGCTGCAGACCAGATATGTAGTTGGCCAGTAGGAAGGCTGTCAACAGGAGTCGTATAAGTTCAGGCTCGCATGGTTTTCAAAGAACAGTGACACACGGCTGTGGTTTGCCCCCCCCCCCCTTCTCTGTTGCCATCACCGATATCCGTATCTCGCTTACGTAATTGCCCTGAGAGAGCGCTCTCGCCTTCTTCTTTGAGTACCACGATAAAAAGGGACTCTACGGATCTGGATAGGTCTTTCTGACACACGTTCTTCTCCGGAAACAGGTTACGCTGCCGTCCCTTATCAGAGACTTTGGCGAGATTTACAACGAGAATGAAGGTCCAGTTAGTGGTCAGATATGTGAACGCGTTGAAGGACACGGTCATTGAGGCCGACTCGGACTCGGCCATCGTAAAAAACCTGCCCACCTCGTATATCAGACAACAGATACGGCAGATGCATCCCGAACTAGCCAAAAAAAGGTTGAAGCTGCTCCACAACGGGCGTGTGCTGATGTCCCACACAGACTTCACGAAGGAGATCAAGTATTTACAGAAGAGCTTCGACGATGAGGAAGAGGACAAAAGCGCCGTTGATGCTGCCAGCCTACCCGTGCGAATATACTTCCACTGCATAGTAGGGGACGATTTGAGCGACAAGGAGCTCGCTGATGAGGAGAAACTGGATCGTCAGCCGGTGAAGAGCACAACAGAAGCTCCGAAGGGTTTCGACAGGTTGCTCTCGCAGGGTTTCAGCTCCGACGACATAGAAGATCTCCGGAGACAGTTCTTCAGACTGCACGGCGCCCAGTTGCCCTCCAACGCCAACGCATCGCAGATACGAGAGCTCGAAGATCGGTGGATAGACAGCAGTGTCAACCATGAAATCGACGAGTTCCCTGCCAATCTCCGACTCAGCCTGGGGACTGCAGGGACAGACAGCGCCTCCAGAACCAACGCCGGCAGCGACGACGACGAGCTCGACGCAAGCGTCGCCGACGGGGCCGGTTCTGAGACCGGCAACGCCAGCCGTAACGGCAACGCCAACACCGGCGGTACCGTCAACGTTAGAGAGCAGATGATACTACGGGACACGCAGGTCCACAAAGAGATGTTCGTGGGCGTCTGTGTGGGCTTTGCCCTCGGCGGACTCGCTCTTCTTTTCCTATTCATGGACGTCGGCGGCGTCTTCGGGAAACGCACCCGGATGGCCGTCATCAGCGGTGTCATCGTCAACCTCTGCTTTGGCCTTCTCCGGCTCTGGGGTCAGTAGCTACGTGCAGAGTGCAGCGCAGCCTGCAGAATGCAGAGGCCCAACTGAAAAAGGCAGCGACGGCCGAGGGCTGTGTCGGCTGTGGGGGGCCGGGGCTTACAGCCCGGATTTGAACAATAGGGGCAGGCAGGGAGGGGGACTGCACCAGCTCTCCAGGAAAAGGACGATGGGAGTGCCGGTGGCCGGTGGCCGGTGGCCAATGGCTGGTGGCAACGGGGCCTCCTGTGGCCGTCTTTGCTTTTTCTTTCCCAGACTAGTATCCACAAGCCTGGGAATTTGAAGTCGAGATGTAGCAGTGCATCGGCAGCATCTATACAACCAACTCAGTACCGCAATGGCAGATAAAGGCACGGAGGCAAACATCGACATCAAGAAGGTCCACAATGATGACACGGACTCGACAGAAAGTGCTCTCAGATACTCGGCATACGCCAACCGGATCCGGACCATTCTTTCAGCTTCGCACAGATACGTTGCCTATACCTCGGACGTTGGCGAATCGTTTAGACCGGTGGCACATCCAAAACTAGTGACCTTCTGCTACGGTATTTCATGGTCGTACTTGATTGGAGACGTGGCCTACGAGTCCTGGAAGGCAAGGATGCGCCAGGCGGGCACATACAGGCCTGGCTTGAAGCCATGGGACCCGACGCCGGAGGTTAATACGTTACTCAAGGACTCATACGACGACTTGGACTGGAAACTTCTCGGTGTGAAGAGAGCGCTGTTCCAAAGTATTGCCTCGATGGGGTTGCCGGCGTTCACTATCCACTCCACCGTCAGATACTCGTCGATCTTGTTCAAGAACTCCGCAAACAAAAATTTGAAGACATTTGGTCCGGTCGCTCTTGGCTTGGGTGTTGTTCCTTTCTTGCCATACTTGTTCGACAAGCCAGTGGAGGAGTTGATGGACTACGCCTTTGCCAGCACCTTCTCCTCGGTGAAGCAAAGCAAGTCTGCAGGGAAGCTAGCTTAGTTAATGTTATAACGTAGATCAAAAGAAATAACTAAATGGGTGAAAAGAAAACGCGGACGGTTGTAACCTTGCCGAAGGTGGAAAAAACAGCTTCGGAACCTGAAGTGCATATTTTTTGGTGGATGATAGTGGGTCTCTTTGGCAGGTTTTGTTTACGTACTCGTCCAGATTGGATCTCTTTGCTTTTATAACTGTGTGTATCCGTCTCTCTAGAAATTGAAATCATGTTCGGATTTGGAAAAAAGGCCTCGACGACACCTGTGAAAGAATGGAAGGTCGATGAATCCAAACCGATCGTTACTACCACCTTTGCTGATCCACCATCGTCTCTGGACTATAGTCCAGAATTCCAAGAGATCGAGAAGAAGGAGCACGACAAGATTTACGACGAGGTTTTGAACCATTTCAAGGAGACAGAGTTGTACCCGGTCCGTGAACAAAACTGCCCTCAATCAGAGTACAAATCTTTGAATAAGTACGAAAAGGCATGGCTTTCCAAGCAATGTTTCCTAAGATACCTCCGTGCGTGTAACTGGGAGAAGGAAGATGCCATCAAGAGAATTACTGGCTCTATTGCCTGGAGACGAGAGTTTGGTATCGCTGGCGGTGAGTTCGATAAGATCACCTCAGATTTAGTGAAAGTTGAAAACGAGACAGGTAAGCACCAAATATTCGGGTTTGACTCGGAAAAGCGTCCATGCTTGATCTTACTTAACGGCAGACAAAACACGAAAACTTCAGACAGACAAATACAGCATTTGATCTACATGTTGGAAAGAAGTATCGACTTCATGCCACAGGGCCAGGACAAGTTGTGTCTCTGTGTGGACTTCAAAAAGTATCCAGAAGCTTGTAAATATGATCCTAAGGTTCCTGCCGTTGGAGTCGGGAAGTCTGTCTTGTACATCTTGCAATACCACTATCCCGAAAGATTAGGCCGTGCGCTGTTCATCAACATTCCAACTTTAGTGAACATCTTCCTAAAGATCTGCTGGCCATTTGTCGATCCATATACCAAACAAAAATGTAAATTTGACGAGCCTTTTGAACAGTTCATCACTCCAGAGCAACTTGCATACAACTACGGTGGTGACGTGAATTTCGAATATGTCCACGAAGACTACTGGGATGACTTTGTGACAAAAGCCGAGGAAAAGAGAAGCAAGATCATGGAAAACTTCGAAAAGAAAGGTGGCGAGATCGGATTAAGTGAATGGGACTTGAGAGAGGGCATCTAACTAACCCTCACTGACGGTTTCTATCTACGTTCATTCCAGTATTTAGTAGAAGTACAGAAGTGATATATTTTCTGAATCTGGCGGAGGAAAAAAGACATATTCCAATGTGGCAGATTGCATGGAATTCTAGAACAGTATAGTATTATATAGACGTAAACACGTTTGTTCAAACAGATACGCTAATAGACATCTTACTCTATCTCGGCCCACCGAGTCTCTATTTCCTCATCAAAATGTACAAGTTTTCTTGTTTCAAGCTCGAAAGGTTTCTATAGTTACCCTCCAAACACATCAACAATCCCCCAAATGAGCAATACACTGAAATTGTGTCATCCTTTCCTTCTTCAAACTTATACACAGTCCCGTGCATAACATAGTCGTAGTCGTTCATCAAAGATCTCTGATCTGGCTTCGGAGGTCTCCAGGATCCGTTGGCACCTAGTATGTCATCTGTGTCCATGGAAGAAGGGTCGTCATCTATGCTTAGCGATTTGGCCAGTGTGATTGTCAACGTGTCGTTTTCGCTTACTGGGAAGAGTTCGTGATTTATGTCAAGAGTGATCTTGGTGTCTTGTGAAGAGGTGGAGTTGGCGATGATTCTGCTCACACGGTCGTATCTTGCGGAATCGAGAGATTCGATGTTGAATATATCATCAAAAAGAGTGGAGGACATTTTTGGTACTAAAACTGGTGGCAAGCGGTTTTCTCGATCACGACGTTCTTTCTGTGAAGTATTTCCCCCAGGTCTGTTATCAAGAGTTTATCTGAGGTCAAAATTTTTCGTCTTCAAGAGAAAAGATGCTTGTCTGGAAAACAAAGCAGGCCTTCTTTTTCTCGCGCCGATCGGCCCGGCCTGCTCTGGTTCTGCTAGGGCTACATGTTTTCCGGCCTACATCTGATGATGGTTGGGGACTCGTTCCAAACTCTGTTGCTGCTGTCAGTGACGTAGATAGCGCAAAGCAAGAGCATTTCTACTAAAAATATGGTTCAATTTGCATCTGAGGACGAACGTGGGGACAAGCACACTGTCAACTCCAATGCAGACAGCCACAGCTTTTCACTAGAAGATGAAGACGTAGACGACATAGATGACTTTGACATTGACGGAATTGAAGAAGGTAACCCGGAGATTGACTACTACCCGGGCATGTCTAGTAGGCATGCATTTCTAGGGGAACCAGATGACCTTCAAACGAAAGTCAAGAGATTCATCAGAAGAACGAATTTGAGATTCTCATCACAAAACTCCAAAAAGTTGCTTATCGGATTGTGCGGCCTGGGGCTTGCTCTGCTGTTCTTTGCGGTGATGTTCTTTACAGGCAATGGTGCAGACTCATTGGTTCCTGGTGGAGCCATTCATGGTGGCAATGGCTCGGATTCCGGCTCCGACGCTGGGTCCGATATGCAATCCAACCCCGAAAAAACTCCAGACGTCTCCGAGTCTAGTGGAGGGGAAGAAAATGAAAATGATGAGTATGTTGACTTGGCCAAGATGGATTTAGACGACATGAGGCGAGGATCTTTTTGGGTTTTTGACTATCAACTGGATTTTGTCGACTATGAACCAGCGAATGTTGCTATAACATTTTCTATTGAAGTCCGTGATGATAAGGAATCCCATAACAGTGATCACGACGACGACAATGATGATGATGATGATGATGATGATGATGATGATGATGATGATGATGATGATGACGACGGCGATGATGATGATGATGACCATAAAAACGACGATAAAAAGGTCGATAAGTCACAAAGCAAGACTGGCGATGAGAGCGGCAATGATGATGAGAAAAAAACCAAAGAATCTCAAACAGAGCAAAAAACGGATACCTCTAGCTCCTTTGTTGCTAGAGACGACGACGGATATTACTTGTATCAAGAAAAAAATATTCTCTTGTTGAAAAAAGCTTCCGACTCGGAATTCAATCAAAAGATAATTGACTTATCGAGCTTGACCTACAATAGCACGCCTCTCAAATCAAAGTTAGTCTCGATAACAAAGTCTTTGGACAAAATCATTGTTGTATCGGACACTGCACGACAATGGAGACAATCCATTATAGGCAAGTACTGGTTGGTAGATGTCAAAACGCTTCATGTGGAGCCCGTTCATACTATTCAGGAAAAAGATGACACGATAATCCCTGTCAACATGAATTATGCTGCTTTCTCACCAGATGGCAAATATGTTTACTTTAATTATAAAACCAACGTTTACCTGAGAGATTTGAGGTCTGGAAAAACCATACAAGTCACAAAAGACGGTGACATGCAAAACATCTTGAACGGCAAACCTGATTGGATATACGAAGAAGAGGTTCTTGGAAGTGACCGAGCTATATATTGGTACGAAGACGACTCCAAGTTTGCATTCATTAAGTGGGATGACACCGATGTCCCTATTTACAACTTGGAAGTTTTTGGAAATGACGAATATCCTAAGGTTGAGGAGCTAAAGTATCCAAAAACTGGTTTCCCCAATCCTAAGGTTTCATTATACGTTTACCAAGTTTCTAACTCGAAGCTCATCAAAGTGAAACAGCCAGAGGAGTCTGATAAAGATGCTGAATTCCTCGGGAAAGACTTCATCATATACCAGACTGCTTGGTTGAATCAGGATGAGTTATTATTCAAGAGAACCGATAGAACAAGTAGAAAGATTCAAGTTTGTGTTTACAGTATTGAGTCCGGTAAAACTACAATTGTCAGAAGTATTAACACAGACAACTACAGCGGATGGTACAAAAATAATGGTGATATTTTTGTTTTGCCAGATAACAAGGGTTACATTGACAACATAGTGTCAGAGGGCCATGATCATTTATCCCATTTCAGAAACTCATCAGATAGCGAGGGTGATATCATCACTTATGGCGACTGGGATGTTATTGGTGGTGTTGTTGGATATGATGTACTCACAAGTAGTGTGTATTTCATTGGAACATCTGGTAATTCTCTACAAAGACAAATATATAAAGTTTCACTAGAAGACTCTAGTTTGGTGGCACTAACAGCATTAGATCAAATTCATTCATATTCTTTGAAAGTGTCTAAAGGGGGTAAGTGGGGATTGATGAAATATGCAGGTCCACAGCTTCCCACACAAAAACTTGTCGAACTTTCCAAATTGCAGTCTGGAGCAGAGTATTACGAAGGATTACCAAACCTGAATAATGCTTACGACGTCGAGGCTACATTGGGCAATTACCAAGTTCCGACAAAGAACTATATTCCAGTGCAACTACATGATAATGTTACGATAAACATTGTTGAAGTGAAGCCGATAGGATTTGATGAAAACAAACAATACCCTGTTCTTGTGAGTGTATATGGTGGACCGGGAATCCAAAAGGTTAATTGTGATTTCAATTATGGATTTGAAGAAATTGTCTCCTCTTCGGCAGAAGCTATTGTTTTATACATTGACCCTAGAGGCACTGGCGGCTCAAGTTGGGAATACAGATCATGGGCAAGGGATAACATTGGATTTTGGGAGCCTCGAGATATAACTGAAGCAACACAACTGTATATTGAGGACCGACCATTCATTGATACTGAAAGGGTTGCAGTATGGGGTTGGTCTTACGGAGGTTTTACAACTCTGAAGACCCTTGAGTACGATAAAGGTCAAGTTTTCAAATACGGTATGGCGGTTGCCCCTGTCACAAACTGGCATCTTTATGACTCTATCTATACCGAGAGATATATGGGTAATCCATCCAAAAATGAGTACAAGGATGCCAGAATTAGCGACTACAAGAGTTTTGAGCAAGTATACAGATTCTTGATTATGCATGGAACGGGAGATGACAATGTTCACTACCAGAACACCTTGCAACTATTGAACCAGTTCGATCTAAGTGGCATTGAGAATTATGATGTGCATGTATTCCCTGATTCGGATCATTCCATTGCTCACGATAATGCAAATGTGATTGTCTACGATAAGCTATACACTTGGATACTGACTGCTTTCAACAGTTAGTGTTCAGAGTGCACTTAAGTTCTGTAAATTTACTTTCTATAAGCTTTGATATTTTAACGAGAAATTATTATTATTAGTTTTAATCAAAAAAGATGTTCGTGGAAGTTCCTTAAGTTCATTACAATAAAAGCGAAAAAAAGATGAAAAGATGACAAAAATGTAAATACAAATCATGAGGCGGATGTTCTACCGCAAAATTACGGTCTCGATTTGTTCACAGTACCGCAGTGAGCACATGTCTTGGCCTCCACATCGTTATCGAACTTATCAATGGCTGCCTTAACCTGGGTTCCTAAATCGTGGCAATGGAAGGCTTCCTCGTGACAGACTTTTTCACAGTTTTTGCAATACCATCTCATTTTGTCTTGCATGGTTTCTGGGCGATCCTGCTCTAGCACTATGCCCACAGTGTTTGCAAATCTCACAGGGCTGTGGGGAATATTAGCAGGTAGAAGAAAAGATTCACCCTCTTTAATTGGGATATCTCTAAACTTCCCCTCATCAACAACTTTCAAGAGCATGTCACCCTTGAACTGGTAAAACCATTCCGGAGTCTGATTAATATGGTAATCCGTTCTTTCATTTGGACCACCAACAATCATAACGGTGAACCCTCCCTTCTGAAGGCAGAAATTGTTGACCGGAGGCTTGAGCTTATCTCCATTTTCCAAGATCCACTTCTGAATGTCAATTGGTGCTCCTAACATTAGCTGCTATTGATGTTCAAAGATGTAGTGAGTATGTGGGATGTGTTTGCGTTGGCAGATTACAGAAGGCCCCCAAAGAACAACAAGAAAGTTAAACGACGATCCAGTGAAAAATCACCGAGTGCCGGCTTCTTAGTAATGCTAGGAAGCACGCCATATTTTCCCCGTTTGGCCAAGAGTCTGTCGGTAACGCACGGAGTTCGTGCCATGCGCTCTGAGCAAAAGTGGGTAACTTCAACTTTACCAAGGAATGAGTAAATGGGGGAACCATTGTGCTAGTTGAGCAGGGTAGAGATCTCTGGCAGAGCAAAAAGGATTTTCTGGTAGATTTAGAGGGCCCACTTCATCTCCAGCTCAAAACCTGAAATACCGAATCACGTGGGGAGCCGTGGCCAGTTATTTCAAGAAGCTATGTTTCTTCCAGTGAATGTTACCTATTAATTTCGTTTCTTGGCTTGATTGCACATGCACATCGGCATTAACTGTATTCGATGAATCTTGTCTAGGATGACTCTTGCATGCCAAGAGATCTGTTTTCTTAATTAGCTCGATACGAAAGCTCAATAAAACGAGTTTTTGTTGCACAAATTTGTAGCATGTCGAAGATACGAGAGCCTGGTGTTATACTCGAGTGTCCCTACCTCAGCAAACACCTCACTGATCTAGACAGTGGTGAACAGAGGTGAGAGATGAAAACATCCACGCAGTAATCGATGCCACCTTGCTAGTTAAACTTCGCAATTACAGCTATCTCTTTTTCTCTCTATTATTCCCCTCTGCGTTTTACCAAAGTACGTTCACTAGACTCACTGCTCTTTTTTATATCAGAGTCAAGCGGAACAGTAGGTGCACGCATCTTTTTACAAAGCCATCCTTTCAAGCTGTCCCGTTGGCTCCACCCCCCAACGCTGCACCTTTCGAGTAAACTCCTTTTCGGCACTTCCTATGCCACCTTGCTTTCTGGCTACAACTTCGAGCTTTTAACCTGGTCCTTTCCCTCTTCACTACTCCCATCCAACACCGCCTTCTCCCCCTTCAATACATCTCTGGCCCCTGAGCCTCTTCCACTACCCCCGCCGATCGTCGCAGGCCTGTCGTTTGTTTCCCGATCCGAGCAAATTCTCCGAGAGATGCTGCACCAGCACTACAGCCGTGGGCTTGTTGTTGTGCACACTGCTGCTCCACCTTTCTGTAGTGCCCCGACAGTATCGAAGACATTTACCCCGTTCTCGGGGTGAACTGTTCGGTTTGCAAGCGTGCTGCAGATCACATAAAAAGCACTAGGTAAATACAGCCAGCAGGGGTAATCCTCATAGTCGCCATGGCAGGAAGCACGAGCGGAATCATTGCGGGGATGAACCCCTTGGAGTACAGCTCCAGCTCTCCGTACACTATATTTTTCTTTCAGCTTATCGTGATTCTCACGTTTTCCCAGCTGCTATACATCCCGTTAGGCAGAATCAAACAGCCTAGGGTCTTGGCAGAAGTGTTGACTGGTATAGTGTTGAGTCACACGGCACTCGGTCGTATCCCCAATTTCACCGAGTATGTCTTCCCGACCACCTCGAGATCGGGGTTGACCTTGGTCGCCAACATCGGGATCTGCTTATTGATGTTCATCGTTGGATGTGAGGTCGATGTCAAGTTCATAAAGAAGCACATTGTCACTGCGCTGTCGGTGGGTATCTTCAATATGGCAGTTCCGTTCGGTTTGGGTTGTGCCTGTGCAGTGGGTTTATGGAAGGACTACAGAGTGGACGTTGCGGACTTGCCAAAAATCAAGTTCACCACCTTCATGGTCTTTATCGCAACTGCGATGTGCATCACGGCGTTCCCTGTTTTGGTGAGAATCTTAACCGAGCTCAGGTTGGTAAAAGACCGAGTGGGAACGGTCGTTCTCGCTGCGGGAATCACTAACGACTTGCTAGGATGGATTCTTTTAGCCTTGAGTATCACCTTGGCAAATGCCTCCCAGTCAATAGTCACCTTGTACATTGTTCTTGTGGCCATTGGATGGTGTTTGTTTGTCTGTTATCCGGTGAGAATAGCCCTCCATTTCGTTCTTAAAAACGTGATGAAAGAGTTCGACGACCCCAACTGTCCTTCCCGGGCAGCAATGTTGATCATTTTGCTCATGATGTTTGCCTCGTCCTTCTTCACAGACATCATCGGTGTCCATCCTATCTTCGGTGCCTTCATTGTCGGAACGATCGTTCCAAGAGAAAACAACTACATGATCACCCTGACATCCAGAATTGAAGACTTAGTCAACATCATTTTCATCCCAGTTTACTTTGCTGTTGCAGGCTTAGACGTGGACTTGGGTCTACTGAACCGTGGTCTAGATTGGGGGTGGGCTTTTGGCTTGATTGGTGTCGCAATGGTTGGTAAACTTTTCGGTGGTACCATAGCTGCCAAGCTCCGTGGGTTATACTGGAGAGAAAGTGCCACTGTCGGTGTCTTGATGTCTTGTAAAGGTATCGTCGAAATCGTCGTTTTACAGGTCGGATTGAACGCCAAAATCATCTCTCAAAAAACGTATTCCATGTTCATTTTCATGGCTCTAATCACAACATTTTTCACCACCCCGTTGACTCTATATTCTTACCCAACCAGCTACAGGGAAAAAGTCCAAATGTGGTTGGCTGAGAAAGAAAAGATGGGCTCTAAAGATTCTGCTTCCGGTATTAACGGCAGCGATTCCGATAATGACGGCGAAATTGATGCCACCAACGTGACAAGGGATGCTAAGATCGATAAGATCATTCTCTCAGTCGACAATGTGGAAAGTGTCTCCAATGGTTTACTTCTCCTTGATATCTTCTTAGAGATCCTCAAAGTCCCTGTCCATGCGATCAACTTGAAAACATTAACAGAACGTACTGCTGATCTTCTACATGCATCAATGATGGATGACCTGACACCGGATCACAGTTTCAATTCGTTGAACTCAATATTAAGCATTTTCAATATTTTCTGTCACTTCAATAAGATTCCATTCACTTCGGAAATTTTGTACTCCCTACCGGAAAGCTTCATACAAACTTTGTTGGACAATCCTTCGTTTTCTTCAAATGATTTGTTGATTCTACCAATATCCCAGCGTCAGTTCTCAATGGAATTTCTTTCAGAAATGCTGAGAGAAAGCAAACGTGAAAGCAAAGAGTACAATTTTCACAAAGCCTTATTCATCAACAGCACACAGGATTTAAACAGTAATCCTGAAAGTGAGAATGATAAGGACAATAATCATCTCAAGAAGATAAAAAGCGAAACTGACAACGAGAAATCAAGGGAGACTTCTAACGTTGAGATAAAGAGCTTTTTCTCGGAAGATACCATTTTGAACGCATCTTCTCTACTCATCTCGACCGTCACTCTCTATATCAGTAATCAGGAATTAACTGAACAAGACAGATTGGGAATGAAGTTGTTCGATATTCTCATTCGCCGCAAGGACTTAATCATTGCCAATGTTATTTTGACCAATATTGAGAGCGAGTCAAAAACTTATGATTTGATCTCTTCTTGGTTAGCTTCCGACGAGGAAGCTTTCAGAAATGTTCATCTCTCTCTAGAAAACCTCAAGGCTCCAGTTACGAGTGCTACCCCTGGTAAAGGTGCCAATCTGGATAGCTTAGTGATTGCTTCAGCAGACAACAACCTGGAGTTGATTGCCAATTTGGTTGACGCTCATAAGAAGGTTTTCATTCTTCTTTGATTTCACTGATACATTTTTGCCACTCTTTTGCTGGCCTTCTCTCTTCTTTTTCCTTTACAGCTTTTCTTGAACTCTCCTCGATTTTGTCATGGTGGTTTTGAGCCCTTTATAATGATTTACTAAATACAATTATTACACCATATATCACAAACGAATAAATGCAGATTTTGAAAACGAATATAAACCAGATAAAAATGAATTAAAATTTCAAAACAACCTTACCCTTGGATTTCCCGGATGCTACTCTATCGAATGCAGCTTGAGCTTCGGTGTATGCATCCTTGACGGAATCGATAGCAACCTTTAACTCGTTCTTTGTCCATAATTGTCTGATTGCGTCCCCGTAGCCTTCAGTGTTTTCCAAAAGAACTGTCTCAATTGCATGATTAGACAAGCCAACTTTGTACTTCAAGATTGTACTGAGTTTCTTCAAACTTGGCAAAAATTGATAGATGTGAATTTGTGAGTAGTCAACGGTATAAGAACCTTCCACCTGAGAATAAAGACCGTGATCGGTAGCTGACTTCAAAACATGTGGGAAATACTTGATCAAAGATTCATCTCTGACAGTATCAACGATGATGTCGAACTTACCATGTTCTTTGACAAATTCTAGAACTTGGTTGATTTTAGAACTGTCTCCCTTGGTATAATCAATAACCACATCTGCACCTCCGTTCTTGGTCTTCTCTGCTGAGCCTGGGGAACATGTTGCAACAACCTTTGCGGCTTTAAAGTAGTATTTTGCTAATTGAACAGTATAGGTTCCAACAGATGTTCCGCTTCCTAAAACCAACACATTGCCACCTTCTAATGAACCCTTGTGTGAGTGCAAGCACTGGTAGGCGGTACCTGACACAATGGGTAAAGATGCAGCTTGCTCGAAAGTCATGCCTTCAGGAATTTTCTCACAAACTTGGTTCTTTGAAGGATCAAACAAAATGTATTGTGAAGAGGATCCTCTTCTGCCAACACTTAAGAGGTCACCGAAAATTTTGTCGCCGGGTTTATAAGCAGTTTGGGCTCCTGCTTTGACAACAACTCCGGAGAAATCACCACCAATAATTTTATTTTTTGGACCGAAAAACCCATAACTCATGCCCTTAAAAATACAATCAATTGGGTTCAAAGATGTTGCTTTGACTTTGACCAATAATTCTGTTGGTTTAACAATGCTTCCTGGAGTCACAGGAATATCAACTTCCTTGACAGTTAATGGGGTTTTGTAACTGCTGTAAGTTATTGCCTTTACTTTCAAAGCATTGTTCACGATTGGAGGAAGTTCTAAGTCTGCTGTAGCCATTTTTTTATTTCAGTTTGTGTTTCTTGATTGTATGAGTAGCCTAGGTGAACTGCTCGTGATGTTTATTTCACTATTATTGCTCTTTTGCCACCTGCCCATATATTTTCTCCCTTTTATAAAAAGTTTAAGACCCTGAAAATATCTCCGCGGTCACCGGGCAGAAACGGAGATAAATTTATTGGGTTTTGGTACTCACGGAATTTGTCAGCTTTTCGAAAACCGTTATGATATTTTTCAGTGGAATTTTCTGGAACCAGAATACAAACCTATACTTGCATATACTTCTACGTTTCTTCTTGTTAAAGAAGAATTAGCGACGCACAGAAACCTTAGTCAATTATGCAGACAACTTTTCCAGAAGCTTTTGAAGTAGCTACCTTGTGGATTGCTTCCTTATAGTCAAACCATCCTCTGTGAACACTGTCAATCGGAGTCTCTAGCTGATGAGATTTCCACATGGAATGCACAACTGGAGCAAAGGTTGCGTCATATGCTAATTTGTAGCAGTAAAAGTTGTGTTTCAAAATGCCTAAAAGGTAGAAAAGTTTATATTTCAAAGATCTGTATGTTGGCAAGATAATTGAAAAGACGCTACAAGATGATAAATTCATCGAATTCGATCCATAAACTTGACAATAAGCACCATTTTCAGTGGAGTCTTTTAGCATGGCATCCATATAGTCCATAAACACCTCATTTCTCACACAATCTATTATAAGATCAAATTTTCCATTATCTTTGACGAATTCTAGAGCACTGTTGATATTTGCATAGTTGCCTTGTGTGTAGTCAATTGTAAAATCAGCACCCAAATTTTGAATCTTGGCGAGTGACCTTGAGGAGCACGTGGCCACAACGTTCTGGGCATCCATAAACTTTTTGGCAAATTCAACTGCGTAGGAACCAACAGAAGTTCCGGCACCAATGATGAAAACATTCATACCTTTCAATGCATGAGCTAAATTGTCGATTTTTTTCCTACCACCGTTAGTCAAGCCCAACTTGAGTACTCCGTAACCTGTTGCTGCAGTGCACGCCAGTGATGCCGCCTGCTCAAAGAGCATTCCTTCAGGAATTTTGTCACAGAGGACAACCCTCTTTGGGTTGATCACAATGTACTGTGCAAATGTCCCATCAGGGCTGTATGGGGCCAACCTATACCCGTAAACCGAATCACCCTCTTTATAATCTGTTTTATCACCAGCCTTCACTACGACACCTGCATAGTCCCCGCCATAGCCTTTTCTGTATGATCCAACAAAAAAAAGACTCACACGATGTAAAAGAACATCAATTGGGTTTATAGATACTGCTTTGACCTTGATCAAAATTTCCCCAGGTTTGACCTTCACAGGAATAGAAATTTTGGAAATCCCGAGATCCCAAAAACTGGTGTAAGTGAGTGCTTTACTTACAATTCTCTCGCTAACCATGGGGACGTCAGATCCAGTAGACTCGTACATTGCAAGTATAATGCTACACTTTTCTACTGTCGATAGTAAATCCTAATAGGCGAGAAGCTGAAGTCGAAATTAAAGAAGTTCAAGAAAGGTAGTGGGCAAGAAAGTGAACAGTGGTAAAACAGCCCTAATTGCAGACTTCAATGAAAAAGGACAGCGACAGCAATGCCATGAGAGCCCCAAAACAAGATCTTCTCCAGTGAACACCTCTCAACTGGCGCCACCAGCGGCCAACTAGCGTTGTCACTCTTCGTGAATACAATTTTGTTATATCCGTTTTGCTAAAACCTTAAAGCCTGAGGCGAGGGAGAAAAAAATCATGTCATCTGTATTGTAATGAGTCAGCCCGCTAGAACATTACGTCAGCAAGTGCCAGCACTGCCGTAAAATATTCCTTGCCGACATGTACGAATAGAGGACTTGAAGATACAGGCAGGACAACAGGTTTCATTCAATGTCTTTCCTGCTACCAGGGTTCAAGGTCAATGCCTCTCCCTACATCAAGTGTAAAATACAGTATTAGATGAAACAGATTCAACGAGGGTTATTTCTCACGGACTCAAACAAACTGCTGTATATCCACTCTCCGTTGAAAAATGCGTATCCTCCAAACGGTTTAACTGTCACAAAGCTACTTACCAACAATCACACAAGAAGAGAGCGTATTCTCACTATATACAGAAATCTGATACGACTTTCGGCATACTTGCAGTTTCATAAACATTTGAAAATAGTGTTTTGTGAGCTAGTTAGAATAAAATTAAGACAGGATTACAATTATCGAAGAGCGATATTTCTTCCTGGGGAAGCAAATCAGGAACCGAATCAGTCTGTGTCAAGTGAGGAAGCCGAAAGCAGACTTTGTGAAAGATTGGTCAATACAGTCAATTTTGTACACAATGCTACTTTAGACAGCGAATCCAACAAAACTGCACGACCTGTGTCGATGGAGTTTAAGATTTTGAGTTCCATTTTACAGTACGAACTATCGAAATCGTTGCCCTCGTCGTTGAGGGGCAAATTTCAAGACAAATTTTTCAGTTTGGAAAAGTTGATGGAGTTTCGCCGAATTGAGAGGTCCTGGAATATGCTAGGAACAGAAGAAGGCCGGGCTGAAAATATATGGTGGATCGAAAATGGACTGATGAAAAATGAGGTTTGTTTCGATTATCTTATAGACCTGAAAAACCTTGAAAGTAGTAAAAAAAGCAATTTCATCAACAAGATGGCAATCTCTTTAGTGAATTTCGAAAAATGCCTTGTTTTACTCAACGAAGAGTCAAAACTCATTCTCTAGTCAATGAGCACTGTATGAAATGAAGTAGAGAATCTTTGGAAACAATATATAAGCGAAATGAAATAAAACTATATAATGATAGAAGTATGTAAATTTGAAGAAGAAAAGCAATAAAAATCTGTACATTATGAACAGTAAGGTATCAAAGACATTATTTATCCGTCTGTCTCCTATTTTCTCTCAATTGGTTGAAGAAAAAGATAGGGAAGGGTTTATTTTGATGCTAAATCTAATTTCTGATCATTGGTCTTACCAGCCTAATGAACTCTTAACGTTGATTGGTGCAGAAATTTCAGGGACAAACCTTGGCTGGTCCTCCCTCTGCTTTGTGAATCCAAGCATTTGGAGGAAAGAGCTTTGAGTGTGTGAATTGTCTGAATCAGGCAATCCGATATCACCCACTGAATTGCTGTACTCCATCTTCTCTCTAATGTAAGGAACACCAGTGTAATCTAGAGATTTATCACTCATCGATGAAAAACTAGTCTCAGGAATGTTTTGCTCTGCAGCGTTTCTAATTCTCTTTTTCAGGAAGTAAATGATAACGCCAATGTATAATGCAACACCTGCAACACAGCCAACAACGACACCGGCAATGTACTTGTTATTCTTGGAGTGGTCACTAGGAATAGTAGATGCAGAAATAGCAGCAGAGTCAATCGAACCCAGGGAGTTGACCTCAGGGTTTCCATCCCCATCTGAATTACCGTCATCGCTGCCAGAGCTCTGTTGCTGAGTGTTGTCAAGAGATTCTAACAAGCCCGTAACTGGAATCTTTGAATCAATTAAGTTTGCCATTGATGTTTCGGTCTCATCACTATTGTTGTATATCGTCGACGACAAGTCTAAAATTTGGCTTTGTAAAGTAGTTATGTAAGACTTATCAAAGTAAACCTCAGCAACAGTAATAATATAGTCAACTTCATCTGAAGAGTAAGGAACAAGTTTTTTCACCACAACAGAACTTTCATTTACTTCTGGGAATGGAAAACATAATACTTTTGGTAAATATTCGAAAATCTGAGCCGATGAAAGGGAGTTTTCAACAATGAAAGCGTAGTTCAAAGCCTGTTTGAACCCAATGGTTACGAGCTCAAAATCAGCCGACTCACTAACAGACTGAGTAGGTATGATGGCCTTTGGTAGAGAACTTGTAACAGCTTGAGTCTGTGAGGCTGTATTACTGTTAGTTGTCGATGTACTTTCTGCAATAATGTAAGTAGGTAACCAAGATTCAGTAATACGTGTGACAGTTGTTGAGGATGATGCCGGAAGTGCTGGAGCAGGTGTTGCTGGTGATGGAATAGGGGATGGAGTAACTGGAACTATCGACTGTGGAGCAGAGGAAACCGTTAGTGGTGCTTGTGAAGGAAGTTGGAAGGTTGATGGCTGGGCCGAAGATGAAGCAGTTGGGACTGCCGTAGAAGATGAAGTCGAAAAGGATGGAACATAGGAAGATGAAGGTGCAGCTACAGACGCCGATGAAACAACAGACGTTGATGATGCTGATGTCGACGTTTCTCGTAGGGTAGACGATGAGATCGGTGTTAGTGGCGGCACATATGATGAAGATGTTGATGGGACTGCGGGTGGCAAGGATGATGAAGCCACAGGAGTGGAGACAACAGGCGGTACATATGAGCTAGATGACGAAAGTGGTTCAGTCGAAGTTAAGGATGATAAAGGTAGCTCCGAGCTTGTAGTGAAAACTGGGATAGATGATGAAGTCGATGGAGTGGTGTAAACTGATGAAGGTGTTTCATCTGAAGAAATAGGAGTACTAACTGGAGCATAGGATGAAGTCAGTGGAAGAGGTGAATAGACCGATGAGGTAGGTTCTGTTGGAACAACTGGTGAGCTCGGCAAAGATGTTGCCTCAGGAGCAACATAACTAGAGTAAGGAGCTGCTTCGGATGAAGAGGATGTAGGATACCATGGAGCTGCTTCGGAGTAGGAAGAAGTATAAGTTGGGCCATATGAAGTTTCCAAACTTGAAGAGGAAGTCAGCACTGGACCAATAGGAACTGAGCTTGACCAAACAGGCTCAACAGAAGTAGATACTGGTGCATACCAAGAGGATGTATATTCCTGTTGAGACTCCCAACTCGAAGTAGAAGGAACCTCTGGACCGAAAGTTGCCGAACTAGAGTAGACTGGTGGAGTGGTAGTTGCAGGGTACGACGAAGACTCAATAGTGTAGATAGAGGTAGAGTATGGGAGATATGAGTTTTCTGGGGTAGAAGAGGAGGGAACTGCAGGACCGAAGGAATAAGAACTGGAGGAAGCCACTTCTGAATCGTAGGAACTAGTAGAAGAAGTAGTCTCATAACTTGAAGTTGAAGATGAGGCTATTTCAGAATCCACTGAAGATGAAGAGCTGTATATAAGAACCTTAGGCTTCTGACTCTGTGCAACAGATGAAGCCTGTGTAGGACCATAACTTGCGCTCGTATAACCTGCAGTTGGAGTAGAAGTCGAAGATATGGTTGTTTGAGCATTCGACGAATAAGATGGACCATAGTTTATAACATCTGTCGTACCTTGGGAAGAAGAGAATGAGGAAGTGGTAGAAGCAGAACCATCTGTTGCTGTGTTGGATGACGAGGACGATGAAGCAGATTCATAAGTTGGATCTGTCAGTACTGAGCCTGTCGATGATGCGGTCTCCTTGGATGATGAAACAGCCGTTACTCCCTGTGTAGAGGAAGAGTCAGTTGAAGACTCATCGGTGGAGGTCGCAGCTGCCAAAGTTTGTGATGTGGATGAGGTCGATGAGGTGGATGAAGCATTTTCAATGTAAGCCTTTGGGGCTACTGTTGAAGATTCCTGGTAATCCGTTGAGGCGCTTGACGAGCTAGTAGAGTCACTCGACTCGGCTGTGGACAGATACGCATCTCCAGTAAATTGCGAACTTTCCTCACTTGACGCAGTAGAGGCTTCGCTGTCTGAACTTGTTGGAGATTCAGTTGTTTGAGAGGACGTGCTGTCATCATAGTAGTCTGCTGTTGACTCGGAAGATATGGTTGGTGTTGGGGATGAAGAGGAAGTAGTCCATTGTTCATCAACAGAGGTGCTCTCAGATGTAGATAATGTGGCAGAACTCGAGGTAGGAGAGTTACCGAAGAGCTCGTCGAACGGCGATTCCAAAGATGTGGATGTTGGTGTGGATGAGGACGACGTAGTGGCGTCATCTTGAGATGAGGTGATATCCCAGAAATTGTCTGAAGTAATTGTTGGTGACGGACTAGAAGTGGTAGTGTCATAGTCGGTGCTGGAAGTGAAATCTTCACCCCAGATTGGATCTGGTGAAGAGCTCGAAGTTGTAGCATTATCGTCCGTCTTTCCTAAAGAAGTGGTCGACGTTGTTGAGTCGTCATCCGATGTCTTCGTTGCGGTGTCTGTCGAGCTGGTGGAGGTGTCTGTTCCAAACAGATCCGAGTCCAGCTCTGACTGGGTATCGTTCAGGATATCACTGGTGCTCGAAGTGGTGGTCAGGTGTGCTTTGGAGTCGACAGGCGCTGTGTAGGCGCCGTTGGCGAGTAGTAAAAGAATGGGTATTGTGATTTTAGTTAACGAGAGCATGGTTGTCTAAACTATTTTATTTTCTTGAGCTGTCTGATCGAATACCGAATTTATGGAGACAGAAGTTTGGTGTGTTAGCTGACTTTCGTTTTGTGAGTAAAAGAGTGACTAGATTTGGATTGAAAGTAACACGGGTTTGTTTTGGGGTTTGACGTTGTTTATCTTGGGAGCTGTGTGAAATCTGTAAGGATCAGTAGCCGTGGGTTTTAATTATGTGTGTGTTTGTGTGTAGGACGTGTGTATTTCTTTTCGTTTTTTTGTTGCTGAGTATGGACTTGGCAGTGATAGAAAAAATTTTCCTAGTGAAGCATCAAAGTCAAAGGTTTGTCAGTGAAAAACGGTAGCAATACGGTAAAGTAGCAGGAGGGACACGAATGGAAGTATCGTATACCTGCGTGTATTTGTGTTTGTGGGTCGGTAGGTTGTCTGGTAGTTTTATAAGCCTAGTTTTGGAGCCATCAAGCTGATGTATGACGGTGCGCTGAGCTAAGAGACTTCCCTGGAGAGTAAGAACGAGTGTGACGATTGGTGGTCTGGTGGGTTGTGTCTTCAAGAGGAACGTCCCAACACAGTCAGGTACGTGTGTCCACCAGAAGCCACAGGTGAAGAAAGAGAGATAGACAACAAGAGCCTCCTCAGCCAGGAGGCCAGAGAGACAGCCAGCTAGAGCGTGAGCGTAAGGTACCCAACCCACCACCTCTCGCACCGCCAGGCTGCGCGCAGAGCCAAATTCCAAACACCACCCGTTGCAAAATTTGCCAAAAATAAATAAACAAAGGCGCAAAAAGGACAACACGGGCCGGATGCGTCAATTGTCAATAGAGGCCTCCGCCGCCGCCCCCGCCGCCTGCCTGCCTAGGAAGGTAAGATCAACACTCCGCACACGAAACGGGATGGCGCGCGCGCGCGTGCGTGCAGGGCCGCACAGCAGAGTTGCCTCTTTGGGCGAAATGCGGCCGGCAGGGGCAAGCCAGGGGCAACGCGGCAGGAGGAGGGGGCGACACGTCGGCAGCAGCGCCAACGGCCTGTAGATGGCGGAGAACCACAGGGTACAGACAGGGGTGCTGAGTGATGGGGGTGGTGCACATGTCGACGGGAGCAAGCCCTTGCGCAGGCGGAAGATGTGTGGACGCGTCACATCGTAGGAGTCTCTCGGCTCTCGGCTCTATGTAGAGCTTACGCACGTCAGGAGTCGGTCGTCGCTGCATGCGTCATCCAATGCGTTGGAGCGCGGTGCGAGTCTGGGCCCGCGGTCTGGGCCCAAAAGGCAAGCTGCTGGGAACAGCGCACAGCCCTGAAGCAGACACGCTTCTCTGTACAGCGTCGTTGGGGCGACGTGGTCTATCTCATTCATGGCTGTGGATGTTTCGGGATTTCAGCACGTACCTTGCAGGTATCGGGCGGGGTACTATTATTTCAGCTGAAAGCAGAATCACACTACTCACGGGGCGATTCAGTGCTCTTCCAGCTCCATTGGCCAGCGGTGGTTGGTTACACGACAGGGAACATTGTTCATGGGACCATAATTGCGATTACGGCCTCCCTATGTGGTCTCGCCTCAAAATTTCGAAATTGCGGTTCAATTAGGTAAGCTGGAAAATGTGGGGTCACGTGTGCAGTTCTCTTTTTTTTTCAGGAGCCATCGTCGATCGACTTGTCTGCTGGTGATGCTCCCCTGTCTTTTTCTCTTCTCGCTCTCGGCACACTCACAGGCAATTTGACTATAGCTATTCCAGACATGAGAAAGCGTGAAACATGACGGAGTGGATTAGCAGGTCTGCATATTTGCAGCCCTCAGTTCTCGACCCGGTCAATTGCTCACATCTTCTTCAAACATGTCAAAATACCAGAAGCTAGACAAAGACCCCTTCGATGACGACGACAACGTTGTTGAAGACGACTTCCATATCGGCGACCACGACGATGAGGATATCATCATCCAGCCAGATACGCAGTCGCAGCAGAAAAAGGTGGCTCAGACGACAAAGATTGCGAACTTACAAGACATCAACATCAACTCCAACTCCCCCACATCAACCCCGACGCCGGTCTCACACCCCCAGTACAGAAAGACCTACGAGGGAGGCTTTTTCTCTCTCAACTACTATAGACAGTACTTTGACATCAACAGCTCAGACTTCTTCCGCAACTGTCTCGCCAGCATGAACCCACTCACGCAGCCGTCGGCAGACGACTTCAACCATGTCGGGGACCTCTACGGATCGGTCTGGATCACAGCCTCCTTGGTGTTCCTCTTGTTCTTCTGCAACTCGTTTGCAATACTTCTAAGTGGTTGGTTCTTGGGTATGGACCTAGAGACCCTGAAAATAAACTACTTTAAGATGATTGTCGCTTCAATCAACCTCTTGTACGGATACACCTTTGTCATTCCGGCCATCCTCTACCTCATATTGAAGTTTTACTTGAAGGTACTTTTCTTGGCTCCGTTGACAAAGCTGATCTCCATCTACTCCTACGCAAACCTCCTCTGGTCGCCTGCAGTCTTTCTATCGATATTCAGAGGCTTCCTAGTGAACCACAATACTCTCGATATGGTGTTGAAATGGACCTGCATCGTCGTCGGTGCCTTGCTCAGCGGCTTCTCTATCACCTACAAGATCAAAATCTACTTCACCACCATCTTTGGAGAAGATGATAAAAGGAGCATGTATGTTCTCCTATCTCTCTTGGTGCTCGCTCACATAGGTTTTGCAATCGGTGTCAAGGTGAGTTTCTTCGGGAAGCTATGAACTCTCTTTTTTATACCTTTATCATCTATAACTCTGTATCCAGGACCCCTCTTTCAAACAATTGTTATGTCGCCTTTATGTGAACATACTGCTATGCCTGATATATTAACCACCGCAAGATTTACTTCGATTGCCGTATGAATGAATGAACTAGTAGCTTGAGTTCGAGAAATCGTTTTATCATAGCCTCGATTAAATCACTGAAATTTGCATCTCCGACCTTATATAACTTACCGGAATTGTGAATGGCTCAATGAGTCCTGGGGGCTTTTGAACTCCGGAATTAAAACTCTAATATGGCAAGATTGAAAATATCAGCGAAAAGCACCGTAAATGACCCTGAGATAAAAATACAGAACCCGCTTCTCTTCAATCACATTTATACAAGTCCTGACCTCTGTATACCAACAAGAATATTGCTTACGTGATTTTTTGAAAAACTCCTATAATCTGGATATCATATGAGCTGAAAAAGCTTGTGTCAATTCTAATTTTTGATGATCAAATCTAAAGTCAAAATGACTTTCAATATTAATCAAAACGATTTACATGATTTAACGCGCAAGTTGTTGAAGTCTAATTATTCTTGATTGGAAATGCGTTACCAATAGTTTGAACACAGTGTTCGCTATCTTAGAAGACTCAATATATAAAGTATATATAGACCGATATTGGATCCAAAAATACAGATACAAGTGGGTCTTCCCACTTGTATTTATAGACATTCAATATTGGCTATCTTTACCACTTTTAGATTACTTTGATGCCGTTTAACTTCGAGGTGTTTCGTTTCTTTTACCAAATAAGATCGTCTTCGGTATTACCTTAATTGATAGTTCTTATCAATCACGGCATTGCTTATCTTATCAATCTTATCATGTCTGAATACTTGTTGAAGTGAAATCCCTACTAAGAACTACAGTATGCTGGGTGTCTTCCCATGATGACCTATGCAGACATAGTTGTGATATTCATCAAGGTTATATAATGAAGCTATACATTAGTATATGTATCTAAACTGTGAAGGACGGGAAATACCGCTGGTATTTATAGACCTCACTGAGAAAACATTCTACTGGCGCAAATTCTCCACTTTGCTATTGCTTACGTAAACATGTAGGGAAGTTACTGGTCATTAGTTGTTGATTAATAATATCATGATAACAAGCATCATTCACTAATCGTTTATGATTTCAACAATACTCATCTGCTACTGCATCATATTTCAACAAGTACCTCAGCAGTGCTACTTACATGGAGATGTTAGGGATGTGATAGAAATCGGGAAATGAGTCACATATTGAAGAGTCACGAAAAAGAAAGCTCTTTTCACATGTTAGGTTTACATTTCACTGCAATTTTGATGATTCTCAAAAAGCTTTTCGAACAAATTTGATAATTGTTTCCGCGGAAACAATCGAAAGTTTAATCATAAATATTCTCGATAGTTGAATTTTTTATACTGCACCTGTAGCTCAGTGGTAGAGCAGCAGATTGCAAATCTGTTGGTCGTCGGTTCAAACCCGATCACGGGCTCTCATATTGATGATGAAATCGTTCTCATTTTATCGGATGTTTCAAACCTGAAGCTAAATAACTTCTGGTAGACAGACTTTTTACTTTTTACAAATTATACCAAGTTATTAACCTTTCGATATTGCTCGCTCAGATTACTGTCTAAGATAACTAACTAATTGAGCTCACGTTACAGTTTCACAACGGATAAGTTGAATCTTTACTGTCTTATCCAAATTCATCTTGTGTTTTATGCAATCACTAGTTCCTAGCGTTTTAATTCTTGTAATCTAAATCATCGCTCCCCCTCTCCTCAACTCTCACTTGATAGTTTAACATTAACGTGGACACCATCTTGCAAGACACCTGTGCACTTCCATATCCTTACTTTCTTTATCGCGGCCAGCCACGAGGATTTTCTTAATTTTATTCAAATGGCTGCTGTGAAGTTAAACACATGCTTTCGATAAATCATGTCAAAGTTCGTCTTATATCGCCAAGCTCCATTCGACACTCTTTTTCACAAAATCTTGAAATCAAAATGGTAATACCAATAGCTCATTATCAATAATTGAACAGATAAGTACAGTCAAGATAGATTCGACCAACAGACACACGCAAACACACACAAACACGCACAGTCCGCATAACCCAAATTACACGATGAAGGTACGTATGACTTCAAAACCTACAACTCTATTTCTCCTCAACACCTCCGCTAATTTGACACTAACATTATTCTCCTTGTTTTCCATAAAGTATATTGACGAATTCGATATCGACTTGGTCAATCAAGCCTTAACTTTCAACACGACGGACATGCACATACAGGGAACATGTGATTTGTTTACTATAAAGCCAGTGGGGGCTGATAGAAAACTTTACAAAGTTTTAGGTAAACTCTATAACTCCGAAGAGGATACCTCAGTTGATGCAGGAATTGACTCTAGATCAAACTCCAACACTAACGAAGAACACTCCGCCCTGAAACAGACCCGTCAGAATTCAAGTATATCACTACATTCTAGCACTTCTAACAAATCCATGGAATCGTTAAATTCTCAATTCGTTCAGCTGAAAAATAGGTCATTTTCATACTCCTACACGAAGCCAATAACCGTTTTAGAAGAAAAACGGTCCAAAAGAGCACATTCGTTCAACTCCCCATCACCAGAACCCGAAATGATCAATTCCGGAATGGATTCTCCGTTTGGTCCATTAAACCAACCTTCATCTCGGAAACTTTTTGGATACTTGATTGGAGCTTTGAATGCAACTTTTCCAGACCACGATTTTTCTACAGTCCAGCCGAATCATTTCACCTTACTCAATTCGACATCTGATCTAGTAGCCAAAGTGAACTCTTTCCTAATATCGTCCGGAAAATCAACCGGTTTGGACTGGGTGTGGCAAACGATTAACACTCATATTGATTTAGATCAATGCACTTGCTTTCAGTTTGATCCACAACAGTCATTTACAGACGATTTGGGTGTTATTTGGTGTAACATGTATTTCATTTTCAACAAGAAAAGGAAAAGAGTTGCCTTTTTATACTTCCTTGCAACTGTATTGAACGAGGCTGGAGACAATGCTACAACAATAAGGCGAAGAAGCAGCAAAGTGGGAACTCTTGACGAGGGAGGAATGCAATTAGGTGAAGATGATAGCGAATATGATTTAAGGTATAACAATGATTACGGCCCAATCTATGAAGATGTCTTCGAAGAGGATGATGTGAACATGGGTGATGAGGGCGCCAACGTTCTAGTTGAAGGTAAGTGTGGACCGGAAGAGTTTGATTTCGATGAAGACAATGACTATGCTATGTCCGATGATGAACTTGCAAATGAAAACCAGGATGACGAAGGATTTGTATAGTTTTTTACCTAAATGCATAATTTACAGTTCACTAGCTCTAGTGAAAATAGATCTTAATATTTATATCATAAAAAATATTTGTACAGATAAAGGAAGTAATGAATTACAGATATTCATGCCAATTATACAAACTGGTGCAAGGTTACTCAAATCGAAAAAATAAAAATCTCGACACGTAAACACGTTAAAGCTCATTTTTTCAAACTTTGCCATAGTTGAGGCGAAACTGAAAACAACGAAAGTTGATGGCTTTTTCGATTAGATATGGATCTAACAAAGTACTGTGCGGATAACTCTTTTATTTTGAGTCAGCCCTATTGTGAAAGTTTACTCAATACTTTTCGTTCTAATCAGATAACAACACCGGAACTTTTGTTATCGTCCATTTCGACAGTAGCACGAAAATTAAACAGGACTGAAAACGAACTAAATTCATTTATTCAAAACTATGAGAACGAGATTCGTGATAGGATAAACAATACGTTGCAAAAACCCTTGCTCACTTTTAGTGAGATCGAAGCTGGCTCAAATAATGCCAAGTCAACTTTTTTTTCTGTAGGAGATGAATCAATAGATAACATTTTAAATGGAGGTATCCCCAAGGGCTACTTGATTGAGATATCTGGCAAATCTGCAAGCGGAAAAACAAACTTTCTATTGACACTTAGCATAACTATTCAATTACCTCTGGAGTTCGGCGGTTTAGGGCCTTCTATTTTCTCCACAGAAAGCAACAGTAGTACAAATATCAAGACTTTATACATTCCAACAGAATCCCCTTTGGCGACAGGGAGATTAAAACAGATCATTGACAATTTCACAGAACTATTAAAAACTAACGGCATTCCAGTTGAAGATCAATCGTTTTTCCCAAAATTGGATAACGTTCTCACTACATCAAATGTTATGACCAACTTAGAGGAACAAGATCACATTTTGAGATATCAGTTACCTGTAATACTCGCTAGGGACCCCACCATAAAATTACTCATAATAGATTCTCTCACTCATCATGTACGAGCCCAACTAACATGGTCTGAGCAAAGAGATTATGTACAATCGCTTTGTCTTTATCTGAAACATCTTGCGAAACAATACGATATAACCATTATAATAGCTAATCAAGTAACGGATAAACCAGTGAAAGGATTATACTATGGCGAAAATGACATACTTTGGAAGCTAAACACTGAGTATCAGTTAGGTTGGATGAATGGCTGGGATGACATTGGGATAATGTATCGTCAGTTGATGAGGAGAGAGGGAGTCATTGATGAAGCAGGTAAAAGTTTTGAAAGACTAGATTATTTGAACGACATGCAAACAGGTGGATACTCCAATTTTTCGCAAAGAGAGGGAGATAGCTTTTACTCAGAATCGATGAATGAAAGCAAAAGTCAGGGCAATATGAAAAATGATTTACAAAATATATTAAGATCTGAACAGCGGAGGCTTTTTGATAGTAATTATAAAGTTAAGGTTAGCGGAATCGGCACCCGACCAGCTTTAGGACTAGCTTTGTTAGATTACATTGATATGAGAATAGTGCTGAGTAAAGAGTATGTTCCCATTTTAGATGAAAAGCTGATTGACGAGTTTAGCGTAGAGCTGGGAATTGACACTAGTAATATGGAAGATTCTTTTGTGAGTGATTCAAGGGACTCTATACACAACAATTCTGTGCCATTGGAGACATCAACTCAACGAGCAGACCAGAAACAAATAGTGAAAACATTGGCGAGTAATAGATATCTTCAAAACTACAATTTCGAATCATTCAGGGTATTGAAATGTGTCTTTGGACCACTAATTCCGGCTGGTGAGACAAGAAAGGTAGCATTTGAAATCTGGAAAGGAGGAATTAGAAAATATGTTAGATGACTACTAATTATTCTGATATTGCCATTCCTTGTCGAAGAAACTTGGATACTGATTCATTTACTTGTGCGTTCGAACTCTTCGTTCACTTGTACTAACATATAACCTTTCCTGATACTGTCGCATTGACGATTCAAACAATAATATAACTTCTCGTTTCAAGAGGAAGTTCGTATTAACGTTAACTGGTCGCACATTGTAAGATCAAGCTAACTACAGATCATTGAAATGTTCAAATTTGGAGCAAAAAGAGATCCAGTGGGGACTAAGCTTCAACTATGACGCCACTTTTCTTACAGAACTCAGTGATCTTTAATTGAGGAAAACGACGATATAGTGCGGGCCATTTCATCACAGGCACATTCAGCGTTCCGTTCATGAATCTTTTCACTACCAGAATAGATTAGTTGAATACTCCAACCCCCTTGGATTTTCCTGCCTTTCCTTTCATCTCCAGCAACTTTTGATAGATTGCTAGGTAGTCATTATCTGGACCAATCATAAGACTATTTCGAGAACTTATTGGAACTGCCATCCTCTTATTTCCCCCCTATAATTTAACATTCCCGCTGTGTTGGATGCACGAAACCAAGCAGTCAGTTTGAAGATCATATAATGATTGCTTAAGGAGTTTTCGGGACCATTTCAGGATAAGGGCCGAACTTTCGAACATATCAGAAACTCATACTTTTTGAAACTACCCTTATCAAAGTAGTAGTATAGTACTTCTGCGATTAGAGCTCCTGTTTTCTTATACCCATGCAACGTCTGGTTGTTTATAGAGGGCATCCACGACGCCGCGTCCAAAACTTTTTAAAATTCCTGTGGAGGTTCATCTGAACTAGAAGTGGTTTCAAAACCAATCATTCGAATCTTCGTCTCTCTTCAAAAAAAAAAGACCTGCTATAAATCCTTTGTTTTTTGCATTCGTTGATGGCTCAGCTCCAGCCTTGAAACAGCTAGTTTCTATTCAAACGATAATCAAGAAAACTGTATCACCTTTTCAGTTTGCCTAAACTATCTGGTATCCTTCTGAATCGACATACAGTTTGCTAAATTTTCAGAAAGATGAGTCAGTTCGTCAGGCGACGCAGTAAATCTAGTTCACCCAATAATTACTTTACGGTTCAAAAAATCAGTTTAAATCAAAAAATGTAAACAGTTATACTACGATCATGCCCAATGATCAAATCCTAGATTTTTACCCCAAGGATCATTGACAAATCTTTTAGGGTGAGCAACCCCGAATTGGTCCAAAGCTTTGACTTCAGAATCTTTTAGATGGATCAAATGGTAACCTCTCTTGACTCTTTCAACGTTAGAAGAACGTGGAAGAACCACGATATTTTTAGAAATTGAGTAATTTATAATGATGTCGGCAGGTGTAACCTCGTACTTTGAAGCAAGCTCTAAAACCAATGGAATCTTTAAATTTGGTGCACCAGATGAACCAAACGGCGAGTAAGCCTCTAACACAATCCCCTTCTTGGAACAATACTCGTAAAGTTCTAATTGGGGCAAATGTGGGTGCAACTCGACTTGGTTACATGCAGGAACAACACCCGTTTCCTCAATCACACGGTCAAGCATTTTAATTGTATAGTTAGAGACGCCAACTGCTTTAGTCTTGCCCTCGTCCTTTAACTTCAATAATTTCTTGTACGTAGTCAAGTAGTCTCCGTCTTTGGCGTAAATGATATTGCCTTCTGCATCTTTTGGAACAGCAACCCGATTCCCGTTGGAATCTTCCACTTTCTCAAAGCAAACAGGCCAGTGCTGCAAGAGCAAATCAACTTTTTCTAGTTTCAAATCTTTCAAAGAGATTTTCAAAGAAGTTTCTGGATCATTCCAAAAACAAGGCCAGACCTTGGTGGTGAAAAAAATGTCCTCTTTTTTAATTTGACCGGACTTCTCCAAGTCTTCTATAACTTCTCCAATAAATGGCTCGGTCTTATAGTACCATGCAGTATCAATGTGTTTGTACTTTGCATCTAACAATGCTGCTTTCAAAGAAAGTTTGAACGTTTCTTCATCCTTGCTTAAAACTGTACCGAAAGCCAATAAAGGAATTTCTGCTCCGGTGTTTAATTTAAGTGTAACGTTCGAAGCACTGGTCATGACGAGGGTACTTAATTGATTAATCTTCCACTGTAGTCAATACTAATAGTATCGGATTACAAAGAAAAAATTCAATTGACCAGAGAAGAAACAGGAAGCTGGTGCCTGCAAAGTTATTACTAAGCGGTCAAATAACGAGGGTGGAGTAAAGTGCTACAACATGTCCCCTCCTTGCATCGGCATTTTATCAAGTTTGAGGTATTAAACGGGTCTAATTACTAAAAGGTATGGTTTTTGTTACATTTACTGCCTATTACTTGCTACTCACTTGGTGAGTCGTCCGAATAGTTACTACCGACTTTTTCTGTATGTTTCACTTTGAAAAATGTAAAGTCCCAAGTCGGAAGGCCTAACAAACCAGGAATCGCACTTTTCGGAAGTGACGTTTGCAAGCCATGCAATCTACTGTCTTGAACTTTTTTTCTTTCAATTGGGATTCAAGTTTTGAGACACAAGAAGAGCAATAGTAAAATAAGTTGTTAGAACACTGGGTGCCTTGGGTCAGATTATGCTTGTACAATGCAAAATATAATACCTGTCAAATTCCCCATAGGAAAAAAGTTGGGTAGAATTTTTTATCGACATCATTCCCAATTGCCGAGACTCAGTTTTACTGTTATAGATCAGGATAAATCTAAGATTGGATTTGACCCTGTCTATACAACAGATGATTCTGACAAAACTAATACTCCATCGATGGGCCGAATAGTCCTTTCAGAGTCAAAATTAGAGCATACAAGAAATGACGCCTTTGATATTTCTTCTTTGCCATCTTGGTACGAACGATTACAAAAACCATCGAGCTATAAGATAGAAGAAGACCTGGAAAATTTTTCATCTGCTGTACCATATAGAAGTTTCCAGCGGTGTTATTCAAGAGTGCTTTCGTTATATACAGACACGTTCATATCACTGACTAAACCTCAAATGCAGGAAACGCTGGCTAGGTTTCACAATCAAAATATACCCGAAGGCATACAACAACAGCAAATCAAGATTGACGCAGCAGTCCGAAAGTTAAGTGATTTGTCTGCAAATACATTTGTAATTTACAAGAGACTTAAAGTCAAGAGACTTACCCCACCTTTTTACTTACACCAACAATTTCTAGTCCATTTGGGCGCAAAGAACATACCAAAGTTATTAGACCTATATTTTGATTTCCCTGAGCCTCGTCCTTTATACCTCAAGCGTGAAGAGTTTGAAAGACTGATGAGTCTCTTGTTACGCTTAAAATTTTCTGGAGATCATAAGTTTTTAATTCCACGCGTTGTGGATGTTTACGAAGACATCAGACAGAATGGAAATGGAATCGGTTTAACCCCCTTCGAAGAAACTAAATATTTGTCAGTTTTGCTAAACATGTGGAAAGAAGAAAGTGTTCCAGAAGAAGAAAAGTACGGTAGAATACTAGATTTGAGATCAAACCCAAAGAAAAAACTACAATTTTGCCCAGCCATGTGGGATATAATGATGGCCCATTTCCCCCAAAAAAGTGATGAGATAATGAAGTTGATGTCAAATGAAGCTGGAATAACACGATCTATCTCTGAGGTTTTCTTGCGACATCTTCAAACGCTCGATGAGTTTAACAATGCATTAGAATTGATGAAGCTCAAATATTTCCATATTGATCCTTGGTTATTGGATATTATTATAGAAAGATATCTCGATTTTGGAAAGTCAAGCGAAGCTTTGCAGATTGTCTCTGGCATTCTCAAGACATTTGAAGACGTATCGACTTTAAACTGGACTTTCTCAACCCAGAAAGTAAGACGAACCGAGCTGATTAAGATTGACATGCTAAATAAAACCTTTCAGCAACTTCACAACGAGATGCCCGAAAAACCTTTTACCTGGCTCAGATACAAATTCAAACCAAGCCCTTTGACTTTGGGAAATCTTTTGGTATCGCTGAAGCAAGAAGATCATAAACAAACACTATTATCCTTGATGAGAGAGCAGAATATACCCCTTGTAAATAAATCTGCGCTTATGCTGCTTAACACTTGTACATTCAGAACTTTGCCATCATTGTTGGAGCTCACCAACTCATCAATCGATTTCAACTTGCAACTACACAATGTATCGAAGGATTCCAAGTACGATACAAATTATCTATGTCGCTTCATTCATGATTCGACCGATCCTATTTTTGAGCTCAAAGAAATTTTCCGCCAAAGCATAAGACTTTACGACGAGAATGCCGATATTGATGATTCGAGCGACATAAGAGCAGCTGTAGCTGATCAACTTGTCCGTCTTAACGATATTGTTCAAGGTACTTAGCAACAGTACATATTGCTAAACTAAAATGGTGTATAATATAATCCTTTTTTTGATTAGTTATTTGTAGTTATGAATATATATGTAAAATGTCTGCAAAGTATGACTTAGGTATCTAAATAATTATTCTCAAGTCAATCCTTTTTCTTGAGTCTCTTTTGCAATCCCTGAATTGGGCTTAAAGGATTCCAACCTTTCAAACGAAGGACGTAATACATCACACACATCACACAGACGTTGAATCCAATGTAAACACAATAGAAACCAATATTTCTCCATCGGTGGTGATATGACATACCGATAGTTTCTAAATACTCATCACCATAAGAGTATTGACAGACGGCACAAGAGCTAGTTGCATTAGGGTTATGAACATAACCTGAATTTGTACTGAAATAATCTTTTAAGTAATCCCCACAAGTCATTCCATCGGGTGGGTCTAGGTAGTTGTATTCGGCTTCGGCACATACCACAGGACGATGATGTAACAATATCGATAAGAAGTTGTCCATAAAGTAGGTGAACGGAGAAAGTCTCCACATGAACTTCCAGAAACCAGGCATTAATTTTGGACTTTGAACGACACCACAGAAAGAAATAATAAAGTTCAAGGCTAAACCAGTAAGAACATTGGCGGAAGGTAAGTCAGGAGAAACATAAACAATTGCAAGACCCAATGAAATGTAGTATAGTTGGAAAAAGATGCAGTACGTGAACCACCATAAACCACAAACTGAAGCCTGATTATCAAGTTGTATAGGGAAATACCAGCAAATGAAGTAAATGGTAGAGAAAAATATTCCGTAAGGAATTTCACTCAGAAATTGTGACAACATCAACAATGACCAATGAAATGTATTTGACTTGGACTCTCTGACTTCATACAACTCACGTGCTGCAATAGCCTTTTCTTGAATTTGATTAATCAATGGAGAAGAGACAATAACTGCAAGAAAACAAGCGAACATAACATTCTGCATACCAACCACTGTATGTTTCACATTCCAGAAAGAAAAGCCAGCTAACAATCCGCCAAAAACAAACAACATAAATTTGGCCATGATATAGTCCAAACTACGATAAAATTGTAAGAAAGTTCTCTTGTAAACTTCTTTGAATTGGACAAAAAAGGATGCAGCATATTTGGCAGTCAAGTTGCTGTTATCACTAGCAGGAAGTTTTGAGGTTCTTTCAATTAAGTCACTGACCTCTTGAGTTAGGGCACGACATTCTTTGGACTCAAGCCATTTCTTGTTCCAGTCTTCAATAGTATCGCCCGTGGCACCAGCACCAATGACTTCCAAAATATACTCAGCAGGATTTTCCGTCTCAGAACATACTCTACCACCTTGAGATTGGAAGTAGTTCAATAGAGTACTTGAGTTCTCACCGATATCGCCACAGTAAACAGTCTGTCCACCCCTTCTCAAAAGCAACAATCTGTCGAACTCTTCAAAAAGAGTTGCAGAAGGCTGATGAATAGTGCATAAAATAGCTTGACCAGCTCTTGCCAATTCTTTTAACACTTGAACTATTGCCCAGGAAGATTGAGAATCTAAACCTGATGTTGGTTCATCCAAAAATAAAAGTAACGATGGCTTTGCAACCAATTCAGTAGCAATGGACAATTTCTTTCTCTGCTCAACATTCAAACCATAACCAGTTCTTCCGATCAAAGAATCAACATATTCTTCCATATTCAAAATCTTGATAACTTCATCAACATAATTAATTTTTTCCTCATCGGAGACGCTCGCAGGTCTTCTCAATCTTGCACTGAAAATCAATGACTCTCTGACAGTTAATTCTGCAATGTGCAAATCCTGTTGTTGCACGTAACCAGTTCTTCTTTCGAAAGAAGAATCGATAACTTTCCCGTTGATGAACATGTCGCCGCTCACTACTCCCATATCAACACGTCTTGATAAGACATTCAATAAAGTAGTTTTGCCAGCACCAGACTCCCCCATTAATGCAGTCAAAGTACCAGGTAAAACATAACCTTGCACATTATCTAACAACTTTCTATCAGCACCATCGTATGGAACAACATAATCAACATTTTGCCACATAAAAATATCATCTGACCCTAACTTTTGCCCCTCTATATTGGCAGATGAATGTTGAGATTCGACAATTTCATCAGTAACTTGACCCTCAGTCTTTTTCTCAACACCAATGTTTTTTTCAGGATCGTCTTCACTGGCACCAATAGCTTCTAAAAGTGATGAAGGGATTGAAGCACCGTGGATGAATAATAGTTTATCGGATGATGCAACAATTGGATTGTAAACTTCTACTAAAATCATGTTGACAACCAAATAGCCAATGATGAAACAGAACATGATACCAAGATTTCTCCACATGTGACGCCAAACATATTGGAAGGCCACATTCAAATAAATCATTCCATCAACATAGTTCTCACCACCATATTCTTGCTTGGAGAGAGCACCACCGGTAAAGGCACAAACTTGGTTTTTCAAAGGATCAATGTTAGAGTAGGAGTCACCATGAGGAAGTAATTCAAGTGGGGAACATTCCATCTTGGCTCCTCTGAATTCCATCAAAATCAAAGACTCGAATGCAAATAAAACAGGGTTACAGTAGGAAAACCACTTGAACCACCAGTACATCGAAGGCCTTTGAATCATATAAGAGGAATAGACCACCATAGCCATCATACAAATACCGTTGATACCATTAGCTGCAGATAAGTCCGGCATAAAAGAAGCCATCAAAGTGAATAAAGAATTAACGCATTGAACAACCAGATTGACAAACAAAAAGTATGAAAAAAATGCACCTGCATCTCTTCTCAAATTCGACAAGAAATAGATGATGAGGGAGAAGCAAATGATCGCCACACAACGGACGGGAAAAGAGATCAACTGTTTAGCTAAAAGTTCTGATGAGGGCTGGTACATTGTATAAGCATATTGTTTGTTCAAGATCGGTTTATCCATGAATAAGTCAGCAGTTTCAGCCAAGCACATGATACAGAAATAAAGACACGAGAAGAAAAGAACACCACCTCTTGAGAAAGAACCCATGGTAGACTTTGTGGTATTGTAATAAAGGGAGCCAATAATCAAAGATTGTATGACAGCTGCTGCGACCAAGGTAATTGTGTAAGCTTTATTATTGATCAAATTATGAATTCTTCTTTTACAGCAAAGTTTCAATTGCTGCATGAAATTGACGGTGTAAGGTGATCTCTTTGGAGTCCATTTTTGTTTCTCAACATCCAAAACCTCTCTGAAAGTCTCATCAGTTTGTTGCGCATTCGAGGCCTTCAACTTTTCGTCGATGTCTTTTTGCAACTGGGCGAATTCGGGAGAGTTTTGCCAGTATGCCTCAAACTCATCCGCATTGGAAGGAACCTTTGATTGATCAACGTCAGGTCTGACGGTTCTGGCAAGTGGGTCAGTGATTGCAGTCAAAAATTCAGGAGTTGTTTGTCTGGTAGGCTTTTGGTACCCCATACGATAAAAAAAGTCAACAGCATCTTGGATCCTTCCGAAATAAATTTGACGACCTAGATAAAGGACAGTGACATAGTCGAATAATTGATATATATTTTCTGAGGCTTGGTAAATAGTAACGAGGGAAGTCGTTTTGGTGATATTTGTTGAAGTTCTCAAGGCTTCTGTGAATTCCAAGGCAGTGGATGCATCGAGACCTCTGGTTGCGTTATCAAAACAATAAACGGTACCTTTAGTGACCATTGCTTCTGCGATGGAAACTCTCTTTCTTTGACCACCCGAAACACCTCTAACGAAATCGTTACCAACCAAAGTTTTTTCAACATGCTTTAGTCCAAACAAGGTTAAGTAAATATCTTTGATTGTTGTAATATACTCATTTCTTGAAACATTGTTAATTCTAATGGAGGGAGTCTTGCAGCCAATTGCAAATTGCATTGTTTGCTCAACAGTCAAAAAAGGAAAGTGAACATCCAACTCTGGATTATAAATTAACTGGTTCTTGTGGTCTTTGAACATATCTTTGGAGCTAATTCCACCGTAGAAAACATCACCTTCATACCCCAAATAAGTCTTGGTCTCACCACAGAGAACCTTCAAAAAGGAGGAACAACCAGCACCTGGTCTACCCAAGACCAAGGTCATCGTGCCGGGAGAAGCAAAACCGGTTGCATCCTTGACAATTTTTCTTGTTTTTGGCAGCTTGCTGAAATCAAAAGAATTCTTTTGCTTGTCTTTTCTGTTTCTGAAGAAGGAGTAAATAGGGAAGAAGACATCACCGACGTCCTTGACGATGGAAGCTGATGTGTTTTTACCGTTAATAGAAAGGTTTTTGAAAACAATCTCAGCAGTTTTCACTTTGATACCTTGCTCTTCATTTCTATGGGCAATGAACTGTAAGATTGCTTGCAAATCGAAATCATTAGGATCAACCTTGAAAGACTTCATTTCTTCGGCATTCAAGTGGGATAAGGTTTTTGATAATGTGGACAATCTTCTCAAAACGTCAGTTTCTGGATGTTCTTCGGAGTGGCCTCTTGTGACGGCTCTGTGAATGAAATCGACCTCATCAGAGAAATCGTCTCTGATGTGATGGTTATTTTCAGAGTCGTCGTTTGGTGGAACGTATTTCTCGTCGTGGTTTCCGCCTGGGTGAAAGCTGTCCACTTCGTAAACCAGACTACTTCTGTCAGAGTTCGACTCCTTCTCTGCTGGAGATGGAACGTTGCTGCTGTCCGACATCTTTGTAGTCTTGCTTGCTCTTTTAAAAAAATAACCAGATTAAAATGTACGTTGGGAAAGAAAAGGAAGAGCAGCAAAAATGAGAAAAAGGAAGCTTTGAATTGGTTTGTATAAGAAGAGGAGTGCTCGTCTAACGGAGAACAAACAAACCTGTATATATGCGACGCAGTGGCTACAATTTCAAAAAAAGATCGAGCACATTCGGTAAAGCGAAAGAGAACAGGAATAAAAATGACACAATGCAGGACAAGCTATTAATTAATATTAAAGGAAAACAGGCCGATTACTAACGATGTATCAGCCTCTCGGAAAGAAAAAAACATTATTTTTGATCCGCACCCTCGTTTTGGTCTGTTGTTGTTGTCCATTCTTCACCCCAGTTTCTCCTCAATATCAACAGCTGTGCCCGAATCGTTGCACCCCTCGAGTAAAAACAATGCCGGACACACCGGCAAAGATACACAGGGACCCTTACATAGCGACACACCAAACCTCAGCTGAGCAGAGTGATCTCCTCTTGAACAGCCGAGGTTTTACTGATGTCTAATTCTCCGAATATAACCATATCCGGGTCCGGGGCTAGTATCGGCAGATACAAGCACACCTGGGCGGGGTGGGTCACTGTGTCTATGTCTGTTACTATGATGCACCACGCTTCCGAGCGAGATGGACATCTGGTCGGTCTTGAACGGCTAGAATGCAGCTCGGCCGGTTCCGATTACCTGCCACTCGTTCTCTTCCGGTGCTTAGTAATGTTCCGGTTACGGTCTCCAGCCACAGCGGGTTTCGGAGCAAGATAAAGCATTTCGACTTCCTCGCCCGAAGAAAGAATCAGAGGCCCATTCAGTTCGCTTGCTCCTCCGTTGCAAAACAGTGGAAAAATTTGGTGACTACCATTGTGTCTCGAAGAATCTCGTTTACTGAAAACTGCCCTTTTTCTCTGTGTCTTCGTAAACACAGAAAAAATCGATCAGACAGGAGAGGAAATTTTCGGAATTACGAATGCAAATCTTCGGGCTAATTTCCTAATTCGACTTTTACTCCGGCACGTACCTATGTCTTCTTACTATACACGTATAAATGAACCGCCTCTGCCACAGACATCTACGTCGCCTTACCCTTCCTGAAGTTCCGGAGGAACGTTAAGTCCTCGTTTATTTCTTCCGCCTTTAAAGGAGGGCAGTGCTGCGTTCCTTTGCTTGGGTGCTTCATGTTGACCTTGTCCTTGCGTACCACACCCTTGCTACCATAGAGAAACTCATTTAACACTGGGTTTTCAGTCAGAATCTTGTTGGAATCCTCAGTGGCTGACGAGGCGTTTCCGTTGCTCTTGTTCTTTTTTCTACTGTTGGAGCCACCAGCTGTACTGGAGTCATAGGAGTCGTCGTTAGAGTTTGTTAGGTTCGAGTCATGGAGAACACTGCTCTCATGATGCCTCTTTCTTCTTGACCTACGCTCTCCGGAAAAGAAGAAGCTCGAGTTTGTGTCGAAACCAGAAGTGTTACCGTTGTTGTTGCCGTTACCGTCCGTACTGTATCCACCATTAGCGTCGTGATTCAAACTCGATCTTGATCTCGACGAAGTATGCACTGCAACAGATTTGGAAGATGTCACAATGTCAATCAAAGCCTTGTCTTCTTTCAACTGCTTGATCTTGTTGACGAGGCCCTCCTGAAGCTTTGTTTTCACCATATCCACGATGGATTTCGTATTTTCAACTGTCTGCTCGTATTCATGTTTGAACGACTCGTTGATGAATCTCACTTGGTACTCTTCTGCTAACCTGAGTCTCAACAACTCAGCGTCCCTCCACTCCTCGAGATCCCGAACTTTTTGCATGTTCTCGGCGTTCTCTCCAGAGTGCAACGAGCTAAGCTTGTATTGTAGTTGTATTAAAGAATCTCTGTAGTGAACATCCTTGTCTGCTATGAACTGCTGATCCATCTTAGCCAGTTTAGACTGGATTTGAAGTCTACGACGAGCTCGCTTCGTCAGGTGCTGCTGTTGTTGTTGTTGTTGTTGTTGAGGCGATTGTTGAAGCTGCGATTGTTGACCTTGTAGTTGTTGTTGCGTAGGAAGCTGTTGTTGTGTTTGTTGCTGCGGTAGTTGGCTCTGCAATGACTGTTGCACGGGAACGTGCATCTGCGCCTGCTGTGCCTGTTGCTGAAATTGCAGTTGCATCTGTTGCATTTGCATCTGTTGCATCTGCATCTGTTGCATTTGTTGCATCTGCATCTGGTTCTCAAGCTGTTGTCTGTCGTTGTACTGCTGTTGTATCATGCTATGAGGTCCCCTAGAAAAGTCGGTGTATGTGCTGCTCTGGTCGGGTGATTCTTTCTTCCGTTTTCAACAACCGGCCAATCTATTTCACCAATCACTCCCCGGGCTTACAGTATATAGTACTTGGAACGATAATCAATCTCCCTTTCTTTTCTCTCGCTTTTTCCCTCCGAAGAAAGAAGCTGAGCGTTTATGCCAAAATCACGTGACTTTCCTAATTTTCCAACGGTCTTTTATTTTCTTCTCATTGCATGCTTCAGCTATAAATGGCATGGATCAACTAACAGTCAGAAAAATAGACACAAAGTTCCCATCATTTGAAAATGACCTCTTACGCTGTGGCTGTTCAAGAGAAGCGAGCGATCAAAAGGATCAAATCGTTGCTCGAATCACAGCACTGTCTGGACAAAAGCACAAAAATTTTCACAGATTCTAACAAAACTTTCTTAATTCCAATTATTATACCTATAGATAGCGTAGAGAATTCCAGAAAATTTGTCAAACAGATACTAAAGGATGAAGATTTTACTTTAGTCAAGTCAGAAAAAAGGGCTGCTGGGGTTTCTGATTTTGAATCCGAGTTGAAGGCGATATTGAAATCTGTGAACTCTGACCTAACTGATTCACTCACGACTGAGTTGCTACGAACGTTCCCCAAAAAATATTCTATATATCCTCCACTACTACTTTTTCCGCAGAACTCGCTTGACGCAGAATTATGGTCTTCCTTTTTATGTTCTTTAGACAATGAGCACAGATCGGAGATTTTCAAATACATTCTTCATTGGTTTTCCACACCTTCCAACGAGTTGACCCATCTGGCAATTAATAAACCAATACCAGAGTCCGAGAACGTGATACGATCACCATCGCAGCTGACTACATTATACGGCGATTTTACAGATTTCTGGTGCCACACCACTCAAAATGGGATTTATCAAACTTGGATGCCTTCTCACACAATGTTTTCTCGAGGCAACATCAAGGAAAAGGCAAGGATTCTTGATTCTTACCAAAATATCACAAGTCAATCAGACATTGTTGACATGTATGCAGGAATAGGATATTTTACCCTCTCATATTTGAGGAGAGGCGCTCGGAGAGTGTTTTGCTGGGAAATCAACCCTTATTCTGTCGAAGGATTGGCTAGGGGGGTCAAGAAAAATGGCTTTGGAGAGGCTTATGTGATAAGACGGAATGAATGCGTTGATCTGAAAAGAGCTCATCATTCCAGATGTATTGTATTTCTTGAAAGTAATATACATTGCACGGACAGAATGAAAGAAATTATGAGCCACGTGAGTAGCGGTAACTACTTTGACTTGAATATATCTCACATTAACTTGGGGCTCTTACCTTCATCAAAAGACTCTTGGCCGCATGCCATCAGATTAATAGACTTATACGGCGACAAAAAATCAAACGCATGGATTCACGTTCATGAAAACATAGGAGTTGAAGACTTAGATAACATGCTTGAAACCACTCGAGAAAGGCTACAAAAGTTATCAGAGAAAAGACATGTTATTCCCATATGGCTGGAGAGAGTGAAAACCTTTGCTCCAGATGTTTACCATGTCGTAGCCGACTTCGAACTAAAAGTTCAGGCATCGTAACAATCCTTTTTCAATATATGTACACACTACTTTACAAAAATCGAAAATTGGGAACAAACTTTCCAGCCTAACCCGATTTTCCGATCGAAGATTGCTTGGCGGTCTCGTCTTTCGTTGGGGTATCTATAACAGCTGCTCCCTTTTCCGAACGCTTCAAAATCTCAAGGTAATGAGTAGGAGCATAACCAACACGACCATCTCTGGCCCGACAATGGCTCCATCCGTCAACCTTGGAGAGAATCGCCACCAAATCGCCTCGAGCAAGTTTTAACTCCTTCCAGCCGTTCGGTTGCTCTTCTTCTCTTTCCGGTATAAAATCATAAATTGCCCTGGCGAACTCCAAAGAACGTGGGTCTACTCTATTTGATTTGTTCTGTCCTGAACGGGTTTCAGCCCCTGTAGCTGCATTAGTATTCGAGTTCATGCCCGATATTACATCTGGGTTTGTACTTCCATTTAGACCCTGAACTCTTCTTTGCTGCTCCCTCTCAATGTATCTGACAAACTTGGACATCAGCACGGGAAGTCCGATCAATGCAACGAGAAAGACTAAGAGAGGCTTCAAACTCAACTTGCTGTTCTTGGACCTTGGATTTGACTTGTCTGATATCACTCCGCTTTTCCAGTTACCAAACTCTTGTAGTAATGCATGTGATCCGCTAATTGATGAGTCCGTTGCACTTGCTGTTGAGAATCCGAGGAGTTTCTTGAGTATCCTCTTCAACCAAGCAAGCACAGCATAGAGACCTAGTGGACCGTTGTTGTGCCCGTTGGCACCGTTGCCTATCCGCTTTACAGAATCAGCGACGCCGCCGAACGTGTCCCTGATCATTCCACCAATGCTTCCCAAATGGCCAAGCTGATCAGCGACACCGAGGATGGTGAAAAAGCTGTTGTGTGTGGCATAGTATGTGCTTTCAAGCAAAGCTGCAACGGCACCCACTGCGTACACAACGTTTTCAAGAACTTGAAAAGTTCGTGCAGTAGCATCAGCAACTCCATTTAACGAGCCTCCTCCATTTTCTTCCCCTGCTACTCCACCGTAACCCATTTGTCTCATTCTGCCCATACCACCGAGCCCACCGTAGCTGCCATATCCGCCTAAACCACCAAGGCCCCCATAACTGCTCATACCGCCTATACCGCCCATACCGTAACTGCCGTAGCCCCCATAGCCGCCTCCGTAACTGGATCCATAGCCACCGTAACCACTTCCATAGCCACTGCCATAGCCACCATACATTGAGGATCCCATTCCGTTCAACCCATATGAGCTTGTGCCGTAGCCGGTGGTAGTTGTACCCGATACACCGTTTTGGGTCGCTATAGAGGATGGTATCGGGGGAACTGCAGGTCGTGGCGATGCGTCTGTAGATGCTGCGGTCGAGTTTGCGTTAGTTGCTGCTGCTGTTGTAGATGTTGTTGATACCGGTGTCGATCTTGTACCGGCCGCTGCCGGTGCTGCGACAGTCACTGCCGACGCCGTTTCCCACGGTTTTGGTCTTGCCTGTGACATGTCTCTTCCTGCGTGAGGTTTCTGAGTGTCGTTTTGCCCTTGTAGCCTCCACAAGCCTCTCTATAGTTCTCTTCTCCCTCTTCCTGCTGATGATTTCTCCACCTTCCTCCAGCTTTATCGCCCGCTCCACTGAGCTCTGAAGCTCCGGTCCCGCGGCTTCAATTTCCTGTTCCGGGCAAAAATAAAATATACATTTCAGTTTACATACAACACTTATATAGCGGAGGATACGGTCGACTTACCATCTCTAAAAAGCCCGGGAATTACTCTAGGCACTCCACATACTATACAACTTTGGTTCGACAACACTGATCGGCTTGTTCGCATCGGCTTCGACGGCTGTTTCGCCCTTGGCCAAGCTGTCTTTGCCGTTTTCGGATCTGCCCGAACCGTCCTGGGTGAAAACAGTAAGAGAGGAGGAAGCGTTTGGATCGTACTTGGCCTTGCTAATAGCACGGTCTACCAGCCCGATGGCTTCGGTTATCGAGGATTCTAGTGCCTCAGGCGTGAGCGACGTGTTGCTCTTGGCATCACGCACGATGTTCGAGGCCTTGAGAAGCTGTAGTCGGACTTTCAAGCACTGTCTTTTAACCTTTAACTTGTCCAACACTAGATTCTCCTTCTCTGCCTCCACAAACTTCTGCTGCTCGCTGATTCTCGATTCGAGGTTCATGAAACCTTGTAGCTTGAGCTCGAACTTGCGTAGAGAGAGTTTGAGAATTGACGTTATAACTCTGTCCTGCGTGGTGAGCTCTGAATCAGCGTGGTCTTCAACATTCTCGACAATCTTTTTGGCAGGAGCTCCTTCTGGATCTATACTCGTTGTGGTAGAAGACGTTGTTGTTGTTGTTGTTGTTGTTGTGGTTGTCGTGTTTGTAGCAGTACCGTTTGTGACTAGAGAAAGTAGGGAGGATAGATCTATTGTCTTGTCGTCCTTGAGCTTCTTCAAGTACTCCACGTAAGACGTTCTGGAGATGTGCTTGAACAAATAGGTATCTTCGATTGGAAGTTGGATGAATTTAATAATACATTGGTCTTTTGCTCTCGAGCCGACATGACCGGCAATCAAGTTCCAGTCGTCGCCGAACATCTCTATACCTTCTAGTAGTAGCAAGATTTCGTTGTTCGTCCAAGGCTTGAACTCATTGTTGAGGTTTGTCTTCTCCAGCTTGATGAAGTCCGAACTCTTGAAGTAGTCCTCGAATTGACTGTTTTCGAAACACTCAAGGGAGATGTTGGACTTGTTTTTCAAATTGTGGTACTTCGTCTCGGTGATGTCGTTACCGGTGATGGAGCAGTAGATCCGTTTCACCTGCTTGGAGTTGTTGTTGTTACTGTCCTGGAGAATGAATACATCGTCCACAGAATCGTACACATTCTTTCTCAACTGGAGGTTCAACTTCACGTTTGGAGTCACGCTATTGGAGATCTTCTGTCTCTTGAAAGAGGGCTCGTTCGTGTTGTTGTTTAGAGACACGACCTTTATGCCCGTGGAGTCCAAGTCCATGTTCTCGTTCAACTCAACCTCGTCATCCTCCTTTACGGTAATGGCCGACTCTGCCGCCTGGAGCGCAAAGCCGGTCGGCTTGTCGAGCGTGATCTGGAAATGGCCTGTGAACTGCGGCCCCATAGAAAAGCTTTTCGTCTTCGGGTCGATCTGATAGTTAATCAAGCCCCATCTTGCCAAGAACCCGTAGATCCGCATCAGCGATGCCACATCCATCGCGATGTTTCTCCTGATGGCAGTAATCGAAAGGTACTCGATCGGGTTCAACCGGTATGTATTCACGATGAAGTTTCTCACCGTCTTGTAGATCGAGGGATTCTTGTACCGCGTGTTCGACTGGGGGCTGAAGAAGTCCGGTAGCGACTTCTTCTCGATCTCATGGATCTCGTTGATGTCGAACCACTTCGCAAAGGAGGGAATGATTACCGGTTTCGTCTGCTTGGCGAGGTAGATGTTGGCCTGGGTGTAAAGGTCAGCAGTGGAGGCGGCGCCCGCCACGGCGGCGGCGGGAGGAGTGACTTCAGAGGCGTTTGTGTCTGGTACAGTAGCCATGTTTGTTGCAGGTGTCCTGGGAAAAGAGGTGACTGAAACAAAACAGCACGAGCAAAGCCAAGCCAAACCAAACCAAGCCGCCGCTGTCCAGACCCACTTCTTTTTTCATGTCAGGACCCAAACCGTTCATCAACAACTGAAACAGGCCCCCCTCCTTCTCTCTCTTTCTAATTCGGGAGACGCGCGATTTCGCGCCTCTTGCGCCGATCGGCGCCAACATGAATCGGCCAAAAGTGCTACGCGTCGCAGATAAGGGAGGAAAGGGCTCTAGAAGAGAGGGTAACAGTTACGGCAGGGCTGCAAGGTAGCAACAACGAGACAGCAGTAGGGCTAGAATGACAGCAGCAGACGAAGAAAATGACTCGCTCTCGCAGCTCTTGTCACGGGAGTACAGCGGGCAGGCGAAGGAGCAGCGGGAGGATAACAGGTTCGACAAGTCGAAGCTGAAAAAGTTGCAGCTGTTGATCGACCAGTCGAAGGCGTTTTCGCAGATCATCTCCTCTTCGTTAGTCCAAAAACAGGCAGAGACTGACGAGGGCGGCGGTGATGCGGCCACTGCTTCGCATGATGATACGTTGAAGCCGCCGGCGAAGAAGAAACAGAAGCTAGATCATTCGAAGCTGGCACCATCGGATTCACACTCGCTAGACACTTACGGCCAGCCGAAGACGCTCGTGAACGTGACTTTAAAGCCACACCAGTTGCATGGGATGAACTGGCTGATTTCATTGTACGAAAACGGCCTCAACGGGATCTTGGCAGACGAGATGGGCTTGGGTAAAACGGTGCAGACGATTTCGCTCCTCTGCTTCCTGCTCGAACAGGGCATCCAGGGCCCGTTTCTGATCGTTGCGCCCTTGAGTGTCGTGTCTAACTGGACGCTAGAGCTCTCCTCGTTTGCTCCCTCGCTCTCTTTCGTCCCCTACGTGGGTGACAAGAACCACCGGCAGAAGCTCCGGAGAATGTCGTTGAGGAAGTTCAACGTCGTGGTGACCTCCTACGAGATCTCCCTCATCGACTTTCCATATCTCAAGTCGATCCAGTGGTCGTATCTGGTGGTCGACGAGGGCCACCGCTTGAAGAATGCCAACTGCATGCTTTTTACTAAGCTCAAGGCCTTGGACGTTTCTAACCGGATTCTCTTGACGGGTACCCCACTCCAGAATAACTTGGCTGAGCTTTGGTCTCTCTTGAACTTCATCTTGCCCGATGTGTTCCACGACTTTGCGACTTTCCAGAGCTACTTTAACTTCTCCGAGTTCGAGTCTCTCGTCGACGAAAACGACGAGAAAAACTCGGAATTCAACTCTCTTGTCTCGATGGAGGTCAGGAAGGCGTTGGTGAACAACCTCCACACCATCCTCAAGCCGTTCATTTTGAGAAGGTTGAAAAGCGAGGTGTTGACGCTCCCACCTAAGAGAGAATACATCGTTTACTCCAACTTATCGCCCCTTCAATCTTTCCTATATTCGACAATGTTACACCCCGACGTGGATTTTCGTTCGATTCTTCTCAAGACTTTTTTTCCGCTGTACGTGAAGTACAATTTTCCTAAACTGGAGAAGTATGTCGATAAATATCTAGAGATGAACGATTCGACGAATAAAAAGTATTCCCTAAGTCAAGAGACCATTAAATCTTTGGATACACATTACGAATTTGTTAATTCCCAACTCAAATCGAAACGAATATCCAACCCTTTGATGCAGTTACGTCAATTATGTGACTCTGCATATCATTATTTTTTTCCCTGGAATGACGATACCGAAGTAACATCTGACTTGGTTTTGAACACCGCCAAGCTTCAATCATTGGATTCTCTAGTTCCGGCATTGCTGAATAAATACCCGGATGAAAAAATATTGATTTTCAGCCAGTTTAAATCAACCCTAGAGCTCTTACAGACGTATTTTAACGAACACCCAGCAAATGATAAATTTTATTCCTCGAAAACAGCTGTTTTCCCAATTAAAACTTGCATTCTTACAGGTTCATCGTCAAAAGAAGAACGTGACGAAGCCATATCCACATTCGAAACCGACCCCGATTACAAGATCTTCTTGCTCTCAACAAGGGCAGCTAACTTAGGCCTAAATCTAACGGCAGCGACAACAGTGATTTTGTATGACTCCGACCTTAACCCTATGGTGGATTTGCAAGCTATCGCAAGAGTACACAGAATTGGCCAAACAAAGCCATGTCTTGTGTATAGACTGGCGACTCTTGCCACCGTGGAGGAAGCCATTTGGGAGCGAGTGATCAAGAAAAGAGTTCTCGAGGGTATCGTCATTGAATTAGGTGAGTTTAATGGTTCTGATCAATGGGTGACCTCGGACAATAAAAAAGTCAAGCTTAGGAAGGAATCGGTTCTAGGTTCATTGTTGGATTTTTACAGCTCTAAGAGGGGTAATAGCGGTTTGAATCAGTACCGAGATCCTTCTCAATTAGTTAATACTTTGAAAAGTAATTCTTTATCTGCTACTGAAATCGATGAGGTAACGAGTCATGATCTGGAGAAATATGAGGAGAACCATAAAATTGATGAAAAGAAAATGCCTCATATAAAACTACTTTCGGAAAGTGACGTTACAGGTCAAAATGCTCTAGACGATGTTCTTTCTTGAAGTCATTAACATTACTTAAACTAACTTATTATACAATTATTTATAGAACACTTACCCATTTGACCAGTTTAAAGTTAACGCTGATGGTTCTTCACCAATCTGCACAATCCTCATTGTGTTGAATGTGTTAAATTAGCTCAGTAATTTTCACGTAGAAGCTTCGAAATGTCGACTATCGAAAACCTAGATTTTCTCTCTCTAAGACATCCGGAGACCAAATTATTCACTACTTCTAGTTGTGGATTTTCCTCCACTTGTACTTTCCACTCAGTGGTCTGCCAGTTACCCTCGATTATGGATAATTTCAGTCTTGGCTCATAAATATGCCAGAAAGGCAATTTGAGTATGACCAAAGCATATATTAGTATACCCATAGCCCATATGTCAGCACTGCAATCAACTGGAATGGGACATGGCTGTAAAAGTTCAGGAGAGGCATATGGCAACGAACCAATATTTATATGGTGCTCTTTGTTGTCGGAGCCACCTGAATTGAAAATGGTGGTGGCCGAACTGTACTCCGTAGACTCATTCACTCCACTCATCGGGTCCAACATGTCAAAAGAGTGTACTGCCGATGCCAAATCGCTTGATGGAGAATCGTCAGAAAAAGCTGAATATGACTTTTGTAGCTCTTCTTCAATTTTTGGGTTGATGTTATCACGTACCTTTCGTGAGGAACCTTGATCATAGTTGGTCATGCCAAAATCGCAGATTTTAGCACTGTTTTTGTCTAACAGAAAATTTTCTAGTTTTATGTCTCCATGGTGAATCCGATTGGTATGCAGAAAGGTGAGAGCTTTGGTGATATCCTTTATATAGGAAAAAATAGAAGATAAACGGTCTGATAGCGCCACATTATTGGTTTCCCAGAACTTGACCTTATCAAATAAAGAACCTTCATCATAGAGTGGCATCAAAGCAAAGATGTAGTCGACTGTAATTCTAACATCAAGTAACGGAACAACATACTCATGCTGCAATTTCGACCACATAATTATTTCTGACTCAAAGGTTTGAAGGCAGTTTAAAGAGTGTTTGATTGGAATGATCTTGACTGCCTTAATGTTATCCATATCGTTGATATTGAAGCATTCCCGAATGATTCCAAAACTGCCACTATTGAATACTCTACCAAGCTTCCAGTTCTGTAACAAAACAGATCCTAGTTCATTTGTATCAGGCTCTACAGTTTTAGCCTTTCTTCTAGGAGCAAATATCCTAGAGGAATGTGAGCTCAGCGAAGAGGTCGAAATCGAGTTCTTCCTAATAATCTTTGAAAGATGATTCTTATAGTCAGAGTTGTTTTTCAAACTCTCTGGTAACAACTCACTTAACATTTTTTTTCTATAACTGAAGGATAAGGACGAAAAGTTTTTCGGTATATTAGACAAGATTTGCCGATCACCTTCTCTCTCGGGGGATGCAGCAATTTTGAAAGACTCATCAGAAACTATAAAGCTATCATCAACCCTTCCCTGATTTTGTTTTGTATCGATTTCAATTGGCTTAGCTTTGCTTTCAGTGCTAACAATACTTTCATCCATTCCGATATCAATGCGTTTTCGACTGCGTCTTTCTTGCTCATCGTCAGATTCTTGTATCACATCTTCGTCAATTCCAAATTTTGCAAGATTAAAAGCTGCAAAATTTGGAATATATTCGTCGAAAATCCCATCCAGAATATCAGCTCTTTTCAATGGTGCCCTCTTAGTTAACTCTTGATCATGAATGGGCTCCCAATCCAGGATAAGATTATTGTGCTGACTCAATGATTTCCGTCTACCATACTCAAGATCATATTTTGAGATTTCATTTTCTGAGTAAGTTTTTCTCAATCCGTCTTTCATAGCTTCATCTGCATCGATCTTGTCATCTTCACAACCACATGTTTGTATTTCAAACTTGGCTAATGCATCTTTGAAATCAATTTCAGGGATTTGTTCTTCATTGTCGATAGTATTGATTCCTCGTAGATCAGGCAGATATCCACTAACTAATGTGGGTAAGCGATATTCTGGGGGAAGGTCTTCTCTGTAAAGAAGATTTGTTGACGATAAGAATTTGTAATTGCTTCGATTAAGGTTTGGAGAATCTTGTTGATCCTTCTTTTGCATTAATGAGCCTGGAAGAAGAAAAATAAATTTATAGTTAGTGGAAATAGCCTACCAAGAAACAAATTCAGTTGCCTTATTTTAACACGAAGCTTCTACAGAAGTGTATGTCGGTACTCTGAGCTCCTTTTTTTTACACAGGTACGAGTCCGAGAGATTGTCATGTCACCGACCTAAAAAACTCATGATCATCCGCGTAGTGCACAAAAATTATTTCCGTCTCCTTTGCTCATGATGGATTCACTAACTATTGCCCTCTAACAAGCCAGAATAGCCGAGGTCTATACAATCAGTAAACCAAGGCACAACAGTTACAAACAACACTAGAATTTGCAACAATGTGTAGGTAGACAGCGTAGTCTTTCAAGATTCAAAAACCATAAGATGACATAGATGACAACGATACTAACACCTTTTCAACAGCCGGTAACAACGTTTTTTCCTTTGGATCTGGTTCCAATTCGAACTCTATCTTCGGGAACACAAATAATACCAATGCTACTAAGACGCCAGCTTTTGGTTTTGGCGCCGCTGCCAATGCAAACGCCACCACTAGTGCTCCATCTGGAGGGTTCAATTTCGGCAGCACGCCAACCTCTAATGCAGGTGCAGCCACGCCATCCTCAGGATTCGGTTTTGGAGCCAAACCTGCCGTTGGTACTGGTATCACTAACAATACACCAAAACCATTTAGTTTTAATTCAGGTTCCACTAACGCTGCCCCATCTTCAAACTCATTGAACAGCTCAGCAACTCCTTCAAACTCATTATTTGGTAATTCAGGAGCATCATCAACGGCAGCCACAGCTTCAACAGGAAGTCAACAAAAAACAACCGGTGGGTCCCTTTTTGGTGGAAACACAGCAACTTCGACGCCTTTTTCATTCGGATCCGGCAACGCCAATGCTACTACTTCAACTACTGTACCTACAGCACCTTTAACAACAGCGTCAGCAGCTCCAACAGTCGCTTCATCCAAACCATTTTCATTTGGCTCAAATACTCAAGCTGCGACTCCTGCAACGACCACACCTGAAGCCTCAAAACCATCGTTCTCTTTTGGTAGCACAAGTTCAAATACTGCTTCATCTCAGCCACAGAAGCCTGCATTCTCATTTGGTTCAACGGCTACAAATTCCGAGCCAAAGAAGGACGCACCGAAACCAGCTTTTAGCTTTGGATCATCGTCTTTGAAGACACCGGCTGTAACTGCTGCTCCTACTTCTACAACACCATCCACTGAGAAAAAAAGCACACCTTCTGGCTTTTCTTTTGGATCCACGGCAGCTAGTGCAGCTCCATCAACTACAGCAGTTCTATCAACTGCAGGTTCTACTTCCAAGCCAGCTTTTTCTTTTGGGTCAACTACTTCTAGTACCAATATAGCACCGAGCACAACACCAGCCGCTAAGACTGGTTTTGCTTTTGGCTCTAACGCTGCAACCGCCACGAAAGATACTACAAAAACTGCAGAATCCAAACCGGCATTCTCGTTTGGTAGCACAAAAACTGCTGTAGGAGAGGAAAAGAAATGTGAACCAGCTGTCACAAAGTCAGTTGGATTTGCACTTGACACGAAAAAAGCTACTCCGAGTGAGACTACCGAGAAGAAAAGTTCATGCGAGGTGTCCACCACCAGCCAGGAAAAAGCTCCTGTGAAACTCGAGGATTTCAAGCCTCAGCAGCTTTCTATAACAAATAAAAGCATCGAAGACTTGATCACAAAATGGACTAACCAACTCTCGCTATCTGCAAAAACTTTCGAAAGTTACAGTGATAGAATTAATGAATGGGATAGAATTTTAGTGAACTCGTCTGAGACTGTCAGTAAGTTATACAACGATACAATTTTATGCGAGCAAAAGCAAGAAAAAATTGATCAGACCTTGGCCTATATCGACAAACAACAGGATGAGCTTGACCGATTACTTTCAGGCTACGAAAAGCAAGCTGAAAAGTTGTCAGCCTCTATTGAAAAATCATCACCTTCACTAGCCAACTCAATATCTGGTAACAACAAGGAAACTAACGATGAGGCCCGTGAAAAGGCATACAAGCTTGCTGAAATGTTGGAAAGTAGGCTTGATTCTTTGGGAACAAATTTTTCATCTCTTGTCAACGAAGTCAACGATGTTAGTGTGAATTTCAACAAGTCGTTGATGAACACAGATTCATCGGGAGAAGGAGAGCAAACATTGAATGATATTCTCAAGCTCCTCAATAATCATATGGAGTCTCTTAGCTGGATTTCTGAAAATGAAAAGCAGCTGAAAGACAAACTTGAGAAATTGTCCATTTCGAAAATGTGATAAAGGAGAAGTATTATCTCCTTTTGAACGTTCTTTTAGAAACTTTTTAGTTGTATATTTATGCTTTGACAAATGAAAAAATATCTCAACCTTATATTTGAACCAAGTTCAAGTATCTCGATCCGACCCATGACATTCGCGGTGAATCAGCAACATAGTTGAGTTAAACCATTAACTAGAGATTTGGCGCTCATGATTTATTGTTAGATGTAATTATAGATTGTAAAGAAATAGGTTTAAATCACTCCCGTGCTTAAACTTATCGAGGCCGCAATTGAAAACAAAGGTAACAACGTTATATGGCGATTTACTTGTCCATATAGAAAGAATGATATATTGACTTTATTGCCAACTGGAATTGTGCTCCTTAGTGAAAGATACCATACATAATCTCAACTCCTCAGAAATATTTACTGACTCTCTTTGCGATTTCTCTCCGTTCCAAAGATCTATGAATTTAGTCATACAGCATTCTATTTCCGCAAAATAAATCGTTACTTGCTCTTCACAAACACCCGAAGTGTATAAAAAGTGGGAAGGGCAACCGGTAACTTGAAAAGTTATCCCAAGGAAAGAAATCGGCTTGAAAAGCCATTTTACTATATTACAATAGACTTTACGTGTTATGCCTCAAATCAAATCATTGGAGTCAGACATGGGTTTGCTCTCACCTGAACTTTAGAGAGCAACTTTTTCAATGATCACTTGTCTGTGGTATTGATTTTTTTATCAAACTCGTACTGGCTGGAGGTGGATGCTTAGTTTGACTAAAATTTCTATTCGAAGCAGCTGATGTCTCAACTTCAGTAAAATCTTCTTCAGTTACAGAAAAAGATTCATCCTCGGTAGATTCTTCAATTTTTCCGAAGACAATTCCTTAGCCTTGAGATTAGTACTCACTTCCAGAAGAGCAAGATTATATGAAAATTTGAATCCTCTGCAAATCGTCGAATGTAAAAATTTTTACAAATGCTACTAATGGCGAAATTTGGTTTAGGGTTGGAACAAGAAAGTACAATATTCCTTTCTTATGAACCGATTCAAATGTCACCGAAGCTGAAAAGTTCATGCTCGCAAAGCCAAAAACTATGTCTGTCCTGTCATATTGAAGCCTGGTATGAACAAGCTCAATCTAGATTTTACGGTGCATCGACTGTGGCTTTATTATGACTGTAAATGAGAGAAAGTAGATAAACTACTGTATGTAATGAGAGAAATTGAAAAAGATTCTGAAGAATGATTTGATACCTAACTATTAAGTGAGCCACGTGATCGATCCCTCAATCGATTTTGTACACGTTCTTGTAGCTTCAGTTCCAATCTTGTCCGGTTTGAATCTACCAGATTTGGTGAAACTGTTTTCTCGGGCTTTGTCTTTGATTCTTTGTTTGAAGCGGTAGAAATTCTCCATGCCTTAGTGTGTTTCAGAACACCATCGATGAACGGTGCTGTGGGTCTGTTTTTCTCGAAAATAGCTAATGCTTCGTAAATATCGCCATTTGAGTATTTCTCAATCAAGGAAGGACCAATTTGTGTCAACTCGCTGTCAGTTAAACCACAGATATGTGCAGCGTCAGAAAATAAATCTACAGCTGATGGTAGCTTTGGTATTTCAACGGCTTTCGTTAGTCGACTTCGGTGCTGATTGATATTATTTGTCTTATCTCTTGTTTTCCGATACATCATTATCGGTTGACGTTCCCTTTCTGAATCTGAATCTGAATCTATAGAGGTGGATCTGCTGAGTGAGGGGGTCTTGTTATGTGACGGATAGTGTAGAAGCAAGGCAAGCGCTTCCGTATCGTCTTCAATTTCGTTTTCTTCATCGAACGCCCTTTTCAAACATGGGACCAGCGATTTGAGTAGAACCGACCTGACTCTGAGTATTAATAGAATGATGACGTAGGGCAATAGCACCGAGACGTCATGACCGTTAGTGACCGTGTCTGCCATAGCACCGGCGCATGCATATGCAATCAAGCCATCCCAAACCCGGACTGCATAGGCTAGACCCACTTCCCTTGTAAGAATCATTCTAAACCATCGTGTAAGCCATAATTGGGACTCTATATGAGACTCTTTTAGAGCTGCAGCCAATCCAGGGTGTTTATCATCTCCAGGATCGAGGTGGTGGAGCTTGAGGTCAAAAACTATACTTTCTCTGACAATTCCCGAAGCGGTGAAGTATTTGTCAATTATAGGAGAGATCAGTTGTTTGAACATTGAAAATACATCATGTACGAAAAAGCTTTTGTCAAGAAATTCTCTAATCTGGAGTTCCAATTTCCCGCTGATATTACCAGTAGTGGAAGAACTTTTCTCATCCGAACCTGCACTGGTATCCTTTGTTTCATCTTGTTTTGGGTCTGTGATATCTTCGCCTCCTTCGTTTCCGGTGGTCTTCTTTTCTAAATCTTTGTTCATTCTAGAATTATCTACCAATTCGACTTTGAGTACTGCATAAATGACACCACATAACTCGTGCATACCTTGAACGTATCCTATTTTCTTCTTTCCTTCTGCTTTCCTAGATTCATTGATCCATTTAGCATATCTGTACAATATTTCTATCATCTGAATCTTATCCTGTTTGCTCTGAATGAACATCTCAGGATGCTCAGGGAACAATCGCTCGACATCGGCAATAATCATTATTAAAATATCTTGATCGGATTCCGATCTTCCTTTCGTGTTGGGGGAGTAGGAGGAGGATAATGGGTCGTCGAAGCTGCTAACATTTTCGTGTTTAACTTTTATCTTTGTGTTCACCTTGTTGTTAAGGTCTATGGACAGATTTGCAAGGTCTTCCTCCACGTTGATGCCATTGCTATTGTCGACCTGAAGTGGCAAGTAATATATGGAATCCTGGGGCAAGAGATGCCACGGGATGCCTATATTTGTGATCAAGCTGGCGTATGCGTCTCGGTGTTCTCTCAAGGGGAGAAGATCAAAGTGAACAGATGTTTCACTGGAGTTTGAACGGTGTGTATCGATCGACAACAACGATGTTTTCCACAAGAGCGTTCTGGAGAAGGGGACTCCACTCGAGTTGGAGTACACATGAGCTCCTGAAAGGATAGCCGCAGCCGCTGCTGGACGGGATGGGTATGTATGGAGAACACTGGCTATCCTGGTAATTGGATCCATCGCCGGGTGTTTTTGCGATTGAAATGAGGACGGCATTCTTTGTGCCTTTTCGTTTTTCATTGTTGCAGAGTGGAGATGGTAATGAATTTTGTGCTATTCAAATGTTGGGAGAGGAAGGTGTGAGTAGAGAAAAATTTGTAATTAAACTAACGGGTGGTTTGGTTTCCACCTTACCAGTTATATTTCGGTATTTTTATGCGACGACAAGACGTTGGCTGGTGCAAAAATTCTTGGTATTCGTCTGGATAGACGTGTCTCAGCTGCATGGAGGGATGAAGCTGCCCAAAACACGCTGGGGCTGCCGGCGAGGGACAGAGTACGGGGCTCGAGAAGGATTACGTAACGCTGCGGGCTATCTGTGGAAATATTTTCATTTCAGACGGCCGGTGGAGTTTCGGGTGGGGTTCTATTATGCCTGTTCTATGGCCAAACGGAGAAGGGAGAAATGCAGAGTTATACGAATACGGTGTGAATAAATAGTGGAAAAAAAGGGGGAAAGAAAAAAATAGGGAGGAAACACTCAAATGTGGGGATCGAAGTCGAAATATAAGTGTGAAGATATGGACGAGTGAAAAATTGGAAGCAGGAAGCGGAGGAATAGAGTTAGAAGACGGCACCGGAGGTTCAACGCTCAAACGTAGAAGAGCCGTCGTGTGTGTTGGAGTCTGACTCGGAGGAAACCTTAAAGTCGTCGCTTTCGGTGTCGCTGTGAAGCATGTGGATGTCCAGCGAGTGGGTTGTGTCGTCCTTGAAAGGCTTGAGCTCAACGTCTCTTTCCAAGTCCAGGCGGAAGGTGTTGTCGACAGTGGCTTTGGAGGTAGGGATGGCGCTAGCATCGAGGACTTCTGGCTGGGCAGGCTCTTTGAAGTAGATGATGAAGAAGACAGCGAGGACAATGACGATCTCGCCAAAGAGCGACCAACCCTGCGGGATGGTACCGTTGACGACAAAGTCGAAGATGGAGGCGTAGATCAACTGGGTGTAGGTCATAGCAATGGCACGGGCGGCCTTCTCGCGCTGCATGCCTGCGGTCAAGAGGAACTGCATGAAGAATCCGGTGACGCCGATGGCGGTGAGTAGGCCCCACTGCTTGGTGGTGTGGGGCATCTGGAAGAAGAGGCCCGGGAGGATGAGGATGAGGATGAAGGATGCGACAGTGGTGAAAAGGGCATAGATGGAGACCATGAACAACGGGTGGGCGTTGAAGCCGATCTTGCGGATGGCGCACATGGCGACGCCTGTGCCGAAGACGGAGAAGAAGGCGAAGCAGGAGCCGACGAGGCGGGGGTTAACGCTGTTGGCGCCCTCTTCTGCAAGGGGAGAAGGGTCGTGCTCGACGTGGGAGAAGATGGAGACGAGGAAGTGTGGCTTGGCGATCAACATGACGCCGAAGAAGGCGACGAAGCCGCCGAGGGCCTCCACACGGGTGAACCTCTCGCCGAGGAAGATGTAGGCCATAAAGGAGGTGACGGTGGGGGCAAGGAAGGTGATGGCAATTGTGTCGGACACGTTCAAGTAGAGGAGGGACCAGTACTGGCCGCCGACGCCGACAAAGCCGCCGAGGGCCCGCAGGAAGAGGAGGAAGCGGAAGCCCTTGGGTCCGAAGGGGAAGTCTTTGTTTTTCTCGTAGAAGACGAAGTAGACGATGCAGAAGGAGTAGGTGATGAGCATGCGGACAAAGAGGATCTGCAGCGGATGGATCGGGGTTTCGAAGTCCTTGTCGACGATGAGAAGCTTGCAGAACATCACCATCATGCAGTTGAAGAGCTGAGAGACAAGCGTGAGGAAGACGCCCATGTTGGGCACAATTGTGTCTCTATAGAACTCTCTCGCCTTGTGGATGAGCATGTCTGTCGTGGTATCAGAAGTGTCTATATGCTTTCTTTCTTGCCATCTTAAGCCCTCCAGGAGAGCCACTACACTGACTGATTTGACGGTTGGCTTGGAAATATGACCCAGAACAATGAGGGAAAAAAAAAGATAGAACGGGAAAGGGTGGCGGTTTGCCCAGGCAAGGACGTTACGTAAGCGCCGCGAATATAAAAAAGAGCGAAACGAGCTGAGCGTCTCATGTCTCATGTCTCTGGTTGTTGTTGTTGTTGTTGTTGATGCTGTTTTCTCGTCACGCTTTCTTTGCCCGTGTTGCCTGCTCAATTGCACCATCCCCCTCCTCCCGCAGACCCAAGACCAGCCCCCCAACCGCCATGTTATCCCTCCTCTCACTACCACGCGCCGCCCTGTGGAGAAGCACGTCCCTCCAGACCCGCCTTCTATGGACAAGCAGCCCCCTCCTCAAGGCCGCTGCAGCAGCCGCCGCCACCACCGGCACCGCCAAGCCTAAGAAGAAAGCCGTTGCGACGAAAAAGGCTGCCCCAAAAAAGAAGGCCGCCCCTAAGAAGAAGGCTGCCCCTAAGAAGCCGAAAGAGAAGAAGCCAACTCTCACGCAGTTGAAGAAGCAGGAGAAGCCAAAGAGACCGCTGACAAGCTTTGTGCTCTACTACCAGGAGCACTTCCGCGAACACTACTCGGCCACAAATGACGTGACCCGGGCCATTTCCGAGGCCAGTAAGGCATGGAAGGCCGAGCCGGAGTCGGTCAAGGAGTCTTTCCGCCTCAAGGCGCTCGACGCGGGCAAGGACTACCCGAAGCTCAAGGAGCAGTGGGAGGCCAAGTACAAGAGACCGCTTTCGGGCTACACCAAGTACATCAAGGCCAGCATTGACCGCACCAAGTGCCACACGATCCAGGACGCCTCAGAGCAGATGAAGGCGCTGGCTGCCCGCTGGAGCACCTTCACCCCCGAGGAGAAGGCCAGCTGGAAGACCCGCGAGTTGTGAGCCGGCACGAACACTGCCACGCACACTGCCACGCGGGCCCGTCTGCCCTTTTGTAGTTTCTGTCCCCGTATAGCCCCAACTGCTGAGCATTCCGCTGAGCATTCCGCTGAGCATTTCTCGCGGGCGCCCTGTCCCAAACGGGCATGTGCTGCCCCGAACAGAGCCGCACGCCCCGCCGCACGCCCGCTCGAGCCCGCGCCGCACCGGGATTTGCGTTGCAGATCTGCCCGGCCCGCACAGACGACGACGGACACGCAGAGACGACGGACACAGACGGACGGGGGGACAGCAGCAGACGAGGCTGCTGGCCGCAGAGGCTGGTGTCCAGCGCAGGGAGGCCTTCTGCCGACGTCTTCGGGAGGGAGGGAGAGGGAGGAGACAGAAGAAGGTGGTTGTTACGGTGCTCGTAGTGGAAGAAGTTGTGGCAGCGCTTGCAGAGACACTAGCACTAGTACTAGTACCAGCACATCCTTCTTCGTGCGCACACAAACAAGGATATGGGATTTGCGTGTTCGTCTGTGGCCAGGTATTTCACATTGTTGTCGTGTCTGTGGTCGGTCTGGGTGCTCCTCCTGCTCTGTGGAGCCGTCTGGGCAGAAGAGGACGTCCGGGGCGCTAATGCTGCTGCTGCTGCTGCTTCTGCAGAAGCAGCAGCATTAGCAGCCTTCGAGAACGTCGTCCCCGTCGACAAGAGCAAAGACCCGGTCGTCACCGACCTCCTCTACCTCGACGTCAACCAGAAACTCTCGCAGGACTCGGGCGAGTCGAGACCACTCGGCACGATCGTGATCGGTCTCTTTGGCACGATTGTCCCGAAGACGGTGGATAACTTCAAGGGTTTGGCGCCCATCTACGAAAACACGCACACGCTCTTCCACAGGGTCATCCCCGGCTTCGTCATCCAGGCCGGTGATATCGACCACAAGGGCGGGCACAGCATCTATGGCGAAAATGGTGCCCCGCCTCCAAAGGACGCCGATCCAAAGAAGTTCGGACCCCTCTACAGCGGCCTCGAAGATGAGAACTTCCTTCTTTCCCACAACAAGCTCGGCAGAGTCAGCGTCGCCAACGCAGGCCGCAACACCGGCGGCAGCCAGTTCTTCATCTGTATGGACCCGCAGCTCGGTTTGGACGGCAAGCACGTTGTCTTCGGCCAGGTCCTTAAGGGCATGGACGTCGCCGAGCAGATCTCGGGCGTCGACAGAGACATCTCCGACAAACCCCTCCTTGACGTCTTCATCCAGGCCGCCCGCACAGAACCCTACACGGAGGGCCAGCCCATCGGGGCTTCTGCTTCCGCCGCAGAGAGCAAGCTCTACATCGAGGACCACCCGACCGGCATGGGCGGCTCCTACCACCACTACGTCTTTGTGCCCTTCACCGCGTTCTTCCTCGTCGCCGGCTACATGGCCTACAGAAATCGCCGCAACGTTACGATGCTCGTCAGAGGACCAAGATACCGTCGTGTCTCCGGAATGACCGTCTGATGTTCATCCTCCTATTCCCCGCACACTAATGTACATACGACAACCCCCTTCAGAGGAGCTCCTCCTGACCCTTTTCATTCCATTCTTCCATACATACCTTATCTTCAGCCCATTTCCCCTCCTATTATACCTATATACCTTTCTATTCGTTTTCACTCGTTTTCCTTTTCCAAAAAAAAAAACTGACCTTAGTTAATCTCAACATCCATTCAAGTCTATATATATACCACTGAATGTTAATCGTATACACTCCGACCTGGCTAGCACTCTCAGAAACCCTCCACCGCACTCCGCTCCCAGATCCGGCCCCGAACACTCTTCTTCACTACCGAGTCGGCAACGTGTTTGAACCAGCTCAAGTCCCCCGTCTCGATGACATGCAGAGCCTGCAAACCAATCTCCCCTGGGTTCTTCAGCGTGTCCACCAAGAACTTAGTGTCCACCCGGGTAAACCCCTCAGCAACATCTACAAGTATCCATTGGTACCCGTCGCTGAGTGGAAGGACTTCCTCGTCGTCGTACTGCACCCAGTAATCGAAAGTGTCTACGAGGTCCGCCAACGTCTCCGAATCCTCACTTTTGTCGTAGATCACCCAGAACTTAGGCTCCCTCTCAACCTCCCCTTCGTTCTCTGCAACCCACCCGTCGCCAGATATTTTGTTGTCAGAGATCTGCGTGAATAAGGACCCTCCGTTCATACACGTTCCCACATCCCAGTGAACTACTAGAGGCTTTAGCATGGTGCCATGGCCCGAACCGTATTTGTCAATCAACCGCAAATTGAGCTTCTGACAAGCATCACCTCCAGTATAATTCCAACTGGAAACGTATGCAAATAAAAATGAGGCTATTAAGCTAACAATGTAGCTGGAAACCATAAGAAAAACCATCATCTTTTTCAATATCCTCGATTTCGACATCAACCACTCGGCCGTGCTTGCGGCACCTACGCATAAAATGGGTACCGTGTAGATCAAAAATCGCCATTCCTTGTGTCCGTTGATCGACAATATGCCAATGTAGATTAATGCCGTCCACATCAATGTCGTTATTGTTCCAACTCCATAGTTGACGTAGTCGACATCGAACGTCTGACGTGTCTTCTTGCAATAGAGAATCTTCAAGTTGGCAACCGATAGAATGAAAAAGGTCACCGAAAGAATCAAGGCAATGCAGAACTCAGACGCAAATATTTTCGGAAGATATTTCGTGAAATATGCGACCGGCGATTCAACCCCCCAATCAGAGGAGTTTCCTCCAACGACGTTGAAAACAAAGGATTCAAATTCAGGAATAATGAAATCAACGTCCCAAAAATAGGAATCCACTCTAGAACATAAGAATATACTCATTATAGCCGAGACCGCAACCGATACGACTGCCTCTCTGATTGAAATCAAAGAATTGCCGTTTCTGAACAACCCAGATATGCATAGAACAGTTAAAATACCTGTGAATATCAGAACTTCAAATCTGAACACTATTCCTGTAAATACCAAGACTGTCAACGACCGTGTAATGTCACCCGAAATAAATAACGCAACCCCCAAATTCGTCAACGGAAAGCAAATAAAGTTTGGCAAAAATCGTGACGAGTAGTAGAGAACGTGTGGAAGAGGATAAAGAAACATTGAAAACCACAACCCGATCAATTTGGAATTCTGCGAACATGAATAGATAACTGATTTGCGCAGATGGATCAGTGACGCAAACGTGAATATAGCCAACAAGAATCTAGTGACAATCAGTTGAGGCAATTTAGTCATTGTGAAAACCTCTTGAATCTCTCTTGGAGTTAATGACCCAATGGAAGTAGGCAACACCCGATGCAGCACTATGGCCAATGAAACCAGGAATCCCGCCCATTTTTTCATTGTCTCACGGAAGAAAATCGAAGGGAGACTCATGATCAAAATACCCAAACATGTTCTCTTCACCGAGCCTGGAAACGAAACATGATCAAAGAGGTTGATATCGTCGACTCCAACGTTGATGAAATCGTGAAGCGCTTGGACATTGAATGATTCCTCGACCTTGGTGTAGGGTGAAACTAGGATCATGAATGTGAGTGAGACGAACAACGTCACATCCAGGATCGCCTGAACCAATGTTAAGTTCCTCATCTTCGATCTTTCAAATCGTCTTTATGTGTGTATGCTAACCGTGACCTGTCTTCACCACTCGAGAGGATAATCAAGTCATTCGAAAGAGAGAAAAAGAGGTACTTACGTCAGAGTTCGTTATCGGCTTCAAGAATACAACCCAACCGGGACGATGGTGAAAAAAAAATCAAAATCTCAAAGTGTCTGATTTTTTCGAAAACAGCCAGTTGTCTAAAGCGCTTAGCCGTTAGGCCATCTCGGGATGGGAAGAGTACATGCTGCAGAATTGCATTGACCTAATTACATCATTTCCGTCTTCATTGTAAGACTTCATGTTTCCGTAGACTCCGGCGAAGCAGCCTTCAGATTACCTTAAGGTCTAACGAAGCAGTGGCGTATATCTCCCAATCATCGAAGAGCTACGTTTGAGACGATTGGTAGATTTCGTTGCTGAATACTCAACGATAAAGTATACTCCTGCGCCGTCTATTACTGTATAGCCTACTCTTGACCAATAGGTTAACGTCTCTCAGCTGATCTCAATTTCTATGTACCCCAGATTAATTCTGTGTTGTGTCACGTGTTAGGCCTTTGTGTCTTCTTTTTTTCGCTTGCCGTTTATTGAAGCTTAGAAACTTTCCACAAAAGAAGAGAAAGGCTTGGGTCGACGACTTGTAAAACCAGCATTACTACCGACCCCACCTTTACTACATACCACATGACGGACGACGTCGAGCTTATACCCGATTTAGTGGAGGATGAGCAGCAGAATTTTACCTTCCACAAAGTGAAAAAGCCGGCACAGGATCTTTCCGGTGCCGTCATCGAGGAAGACAAAGAAAAACGAGTCCCGGTCACAATTCTCACAGGGTATTTAGGATCAGGTAAGTCTACGCTTCTTGAACAGATTGCAAAACGAGGAGACCGGAAACTGGCGGTAATTTTAAACGAGTTTGGCGATTCTATAGACATCGAAAAATCGCTTACAGTTAAAGACAAGAACAGCGAGATTGAAGAATGGCTAGATCTCGGCAACGGGTGTTTATGTTGTACGGTGAAAGACAATGGAGTTGCTGCTATTGAAAGGTTAGTATCTAGAAGGAAGGGTTTTGACCACATCATCCTAGAAACGACTGGCTTGGCAGACCCTGGTCCCATAACCACGATGTTTTGGCTAGACGATGGACTTTTATCTAACGTCTATATTGATGGAGTTGTTACAGTGCTCGATGCGGGGAACATCGAGAAATGTTTAGATGACAGAGACGACACACACGATTCAGAGCACCACGTGCATGCGCACGAAGAACATCACAGTGATAAGAAAAACGAAAACCAGCTCACTGTGGCGCATGTGCAGATTGCGTTGGCCGATGTCATCCTTTTGAACAAGATTGACACTGTTGAGGAGACTCCGGATCTTATCAGGCGTGTCGAGAACAAAGTGAAAAGCATCAATGGCAACGTACCAATCTATGAGACCAAATTTGGGGATATAGCGTTGGATAAGATTTTGGACCTGCATGCATATGAGGCTCGGGATGTCAACGAGTTGACCAAAACTACGAATACAGAAACAAACGTCCACGATCATCGCATGGGCACTGTTACTTTAAATTTTCGCAAGTTGGAAAACATGCAAGAGTTCGCCCTGTTCGAGAAGTTCTTGCAGGATATTCTTTGGGATGAAGGAGAGGAAGAAGAGAGAATTCCCAGTGGCAGTCATACCATTCAGAGTCAAAAACAGATGGAAATACACAGAATCAAGGGGTTGGTCTACATTGGGGACACGTACCGGGTTATCCAGGGTGTGAGGAAAACATATGATGTGATCGAGGGCTCGCAGGAGATCGCTGAAATTAAGCTCTCTGAGAGCAGGCTTGTTGCCATAGGCAAGTTCATCGACCGTCAACTCATTAACTCCAAGTTTACAGAGTTCATGGGCTTCCCCTTCTCTTCCACCCAGTGACAAATTTGACGACCGAGGACGCCCGATAGCGGGGCTCCTGCAATTTCAGCCGAGATCTGGCTTATCTCGGGAACGCGATACCGTTTTGACATGAAAATTAAATATGACGATGCTGAAGCTGATAACCTTGATAAGGAGTATAAAGAGTTTGGTGTCTCCGGAGTATTGGAAAGCAGGTATAGTGTGTATAGTTGATGAGTTGCTTTCTATTATTTCTCATATAGCAGTATTGCATAGACCCCACAGATGTACTACAACGAATCGGACAACCTCACGTTGGGAGCAACCATCGCAGCACTCTGCGTTCCTATTGGGGTTTACGTCTACAGGAAGAGCAAAAAACCCCTTCAGTTTGAGGAACTGGGACAGAAGATTATTCCGTTGGATGTATCTCCACAAAATATACGAGCAGGATACGAAGACAGGCCTTACATGCCCTTTCGGTACCCCAATAATCAGACAATGTCGTTAGTCAAGCAGGACATGAATTTCTGGTCGATTGTGGACAAACAATACATACATTTCATGGCGCAGAAGAAAAAAATATTCAACAACTACGACAAGGAAAAGCTGAAAGACCATCCATTTTTCAAGAAGATAGACACTGAAGAAGCGACAGAAGCGTTTCTCGAGTTCCGGGACTTCGTTGTAGACCATTTCACCCACCGATACCCAAAACTGTTCAGCAAGGAGGGTCGCCTTGTACACAACTACGTCCTCGACGAGACCTATGATCTTGACGTCGAAGACCCATTGGTGGTTTCCACGAGAATCGCTATGGAGGATTACTACATCACTCTGCACGACCCGAAAATCGACGAAAGGAAGTGCATTGGTGTTTCTGTGGCTTTCGGAGGTGGGGGGTTCCCCATCGCACCAATTGTCGGTCAGGGCATGGATGCCATCCACGGCCCTGTGCCATACTACGAGTCGAAATTGCGGAAGAGCATGAACAAGTGGTTTGAGCGGTTCACAGACCCCGTCGAGAGAGCGTCAATCCACATCGTCTGGGACCGGAATCTCTCCTGCAGCGAGCTCTACTCGAAGCAGCGGGAGCTGGATGAAAAGCAGTACGCAGAGTACATCAGCAGTGTCCCCTTTGAGGAGTTCTGCGTGCGTGTCGAACGGCAGACGCTCATCAAACTCCCTCGGACGAACGCAGTCATCTTCGCCAACCACCCGCTCTACCTCAACATTGCGCACGATCTCGCCGACGAGCCCGGCGTGCCTGCCATCGTGCACAAGATGATGTACGAGAGCCCTGAGGGGATCATCAAATACAAGCACTATGAGGTGATCCGGGAGCACATCTCTGCTGACATCCTGGCGATGGTCGACAGCCAGGTGCAACGGGGGCTTGTGCAGGCCGACGACCCCGTCCGTACCATCGCCAGCTTCCCCTTCGCCAGCTGGATGACCACTCCGGGGGTCTTCAGCAGCACGGGCGGTTTCGTCAAGCCCACCCGGCTCCTTCCGTAGCAGCAGTGTAACTTAGGTATTGTCCAGCAACGTATAGTCAACGAAGCATGCAAATAGAATCGACGCGTCGGCGAAGACTGCCGTGGCTTTGCCTGGCCAATGGGAATCCGCGCTTTTCCGCTTAGAATTACCGGGAGGGCCGACGGCCTGTGTAGTGTGAGGGACCTGGGAGGGAGACGGTGTTGTGGCAGAGGGGGGTGGCAAAGAGAAGGAGCCCGGACGATGGAGAGAAACCGGGGGACGGGGTGAAGGAGAGAGCCTCGAAGTAGCAGAAGAAGAACAGGAAGACACATTAACACCACAACACATACAGACAAAATGACTCATCCAGGTGCATACATGGGCTGGTGGGGTTCTATCGGTAAGTAAAGACAGGCACACGGATCTGTGTGAAAGGGTAAAAACGGCAAAGAGAGGGCAACAGGAGGCAGCAAGAGGCAAAAGTTAGCTTCCCAAGTCTGGACAGTGTCTATGGATATCGGTCAGACTGCGGCTTGCCCCAAGTTCGTTTTGAAGGCCGAAGACAATGACGCCTTTACCTTCAAACTGGCATGTTGGACACACTCTTGAACATGGGATCACACAACCCGTTGCCAAAACGACAGCATACTAACATTTTTCCTCAACCCCCATTTCTCTCTTTACAGGATCCCCAAAGCAGAAGCGTGTTACTATCCACTCTGTCTCTCCATATGCGCAATCTCCATTGCACGGTTCCGTTGACAGAGCCATCTTCAACTCCTTCAGAAGATTCAAATCCCAGGTCTTGTACATCGCTATTCCATTTGCCATCGTCTGGTCTGTCTGGACTGAAGCCAGAGACTACAACGAGTACTTATACACCAAGGCAGGTAGAGAAGAGTTGGAAATCGTCAACGTCTAAGCGTGCTTTGCCAACAAACACTCCTCCATCCCTATTTTTATTTATTGAACTGTTTATATATAAGCTGTGTATATGAATCGAACGAACACAAACACATCTCTGGAAGTAAAGCACTATATTAACAGCTCGGCTAAAATTCATCCGAGAATACTAACGACTGTAAGTTATATATATCATACAGGCGTGTACGCACAAGCATACGCACTACTGCAGGTCTACGCCGGCGTCCTGCGTCGACTAAATCACTCGACCTTGTGGGCCTTCTCGTCGCTGTCAATGTCCTCGTTGAAGGCCACGTACACGTACCCGATGAGCACCACGTTCGCAACAACGGCGGCAACTCCACCGGAAATCAATGAGTTGCTGAAAATGCTGTTGCAAGCGAAAAAGGCCACCAGTGGTGCCAGAATCATCATTGCCGTGAAGAAAATCAACTTCTTGAGCACATGTCTGTAGAAGCGGTTACGTACATCCGTATGTTAGTATTGTTGTTCCGGGGTTCTTCTGGAGTCTGCGGCCTCGCAGACACGCTCACTTTTGTTTCCTGTCACATACGGTGGTATGTCTGCCATCTTGCTCTTACGTTTCTCTCGGTCTTCTTTGCTGTTCCTCCTTCTCCTCCTGTAAATCGGCCCATCTTGCCCTCCTTCCCCCAGGCTAATTCATGTTGTCCACCCTCGAGTCGCCTCCACGCTCACGAATCGGGAAGTGCACGCTTACGTGAGCGGATTGCTGCCCCCCGCCTTATCGGAGAAAATCCTCGGGGGGGAATGACTTCAGATCATGCCTTCCCCAGCCTGGCCGTCTCTTTGTTTTGCTCTGTCTGTCAGCTTATGTCCGTCGACGAGGAGGCGGTATATAAAAGCCCTACCCTCGGTTGGAGATCTCTGTTCCTATTTCGGTGTGTCTTTCATATCTCCAAACGTGTGTCTGCTGTGGTCTCTCCCCCCGGCTCAAGTCGATTCCCTCCCCAGTAAACTATATTCCGTTCTGTAACACACACATACATATTCACCCCACAAGCAAATAGATTACCAGCCAAGATATGCCTCTCACGCCAAACGAACTCGCCCAATTCGAAGAAGAAGGCTGCGTAGCCATCGTCAACTACTTGGACAAGTTCACAGTTAAGAAACTCAACTCAGAGATCGACAAGCTGCTCGACCCTTCCAACATTGACAACCATCCAAAGATCAAGTTCACCACGGGCAAAGACAAGGACGGACACATCGGAGACAAATACTTCCTTGACTCGTCCGACAAAATCCACTACTTCTTTGAACCAGAGGCCATTTCAGACGACTCCCACGAGTTCAAGGTACCTGTCAGCAAAGCCGTCAACAAAATCGGTCATGGCCTGCACTTCCTCAACGAGCACTTCAATGCCATCACGGTCAACGACGATATAGCGTCAATATGCAGACAATTGGGCATCAAAGATGCCAAGGCTGTCCAAAGTATGTGTGTCATCAAGCAGCCTCATATTGGAGCAGAGGTCCCTCCTCATAACGATGCAGAGTTCCTTTACACAGACCCGGTATCTTGTGTTGGTTTCTGGTTCGCCCTACAAGATTGCACCCTTGAAAACGGCTGCTTGGAGTTCATTCCAGGATCCCAGAAATTGCCTCTTCAGAAGAGGTTTGTTAAAGATACCAAAAAAGGATTTGGAACAAAGTTTGCCCAATTGGACAACCTAACAGAAGATTATGTCGAGCCCGAGGACATCAAAGATAGATTCAGCGATGACTCCCTTTTCAAAAAAGTCATCATTCCCGCAGGCACTTTAGTTCTCATCGACGGATCCGTCATTCACAAGTCCGCAAAAAACTCGTCAGATAATTCCAGAAATGCATACACATTTCACGTTGTTGACGGTACCGCCAAGTACGACGAATTCAACTGGCTTCAGATTCCACCCGCTCATCCCGCAGGCTCTACCAACTTTACTAGATTATATAAAAACTTCGAATAATTTTTTCATTCTCCCTTCATTTCTCCCGTGTTTCCAAATTTTCTTTTTCTTTACTTCGAATTTGTATTTATTCTGTTCCAATCCCGTTTCCTTTCGTTACAAAATCAATCAGTCTCTCTCCAAAGAAAAAACAGGTTTCGTATGTTTCTTTTAGGTTAGAATCTATCAAATCTTTTACACACGTTACATTATACAGTAAGCCATGCCAGTTCATAACGACGTTTCTCTCTGTACAGCTGCCTATCTATTTATCAACCTTTATCCATCTCCCTGTATTCTCAGGATCCCAGAATCCAACCTTTGTCTCCTTCATATTGTTCAGCTCGTTAGTCCACCTTGCAAACTCGTTTTTGTATTGATTCATGTTGGGCGTGTTAGTGATCTTGTTCACCGCCCAATTCAACGTCTTCAAAGAACCACAGTTGCTATTCTTGCTTTCGTCAATGATCAGATCCACCAACCTGACTCTAAACTCCTTGAATCTAACACAATTCATGAAAAGGTAAGAATGAACCTTTTGAGAAGCAGTAGAATATATTATCGATACTAACGTGTCCAATACTTTGATCACATTCACCTTATCTATAAAACTGACTTCTTCCGTATCACTTCTAATCAATCCAATCATGGCACTATGCAGGAGTGAGATAGGTATACGAGTTTCGTACTCAACGTAAAGTCTACGAATGACTGCATCAATTAACTCAGGGTTTCTTGTGAGCAATGACTCAATAAGCATTCCTTTCAATCTCAAGGGAGAATAAAACCGCACGAGTCTTTCCTTTTCCCTCACTGTATACCTCTTTTTCACTTTACTTGTGTTAACTCGCTTATTCAGCTTTGATATTTTCAAATCATGCACATCATTTATAGCCTGATTCTTCTGAGGAACAAATTGCTCATAATTCTTCAAGTTCCGATAAAGCTCATTGAATTCAAGTAAATCTTGATCCAATAAACCTCTAGAAAGAGTGGTGTTCGTTCTATCCTCGGCATCACTTTGTCTTGTCGACTCTAAAATATGTTCCTCTTCAAGTGGGGAATCCTCCATGGAATCAAGCAGTGCATCTGTAATATTATCAAATGACTCCACCTCAATATTATCATCTTCTTTTGGGAGAAACTCTTCGATAGTTTCACGGCGCTCTGAATAAACTGTTCCATTCAACTTTTTCACTTCATTCAATACCATTATTACTCCTGTTCCAATTTCCGGTTTATGTTCGCCATCGTGAATAGAATGTCCCCTGAAAAAAACATCACTGATTTCCTTACTCCATTCAAAGCCCGAAAGCATCTCGATACTTTCCCAGATCGTTTCATTAGAAGATATACTATCCATTTCATTTTCTAGAGCTTTTTCGAATTGTGCATCATTGAGATCGCTAAAATTGATCTTACCATCGTACATTTCACGTGAACTGCGACGTACTAAGACCTCCAAAAATATTCCAAACGTGAAAACCGTTTTGTGAAACTTAGAAATCCAGTCTTCTTGGTTTGAACAAATCCAATGCGCTCTTGATTGTAAAATAGGGAAAAGAGAAGTTTTCGGGAGTCGGAAAAGTTTACCAGAAATTTTCTGCAACAACCCTTGATTTGTGATGTATATTTTAGACGAGTAATTTTTAGGATTCAGCAACGACAACTCTCTTGGATTATTACAAGCCACGTCAAAGGTTTTATTCAAAATATAGCAGAGCTGCTTAAATTCGGGCTCCTTTGTTGGATCGATCGATGAATCGCCGGCTGAAAAAATATAATCATGGTAGAATTTGATAACAGATGGCACTAAACGAATGATATATGACTTCGATTCTGGATCGACTTTTTTTAAGAGATCAATGAACTCGATTGTTCGAGTGAATTTTTCTCGAACAGCAAAAGGGTAAAAGGCAGCATTATCGTAGTTGGATTCTATTATTTGATTCCCAATTTCAAACAATGCTTCCTTATTTGAGACTGTGGGTGAGAAACTTGAAACTAATTCAAGTACTTTCAAAAGATCAGGGTAGTTAAACTTGTCGTTCCCTCCTAAGGGAAAGACTCGGTGAATCGCATTCTTCATGACATGTGAATGCTCTCTCTGTTGGTTAGTCATTGCAATGTAACCACCCACGCGGTTCCTTGCCGATATGTTATTGTTATTCAGGTAGTTTACCAAACTTGATGTGATAACACTTGTTTTTTTTGACGAAGATAAATTGGCAAACTCGACTCTAAGAATCTCGTTGATTTTCTTGGTCTTAGAAAGTTGCCCTACAAAATAGGCCACCAAGATTTTGTAGTAAACAAATGATGAAATGCTGTTGTTCATACCTTGAAGATGATAGTCCCAAAGTTGCAAGCCAATATTTGTAGGCGGTTTCAATTCAAGAACCGCCAAGCTGTCAAAAGACTTGATTTGTAATTTTTTGGAAAGAGCCACAAAACTGATAATAGCATCTTTTCTCTTGTTCATAAAATCTGTAATCTCCTTCTTCGAAAGTTTACACTCCGATGAATCTATGAAGCTTAGTTCATAATTACTGAGAGAAGTGAGATGCTTTATGAGGGATGCCAAGAAATGTTTTTGGGAAACTAGAAAATTAGCAGAGGTGCCAATGAGGGTTTTAAAATCATTTATCTGGTCAGAGAGATTAAAAGGGTTTCTGCATTTAATTAGATCAACTGATTTGTAAATGTACATCAGGTTTACGGGTACATCAGTTCCTGCCCTTTCGTACCAATCCTCGACATCACTCTTTAACTCTGCTTTGGAGGTATAATGGGTCTTCCACATCATATTGAGTATCTTAAATCTATTCATGCTTGATGTTCTACTCAAGAAGTCTATATTAGTCAGCACAAGGGGGTTAATGTTTCTGTAAAGTTGGTAGAAGTTGATCATGAAAAGGTAACGCATCCAATCCGACTTCTGGAAAATGGGTTCATCCTCTAGAAGGTCATTCAAATAATTGACAATATCGTTAAATGGCAGTTTCATACTTATCAGTATGTGAGAAGCGCTTTTGAACCACTGAAGATTTACCAAGAGTGATATTATTTGACGGAGCGAGTTTTCACCCACCCTCGTATTTAGACTGATGTCATGTAGCTGTGTTTGTATCTCTGGCACTGATCTGAGATAAAAGTTTAGTATCAACGGTATATTGATACTAGATGTTTTCTCAATTGACTGCATAATCTCCGGTGATATTTTGTACCATTTTTCTCTATCTATGGCAAGCAATGCTTGGATGTGATTTGGATTCGATAAATCAATAAATTCAATGGCACCTCTATTCAATGCACTCGTATGGTAGGAAATGTTTTCAATTGAATTCTCCAGCTGCTCAGTAGCATCTGTATCTATTTCTAGTATTTCTGTGTTGTAGCCTTCTCGTTGTCGGCTTGTCTGTACAGGTGCTTGGTTGGCAATGTAATCTTCTAAGCTGTGCAGAGAAGAGTTTAAAAATGAGCTGACTGCGCTGGAAAATCGTCCTCCATTATGTGGCGGAGATAATGTATTTGTATCCTTAGGTGTTCTTGGTTCTTTGACCTTGATTTCAGTAGTAATTCTGTCCTGGTTCCGTCCATCCGGTCGAAGACTCTCATTCTTTTTCTTGCATTTTATTTGAGAAAAATGTCGAAACTGAAAGATCGGACATCTGCTCCTCAGAATACACAGATATCGCACTTTCGGGAACATCTCTCAAAAAGTGGACCTTAAAATATAAGACACCTGCTTTTTAGTTTTGTGACTTGGACTGTCGAATAAGACCTCTTCCGTTTGGGGTTATCTCATAGATCGCAGGTTCCTCCCCGAAGTTAACGGACTGTTCTATCTTTCGGGAAAAAAAATCAGAGATGCTACCCCCTCAGAAAAGGAATAGGTGCACGGGTGGTACTGTCACATACATTTTATACAGAGAGTTTGGAAACACACCTTCTACATGTGAAATGAGGTCGACGGTAAACACCGCTGGGGTTTGTCGGGGATAAATAGCATGGCAACTTAACTATGGAACGTTTTGTTACACAGACAAAAAGCAGACTCATTTCTTTTGGCCTTGAGCGGCAACTGCGGCGGCACCTGCAGCAGCAGCCTCTGGGTCCAAGTAGTAAGCTGGCTTGATTGGCTTCAAATTGTCGTCCAATTCGTAAACCAATGGGATACCAGTTGGAATGTTGAGGCCGGCAATGTCGTTCTGGGAGATGTTGTCCAAGTGCTTGACCAAAGCTCTCAAGGAGTTGCCGTGTGCAGCGATGATGACGGTCTTACCCTCCAAGAGGTCTTTGGCAATGACGTCTTGCCAGTATGGCAACAATCTGTCGATGACCAATGCCAAGGATTCAGTTTTTGGCAAGACGTTAGGGTCGATGTGCTTGTATCTCTCGTCACCGAACTGGGAGAACTTGGAGTCATTCTCGATCTCTGGTGGTGGCACGTCGTAGGATCTTCTCCACTCCTGGAACTTCTCCTTGCCGTACTTCTCTAAAGTCTCCGCCTTGTCCTTGCCCTGCAAGGCACCGTAGTGTCTTTCGTTCAATCTCCAGGATCTCACAACCGGAATGAACAATCTGTCGGCCTTCTCCAACGCGATGTTAGCGGTCTGGATCGCTCTCGACAAAAGAGAGGTGTATAATACATCTGGCTTCAAACCAGCCTCCTTCAACAACTCACCAGCGTGGGCAGCCTCTTGCTCACCCTTTGGAGAGAGCTTGACGTCGACCCAACCGGTGAAAAGGTTCTTTTCGTTCCAGTCGGATTGACCGTGTCTGACTAAGATTAGTTTGTGGACCATTTTGTGGATGCTGGATATGTTTTTTCTAGCTTGTATGTTGGCAAAAGAGAAGCAACAGAGTGATCTGGAGCCTTCCGAGGAAGAAGACCCCTGTAATTGTGAACGCAGAACCTAGCTCTGGCTCCCGGCTCCTTTTAGACACCCTCAGCAGACCCCCGGCCCTCCACAGCCACAGCCACCATCACGTTCCGGGACGATGCTGCTCCGGGCGTGGGGAGGAGCGACCCCGGAGAGAACGGCCGCGGCATGAATACAACGGCAGCCGGGCTCAGCTTATTGACGGTAGACAGGATTCGATCGTGTTTGCTACATAGGGGGGGGGGGGCTTTAGAAACACAGCAGTAAAAAGGGGGCGAAGGAAAGCTAGGAGAAGAGCAGGGGTATGCTCACGTGGTGTAGAAGAAGTGTCTTTGCTGCTTGTCTGTGAGATCGGCAACCTCCTCCTCGTCGACGCCGTCGACCTCGAAGACGGCCTCACTGTCGGCTGCATGGGTCTTCAGGAAGACTCTCTTTCTGCGGTTGAGGATGATACAGACCAGCCAGTAGAGCCCGCTCAACAGCATGCACGCACAGTAGCCGACAAGCATCGAGATGAACCCGCCGGTGTACTTGGGAGCCTGGTTGGAGCGGAATGTCTGCGTCCCGGTGATTGCACCCCCGCAGTACCCGAGGTAGTTGAAACTGTAGGTGATTGCCTTCTTGGTGCTACCTGCAGTGTTTGCCTGGACACAGGAGATGATGACGACGTAGGAGGCAAAGTAGAAGTACTGGAAGTAGAGTCCCACAAGCTGGGCGGCGGTGTTGGACTGTGCTGAGGCGTAGGAGATGATCGATCCGATCAACGGAATGATTAAGGAAATAATGGCAAGCAAACATCGTCTGTTCTTCCAGCGGGCCGCACACCAACTAAAGAACACGGTGGCAATAGAAGCAATGACTCCGGTAGGGATACCCATGAGAGACGACTTCACCGAGGAGAAGCCGAGGTTGTTGATGATTATCGAGGAGTAAGCCGATAACCCTCCGTTAGGGATGTTGATACCAAAGTTGAAAAGCATCACAATGTACATACGCACATCAAGGAATCCTTCCCTTACTTGCTCCCATTTCCACTCGTCGTTGTTCACACCTGTTTTGTTTTCAGAGACACGCTTGACTGCAAAGTATTTCTCTCTGTCGGTCAAAAACTTGGCATTCATTGGGGAGTCCGGAAGAAACCAAACAACAAAAATAGACCAGACAAAAGATACAGAGCCAATTAAGATGAAAATGTACTTCCATGTTGGAATGTGATCACCAAACGTCGAAGCCAACGCAGAAAGGGCGCCGTTGATAACTGAAGACATGAATATGAAGACAATGGCAGTACGATGTGGAATCTCGTTTCTGATGTAGAACACAGAAATCATCAACGAACACCCGGGGACAATCGCACACTCGACGAACCCCATCAGAAACCGAATAGCTGCCAAACCACCGAAGTTATGGCATGCACAGAGTAGCAGTGTAAGCGATGACCAGGTCAGAGAACAAATACCAATCACCTTACCCAATTTGCACCTTTGGATAAGGTACGACATCGGCCACATACCAGCGAGGGAGCCAATGAAAAGAATCGTGCTCAACCACGAGTACTGTTGGCCCACAAGGTGGTTGTCGGTACGTAGACCGAAAATTGCAGCAGTACCTAAGGCAACCTTATCAACAGCACCCATTGTAGCAGTAAGCAACAACACTGGTATCAGGAAAAAATCGGTCTTTCTAACCATCTTCTTTAATTCAGCATCAGTCAAAGGTTCATATTTGCCCTCATTTTCAGCCAAGTATCTGGCGGCTGCATCCATATGCTCGAACTTATTTCTCTTGCCGGCATCTTCCAATGGAGAAGGATCTGTAGTTATAGATATTTTTTCGTTGTTTCCTTTCAGATCAGTGAGAGATTCTGTTACAGACATTTTGCTCAGCTTGTTTGGAGTTAAAAAGCTTACCTTTTGTAAAAAAGGTCAGGAAGATATATTTTTCTATCTGACTATCAACCAAAGTTTTCTGGCAAAGCGTCCTTTATATATGTATAACAAACAAAAGCCTCTTTAGCACCACTTATTGATACACCCTTAAAATCACGTATCTTGAATTTCAAGAACCAAAGTAAGGAAAAAGCAGCAGTTTTCCTTATCTGCCTTGACCACCAAACGCTTATCTCAAATTGCCCCACCTTTGAACGAATTTGTACAATAAACCCATGTCAGGTTATCGCTGTACTGGCATCGAACAATCGCAATCCACAACACTCCTACGGTGAGAACGTATGGTGTTTGGCGTATACACGGAAAGTTTTCTAAACGTTGCTATCTCCTCATTGAAAAAAAAATATGTTACGCTGACACATTGCTGATAATGGCGCCGAGGGGAGCTCGAAACGAGCAAGCCTTATCTTGTGAAAGTTTATTATGTTGGCAACGGTCAGGTCGTTTCGAGCTGCCTGCACAACTATTGCAGGTATTTGCTGTTGTTGGAGACACCAGCGTATTTTCCACTTCTGTCATCATGCACGTCGTTACGAACTGTCCAATGTACGTTTTCTGAGGCAACGCCAACACTACACTGGGTTGTGCTGTCTCCGCCTTCTCGTTTTTAACGTAATTTTTCTCCGATAGCTATGATTCTTGGCCATTGTCTCGATTGGGTTTATTATCTCTGTCCATTCACCAAGAGTTGATTCATTGATGCCGTTGGCATATTATCATAGACTTCTTGACAAGCTATAGGACGCAAACCTTAAGTATTTGGGTATATCTGTCCTTTCTTTCAACCTTTTAAGCATTAATATCAGGCTGCTCCATATGGGGTATCGGTTTTTACCATAAAAAAAATTGAATTTAGCCAAAACGCATCATGACTATATCTGATAACAGTGTCAAAGTTGCAATTGACAGAGGTGGAACGTTCACTGACGTTTTCTACAAGTCAGGTGTTGTTGAGAAAGCATTCAAATTACTATCTGTGGATCCTTCGAACTACCCAGATGCCAATATTGAAGGAATTCGAAGGGTTCTTGAAGAAGTCACCGGAAAAGCCATTCCAAGAGGTGAGAAACTTGACACTTCCTGCATCTCTTCTATACGTTTGGGTACTACCGTGGCCACTAATGCTCTTTTGGAAAGAAAAGGTGCTCCTTGTGCTCTTGTCACCACAAAGGGTTTCAAAGACTTACTCCATATCGGTGACCAATCACGTCCTGATTTGTTTGCTTTGAACATTGTCAAATCCGGTGTTCTTTTTAAAACTGTCGTCGAAGCAGACGAGAGAGTTACTATGCCTGCATTTTCGGTGGATCCATTGAACTATGATGCTCAAGATCTGGTGGACGGTGAACGCTACGTCCGAGGCGAAACTAAGGAAGTTTTTGAGATCATCAAACCACTCGATACCGAAAAGCTGACCAAAGATTTGAAAAAATTGAAAGATGACGGTATCGATTCTGTTGCTATCGTCTTCATTCATGGTTATAACTATCAACTCCACGAGAAGCAAGCTGGGAAAATTGCCAATGATCTTGGTTTCTCGCATGTCTCAATGTCCCACAAAATTCTACCGGTAATCAAGGTTGTTCCTCGTGGTCAATCGACTGTTGTCGATGCTTACCTTACTCCTATTGTTAAGGAGTATGTGAAATCGTTGCTCGATGGGTTCAAGAAAGGATTTGAAAAACACACGAGAGTTGAATTCATCCAATCTGATGGTGGCCTATGTTCCTGGAAAAATTTCACTGGTTTGAAGTCATTATTATCAGGTCCCGCTGGTGGTGTCGTTGGTGAAGCGAAGACGTGTTATGATGCAGATAACCAAATCCCAATAATTGGCTTTGATATGGGTGGTACTTCTACAGATGTTTCGAGATATGCTGGCGACTTTGAGTTTTCTTTTGAATCTACAACAGCCGGTATAAAAATTGCTTCCCCCCAGCTAGACATCAATACAGTTGCAGCTGGTGGTGGGTCAATCTTGTCGTATAAAAATGGGGTTTTTGTTGTTGGTCCTGAATCAGCATCGGCTCATCCAGGCCCTGCTTGCTATAGAAAAGGCGGTCCTCTCACAATTACAGATGCTAATTTATTCACCGGTAGGATTTTACCAGAATTTTTCCCAAAAATATTTGGACCAAATGAAGATCAGCCTTTAGATTACGAGATAACAAAACAAAAGTTTGGAGAACTGGCTGAACTGGTCAACAAAGAGAATCCTTCCTTAAAGAAAACACCTCAAGAAATCGCTTTAGGTTTCCTTGAAGTGGCGAATTTTCAAATGTCCAAGCCAATCAGAGAATTGACGGAAGCAAAAGGTTTTGATGTCTCCAACCATATTTTGGCATCATTTGGTGGTGCTGGTGGGCAGCATGCTCTTTCAATTGCAAAAATCTTGAAAATTAAAAGAGTTTTGATTCACAAACACTCTTCCATTCTTTCTGCTTACGGTATCTCAATGGCCGATATTGTTACTGACTTGCAAGAACCGTGTGCTGTTGTATATTCTGAAGAGTCAAAAGGTGAATTACTCGAAGACTGCTCGAAGCTGAAGGAGAGATGTATCGAGAATCTTAAAAGCCAAGGTGTCAACCTTTCCACTATCACTTTGAAGGTTTACTTGAATATGGGTTATAAAGGCTCCGATACTAGGCTCATGATTTTACAGCCAGATGATGGGGATTTCTTGAAATCGTTTTACGAAATCCATGAACGTGAGTTTGCCTTCAACGACAAAGAAAAAAATGTTCTTGTTTCGGATATTCGTGTTCGTGCCACAGGTAATGCTTCAGAATCTCTATCAGAAAGGTCTGCTTACAAAGACTATGATTCGATTGAGAAAAGTTATGTTCAAGAAGGTATGGAAGAAAAAAGCACGTATATTCATTTTGATGAGGGTTATTTACCTTCCAAGTTTTATTTTCTCCATAAAATCAAGGTTGGCACTATGATTCCGGGGCCTGCAATTATTTTAGATAATAATCAAACACTGTTGGTTGTTCCAGGCTCTATTGCCACGATTTTACCAAGACATGTGGTTATGGATGTAAGCATCAACAATAACGCCATGGTTACCACAGAGTACGTGGACCCTATTCAGTTGGCTATATTTTCTAATAGATTCATGGCAATCGCTGACGAAATGTCAAGGACTTTACAGAAAATATCGGTAAGTGCAAACATCAAAGAAAGAATGGACTATTCATGTGCCTTATTTGACAACGAGGGTAATTTGACGGCGAATGCTCCGAATGTCCCCGTTCACTTGGGTTCAATGTCAGATGCTATTAGGTACCAATTGAAATTCTGGAAAGATGATCTCCGTGATGGTGATATTTTATGCACCAACTCTCCAATAGTGGGTGGCACTCACTTACCAGATATAACAATTATTTCTCCGGTCTTTTATGAAGGAGTCATCCAATTTGTTGTAGCAGCTCGAGCACATCATTCAGAAATTGGTGGTACTGCGCCAGGTTCATCATCATCTTACGCGAGAGAAATATACGAGGAAGGTGTTAATATTGAGTCTTGGAAAATTGTATCCAATGGTAAATTTGATTACGATGGCTTACAGAAACATTTTGTCGAAGTTCCTCGGTCTCATGGTGTATCTGGTACCAGAAATATTGATGACAATCTCTCAGATCTTAAAGCTCAGATAGCTTCTAATCAAAGAGGCATTAATCTTCTTAAGGAATTGTTTGCGGAGTATGGAAGCGAAACAGTTTTGTTTTACATGAAAAGTATCAAGAAAACTGCGGAAGTTGCCGTCAGAGATCTTTTGAAGCATTATGCTTCAGAAAATAAAGGTAAACTTCCACTCACTGCCATTGACTACATGGATGATGGTTCACAGATTCAAGTCAAGATTGATATCAATGGAGAGGATGGTTCTGCTGTGTTCGACTTTACTGGTACTTCTTTGGAATCCTACAGCAATTTGAATGCACCGAAATCGATCACTTACTCAACCGTTATATATGTTTTGCGCTGCTTGGTTAACACAAATATACCATTGAACCAGGGTTGTTTAGATCCATGCACACTTATTGTCCCTGAAAATAGTTTGATCAATCCAAGTCGTTTTGCTGCTGTTTGTGCTGGTAATGGCATGACATCACAAAGAATCACAGACTGTCTTTTCAAAGCATTCGGTTTAACGTCTGCTACCGGTGGATGCATGAATGGCTTGAACTTTGGTACTGGTGGTTTAGACGAAGATGGTAATATGGTCAAAGGCTATGGCTATACCGAAACCATTGGTCAAGGTAATTGTGCTGGTATAATCACGAAGAATGGGGTAAGAATGGGCTTTAATGGATTTTCCGGAACACAAACTAATATGACAAACACAAAAATAACTGATCCTGAAATTTTTGAACAACGTTATCCTGTCAGATTAATACAATATGGAATTCGTGAAAACAGTGGTGGTAGGGGTAAATGGAGAGGTGGGGATGGTCTGATCAGAGAAATTTGCTTTACTTCTCCGGTACATGTCTCCCTTGTTACTCAACGAAGGGTGTTTGCACCATGGGGTATTTACGGTGGTGAGAACGGCAAAAAAGGTATCAACAAGCTAGGAAGAAATAGGGGTAATGGAGTAATCCAGTGGATCCAGCTACCCTCTCTTGCTGAGATATCGATGAGAAAAGGTGATATTTTATGGGTAGCAACTCCAGGTGGTGGTGGTTTTGGTAAGGAAACTGACACAGACGAGTACTGGGGAGTAGGTAAACCTAAAGATAATTTTAGCTATATTCCTGTTTCCTCTGGTACGGTTGGTGCTATTCAAGAAGCTGTTAATACTTCCCAGTAGTATATAATATATTATCAAACTAAAAAAGCATTCCTTGAAGATTGGACATAATTTAGTTATATCGATCTCAAAATAACTAAATATTAAAATTTACGTACTTTTTGTAATTTTCAGGAAAGTACAAACAAATATTAACTGGTTGCAAGTAATGGTTATACAAAATAAAACTTTTTAAATGTATAAAGGAATTTTACACCAATCCCAAGGATTGTTGAATCTTAGGTTGACATCCAAGCCACTTATTTGAGAGATTTCAACTTCATTCAAGTCAAAGTCGTTAATGTTCATGTTACTAATCAACCTTTCTTTTTTGTTAGACTTAGGAATTACTAAAATGCCTCTTTGTGTTGCCCATCTCAAGAGTACTTTACTCGGGTGAACACCATGCTTTTTTGCGATTGTTGTAATAACGGGATTCTCAAATAACGGAACACATTTAGAAACCGCTGGATGGTCTAGCTCGACAAATGATTGGGGGCCAAATGTTGAGTAGCCAGTAATCTGAATGCCCTGTGACTGGACCCATTCAATCAATCTTGGTTGGACCAAATATGGATGGTGCTCAATTTGCAATAGTTGTGGCTTGATTTTACAGCCTCTCAATAGATCTTCAATTAAAGCTCCGGTGAAATTAGAAATACCTATGGATTTTACCAACCCGCTGTCAACCAGCTTCTCCATTGCAGCCCAAGTAGAAGCTAAAGGAACGTTTTCAAACTCCCATCCATCTTTGCCACAATAAAACCCGGTTGGATACTTTTCTTCGAACGGGACGAATTTTTGAGCAATTGGGAAATGGATATAGAAAATATCCAAATAACTCAAATTCAAATCGGATAAAACCTTATTCAATGCTAGTGGAACATTATCTGGGTGATGATAGGAGTTCCATAGCTTGGAAACAATGACCAGATCTTTCCTGGTAACAAGCTGTTCCTTCAAAGCTCTATTGATACCTTCTCCAACCTCTTTTTCATTACCATAGTCCATAGCGCCATCAAAGAGTCGATAACCACATTTGATAGCATCATAAACTTGCTGTGCACAAGTTTCTTTGGTCACTTTCCAACAACCAAAACCAATTTGAGGAATTTCAATTCCATTGTTGAGCTTAATATATCCACTGTTCGACATGGTCGTGTTAGATAACTTCTTCTCAAAGTCTTGCTTTCGTCAGTAAAAAAACACGAGACATCAGAAATTAAGAAAAGGATACTGTGACTTTTTACTAACTGACGGGCTCATTTACAATTGATTTACTTCTCAGTTGAATATTGAATATTTTTCTCTTGTAAAGTTGGTCGGTTAAAGCTACCTTGGTATGAACATAACACGATGGTCGTTTCGTGCTGCCTGAAAACTTTCCTTATTTGGAACTGCTCGGATCGAGCTACTCTAGATAAGTAAAGCATGGGCGCTCCGAGGAAAATAAAAATGGGGGTTTTGATTCGCCCACCAATCAAAGGAGTGTTCCGATGGCACGACGGAAACGATCCTACTTATCCAATAACTGACGATTTGGACAAAAGACAGCAACAGAGTTCTGATTGTTCTTTTAAAACCAGCATGAATATCGAAAGTCCTTAATTATAAAACCCAGAGAACAGTAACTTATGAAGCAGGTCTGTGATAGAAAGTAGTTTTGGTAAGCGTAAAAGTATCAAAATTTATACAATAGATCCAAACAGCAAATATGATTGATTCGAGTGCATCTGTGTTGATTATCGGTGCTGGTACTTTCGGTTTATCTACAGCATTACAACTACTTCGAAAAGGACATAAGAACGTTAGCCTATTAGATCCATACTCTGTCCCTTCCCCAATTTCAGCAGGCAATGATGTCAACAAAATTTTCCAATCCACGGTAGAAAGTGAATTTTACTCTGAGCTAGCCGATGAAGCACTTCAAATGTGGAGAACAGATCCGATTTACAAGCCGGCTTTCCACGAGGTTGGCATTGTCTATGGAGGCTGTGGGGATAATGTTATCTCGGAGATTAATCGCCGAGTATCCTTCTTGGAGAAAAAAGGTGTTGACTTTTGTAGGCTAGATTCCCCAGAAGATTATGCAAGATATGTGGGTTCTCCTTGTACTCAAGTTGAAGATAAATTGTCAAGTTTAAGCATTGAGGGTAGATTCAAGAACTGGAAAGGATATTTTCAAAAAGAGATGTGTGGTTGGACTTTTGCTGCCTTAGCCCTAAACAACGTAGCAGACGAGTGCAAAAAATTGGGTGCAAAGTTTCTAATAGGCTCAGCAGAAGAGCTATTGTTTAATTGCGATAAGTGTACTGGCGTGAGGACCTATACTGGTGAAATCATCGAGGCTGATATTGTCGTTGTTTGCGCAGGAGCTCAGTCATATAAGCTTCTTGATTTTCAAGGTCAGTTACTAGCCAAATGTTGGACTGTTGGGCATATCAAGCTGACAGAAAGTGAAGCAAATGCGTTGAAAGGAGGTCCGGTAATCCTCAATTTAGATCAAGGCTTCTTGTTTGAGCCTGATGTTAATAAAGATCTGAAATTCTGCAACGAGTTTCCAGGGTATGTTAATATGTTAAAAGACGCTCATACATCTGTTCCTTTATATCGTAACCAGATACCGGTTGAAGCGGAAACTCAGATGAGGAATTTTTTGAGGCAAGTTTATCCCACAATTGCCGAAAGGCCTTTCAATGTTACCAAAATCTGTTGGTGTACAGATACTCCTGATCGTCACTTTCTTTTCACCGAACATCCAAAATACACCAATCTGATTCTTGGGACAGGTGACTCGGGTCAAGGTTTCAAGTTCATGCCCGTAGTAGGGAAGTATATCTCTCAAATCATTTTACAGGGGAGCTCAACGTTGGACGCAGCAAAAGCAAAAGCATGGAGATGGCGACAGGGGACTGGTGAGCATAGAGATATTTATGCTAAACAAGGTCGATTTGGAGGTTCCAACGTTATAAAAGACTTAAAGGACGTTGACCAATGGACATCTGCCAATTAAAGTATCTATGCGTCTTATTAAAAATTTGTCACGTGTAAGTTATAAAAGTATATAATGTTGACTTCAGTCAAGCAAGACTCAAAGATTCGGTTTTTCCTTTAATCATGTCTTTCCACCGGAAAGATATCAATCCCAAATCACGCTCTTTCCAAATTGTCAAAACAACATCCTTAGCTGTTTTAACGTTTCCCAATTCTCGGGCTTTCTGCAAATGCACGAGCTTGTCGAGAACAAACCATCTCTCTTCGTCATCGGTGGCTGCTACTAGTCCTAGAACAAAAAGAGGCCATAACAAAGACATGGGACATTCAGGAAGATTTTTGAATAAGTTGATAAGCCTAGATTTGACTATTTTCATATTCTCGAATTTTTCTAGGTATTGGTTTGTGGCATGCCCATTTCTATAGTATAATGTCTCTAAATCGACTCTTGCAAATAGGTATAGTAATGTTGATAGTCGCTTGATTTCAGCAATAGTTTTAATACAATACTCAGAGTGGTCGTTAATCTCCGGGAAAATCAGAATCCTTTGATCCAAATTTTCAACCTCTGATTTAATTTCATCTCTTTGAAGCAAAATGTATTTCTCGAATTCCTTCCGAGTAGATTGAGGCTCTAATTCCAAGTCTTCGTAACATCTTCCCAGATTTGATATTTTATGTATCAGGGTTATTAGATAGGGACAACAGCCAAACACGAGATCAATTGCAGTATCTTTTTCCTTCAAATAGTTGTTGAAAGCGGACGATTCGCTCGGTAAATATTTGGTTATATCATTTATGCTGTTTTCTTTCGTTAAGGACAAGTTTAGATCGATTGTAACCACATCTGATGGTAGATACATCTCATTTCCGATTCCAGATCGGTTAAAGTCGTTCTCACTCACCTTTCTTTGTAGCCATGCTGTCTCACCAATAACTTCGTGTATGATAAAATACCTGGCAAAAAATTTGTATAAGGGGCTAAACGTACTTTGAGAGCTGAACTTTTTCAAGAAATGTTTGGCACAATTCAAATAGGATACCCAAGATCTGTAATCACGGTCTGATGATATTTCTTTGAAACACAACATCAAGACTGCCGCTAAAAAATCGTCCCAATCTGAGGATTGGGATTCTTGCTTGTGTTTGATGATATTGGTCAACTGCTTCATCGTCTTCTCTGAGTATGAGTCTGATATCTTTTCGTAGCTGCTATTACCCAAGATAAACAATTGATGGGCACTGGCAGCCATAAGAGCGTCCCTAACAATTTGTGATTGTAACGCCAATGGGACTATCAAGTGAAGATAAGGGTTGGCTTTGGACTGGCTGGGATTGAAAGCAGTGCTATCCAGCAAAGGATCATTCGATGGATTAGGATAGCATATACAGGTTGGGCAAATAGCATCAATGAAGTAACGAAGTAAAGTCTTTTCTTGGGAAGAGAGAGAGTCGAAGCTATCACCAATGAAATTAGATGAGGCCTTCAGAGTTTCCAGAGAGAAGAAAGGAATTTTTGGTTCGAAGTTCCAAAACAGCTGATCTAGTTCTACAAAATTCAGGTTTGGACTGAATTCCACGTTGTTCGAGGGCGAGAAAAATGAAAGAGTCTGATGTGTGCTGGGGCTAGCCAAGGTGGAGTTTACCGCTGGGTTGGAGGAAGATTCGTCGAGAAATTCTATCAGATGTTTTGGCGTCAAAGAGGAAAAAAGCTGTGACGTTGATTCATTTCGCAGATGGTGATCTTCATTGAAAGTGAGCAATGATGAAAGAAGATGCATAGATGTGCATGATGGTGGGTCACGTAGTCTAGTTGACTGGGCGGAGACTTCCATCGGTACCTGTTTGCTAAAATCGCTGTAGGTGATGTTAATGAAATGAATGTTTTTATTACGCAGGCGACGCCAGCAGACTTTTTCTTTCTGTATTGCCTGAGAAAGGGTGGACGTTTCAGATTTCAAGAATGAGGTGTATGTATCTCCATCTTCTGCTGTGTTGCTTTTCGAAGAAGAGACAAAGTTGAAAAATTTCTCCTGGAGGGAGGACTTTTTGTACTGGTTGGATCTTCCGAAAGTGACGCCGTTACTTAGTGCCTCCTCGTCCCATGTGTATCTTTTGTTGTATGAGCAGGAGAGGTTCAAACGCACGCAGTGTCCACATTTCGGATGGATCTCGTCGCATTTGACTCTCCTTCCACGACAGGTAAGGCAGCCGTTCCGTGAGCGCTTCTCTTGGGAATTTCTGGTTCTGCATGTGGGCTTCCCCACCCTGTTGCTCTGCATCTATATGGGGTTTGGGGTGTGAGCAGTGAAGAGGGTTTGTTTTGGGTGGGCGTGGTGGCCGAACAGGACCAAACGGTTGCTTGCTGGTTTGCTTATCGGGAAACGAGATAGTAAGCAATCGACCATGATGAGGGGCGCGCGAAGAGATAAGAGGGCGGGTGGTAGGGTCAACCGAAGGGAAGGGGAGGGGAGGGGACCGCCGGAGAAAACAGAGGGAGAAAACGCAGTAGAAAGAAGCTGTTTGTTGAAATCATACACGATTGGTGAATGGTGCTCGTTATCACGATACTGCTAATCGGTAACTAATGACCAGCAACTTGCCTCCATGCTTACGTAAGCAGTAGCAAGGTGGGGAAGTTGCGTCGGGAGAACGTTGTCTCAGTGAGGCCTATAAAGACTGTGGGAAAGCAGAAGAAAATTTCCGGCAGCCTTGTCCGAGATAGTTTAGTGGCTAGAATTTCCGCTTGTCACGCGGGGGACCGGGGTTCAATTCCCCGTCTCGGAGTCTTTCTTTTTTCCCCTCCACCCGCCTCCACAAACCCCAACAACCATACCACCTAAGCCCACCGAACAGCACCACCCACCCCCCACCCACACGACACCGCCTGACACGTGGATCTCGGCAGCGGCCCCAACGGGCCCGCATGCAGATCCCGCCGGTAGCGGGAACAATCCAGGCGGGAGCGGGACCCGCCCCGTCGGCCGAACAATCGAATCTGCCCCGGACGCATGCCGCTGCCGACGGCAATCCGGTTTCCCCAGACGCTGATCCCCGCCGCCGGAGCGGAGCAGGGCGACGCGTCGCAGGGTCGTCGCCTCCTGCTGACAGGACATGCTCTGCACCTCTCGTCTCTCCCGTGTCCCCAGCCAGCACGGTCAACCTCCTTAGCCAAAATCCCTCTCTCGCAACCCCTTACCCTACCCCACTCTTTTCCTGCCCCTCCTCTCCTAGTTCCGCCGCGTCTCCCCCACGCCAATAAAAAAAAGCGGGAAAAGGCGAAAACCAGTTCGCAGGCCCTTGCCAACTAAACATCGTATCATCCGCAGGGTGTCAGCGAACTCCGGCAGCACTGTCAACTGACGCCAACGCCCCCGGCGTTACTGCCATCACCACCACCACCACCACTACTACTACTACTACTACTACCACCACCACCGTCACTTCCCTCTCAGACCCTCCAGGAACCCCTGCCCCCCACACACACACACGCTCCGCCACGATAACACCGCCCGCGCCCGTAGCCTCGGCGCCCTCCCCGTCTGCTATTGTCCCTCGCCCGCTTCGTTTCTCCACGGGCTTATTAATTTCCCAGCGGGCTCTCCTGGCCTCCCCCTCTCCCTCCCCCTCCGTGCCCGTCTGTATCTCCTGCTGGCGTTTCACGATATCTCCTGGCCGGCCGCCGACGCAGAAGCTCGTCTCCCCCGTTCCGTGGCCCCTTACTCCTCCGCCAACCGCCGCTAGCCCCTTCTTTTCTCTGCACGTCTCTGCTCTTCTCCCCTTCTCCCCAGCAGGCTCATCCCCCTCCTCTGTACTCCCCCCGATCCCCTTCTGCGAGCAGAGAGCCTTTTCTCCAGAGAGACCGGACAGCACGCCAGCACGCCAGCACGCCAGCACGCCAGCAGCACAGTCGTTCCTCCCAGACTCACCCACCACAGAAAGGCCAGACCTGTCAGTCAGCCAGCTCGACCTGCGATCGTCCAGCACTCCACTAGTCCCTCCGATCGCCGTTGCACACACTCCTCTAAAGAGCAAAAAGGATCTATTTTCCTGGCCTTGCCACCACTTTACCCCTCTTGCTACACACAGAGAGTAACCAAGAAAGTGCCACCGCCTCCGTCTAGCTGCGGCCGTCTGCATATATATACACATCCACTATTCCCGCCTCCCCCGTCGGATCATCTTGCTACACCACTCCGCTTCCCCCTTCATCCCCCCTTTTCCTGCGTTTGCCGTCCACCGGAAGGAAAGAGAAAAGAAAAAGGGAAAAACCACACAAGGAAACAACAGCTCAAGAATGTCTTATTTGGGTCCTAAATCATTCAGGACCGCTCCTCTCACCTCTTCAAACCTTGCCTACTTGGACGACCTGGCCTCCTCCACCTCCTCTGACCTTCTCCCCTCTCCAATCAAAACAAGCCACAATAACCAGCATCGTCACCACGATAACGTCAATAGTACCGACAATAAAAACAACAACGCTGGCATCAATACAGCGGTTGCCGTTACCAATGACGCACAACCGGTATCCCCGCAAGCTGGTCTTTTGAGCAGCCCCTCCAAGCCAGAAGAGGGCTTCACGGTTAACGAAACCGAAACTGAACTCGAAACGGGAACAATCAACGACAAAAACCCAACGTCCACAGACTCGTCATCAAACTCATTGTCGGCGTTTTCGTCAATCTCCACAACAGATACTCCAAAATCGTCCGAGACGTCCGTACACTCCCTTGGCGAGTCCCACTCCCACCGAACCCTGATAGACTTGAACGATGAAGACAATAAAACAGTCATCCTCCCAAACACCAACAGCAGCAGCAGCCCCAACGCAACAGACTCCCAATTGCTTATACCCGCAAGTCCTCTGAAAACCTACGACTTGGTTTCTGTCTCAACCTCAACGGACTCAATTATCGCCTACAACGATAGGCTGCAGCATGGCAGCAACGCCAAAATCAAGAGCTCCAACAACAGCAGGGAAACAGAAACCGACGAAGAGACTAGCGGCAGCTTGCCCTCAAAATTCCCTCTATTGAGAAAGAAGTCTGGCGAATTGGTCAAGTCGTCTTTGAAATTGAATTCTCTCCAAAGATCGAACTCGATGCCCAACGCCAAGTCTGTTAGGTTTGCATCGAGATTGGAAAACGTCAAATTCTTCAAGAAGTCCGAAAGGCCAGCTGCTGTCTCTAGCAGATTCGCAGCTCCTCCAAGAACATATTGGGAGTTCGATTCAAATTCCTCTTCGGATGATGATGACAACAACTATGAAGACATGACTGTTGACAGTAGAAATGATCTCACTTACGATTTACATGAAAACTACGACGATTTCCTAAGCGACGACGAAATAGACTCAGCCTCAAGGTGGTCTATAACATCAAACGATTGTCCCTACAATCCTCTCTCATTAAACTTTGCAAAATTGGGTTCAAATAACAACATTATACTCGAAAGTGTGAAGTTAAACTCTTCAGGAAACTCGTTGATTGGATTTGTTTATGTTAAGAACATCACCTTCTCGAAAAAGATCATTGTGAAATTAACTTACGATGATTGGAAATCGTTCATTGAAATCGAAAATGCTAATTACATCTCATCTAACCACATTTTCAAATACTCAGACTCAAACGCCAACAACTACGATAAGTTTTCCTTCATAATCAAGCTAGACAACTTGAACACTTTTGGGAACATACTGAGCTTGAAATTTTGTGTCCAATTCGTGGCTGGCGATGTTTCATATTGGGACAATAACAACGGCTCAAATTATAGTATAGTGTTGAGTAAAGCCAATAGCATCAACAACGTCAGTTTGAAGACAGACGAGGAAGTCACCGCTGATGCCAAGAGCAAAGCCAAGACTGGACATAAGAACATTACTAATTTGCTGGATATTGAAGACTCCAACATTAAATTAAAGGATAACAACAACTTCATGAACTTGTCCTCTTCCAAACCATTGACGACGGATATGAGCTCTTTGAGAATCTCAAACTCGTTTGGTTTGAAGAAGATCAGATCCGAGTCTTCCATTCCTTCACTTAAGTCAAATCTACTGTCGGAGTACAACAACAAGTCGACCTCATCTTTGTTGAACTCAAAACTAGAAGATACAACTTTGATGTCTTCATCACATAACAAACCTCAGTTCTCCAAATCTGCAAATACTTCTCCAGCTCTGAAATCATCTGGATTTTACCAGAGTCCTAAAGAGTTTAACGATTATGATAATATTGTTAAACAGTTTTGCTTCTTCACTCCCTCAGATCAGAGAAGAAGCGAAACTGGAACGGGAAACTGTGCCACTAATACTATCAACGACAAAACTCATATTGACGGCATAAGTCATTTAAAGTCCCAAACTTCCATGTTTGTAGACTTATAAACTAAAATCTTTATCTCATCTGATTTCATCTGATTTCATCATTTTTTTTCCTGGTTTCATCATCTAACTCATTTCAATTCATTTCGTGTCTGTCTTTTTATCCTGCCCTTCGTTTGCCATCATTTAGAACCCAACCTTCAGTTCATCATCATACCGTCACACTATTTCAACCAAAAGTATACTTTCTACATTCCAGAAAAAGAAAGACATATCCAAGTGTTGTTCTTCCTTTTGAGCCATCTTTTTCCAGAAATCGCTCATTACTATAAATTTCCTGATCTTTGCTATTTGGTCAGTTTTGTCTAATCGGGTCACCATATTCCACCTTACATTCATTTGGTCCAGTGTTTTCATTGTTATATTAGGCGTGTGTTTTGTATTTTACTTGCATTTTTTTTTCTTGTTTCCAATTAATACCGAAAATTCCTTCTCCCCTTTTGTTTTCCTTGTTTTTCCCCCATTTCATTTGATCCAAAATAGTTCAAACTACTACCTCTAATACGACTGCAAAGTTTGAGATATTTTTCATTATTCCCACTTTTACAATCACCTATTATACATAGACGCATATTATCATTCTATAGGTTTTATATAGTTGTATATAGTTACTAATCAAAGATATGCCAAGTCATAGCTTCCTTTCGTCGTCATCTTCGATCCCTCACCCCCTCCTCTACACTTTTTCGGTTTTGCTCAGCGATCACAAAAAAAATATTGGGCGATCGATCCAATCGAGTATGAGTAGATTTCGAATGACATGAATGACACAATCTCAGCTGTACTGCATTTTAACTTTTCTTTTAACTTCTTGTACTCCATCATATTTTCTATCGGCAAGCAGCAAGATTTAATATAGCATGTCAAAAGCATTGTCATCTGCTGTAGTTTCCGATGAGGAGCTTTGCAAGCTCTTCTCGCAAGTCGGTTTTGAAGACAAGAAGATTAAGGAAATTGTTAAAAACAATAAAGTTTCGAAATCATTAGCAGAAGTCATTGAATCTGCCAGTATTTTGGACAATCCCTCAACTTTGCCATTAGAAAAGTCTGAAAACGCATTACTGCACCATTTAGCTTCTTTATTGAAAGGTAAAGAGGTAGAGGGTGTTGAACATATTTCAAAGAGTATCATTGCCAAAAAGTTGAAGTCAAACTTGCAAGTTGCCGAAGCACTCAAATATATCGAATCACACCCCAATGACTTTGTTGAGACTGACTTCAACTCCGCCTCAGGTGTCGGTGAAGAAGTCTCGGAGGCTCGAGTTGCCAAAATCATCAGCGATTATATCGCTGAACACAAGGAAGAAATTGAAACCAATAGATACCGTATGATTCCAGCCCTCTTAGCCAACGTGAGACAACTTCCTGACCTCAAATGGGCCTCTCCTGCTTTGTTCAAGCCTACTATCGATGCTCAACTACTTGAATTGTTAGGTCCCAAGGACGAAAGAGACGTAGTAAAGAAGGAAAAAAAGAAGAACCAACCAAAAGAGGCCAAAGAATTTAAGACCTCCTCATTGACAAACGAACATACAAGAAACATGTTCACTGAAGGTTTCTTGGGTGATCTACACAAGCCTGGAGAGGAACCTCAAAAATGGGACGACGTCATCCAGGCTCACCGGGACTTCATCAAGAGTCAAGTCTACACAAGGTTCCCACCTGAACCAAACGGATTTCTACATATCGGCCATTCAAAGGCGATCATGGTGAATTTCGGTTTTGCCAAGTTCCATAACGGAAAGTGTTATCTTAGATACGATGACACAAACCCAGAAGCTGAGGAACAAGTTTATTTCGATTCCATTTTGCGTTGTGTGAAATGGCTGGGTTTTGAGCCTTGGAAGATCACCTACTCTTCGGACTATTTTGATCATTTGTACGCTTTGGCAGAGAAGTTAATCACCAGTGGTTACGCTTACGTTGATCATTCAACTGCCGAACAAGTCAAGGCACAGCGTGGTGTTAAGCCGGACGGAACCCCAGGTGGAGAAAGATTTCCATCCCCTTGGAGAAACAGAACACCGGAAGAGAACTTGACCGAATTCAGGAAAATGAGGGATGGATTCTACAATCCAGGTGAAGCCACCTTGAGAATGAAGCAAGACATCGATTCTCCATCTCCTCAAATGTGGGATTTGGTTGCTTATAGAGTTTTGAATGCTACTCATGCCAGAACCGGTGATAAATGGAAGATTTATCCAACATATGACTTCACTCACTGTCTAGTGGATTCTTTCGAAAATATTACTCATTCTCTTTGTACGACTGAGTTCTATTTGAGTAGAGAAAGTTACGAGTGGTTATGCGATGTGTTGCACGTCTACAGACCTGCCCAACGTGAATACGGTAGATTAAACATTACCGGTACTATCATGTCTAAAAGAAAGATTGCCAAATTGGTCAACGAAGGTTATGTTAGAGGTTGGAACGACCCTAGATTGTACACTTTGGAATCTTTAAGAAGAAGGGGTATTCCACCGGGTGCCATTTTGAGTTTCATCAACACCTTGGGTGTTACAACTTCAACAACAAATATTCAAGTCACAAGATTTGAAAGTGCTGTCAGACAATACCTAGATCACACAACGCCAAGATTGATGATGATCGAAAACCCATTGAAGGTCATTTTGGACAATGTTCCAGAAGAATATGAAGAACTAATTGAAATTCCTTACAAACCAGGAAATGAAGAGTTTGGTTCTAGAAAGATCCCGCTTTGCAAAGTCTTATACATCGATTCATCCGATTACAGAGATGAGACCACGAAGGGTTACTTTAGATTAGCTCCAAACCAACATGTTGGGTTGATGCGTGTCCCATTCAACATCAAGGTGAAATCCGTTGAGCATGATTCCAATGGCAAACCAACTCTTATTCATGCTGAGTACATGAATGACCCAGCAACTCACAAAAAGCCCAAGGCTTACATTCAATGGGTACCAGAATCCGCAAAATACAAATCTCCAGTGAAGATTTCCGAGGTTCGTATTTACAAGCAACTGTTCAAATCAGAAAATCCTTCTGCTCATCCTGATGGATTCTTGGCAGATATCGACAAAGATTCAGAAGAGGTGGTCAAGGGAGCCATGGTTGAACCTGCATTATTGGATGTTAAGGCTAAATCACCTTTGAACATGCCGTTCACTGACGAAAAGTTTAACATCAAGGAGGAATCTGGTGTTGAGACTGTCAGATTCCAAGCTTTGAGAGTAGGTTACTTCTGTTTGGATACTGACAGCACAGATGAGAAGTTAATTCTGAACAGAATTGTGACTTTGAAGGAAGATGCAGAGAAAGATTGATCGTGTAAACCTTTTGAAACGTTTCAAGCTCTTCAAATTAAACTTTTATAAATATGTATTATAAACATATTCAAGTTAACATACTTATATATACACGCTTGACCATGAACCCGAAGTCATCATTTTTACAGAAGAATTTGCAGTTGAAATCTGCGAAGCTATCCAATTATTGATTCGATTTTTCCTTGAGTTCGATGTTTCCACCACCACAACAGCCGCCCCCACTAGGCGGAGTCGAGGCACTGAAACGAGACTTATTCTTTTTGATTTCGTCGTTGTCGCCTAGCTCTGTTTCCTTGTGAATGTTCAAGGCATATCGAGTTCCGGATTCGGGAGTTTTCACACCCTGGACGATGTTGTGCCTCAAAAACGATCCAATTTGTTCAAGGAGTTCAATTCTCTGTACCGGCGTATAATCCGGGTTTGTTGTAGACATTTCTGATTTCATTTCTTGCTTTATCTTCGTTCTAGCGGCAATTAATGTGTTCGTATCATTTGTAAAAGCTACCTTTGTTGCACGCAAAGCTGAGCGATAAGCAGATAGTGCTCTTTGTGTTGTCGACATCCCTGCTTATATCAATTAATCTTGATTGTTGTATAGTATTCTTGATCCAGCGTGAAGTGAAGAAAAAAAGTTTAGCAGCATTATTTATCTTTCAAAGGTGGTCATTTTCTTCATCCTCGAATACCTTCCCCAATCAGATTATTAATGATATAATCATTGCCAGCGTTAAAAAAAAACAAAAAAGTATGGTAAAGTCATAGACGATCGTCCTTTTTCCTCAGCAAAAAAAGAAGTAAAAAAAGTCCCTCCTCCCGGGATCGAACCAGGGACCTCAAGATGTCTAGTAACAATTACAGTCTCGCGCTCTTCCAACTGAGCTAAAGAGGGAATCTCAGGAATTTTGTTTCCTGGTGATAAAATAAATGCAGACTATAGACAATTTGAAATAGAATTGGCAACTACTTTTTTGGGATATATCTGAGCAATTTGAATATGAGAGAAACATTGATAAAACAAATACACATTCGTTAGACAAGATTAGAAGATAAAAGAATGAATAGAAATACGTAAAAGCAGCTTTGATCACTCGAAGAGAATCAACTGCTTGCCCTTCTTGGAGTTGGTCAGGCCTGCAGTGAAGACGTCAAGGAGCTTTTCGTCAGTGAGATCTGAAAGTTTAACTTTGGTCTCGTTGTACTTTGGTTCTGCCAAATCACCATTTTCAATCATTTTGATAACCGCCTCAATTGTCTCGAGTCTGGAGTTAGGGAAACGCTTGATGTTACCTGTGATCCAGAAACCCTTGGCTGTCAAGTTCTTGAAGATAAATAAACTAGTTGGCAAGATGACTGGCTTCATCGACATACCTCCGTAGGTTAGAAGAGTAGCGTCATGTCCTAATTTCCTTGCCAAACCTGTGACACTCGAGCCACCGACGCAGTTCATGCCGAGTTTGATCTGTTTCCCGTTCAACCAGGACTTGATAGTCTTCCCAAATTCCTTGGAAGAGTTATCATCTTCGGTGATGACCTTGGTTGCACCGAGCGCAGTCAAGTCGGAGACAAGTGCATCGATGTCGTCTCTGTTTCTGACGATGTTGAGCGAGTTCAACCCCAACTTTTTACCAATCTGGATGGCGGCCCTGCCGACTTGGGAGTTGGCGCCGTTCTGGATGAACCAGTCTCCCGGCTTCAATTCCTCGAAATAGGTCAACATCTGGTACGCAGAAGACGGGTTGACAGCAATTGTGGCAGCTTGGTTTGTCGAGATGGTTTGCGGGATTTTGATGAACTCCTTGTCGGAACCTACCTTGTGCGTGCACCACGTTCCGAAGTTGACGTTAGTGGGGATGCACCAGTCGCCCTTTGCAAAATTGGAGACGTTGGAACCCGTGGCCACGATCTTGAAGAGGCCCTCATTCCCGCAGACGGCAGCAGGGCCTTTCAATTCCGGCAAAGAGTCCGCAGAGATTGGAGGTTTCGAAGGGTACACACCTTGGATCTGGTTGATGTCGGAGGGGTTGATCGGACAGGCAACGGTCTCGACGACAACGTCATCCGGCTTCAAGCTGTCGACATCAATCTTATAGGAGTGGCACTTCACCTGATCCTTGGGCTCCCCGTAGGAGCTGTAGACAATGGCACGTGCGGTGACCGAGGACATGAGACGGATGGAGTGGAAGCCTGACTTGAGGCCGGTTTGGACGTACGAGGCAGCAAACATAGCGGACGGAGCTTGTTGGCGATAATCGGTGTTGGTTCTCCTTGCACTCCAAACCCTCCAGCATCCTCCACCCCCATCGCCTTCACCCTATCCCTACTCCTCTTCTGCTCGGTCTTCAGGAGGCCCCTCCGGAGGTGGAGAAAGTCGCTGTCCGGCGTCGACAGTCGTCGCCGATGCTGCGGCAAGCTTTTTTTTTTATCAGCAGGGACCTTCTTGTCTTATCGTCTGCCCTGAAGCCACAGCGTCCTGGCAGTCTCTGGTGTCGATGACGACGGCTAGAGAGACCGGAGAGTTGCAGTCACCGATGGAGAGTGACGGTATCAACAATGGCCCATTGCAGCGGTACGGACTGTCTTTCGAGAAGTCTCACTCGGTGTCCTCCCTGGGGGTGACTTCGAGCGCAGCGCCTCAAGAAGATAACGAGATGGCCGGGTTTCAGCAAGGGTACACAGAGGGCCAGAGCCAGCAGATGCTGCAGAAAACGAGCCCTTCTTCTTTGTCCTCTTCCTCGTCGGGGCTGTCGCCGTCAATGTCGTCGTCGGCGACCCGGCAGAGCGGAGTTTCGGATGCCTCCCGCATGAAAAATACGTTCATTAATGTGTTCTCTCTGAAGGGCAAGATCGGGTCGGACTCCAGCGGTGGCATAGCCACAGGGTACGATGAGAACACGCTCACGCTGCGAGACCCGCTGCTCAGCCCCAAGCAGCTGGTACCCCCTGTTGTGCTGTCGTCCTCGGGCAAAACGAAGGAGACATCGAACCCAAACATCTTCAAAAAAATTATCTCAAGGAAGGCCCTCATACCGAGAATGAAGGCGTTCAAGCGAATAGCCAACGATATGCAGATGGAGTCATACCCGCTGGACGAGGAGATGCAACACGAGCTTATAATCACAACGGCAATGAAGGAGGACGACGACCTGTCAAACTCCAGCTCCTCTTACTCGTTCCTGCTGTCTAGGAAGAACAGCCCAAGGAACATGCTCAACCAGGACAACTTGAAAAAGTTCGAGATCATCAACAAGGCTAACGAGTCGTGGAGCAACAACCGCAGAAAGTCAAGCTCGTCCCTGACGAACTCAGAGAGCTACAGATCAAACAGCCGACGAGGAAGCATGTCTAACGTCAGCATCAACCTACACAAGCGGAAGGCGTCTGTCACTTCGCTGATACCCACCAGCACAAACATCTCCGCGTCAACGACCACGGCAAACACCCTCATCTCGAAGGACAAAATCGACATGGGGATTCATCATGATATCAACCACTGGAACGATTCCAACTTGAGCAAACATGACACCCTGAACTCTTCCAGCCACTCCCTGCTATCAAATCCGTTCGATACTATCAGGAATTCGAGGAAGCGGAAGGCAGGCGCCTACGACGATTGCTACACAGATGTTGAAGAATACCTCAGTGACGACGGCGGGGTGTCACCTTGGAACCCTATGATGAACTGCAAACGACGCCTGGTCAGTGGAAGTGTGACCAATTCGCCCAAATCGCCTGCCCTCGACCCCTATCCAAGCCGGCGGAATTCCATTTTGATGCAGAGTATGCAGAACACCTCTGATGATTTCGAGCAGATGTCCCTCAAATGAGCAGTCGCCAAGGCCAACCGAATTCGACAAACCATTCATTAATGATAAATGGTTTGAGCGTTTTCCAACCACTTCCAGCTTATATATTTATATAAAATTCTATACACAGTAACTCATCAGTATCGCTCTTATCTCTCTCTTTCTTTGCTTCTTTACTTAGATGTCTCTATATCTCTATGTCTAACGAACACACCTCCTCTACCCCCTTTCCTCCGTTTTTCCCTGGAGCTCATTCCCTGAACTGGAGATCTCAAATCCACCACAATTTTGAAATTTCCTCGCAAACGGAAACATGAATCAGCTGAACTTTCTCGGGCTATATACCTCACATACCCACTCACCAGCTTACCCGACCATACCATACTAAGAGGGCTGGGTTGCTTTCAGAACTTAAGATTAGTGCTTTGACAAACATCAGTCTCACCAAGATTCACTCTGCGGGTACTGAGCTTAATAAGTCCTTCCCGGCATGACCACGTCGCTATCCCACTCGTTATCTTCGACGGGGTCGGTATCTACTGTGAGAGAACAACAAATATCATCAAAGAAGGACCGAAGTGCCACGATAACACATGAGAACCTCGACACTTCGTTGGTGAATACGTTTAAACCGGGAGTAGAGCCCACTAGATTTCCCTCCCTAACCTTCATATCGCAGAATACTGCCAACACCGAAAGGGAAACAAGTATCAAAAATGCCAATTTGAAAAGTGAATTGATTGAGAACAATAAAGTCAACAGAAAATCAAAGGACAATCTTTTCAATAATGTGTCAATCTCCACGACGGTGACTTCACCGACCACAGCTACAGCGACTCCCACTTTAAATTTGAGTCTCAATAGTCAATTGCCCAAGGCAAGCAGTGTAAATACAGCGCAAACCATTTACACTGATGCATACAGCAATCTTGATTTTGAGGATCTAAGATCCAGCAACAATTACAACACTACAAGCGATGGTCTGCGTATAATGTCTCCCGGAGAATTCCATACCAGGGACGATGCCCATTCGGTATATCAACAGTCAATATACTCAAACAACTTTGAAAACCATCTTTCAAACTCTCATTACCAAAAGGTTAATGGCAATCACATCACTGGTAGTAGTCAATTGAATTCCAACAATTATAATACTTTTGCCACAAAAGAAGGAAACGAATCGTTCATTTACAATGATATGAACTCTATCGACATCATGAGTTTAAGTGATCATAAACTTCAACGGAAACTATCTAACGGAGTCTTTCTAAGTAATCCACTCTCCAAGGAAAACTTTCCAAATTTGTCTAATCAAAATAGTAACATACCCGGAAATACAAATAACGGTAATGGGATAAATCCTCATAACGAGCTGGATTTTTTGGATAGCCAATCAATCTCGACCGTCGTCACCTCAAACGATGTTCAATCCTACATGATTAGTGGGAAGAAATCCCCTGCAACGAAACGCCAACTATACTATCCAAACAACTTATCGGTATCGCCAACATACTCTAAAGTACGCCAAGTCTCGCAAAAGATATTCAATAACTATAACAACATAAACGTGAACGCAAATAACAGCAACAATACCCCAAACAACACTGCCAACGGAGCAATTGGATATACGAAAATCGACTTGAATAAAAAGTTTAGACATGGCATGGACAATGAATATTTCGAGAATGGAGATGGGTTCCACAACGGAGTGTTGGAAGAGAATTTGAATGTAGATGACGATGACGTCGATCTCAATGACTTGAACGAACATACTGGGTTCACCGACGCAGAATCATTTCTGGCAAAACCTTACAAAAAGAAAAACAGTTTTAAGGGAAGATACCAATCCAAAATTTCTCCAATTGAACCAAGTTTACACGAACACATAAATCGGAAGAAAGCTAAGCAAAGCCAGTATCATGTAAATAGCATCACCAAAGGTAGCCTAGAAAGCATGAAGAAGGTAACGAGAAGTGCACATGAGAGAATGAATATGAAGATGAACGATCCAAGGTACGGAAATTATGGTAGCATTAAATACCCATACTTTGACTCTATGGATGAGTATAATGTACAAGGTGTTCCACCCAATGGTGGCAATTCGCCACATGATTACAAATCCATGTATTATAGACAAAACATGTTTTTGAAATTTATTTTATCAAGCATATACATATTTGTCATGATGCTTATACTATGTTCGTGTCTGAAAATCATCATTATGAAGAATTTCAACAACACATTGGTGGACTTTGAGGTGGTAGATCTTGATAATATACTGGTAAGTGATGAGATTTTGATGCTCGATATTAAGTCACGAGCTTCGAATATAAACTTGCAGGATATCAATATATGGGATCTGGGTCTAGATGTTTTTTTGGTCACAGATGAATCAAACTTACTTGAAGGAGGCGGAGACGGCGGTGAAGGCGAGGATAGTGATGATAGAGAGGAGGAAAGTGAAAATGAAGAGTCTCCATACCCAATAAACAAAGATATCACGATTTTACTGGGCAACTCGGATAAATTTTTGACACCACTGAAGTTCATTGGACTGCTCAATTTGCCAACTTGGTCTGAAGTCTGGGAAAAATGGAGGCACACATCCGAAGTGAAGCCCACACACTCAGGGGCACAGTTGAAGTTATATAAACCAGGCAAAAGTTTTGTCTACCGTGGAAAGGAGCTTTCGCATGAGCAATGGTTGAGGATTCTGAATTCAAGATATAAGATTATTTTACGGGGGAATCTCAAATACTCGCTACCTTTAGTATGGCAGGACCAATTCATAAGTATATCTACAGAGATCGAGATCAAACCCAAGAAGTAAAAAACGTCTCTTCCTTTTATTATGTATTAACTGTTTTTATATTGTATTAATTTTTCTAGATCGCCTCTGATTTTACGGTCGTCCCTGTCAAAACCTCTCTTAACACGCAAAAGTAGCTTTTTATCAACTGCAGGACAGACAACGTCATTTTTCTCGTTGATGGTTGACAGCAAGCAGAGATCACATCGCCTTCCGACAGGTATGCACACACTTTGACCAAAACCAACCAACACTGGATTGATCTCATTCCATATTTCTTTGTGATTGACTAGCATTTTCTCCAAGATTTTCCGGACATTGTCTGGATTTTTCTCATTTTTAGGCACCCATCCGAACATATTGCAGAGTCTGACCATATGGGTGTCAACACTGATCCCAACTACTTTGTTCCAGGCACCCTGCAGAATCAAATGGCCCATCTTGTAACCTATCCCTTTCAATTTGACCAACTCCTCAATTGTGTCTGGTATATCGCCGTCTTGTAAGCTTGCCGTTGTCTCTTTCAAGTATGCAGCCTTCCTCGAATGGAAACCTATCTGGTAGATCATCTTGTCTAGTTCCTTCTCATCAGTGTCATTAATGCTTTCAATGCAGAGACCCTCTTTGTATCCTTTCCCGAGGTAGTGTAAGTGTAAAGATTGCATTACTTGGAAGTTCACTTCGTCTTTCGTCTGCGAGGAAAAGAGAAGAGTCACAAGTAGCTGGTACCTAGAAAACTTGTCTGTCCCCTGTTTTTGTATCACTTTCAGTTCATCATGAAGAGAGGGTATATCAGATATCTCTATGTGGCAAAGGGTTCCCGTCCCCCTGTAGCGGTTGGTTATCAGCTTCAATAAGGCCGGGATTTTCACGCAGCCAATGAGATCGACGGGAGTTATAATGAGTTCTCTCATTTCTTTGATTCTATTGTACATGGGGAAGAAGTTCTCCGGGATTTCGACCACGTGAGCACATTGTGCCTTTTCATCAGGATCGTGGTTTTCATATTCCAGCTTGATGTGCTTGATACTCCTCTTCGTGGTAGTAGTGTTCACTGTTCGCCTCTGGCGCTGACGCTGGCGTTGGCGTTCCTTATCGAATTTCTTGATTTCTGAGTCGAATGTGCCCAGATCTTCGTGTTTAATCTGGGTGACGGGCTCTGTCGTTCGGAGGGCTGCTGCTCTTGTAAAGTGTCTACTTCGAGACATTACTTGATGGCAAAGGTGGTGTCTTTGGATCGATTACAACGGAGTAACGAGGTGAGGTGGAGGAGAAGAAGATTGTGTTTGGGGAGAAAAAAGTCGGAGAAAATCAAGTATGATCATTTTATCGCTCGTTAAAAAAAAGTTACTCTATACAACAAAATGTCTGCAACTGAAAATAGTTTGTATAATCTAGTCGAAAAAAAAGGAAGATGTTGCGACAGGGACCACGGTATAGTGACGAAACAAAAGGAGAAAAAAAAAGAATGCCCAAAAAGATAACAGAAAAGCTCATAATAGTATAATTGATATGTATAGAAGTGTATGTGTATAATAATAAATCATCAAAGTATGTTTGAAACGAAAACAAGTTGGAATAAAACATCAAAAGGGGATTAGAAAGGTAGGCAGGGGCTGGGCAGGGTGGAGGGTTAGAATGAAGGAAGGAGAAAAGGGAGGTTAACTCAGTGGGAGACCCGGTCGTCACGTTGCCAGTAGGGGAGGGAACCTACTTGAATTCGATTTGTGCAAGGATTGGTATATGATCACTTGGGAAGTCTTCGTTGGGGAATCCTTTAAAGTGTTCTAAATAGGAGTGATCGATGTCGCCCAAGACCTTAGTGAAGTTGTATTTCTCGTTGCAGTCTGCAAACCAGATGTAGTCGATAACACCCTTGAACTTCGGGGTGTAGGTTGTCTTTGTGAAGAGGCCCTTTGTGTACAAGTCCTTGTAGGGGGACTTGAACTTGCCCAAGCCGTTGTTGATGAGGTGGCTGAACTTGCTGCCGTAGTCCTGGTCAAATTTCAGCTCCTCCTTCTTGTCGATGAGGCCCTTGGACATGAATTTGTAGACCATCGAGCTTGGGCTGGAGTTGAAGTCGCCCACCATGACGACGTTGGGTCCGTTGTTGTTGCGGATCATCTCGTCGACCTCTGCAAGGGAGATCTTGTAGTGTCTCATGATGGACTTTTTGATCAAGGAGGTGAGCAGATAGGTCTGCATCAACTTGACGTCGTCGTGTTTCGGGGACCAGTAGAGGTGGGTGTTCGATACGAAAAGCACCTCGCCCGTGGCCTTGTGTTTGAGCACGGCGATGACGGCGACGGTGTTTCTAATGTTCAAACGCGTCTGGGTGTCTGCGGTCTGGTCGATGATGGAGGAGTGCTTGAAGTGGTCGGCGAAATTGATCTGCTCGAAGTTGAGGAGGTCGAACTTGTTCCTGTTGAAGAAGATCGAGACGCCGTCCATCATATTTGCGCTCTTTGTCCAGTAGCCCGGCTTTGGTTTCGTCTGGAAGATCGAGTCGTAGCCGATCTTCTCCATGGCAGACTTCCAGTAGTCGCTGTAGACCTGGTACTCCATCTCCTGGAAGCACATCACGTCGGAGATCTCGGCGAGGTCCTGGAAGCTCGTGTTGAGTCTGCGGAAGCGCTGGTTCCAGTTTGTGTACTCAAGCGGGAGGTACGAGTACAAGCTTTCCCAGAGGTAGTGGCGGGACAAGATGTTGTACGACGAGACCGTGACGGTTCTTGCCGGGTTCCTCACGGCGGCAAGCTCGAGCAGCTGGCGGTGGCTGAGGATTGTGTTTGCGTGAGGGCCCGATGACGGGAACGCTGGCGACGAGATCGCCGAGCCCCTGTAGTGTCTGTGGCGGGCGCCCGTGTGGTGATGGTCGTCATACGCATGCGGAAGACCGCTGCTGTCGTTGGCATCGTGCTCAGCGGCCCCAGGATAGGGCTGGTAGTAGGGACCTGGGGGCAACTCGGACAGCGGCACGGACACGGACACGGACCGTGCTGCCTGCGGCGAGAGGAGGCTCTGTGCCGACACCGTCGAGAGGGCTCTCGACAGCACCGGCGCCGTCACGCTGGACAGGCTGCACAGACTGGACAGACTGCACATCAACATCTTCGGTGTGGCAAGCGGAGACAGAGACAGGACTGGTAGATGCGGTTCTAGTGGTGATGCCGATGGCGCTGGTGGTGGCGTGCAGACGGGATCGGGCGGCGTGTCTTGCAGGGTTCTGGCGGAGCAGCGAACGGTCAGGATGGACAACAGCAACTGCACTAATACTAGCAGCAGCGGCAGACGGGTTCTGTTCACGGACAGCGGTGTCAACCTTGCCAGCAGCATCCCCGACCCGTCAACACTCTTGCCCGACTGCACCGTCTCCATGGCCTTTCTCCGGCTGCAACTGGTGAAAACAGGGGGTGTCCGCGGGGCCCTTCAGCGCCGCCCGGCGCGGGCCGCCAGCCAACCAGGCTTCTCCTTCTGTGAGAGGCCCCTAGCGCCGCCGTGGCCTTGCGGAGTACGGGGCGGGGCGGGACACTTCTCCGCTGGTCGGAGGTGCTTACGTCAGCGGGCGGGCGGGGGAGGACGGGCGCTGTTATCGCCGGGGGATGCCGTATTGGGACGGTGGGCGCCGGAGGGCTGACGTCAGCGGAGCGGGAAGATGGAAATGGAAATGGGGGTGGAAGTTTACATAAAAGAAAGGAAAGAGAGAGATATGGAAGATAGAAAGGGGATACGGGGCCGCACGTCGTCACGTCTTGCGGGAGCCGCTGTTGCTGGTGCCAAAATCGGCCTTGACGCGTTTGCCGCCGGGCTGCTTCTTGAACTCGAAGCGGGCCACCAAGGACACGTGGTCGGAGGGACAGTCGGGGGTCGGGAAGCCAATCACCTGGTCTGTGTAGCGCTTGTCCGTCTCGCCGAGGAGCCCCTTGACGGAGAGCGTTGCGGTCGAGTACCAGACGTAGTCGATGACCTCGGTGAAGGTGGGGGTGAAGTTGGTGAAGGGGAGCTCGCCAACAACGTCGTAGGCGCTGCGCAAGTGGAACGGGTGGGTCATCCCCTCGCTGGTGTACTTGCCGTAGTCGCGGTCCTTCAAGTCGTAGTGGTTCCTGGACACGCCCTGCGAGATGAACTGGTACACGGCGGAGTCTGTCTGCGAGTTGAAGTCTCCGCAGATGATGAGTGGGATCTTGTTGACGTCGTCCCTGCTGGTGGTGTACTTCTTGATCAGGCCCTGCAGCTCCTCGAGCAGCACCGCCACCTGCATCGCCTTCACGTCGTTGTACTCCGGGTCCCAGTGCAAGTGTGTGTTTGCAATGACAACCTTCTTGCCGCTGGCCGTGTGCTGCAAGATGCTGACCGAGGCAATGTTGTCCTTGTTCATGAACCGGTTGAAAATGTCGTCTGTCTTCTTGAACTTGTCCTGGCTGATCACCAACCGCCCATACTCAAGCACCTTCTTGTCGATCAACTCAAACACCCCGGTCTGATAGAACGTCGCACACCCGTCCACACGCTTCGCCCCTCTCTCGCTCATCGTCTTTGCACGGCTCTTCGAGTGGAAGATCCCGTGGTACCCCTTGCTCAACATGAACGGAACCCAGTACTCCTCGTACGTCCGCGTCTCCACCTCCTGCAGGCAGATGATGTTCGTCGAGTACAACGAGATCTCCTGCGTGAGCTTCTCCCGCCTGTACTCCCAGTTCAACGCCCACGATGGGGTGTACTTGTACATCTTCGGCGTCGCGTAGTGCTGGCACAACGTGTTGTAGCTCATCAACGTGAACGAGTTGCTCTCCTTCGAATGCAAGTCAACCTCGTCCACAGGCTTCATCTCCTCCTCCTTCATCATCGGCTCCCCATCCTCTCCTATGCCGATCCACTTCCTTGGATCCGGCGACTTGATCTTGATGCATTCGTCCCTCAAGTGGATTATCAAGCCTCGTGTGCCCTTCTTCGCAATGATGGAAATGACGTCTTTGTTCAGATTGAGGTTCCCTTCAACCCCGAGAAACTCCAACGAAACGAGATTCCCAAAATGGTCAGGAATCTCTCTGATGTCGTTGTCGAAGAGATACAGGTACCTCAAGTTGAACAACAGCCCAAGCTCCGACGGCAAAGTGGTGATCTTGTTGCCGGAAAAATCTAACACCCGCAAGCTCTTCAACGTCCCGATCGATTTGGGAATCGTCACAATATTGTTCCCATTGACATATAACCTTCTCAAAAATGAATATCTGAACAACTTATCCGAAATAGTCATCATCATCTGTCCACTCAAATCCAATCCTGTCCATAACTGGGTATTATTCTCTTTGATACGGATCCTCTGATCCTCCTCTTCCTCGTCGACAGCGTCTGCCTCTAAAGCGCCTGTCTTCTTCGCTATGACAGCGTTGGAAAGAGTAGGCGTGCTTACCCCAGCACCACTGCCCTTGGCGGTAGATTCCGCCTGCAGAGCCGCTTGAGCACTGGCCATCTCCTGTTGCTTGATAACACTCGTTAATAAATTCTTAGTCACATCAATTAAAGTAGTCCCTGCATTTTCAAAAGGCTGTTGTCCTTGTCCAGGCTGCTGCTGTTGTCCCTGGTTCTTTCTAGAAGAGCTTGCGGCTTGTCTCGCATAGAAATGAGAAATGTTAGACTGTCTGGAAACTTCCGCCAATTGGGCTTGGTGCTGCCAGTGAACAGAGTTCGTCGTCGTCTGATCTACTGGGATAGACTTGTAACTCGCTTCATACGACAAAGGATTCAACGTCTGAACCAGTTGTGATGGTTGCATCTGTGGAGTCATGTGAGACATGCCATATTGTGACTGCAGCTGTTGAGCCAGCAACTGCTGGGCAAGCTGCTGATTTTGATTTTGACCCTGGTTCTGATTCTGGTTCTGATTAGGGCTCTGGCTTTGATTCTGATTCTGATTCGGGTTTAGGCCTTGACCTTGGGGTTGTTGCTGCACCGAGGATGCTTGATTAAGTTGCAAAGGAACACCTTGCTTTTGCTGTTGCAGCTGTTGCAGCTGTTGCAGCTGTAGTTGCTGTAGTTGCTGTTGAAGGCTGTGCAGTTGCTGTGATGTCTGTTGGTTTGTATTCCTAAAGTTGGACGGGAAGCTGTTCTGCGATATCAATTTGGATGGATTCAGACTTCCCTCATTCTGTACTTGTCCCCCTACTTGATCCAATCCATCAAATTGGGATAACTGGCGCTGCTGCTGTTGTTGTTGTTGTTGTTGTTGTTGTTGTTGTTGGAATAAATAGTGTGAATTGTTGAATTGCGCTGGCGTCTGTTGTGGTGAGTTTCCTACTCCAGACGAAATCACATTGGGCGTGCCCGTTGACTGTTGGAATTGAGTGGCTAGATTCATCTCACAAATTCATTAATATCAGAGAGGTCAAAAAACTGTTGATTTTCAACTCCCTTTTTTTGAAATTGAAGTTTTTGCTTAAATTATACTCCTCCTCAAGATCTATAAAGCTCTATGACGTTCCTTTGAGAAATATTTGTTTTTCACTCTTTTCAATACCAAGGTTTCCAGTCAACTCAATATTCAACTTCAAGCTAGACTATATATAAACTGATGAACTAATGTACAAAGCGGATGACTCTCTTGAACTTGGGGAAGTCACCACCCTTCAAAAAACGTTTATTGGCTAACGTAAGTGCCTCCTGCAATGGTCAATCGTTGGTTTTTGATGTCGCTCATTCTCGCTGTTCACTTTTCGCCTCATAAACAAGAAGAACAGCAGTGCACCGCGACAAACTTGGGTGTTGCGATTGTGTCATCTTTCTCTCTTGATAAGACTTGCTTCTTTTCTTCTATTACATACAATGTACAGTCGACTCTAATTTACACGGGTTATCATTACCATCCAAACCGAACATTCACCATAACCGTTTGTTCATCATCCTGAGGGCCGTTCTTGCTCTCTTACCAAACCTACGCGGAAAATTGGTAGACTCTTTGTCAGTGGCAGCTTCTATATCTATAACTGTGCTACCACTTTTGACGTTGACTTCTTTAGCAACAGTAGCGTTGCCATCCACAGCAATGGGCAGTTCTTCAATAGCTAATGCAGTACGACACATACCAACACGTTCGACCGATTCACGCACATCTTTGAGCTCCTCTAGTTTTATCAGATCCTCAAAACTGTCTAGCCTAATCCAATTGATCACCAATTCTTTGAAATTGTTGCCCTCAGACTCATAAACTTTTTGTAATTCATCGACTGATTTATAGCCGTTTTTGAAAGACCCGATTAAGGGCCACAGAACGTTCCATACACTCTGCTTCTCCTCTAACTTGACCTTCTTCTTGCCAAGTTGGGGGTATTTCCCGTAAAGATTTTCAACTCCGAGCAGCAAGTTCAACTGTAAATCTATCAAACAATCTGTATCGCCAATCTTGAAAACATAAAGTGGCAAAAACTTTTCAATTTCTGATTTATCTGGTACACCCTGGAATGTAGCCTCTTTTAGGCCATACGGGTAGAAACTCCGTATAAGTTTACGCTTCTCCATGGCATACTTTATCTCTTCCTTTTTCCTGCTTTCTTCTTGCTTCTTTAACAATTTACTTTGTTCCTCTTCCTCTTTACGCTTCTTCTCCAGAGTCAGTCTTTCCAAGGCCTTTTTTTCCTCTTCACGCTGCTTCTCAAAAGCATCGATTCTTTTAGCTATTTCTTGTTGCTTCAGTTTCTTTCGCTCAAGTCGTTGATGCTCAAGAGCTTCTCTAGCTTTTTGAGCTTCTATTTCCTTCAATCTCTGGGCTTCGATCTCCTCGGCAGTGGGAGGGACAGGAGTTACTTTTTTCTCGTCAACTGTCTCTTCCTCGTGTTTCCTCTTTGGCTTAGAGCTAGCTTTCTTTACGGGAGAAGAAGGAGAAGAGGACACTGAGGCAGTCGTAATTTCCAGCATAGCTACCTTCTCGTCGTTAAGCTTCTGTTTCTTTGATAAGCGATAACCAGTGTTTCCATTTTCTAACTCTTTCTTTACATCACTCTTCTCACGAGTTGGAAGTTTCCTTTTTCTTGAATCCGAGTGAGTTTCTTCATCATCCACAAAACTTTGATCAGCTTCATTATTAGAAGAAACATCTTCCTCCTCCTCCTCCTCCTCCTCCTCTTGCTCTTCATCATCATCATCATCATCATCTTCGTCTTCTTCTTCTTCCTCCTTCTCCTTCTTCTTCCTATCTTTCTTGTCTTCTTCTTCTACTTCTCCTTTATCCTCAGAACCAGTATCACTCTTGTTAAGATATATTTCATCATCATCATCTTTCTCACGAGATTGTGATTCCTTGATTTTCGCCATTAGTAAAGTAAACTCCTCCGTCCCCGTTAAACCGTTTTGTTTCAAAATGTCCAAAGCCGTTCTATTTTTCCTGTCTTTTGCTAATACATCTACCTGATTCGATAATAATAGCTTAACCATTTCCAAATGACTCTTTCCAACAGCATGCATTAATGGCGTCCATCCATTTTTATCCTTGAAGTTGATATCAGCACCGAAAGCGATTAGTAAACTTGCGATGTCAGGGAATCCCAGCTTTGACGCCAAAAGTAAAGCTTCAGGAGGAATTTTTTTCCCGTTCATGCTTGAAACATAATTAAGAACAAAGGTCACGTCATTTGCACTGATTCTTTCTTGTAGAGAATTAGAACCACCATTCCGTAGGCTAGGGTACGAGTGCTGGTTGTCACTAGAAAAATGAGACTCATCATCTGTGGCATTTGAACTTGGTCTATCCCTACCTTTTTTGTTTGATTGTGAAGGTCCAGTATTGGTAAAATTCTGGGAAAACTGAGTTAACAGCTTTCTAATTTTTTTAGCATCGGCTGGAACCGGTTCGTTATCTTCTTCATACTCCTTAATTGTGCTTTCAAGAACGTCAACTGCATTTTGCCCTTGGGCATTCTGAATAGTGGGGTTTGCACCTCGTTTGAGTAACAACTGAACAACTTTGTAATGGAGATTAGATACGGCATCGATCAACGGAGTATCTTTATCCATTTGCCCGCTCTGTACATTAATATTAGCATTATTGTCTAGCAATAGCACAGTGATATCGTAATGCCCTTCAAGAGCAGCTTCGTGGAGAGGCGTTATGCCAGCAAAATCTGCGTCATTGATATTTTGTCCATCTTCGATAAGTCTTTTAACCTCATCCGTATTTCCCTTCGCACACATCCTTTGCAGCATAGTACGTCCAGACGCATCACGCCCTGTACGGGACGTTTTGCGTTGTTTAGGTGATTCTGATCGAGATGAGTGCGAGTTGGAAACAGAGTTAGAATTCGAGTTTGAAGAATTTGCATTTCGTTTCTTGGACACTAAAGGTTTGTTCGACGTATTTGCAGTATCATGTTTATGTGAGTCATCTGATGCTGAGCTTTGTAGTAAGCGATGAAGTCTTCTAGTTTTTCTTGAAGAAACGGGAATCGAATCCTCGATATCTGTTTCTTCTTCCGATTCGTCCCCCGGAGATACGTCTGCGGAAATATGTCTGGCCTTTGAATGTATTGGTTCATCTTCATCATCTGAGTTATTGGGCTTCTTTGAACTTTTATTAGCCGATTCTTCTTTTTTTGGTATCCCAGTATTCTGTTCTTCTTTAGCTTCTGACAAATCTGCCTCTTTTACTTCGGCGTCCTGTTTGATTTGTACATCACTTGAGAGTGCATCCATATTTTCGTTTTTGATGTCTTCATCTTTACTGTCTCTTGAAACGCTATTTCGTATATCATTTCGTACACTGGTTCTATCATCATTTTCATTAGTGGTATTTTCATTGTGAACGTCATCAACCACTGTACTTTCTTCCTTCCCCTTTACCTGCTGCTTTTTTACTTGGACTGTCGCGGACTTATGACCATGCTCTGCTAACTTGTCCCTTGAACTGTCATCGACAACTTCATCAGTTGAAGAAGTTTTTGAAAATCCCTCTCGTTGCAAGTTCGGCTTCTTCTTTTTCATCGGGTGTAAACTGTTGATGTCAAGAGGTTTTTTCTTCAAGCTTTCTTCGAGATTCTCAGCTTTGACACTCTGTTCAATTTTAGTATCGTAAGCTGTATCTTTCGATGTAAAAGGTGAATTAGATGGCGTCGCAGCGGTGATTGAAGTATTTATAGCATTAGACATGTTAGAGTAACTTTCATTCCCTCGTTTACTACTGAAAAGCTGAGCATCATTAATGGGTGGCCCGCTACTTTTAGAAGTTAGTTGAGCCCCTGGTATTTCTCCTTGTGGAGACTGGTGGTTTCCCTTGGGAGAAGACGAATATGATAAATCTGAACCTGACTGATATGCTGCGTTCGGCGATGTAAACGAATGGCGTGGCGAGTTATTACTACTGTTACTTATATTTCCATTATTGTTTGAATTGTAAGAAGAAGGATGTTGGTGATATCGTGAATTATGATGAGTAGAATGATATGGGACATGACGAGAATCGTACTGATTATTATAGCCCTGGTTGTAGCGACTCCTGTTGTATCCGTGGCTCGTATTGCTATGTTTGTAGTTGTGATTGTTTCCGTGGCTGTTATGATGGTACTGTGAATTGTTCACTCGATAGTAGCCGTTTCCAGATCCCTGTCCATTTTGAGATGAAGGACCGCCTGAACGACGGTAGGGATTGCCTGACATGTCTAATACCGGTTATTCACCTTCAGTGGTGGTGTCTTTTCTCTGCCTTAGCTAGGCTCGTTCTCGAAGAAAGAAGAAACCATTTAATATATTATTAGTTCTTCTTTTTAGCATTCCTTTGCACAGCTCGTTTTTTTCCCGAGCAGCGAACTCAAAAAGGGAAAGTCGAAAAGTGAGCATTGTAAAAATTAAACGTTTTCCAATATTACTTTATGTAGAGATTATACAGTGACGGCACTCTGGATTGACATTCTTACAAACACCTGGATAGTTTCAACACCTACTGAGTTGGCTGGCCCTTTTCCAACCATTCTCCCCATTCAATCAACTCGTAAATCAAGCTGAGGTTTGGACTTATTTGTGGAACAATTTTTTTAAGCCGTCCATAAGCTTCGTTGTATCCTCCCCCGTATATTTTCATAAAATAGGCCATTATTAAGGAGGCAGATCGACTGACCCCGCATTGGCAATGAATGAGTACTTTTTTATTGTCAACTAAGGATTTTTCTATTAGCGACGTCAAATATGGAAAGTCAGAGGTGAGCCTGGAAGTGTGGGTCCATGGAATGAAATAATACTGGATGTTTTTCCTCCTCCTCTTGAGCGTAAACTTTTCCCTTTTTTGCGAGTCTATACTTATGTCCTCAAAGCCTTCAATTCCATTCCATTCACATTCTGTGAAATTATTTATCTCTTTCACCTGATCCGAGTAGTCTTTTATCTCCTGTGCGACGTTTATTATAACGTCAAAGTCAGTGACCTCCTCAAACGTAGGTTCAGAATATAGATATAAATTTGGTTCTAAAACGCAGATAGGACCGTTTGGATAAGCCATCTTGAAAGTTTCAGCGTTTGTTTCATCTATTTTCGATTCATCAAACGAATGCATTATTGTTTGCGGTTTTATTTCGGAGGAATATGATTGATTTGAAGAATGTATCTCCACAGGCGCTGAAAAAGAAGACGAGAGTGGTTTCGCAGTTAATGACAGTGATGGCGATGAGAAAGAGATAGGAGATAGTGACAGTGAATCTTGGCTCGACAAGTCTATACTGCTTGTTCGCTTCTGTGGCTTCTCAAACGGCAGTATTGGTATTTTACGGTTATTTGTCTTAGATGCAATCCTATCGTTTGATTTATCAGCTGTGTCGTCATTAAATAGAAATTCACCATATGCACTTTTGAGGCCTCCACTTGGTAGCTGTCCCTCTGCATGTCTGTCATCGGCATTGCCTTCATCCTCAGCTTCTAAGTTGTGTACTGGTATATTGATCGCAAGAGCTGTGGTACTTCTTTTTCTCTGGCTAGCACTATTGTTGCCTGTGCTGTTTGTACTGTTGCTATTGCCGCCTCCATTTGTGGAATTAGGTTTGGCAATATTGCCGTTTATACTGCTAGAAACAGAAGATGAGGAAGGTGAACTTGAGTTAAATGATGTCATTCTTCGAAAATGCTGCAACGGCCTAGGGTTTGAGAACGGTGATACAGTCCCAGAAGCTGCTGCACTTAATGCTGACATGTTTCCGGTTGGTGTTGGAGTTCTGCTCAGTACTGGCGTCTTTAGAGTATTCAATGATGAGGAACTGTTTGGAGCAGTTTTGTCTTCTGTCTTCTGGTTAGGCAGAGGGATGCTGGTATTCGGTATTTCATGATTACCGATGTTATTTCTGGGGGAATTTGTAAGATTTAACTGTAGATTTTTTAAGTTTTTCGACTTCCGTGTCGGTAGTGACGGTGACGAGTTAGGAGAGAGGAGATCAATCATCTTCTTTGTGTCACTCTCTCTTATTGTAAGGTAATGCTCTGGCTGCTGCGTGTGGGGTGTTGGCGGCGAGGACGGCAATGCTGTTGTTGTCGGAGAGTGATTTCGATTTGTGTTGCACGTTGTTTTCTGGTACATCTCGTTGCTGTCCCATTCCCTTTCCCCAGTTCTGAGGCTCGAGTATTCAGAAACGTCACTGACGGCTGGTCCCGGACGTGCAGAGATGACCGTTGGCGTATCTAGTCACGGGCTGCTCCAATCTTTCTGCTCTACTGTCCATCGCAAATTAACGTGCTGGTGGTACACAGGAAATATAAATAGCAACAAGCCTCGAACGCGGCACGTCGTTGTTTCATCAAACTTTCTCTCCCTCTCCCTCTTTCTTTCTACGATGTAGGAAATATACACAGCTCTACAACGAGATGGAAAGGACACTCCGTTTGAAGCTGCCAGCAGCAGAGGTGGTCTCTACGTGGGCCCCCCTGGACTCTAGATACTGGCGACATTCGACAATGCTACCCCCAACCCCAAAGTAAATGTCTTTAGCGCCCAAAAGAGTGAGGCTGTCGTCATGTGCCGCTCCTTCGCCGCCAGATAGCTCCACCATCATTTCTCCTACCACAGGTAGAACGGTAGGAGAATAGATCGTTTCACTTGTAAGCACGATATTGGTGCTATGCTTGATTGAAGGGATGATGTCGTTGACAATATCCATGAAAGTTCTGCACCATGGTCCAGAGATGAAACTGATTGTAAGTTGGTTCTCTCGCATCCAATTCTCAAATCTGGTAAGGATAGCACGAGTTATATCTATTTCTCCATCCCTGATATTTCCCTCTATGTCATCCCTCTGTTGTAGCGAGTGCAATTCCTTGGCGTTCAATACCGAGAAGCACCAATTGACCAATATATTAGGCAGTGTGACTAGTCTGAGAACATCGTAATTGAAATCACTCAGCACTATTGAAATAGGCTGATTGTGGTAAGGCTTAGCAGAAAAAATTAATTTCAGAATGTATAGCGTTGGTAGAGAAGTTCCACATCCCAACTCGATGACATTGAAACTCCGGTCGTTCAGTAGTAGTTTCTCAACTATGTGTAGGTTTTTCAACTTGGCTATCATATCGAAAGAGCATTCCCAACTCTTTAGTCCACCTTCATACACCCCATTCTTGAGGTCTTCTCCTGTTTCACCGATCAAAATGCTAAACTCTTCAGCACTGACACCATCCTGTTTTTTGTCAAGAGTGCTATCTTCCATCATCAGCTGGTGCCTTACGTCGAACAACTCTCTTCTGTAGAGTGTCATATCGGGAAAAACTTCAACAGGCTCATAAGTTATTCGAGATTCTGCAAATGAAAGATGTAAAAGGTCATGCAGCGTGTAAAGTTTCGGTTTTTGAAGTTCGGAAACGTTATCTATTGGATTGATAAAGATAGCGGACTTTTCATTTCCGTTTTGTTGTTTTCCATTTTCTTCTTCATCTATATCTTCAGTGAAGCCAAAAGTAAAACCCATCTTATAGGGTCTTATTGAATAAATCAAGAATAGTTAGTCAAGATTTTTCATACAGTTTTGGGAAAACTGTACTCTTCTCTGATCAGTCTTTTTAGTCTACCAAACTAAAAAAAACTGATCAACTGAAAAACTTTTTGTAACATGTGAGATTATGTAAGCGGTTGCCGAGCTGATCTTGGGCTTCTCCATGCTAGCTCTCAACGAGACGACACGTCTGCAAGAGTCAAGCAAGATATCAGTGATCAATTGACTAGGTACAAGCAGCAAAGGTACAGGGATTACAATTAAATGGAAAGGAATAATCTAGAAGAATATGGAGATTACCTCTCCAAAAATTTCAGCGCAGGAGAAATTGCAAATAAACTCCTCCTAGAAACCAATAACACACAAGATTCAGAGATTGAGCTTGAAACGTCTATAAAGAGGCTTGATTTCGACATTGGTGACTTGAATTCTAAAATAGATGAGAATGTGAGGGCCAACTCTGGGCTGCTTATTGGCGAATTTGATCAAGTGGAGAAGTTTAGAGATGAAATCAAACTAATACAGCCGTCGGTAAACCAGTTGAACAATTCATTCCAAAGACTCGAGAACGAGGTGATAAAGCCATACAACGAATGCGTCAACCTACAAATGGCTTTGAAAAAAGTTCACCAAACAAACAAGCTACTACGGTCCTTAACGTTTGCAATATATCTGATTAACAGAATTGAAGAAATCGATAAAAGTGAGAACAGCCTTTCGGTAAAGCCATTCAAACAATTGTACAACTTGTCCTTATTGCTCAAGGAACTCACCAGCTACATCAATAACCCGAGTCTCAAGCTTATAAAGCTGGTAAGAGACTATATTCAGTTTTCTGAGATTTTGATCAAGCGCTGTCAAAACATAGTTCAACTCCAAATAAGAAATCTTCTCAAGTTCCCAATCCAAGAGTATGTCACCAATGTTACGATTTTGGGTGGCAATCTAGATAATGAGAAGTCTCTGAATAATTTACTTTCTTCGAAAATCTTACTGGATGAGAAAAATGTTGTGTCATCTCTTGAACTAATCTACACGGCCAGCAGCAAGCACTCTGTCAATTTGATTCTACGTAATTTGAATAATACCAAATTCTTACCTTCATATATCAGGTCTTTGGAGAGACCTTCAAGGTTGGTGGCACAATTAGAAAAATGCATGAAAACTATAATATGGGTAGATGATTCTAAGTCGGAGGAAGATGCTGCGGTTTCTGTGTGGCACCATCTCATTTCGGCGAGTGTGAGTCCGATTTTTGGCGACGAATTGAACTCGTTTGGGTTGCTGGACAAGTTTTGGAGAGAAATAGCCTTGGGAGTCGACGCAGGGGTTAGAGAGGTTGTTAACAGAGGTGGCCCTATTGTGAGGAATTTGAAGAACATCAAAGGTGATCTTGAGAAGGCTATCGAACAGGCAGTGAGTAGCTCATACGCTGAGACAGAAGAGACCTTTAGGGCTGATAAACTGGAATACAGGATGGTGTTGAATTCAATCACGAATTTCGAGAAAAGAAAGTAAGTTGTTGTTCCAGTCCCATTCTTTACAGATACGAGTTATATACTTACTAAGCATAGTATATATATACACGGATCACTCCGTTCTAAAAACAGGCTTTCCAGGTCTACCGATATTCCTCGATACTGTGTTCGAGCGTTTTCTGAAAGAGTCGCCGAATTTAGTCTTGCTGGAGGGTGCACAAGCATCGCTGTGCTCCCTATATGTTCTCTGTTTGGCACGCTCCTTAGCGGCACGTAAAGTCTCTTTCCACATTCTCAATCTTTCCTTTTTGAAAATCTTGGCATCTCTCTGTTTCTTCCCCGGTCTCTTATGGCTCTTCCCCTTCTTGGCAGAACTTTCTATTTTGTGGTAGGCATCCACCGTTGCATTGAATTTGTCCAAATCTATCACTTTGTAGTCTGTCAGAATACGGAACTGTTTGCTCCAGCGTATCACCGTGTCACCGTCAACAGCCACAGATTTGTACTCTTCTAAATTCTCATCTGCATCGCCTCCTGCTGCTGGATAGTAGAAGCTCAAAGGTCGCCTGCTCTCGTTTCTTTCTTTGGCAATTTGATCCCATTCCTTGTCATTCACCTTTGTGGCCTCCTTGCTGTCGTCATCGATATCTGCGAGGTCGTCCATCTTGATCCTGACCAATGCGCTGGTATTACCTGTAGTACCGCTTGCAGAAGTCGAGCTGTCCGCTCCTGACGTCGTGGAGAAGAGGGGGAAGAGCTCGACCTTATCCTCTTTCTCTTTTACTTGTACATCATTGCTTTCTGTGTCTTCTTTTAGCTGAGATTCTTCTTCGGCGTCCTCGACGTCGACAATTTCAAAATCGAAGCCTGGAGGTGGATAATTGTACTCCTGATGGTCAAAACTGACGCCTTCTTCGGCACCGCTGTCGTAGAGTTGTGATCGGGAGACTGTTTTCAGGCCTGACATTTTTGTAGTGAGAGAAAGGCCGTTTTATAATCTTCAATACAAAATAAATCTCTAGGAATTTATAACATTTTTAGATAAATCAAGGGGGAAAAAATATTTTGAAAAAACATGTTGAGCGTGAGAGTGCAGCAGGTACTAAAAAAAATCTGCCTACAACGAGTATCAGGATAATATGGAGATTTGATAGATAAATAAATAGAAGGTATACATTAAGTATTTATAAACATATACTGCTCACTCGGGAAAGGAAATGTGCAAGAGGGAGGAGGAGAGAGGTGCAGAAAGAATGGATCATTCTTGCAGCGTGTGGAAGGATAGGTGGATTGTGCTTTATTTGGGTTTTGTTTAGATAAATTTAATCTGGTGTATAAATCTGTTCTAATGGAATGAATAATTGAATGTAGAGAGAAATGAAGAAAGAAAAACAGAGGAGGATGATCATCTGTATGGGGCGTCGGCGTTGGCAGCGTACTGGTATTCCTGTTCCCACTTGTCACCGTTGGCCAAAAGCTTCTCCTTGTTGTATAGTAGTTCTTCTCTCGTCTCCGTGGCGTATTCGGCATTAGGGGTCTCGACGATCGCGTCGACGGGACAGGACTCCTGGCAGTAGCCGCAGAATATGCACTTCGTCAGGTCGATGTCGTATTTGTAGGTTCTTCTGGACCCGTCCGCTCTCTCCTCGGCCTCGATCGTGATGGCCTGGGCGGGACAGATCGCCTCACACAACTTACAGGCAATGCATCTCTCCTCACCGGAGGGGTATCTTCTCAAGGCGTGCTCTCCTCTGAACCGTGGCGAGATCGCACCCTTCTCAAATGGGTAGTAGATTGTGTATGGCGCTCTAAAGTACATCTCGAGGACAATGTACATACCTCTGAACATCTCGGCCAAGAGAAACCACTTCGTGGCCTTGGCAACGGCGCCCTCCTTCGACTCCTCCCATGTTCTTGGGCGTGGGATTCTGAAGCCCTCCGGTCTCGTAGAGATGGCACTTCCGGCCGTGGCAGACGCAGACTTCAGGAACGCAGTCGTGGACAACGACCTTGTGTACGAGTTGAGGAGACCTCTGCTGAACGTGGCTCTGGCAAACATGGTGCGGTGTGTGCTGTGCGGTGTGCTGTGTGCAGTATCCTGTGTGCTATGTGCTGTCGAGCCTGCTGGATAGCCCTGTGTTGCCCCTGTGCACAACCCGCAGAGAAACACCGTGCACTCTCTTGAGGCCTTTCTGACCCCCGTCTTCACGACCTCTTCCCCTCCCCCCCCTCTGCATTAGCAATTGTTTTCCTCCCATTCGCTCCCCACTTTCCGCAACGGGCACAGAAAAAAAACCGCCTGCACACCCCCCAAGTCGATCGACGTTTCTGCTTATGTCAGCGAGTCTTGCGTCTATCGACGCGACACGCCTTTTTCCGCGACTCACGGTTTTCCTGTAGTGGTCTCCACCAAGCAGACAGAGTGAAGAGAAGTGGCACCGTTTGTCACTCTCTGCCAGGCAATTGGGGGCAGGCGGGCAGCAAAGAGGCTCTCGGAGGGCCACGCACACCTCCAAGCCACTACTACCGCTCCCATGATGCTCAGACAGTCCGTAAGATCCTTCTCCACTACTTTCAAGCCGCGGTTCGCCAAGATGACCTTGATTGGCACGATTGGCACCGACCTCCAGAAGCAGACCACCTCCACGGGCAAAGAGTACCTCAAGTACGCTATTGCGGTCAACTCGAAAACCAAGGCCGGCGAATCCGTGTCTTGGTTCAACATTGCGTGTTTCTCGCCTAACCAGATTGATTTCATGGAGAGAAACTTGGCCAAGGGCTCCAAGATTTACCTCGAGGCCGAGGCGAAAAACACCTCCTACGAGAAGGAGGACGGCTCCAAGTCGTTCTCCTTGATGCTCTTCCAGTCGAACTTTGAGGTCATCAAGTACCCAAAGAAGCAGGAAGAGTGAGTGGGTGCCCGATCGGCCGCCTTTGTCCCTCCTGTCACCTCTGCTAACTGTTCTATACTCGAGGTAGTTGTTTGTTCTCTTTCTCTTCCCTTTTTTTGTTTCTGTATAATATAGATTTTTACTCATATATGTCAACCTATTAATCTTCTTTGTTTCCCTACACTGTAGTTAATAGTACAAATACTTCAACTCGTCGTCGAGGACGTTCTTGCCTGCCGCACGGTTTGCCTCCTCCTCGGCGTCCACCTCTCTCTCGGCCTGCTGCAGCTGGTACTTGAGGTTCTCGTCGTTGTACGCCCTCCGGAAGGTGTCGTTTGTCGCCGCGGTGGCGGGTGTAGACAGCGTGCCCAAGTCGTTCTCTGTCTCTCGGATCAGGCTCTCGTATTTCTTGATCGAAAAGTCGTCCGACAATGCGGTGCCCGGGCTGTAGCAGTACTCCTGAGATATGCCGCTATAGTCCATGTCATTCGTGGAGCTGCCCGTTCCCATGTTCGTGCTGTCATCGTACGAGTTCCCGTCGCTGTAGAGCTCTAGATCGGTGTCTTTCTTCGACAGGTCGTCGTCGCCGTCGTCGTCGCCGCTTGGCTTCCAGAACCTAAGCATGTACTTGCTCTCGTCGGTGATGTCGCTGCCAAAGAGGCTCTGCACCCCTCTGCCAGCTCCGTGTAATTTGTGCAGTACCCGGTCTCCAAAGGGAAGCTTCGATAGCAACGTGCCGTACATCTTTGCCGCATCCTCCCCAACTCCGAAGAGAAAGAAGCTGATGAACGAGATGCTTATCAAGACCCACGTGTTGACCTCCGACTGGTTATTCTGCGGCTCCGCAAAGTACGTCCCCCAAGCCTTGCTGTGGACAATCTCCTCGTTGTAGAACACGCCCCTCTTGATCACCAAGACAGAGCCAATTACCGCAGAGAATACCACCGATGAACATATGACAAGAATACAGTACACCAACAACCTGATGAACCTCTTCACTGATAGCCCCGAATTTGTGCATACAAGAATGTCCTTGGCTGCCTTCCTTTTCTTGAAAAATAAAATTAGTGTGGCCAATGATATCACCATGCCAATGAAACTCCAAAGGAAGATCCACATGTAGAAAGTCACAATTGAGATCGACTCATTTGTCAACGGCACCGAGCATCCGGCATACCGACTGACGCTGTATCTGAAACTTTGCGCAAAATACGTCACCCCGGATATGATGAAAGGGAAAATCACCGAAAAGAATATTTCGCAGCAGGGCTTCACCCATCTGTTGCCAAACCAAAACGTCGTCATTCTGTTCGTCAAAAAGATCATCAGGAGATTGAAGCTCACACACGATATCGACGACGCAATCCCCACCGGAACGGCAATTTGGATCCTAATCATCACATCGCACCAGCCCCGGCCATTCCATGCACTCAAGTAATCCGGACCACCCCAGATGATGGCATTGATGAACCCTTCTATCATCATTATCTCGACATATATTAGCAGCGTCAGTGCTGGAATATTCTTGTGCATCATATGCCACAATAATGGTGGTAGGTTCAAAAAGAAGCAGATGCATTGGAGCGCAATCAAAGTAGCTTGTAGGTTAACCATTTCCTGAATGATTCGTTAACTTAATGCTTCTCCAACTGCAAGCTTTCGGAGGGTAGGCTGTCCGGTCCCCCCCATGAAATCAACTGCAAGTTCCTTTCAAACTTGACCATGCCTTAACTATATATATAGTACATTCTAAAAGTGGTTTTATACGGTCGTTTGCTTATCAGGTGCTCAATAGAAGGCAATCATGTTTCAGACTTAGGTTGTGTGGAGAAGGGCTCCGGTGGCTGTCCAGTTTCAACCGCTTTCCTTTGATATCCGAAATAGGAAATGTGATTGCATTTTTTCTTTTTTTCTCGCTTTTCCTCAGCTCTATATCCTAAGGTTTCTTCTCCCCTCATGGGCTTTCTCCGATAATACCTCTGGAGGGCCAAACGAATGTGTCGCTATGCTAGAGACTTTGTACACCAAGTGGTGCATGGCCGCTCTCGTTTGCAAAAACCACTGCGCATGTAATAACAATTATCAAACAAACTTGACAGAGAAATGCAATCAACGATCTGCCACACCACTTATTGAAGAGGTTGTTCGTGGAGCAATGTGAGTCAAAGTTGTACTTCTCGTTCTCCTTCTGTAAATCCTGTACCGTCTTGTTGGAATCTACTTGGCCAATCTCATATTTATCGGAGAATGGGTCTTTCGATTTTAGTGTCGAGCTGTCATCATCCTCTTCAGCATCTTCTTCCTCTTTTCCTTCCCCTCGGCCTATGACGAACGGATTTGCCTCACCTAGCTCTCTCCGATACGCAACTAAAGCATATGCTTTGCAACCCCAGATGAAAAAATAGATAGGGGGGAATAGTAATCCAATGAAAAATAGCTGCACTGATGTTTGCGTTAGTATTAATCGGTCATCGAGACGGTAATTTTAGGTTGGTCACTTACAAAACAAATTTTCGGCAATAATACCAGTTTGATTCTACATGCACTGCAATCACATAATAGATTTTTGCTTCCATCCTCTGTTGCACGAGCTAGATGAAAGATATTTTGATCGTGAAAGACAAACTGTAAGGGTTTGTTGCTTCTTATGTTGCTATGCATGTTTTTAATATGGGGAGAAGACTGCGGATACATAAAGATTTACATAATTTTCTTTTTGGGACTTCTTACCATGACTGCTTTTCAAACGGTACATGGTAGTAGAGGCTACTGGCACATTTATATGTCAAGCCTTTCAAACTTAGAATGCTAGTTGGACTAGCGATAATTTTCAAAATTTCATGTTTCGCAGCTAAGAGGAATTTCCTATTTGGGCGATTTCAATTGTTATCAGCAAATTCTAGTGGTGAACCGTAGTTTGTCAGAAAAGTTTCACAGTTGAATCAAGGAACATTCCAGCTTTCAACTTCTTTTTTTTTTGATCGTGGATGAAACCGACTGCTGGTTGCCTTGATGATAGGGCAAATTCCTCCCCGACAAGCGCACTAAAAGAACGCACAAGGCAAATAACTATTTCCTGGACCTCCCTCCGAAGCATTTGTCAATATGAGCGCTGAACCTGCTTCCTGCTATCTTTCTGTCACAGTTGGAGCATCTAAAATAGGTATCCTGCGCTGTTCCTATCACAATCGCGTTTGCTTTCGCACCAAGTAACTTTCTATTGTCACTGAGTGCGTTGACGTAAACGTCTTTCCCATTCAACGTAAACTGAAACCTTCCAATATCTGGCTCTATTGGCGAATCGTCTTTGCTGTTTCCACTCCTGCCGCTTGGTGGAGGTGGGGTGTCACCCTCGTCTGAGGTGAGGTCTATACGTTTGTTACCATTACCATTGCTGTCTGCTGATTCTTTTGTCTCACTTGTCGAAGAGTCCTCTATGTTAGCGTTGCCCTCGTATTGTGCGCTAAAAGACGGTGAATCATGAAATATGGGTTTTTCCACCGTGCCGTAGTCTTTTCGTATCAGTTTTTCGTCTAGTAATGATCTGCTGATAATGTTATAAATGACTTGATCTAGCATGTCGTCAAGAAGCGCTCCACAGAAAGATGAATAGGTGAGTGCACTGTCGGGAGACGTCATTTTGTCTTCTCTGTCGTTTTCTTTCTATTTCAAGTTCAGCTACCCGTGTGGCCTATAATTTTCTCAATCTCTTGGTCAAGTCCTGCAAAGTTTTCCAAATCTGCCCGTGCAGATACCTATCTTTTGCTCCAGATAGAAGATAATGATTCCGGCATAGTGCACAGAAAATTTCAGCGCGTGCATTCTGTTTTCAGAATCAGTGAGATGACGTAAGCGGTTTTCAAGAAAACATTAAGTTCCGTCTTCCACAGTTTTGGGATGGCATATCTGGGAAGGGCTGATCTTGAGGTGGTCACAGCGGGACGCTATTCAGTGGGCAAGGGGATGCAGTGTTCTTCTCTGCACAGATCTGAATCAAGCTCCGGAATGATGTCTCAAAGCAGTGACTCGACGGTCTCATACACGGCCTCCTCGTCGAAGTCAGCCGTGGACTCGGCAACTCCATCTTCGACGGCGGCGTCCACTCCGATGCCTCCATTGCTATCACGGGATAGCAATAATCCAGAGTTCTCAGACGAATCGGATGACGAACTACAAGATTGGTCGCTTTTAAATAATATTTCCAAAAAGGGTGCCAAAGATTACGAGCCCCTCTTAACGGATGACGATCGGCACCAATTATCTGCCTACGATCAGAACAAGTTGAACAAATCGAGAAACATGAGGTTTAACGCCTTGGCTGTCAAGCGGGGTTCCATTGTGAATTTGCAAAATTTAAAGACATCGACCATATACATTAATGCAAATGATCATGATGATCTGTTCATGCTTCAACCGAAGGGTAAATTTTTGGAGACAATGGGTATGATCGATAACCAGAATATTTGCCACTTCGGATTCGAGGAAACTTTGTATTTGGTTGAAAGAGGTAGCTGTTCACTCAAATTCTGGGATAAGGAGAACGAGTCCAAAAACAAAATCTACCAGGAAATGCCACCATTGAGCTTACAAGCAGCATATTCGATTCTAGTGACGAAGGGAGACCGACTCGATCAATATATTGTATACTCAATACTAAAGCGAGATGGATATATCATCGCAAGAAATGAGGAGTTTGACGGCAAAATATCAGAACCTCGTAACGAGCTCGTCAGCTCTGCGAATCTTTTGTTCAAGAATCTTGAAATGTCATGGTGGACACGAATTTTGGCGAAAATTTCTGCTTTCTTCAAGATCAACTTCCCTTACAAATTTGCATTTTCTTATTTCAATATCTTGACCTACTTGCATTCGAAAGTCTTGAAACAGTCAATACCGAAGCTCAATAACACTCCTAGGAAAAGCTTGTCAAAAGAATACAAAATTTCTTTCAATGTGTGGAAGCCTTCGCCAAGCTTCAAAAAAAAAAACCCTCCTCCTCCAGATTATCAAATAAGTGTGTTCAAGGCCACCCAAAGATTGCCCAAGTATAGTGAGCTAAGATCACTTTTAGAAAGGTCCTACTCAAACCCTCATACTCACAAACCGAAACCTAAAGTGAAAGCAAGAAGAGTAAAAGATAACGATGGTACGGTAGAAGAGAAGAAGTCCTCAAAGGCGGCTCTTGAAACCAGTTGGGATTATGCAAAGGGCATCGACATCAACAATCTAAAGTATGATCCTCATCGTATTACATTTGCAATAGTCGATAACGCCATAGTTAACTTCATAACTTTATCACACTGCAGTTTTGTGTCGGAAGGTCCGGTATGGAGGGACCACTGGGTTACTTGGAAGCCACCTATGAAAAAGAAAGGAACAGCTGGTCCGAGGGGTAACAATAAAGGCCGAAATTATAAAAATCAAAAGAATCTGACGTTGCAGCACGTGGATAATAGTTCCAATGATAGTAATAGCGTTCCGGTACATGAATTGAATCCTGTAATCCCAAAATCTGCACATTTTTAGCACTTTTCTATAACGTTTACTGTTTTTTTGTTCGTAAATTACCACTGACGAAATTAATTAATGACTGAAACCTAAAACCGAATCAAATCCCTTCGCATTGTTGGATATCCGGTACTCAAAGAAATTCCATATATCAAATGCCAAAAGAGAGCAAAAATTTAAAAAGTTAGCACCGGTTGGTTTCGATCCAACGACATCAGGGTTATGAGCCCTGCGCGCTTCCACTGCGCCACGGTGCTTTTGTTGGTTAAAATTAAGCCTAGACTACTTATAATCTTTTTCCTGAAATTATATTTTACAATACAAATGAAACTTTCTTCTGATATTTCCCTGGTTGTGTACTAAACGATTCTCAACAAAAATTCTGAATAAAAGTTAAAGAAAAAAATGTTCCAGAATCTATCTGTTGAGATACGATGCCGTAGTAGATTAGTATTCAGACATGATAAGATTGATAAGATAAGCAATGCCGTGATTGATAAGAACTATCAATTAAGGTAATGCCGAAGATGATCTTATCAGGTAAAAGATACGAAACTCCTCGAGGTTAAACGGCATCAAAGTAATCTAAAACTGGTAAAGATAGCCGACATTGAATGTCTATAAATACAAGTGGTTTTCCCACTTGTATCTGTATATCTGGATTCAATATCGGTCTATATATACTTTATATATATAGTCTTATAAGATAACGAACATTGTATTAAAACTATTAGTAATGGATTTCCAAGAAAGAATAATTAGACTTCAACACTATCATTTGTCATGCTAACAGTGATTTCCGATGATTATTTGAATCACATTGCACGTCTTGAGTGTCTTATTTACTAAACAAAGTAAGTGATGTAAACCTCTCCTCCCAAAAACTAGCTCTTCTAATCTAGAGAAATAAGAAGCAGCATAGATTATTAAAAGGCTGATTTATGAGAGTTTGAAGTGCAAAGTGTTTTGAAAGCTGAACATTTCTCTTAATCATAATTCCGGCTTTTTGTTTGAAGTAAGCTCTGTAAAAGCTTTCAACTAATTTGATGTCTACCATTAACGAACTTCCTTGTTGTCCTATGAACTCTTACTTTCAACATGTTAACATAGTAATATAATCACAGTGACAACAAGCAGCATTTGTTGAGGAGCAATTAATGAAAACACGTCAGTAGCATATATTGTTCGAGCAGAGGATTTGCCGAGTTGAAAAGCTAAGAGAGCAAAGAAGAGAGCAGGTTCATTCACAGAAGCACCCCAATACAGAAGAACAGCAGACCACCATAATGTGGATGTAATTTATCTCAAAAGCATTATTCCTTTGTTTTTAGTGAAAAATTTATCTAGTACAATTTTAAAAGTATTGTTATTTTACAGTGCATCTTGTTTGATTCTGAACCATCTCGATGACTAACTTCAAGCTAATGGTTCTTCAACAATCCGCAATAACAAGATTTTGCTAAAGTTCCTGATCTGATAGAACTTTCATGTCACTGTAAAAACCACTTTAGAGCAACTCATCTCAGATACGGGAACTGAAGCAGTCGGTATGAAATTGTATCAACAATCGCCACCATGCATAGTTAAAAGCATTAAGAATTAGGTATGCACTATTTCGTACATTTTCCTTCAGGTTAGAAAAACTCAACTTTCTCGAAGGGTAATCGAATAGAATAATGAGAGAAAAAAATACAGTCAGACTTGGGCTTGCTTTACAAGAGCCTATATCACCAATTCACTCAAACTAAAGAGACAACAATGTTTTAATTCTTCAATGAATACCATGGAATTGAAGAAAGAGAAAACCATTTACACCAAACAACAAAAATTGCGGAAGGAATAGTGATAATCATGAACACTGTTATCGAAATTGGAGAATCTCAAAAGCAGCGACATGTTTTTGTTTACCTTTTTTTCCCTTCTGTAATTACGAACTGGGTAATATACCACTCAAATATTAGAAAGTGACGGTACGCAAGGGGAATCACGAATTTCATTGGGAAGAAGTGAACACCAAGGATGGAAACCATAAAAGATCTGAATACCCATGCTGCTCTGGAAACTGACTCTTCAAAAAGCAAAGATTTTGATCGAGATACAGATTCCGAGCAGGATGCGGACCATGACATTGAGGAGTTTTCAAGTTTTGACATCTCGGATGACGAACGTTCAAAGAACATCAATGAGAGCGATGATATTAGAGAGGTATCATCAAGTGTATATCAAACATTTGAGTATGAGCATCAAAGGTCGAATCTTACTACGGCCACCGCAGAATCCGAACTTGTGACCACCCCTGAAACACCAAAATACAATATCACAAGTGATGCTAAATGCCTTACTGACGAACTCAACTCAAAACTGAATAAAAGTGATGAGGATACGAAGCCCTCTTCCCGAATGTCAAGCGACACTTTTGAAACTCCGAAAACGATTGAGACACGGGCTTCAACAATGACATCAAACCCGCCGTTTGACTACGGCAAACAGTTAAACTACGAACTCTCTCTACCTTCTGCCACGCTGATGAAACATTCGAAGGCAAAAGAGAAGGCAAGAGATTTTAAGCGTGGGAATAGTAAGATTGTTTCCAAGCGCTTGAGTCGTCACACCACAGACGATATATCAATGGATAAAGATGCGGATTATAGTTCATCCTCTGTAATTCAGTCTATGGATTCTTTATTTGCTAAGTTTTCTTTGGATGATAATGGCAACGATCATAATACAAATTTAATGCCATCTGCCAGTGAACTGGTTGAACTTCAAAATCAATTGACCAATTGCAAAATTCAGATAAAACTACAGAATGATTTGCTACGAGATAGAATTTATCAGTCTCTTGGGGACGGCCAAAATAAACAAGAAATGTCTGAAGAGCTAGAACGAAAAATTTCCAACAGTTTGAATTCTTCTAAAATCAAATTAAAGCTAAACCATGTAAATACGGAATACAACTCACTCAAAGACAAATATGATGAATTGCTGATTACACTGCGGGATTTGAACAAATCGATAAAGCCCTTACAAGATCAACACGCTGACTTGACGAAAAAACAACAAAAATGGCAAAACGGGATGAACGATCTTATTTCAAAAATAAAAGATTCACGTATGCTAGACTCACCTACTGGAATTACAGAAGCTTTTGATATCTTTGATACGTTGAGCCACTATGTCGAAATTATTTTAGAGGAGCTCCAGAAATCAAGAAAAACAATCGACAACTTAGCTGAAGAGTCAACATCTTCAAGGGCTAAAATTAACAAATTACTGGAGACAATGACATCAAACGAGCAGGAATTCCAAAATGAGAAAGAGGAGCTGGCCAAGAAACTTGAAAGTTCAGAGCATAAAAATTTCAGCTATAAATCAAAAATTTTTGACTACGAGAATCTTTTAAAATCTGAGAAATCAAGCCTATCAATTCTGCAGAAACGATATGCCAAGCTTCAATTACAATACAATGATCTAAAGGATGAAATCCGTGAAAAGGAGAAGGATGTGGAGGCAACTTCGACTAGCAGGGTAAGATCATTAGAATTTCGAGTGAGCGAGCAAGAAACTGACAATGAGAAATTGAATAAAAAGCTTAAGGAAAGCACCTCAAGAACGAACCAGTTGATTTCCATGATTTCCTCCTATCACTCAATTTTGCTGACTTCATTGATGGATATTATTGATCCGTCTTCTTCGGGGAGTGTTTTAAATGCATGCAATGAATTAAAAAGTAAGCCAAATTTTGTCGAAGCCCTGAAAGTTATCCCAGTTGTCCATAATTATGAATTTGACTCATTGAACGCAATATTAGAAAACTACAATGTTTTATTGAAGGAAAGAAATTCACATACTTTACATACTAAAAATATTTCCGAATTACAGGGCGAGATTGTGTTTCTAACTCAGAAAATAAACGATTTGGAAACAATGAAAGACAGCGAAACGGTCAAGATATACGAGCTTCAATCCCAGAATGCCAAACTCAAGGATATAGTTAATGATAAAGTGAATAAGGTGGATCAGCTGAAAAAGTTGAGACTGGAAGATTTGAATAAGAAGTGGAAGGCTGCAGAGGAGGCTCTCAGTCAAACCAAAAAGGGTGCACAGTTGAAAATTTCTGAGCTTGAAGAAGAATTAAGCGTTGTGAAAACCCGACTTTCCCAGTATGAAAGTAGCTAGGTCAACAATTGTAAGATATATGAATATATATAAAAGGCTGTGATGAACATCAATTAAATATTGCTGCTGTTAATACTCTAAAATATCGAGTATGTATACTAATATTAAACAGGATGTTTCTAAATAGTAGTTTTCTTTTGGCCACTTATTCCATCTCCTCATCACTATCGCTGCCACTTCCACTCTCACTGTCGCTTCCTCCCTCTGTTTCTTCCTCAGCATACTTCTTGGCTTCTTCCAACAATTCTGAAGGAACAAATTTGTGAACACCGCCTGTTTCTTCCTTACTCACCCAACTAATTTCCAACTCATAGTCTTTATCCTTGTTGTCTTCGTGAACTAAATGTATAATTCTGGCAGCCTCTTTTACTGCATCCTTGCACGAAATGTTTGGAAGGTCAAGCTTCTCTAACTCAGCCTTAGCTGCTTGTCTACCTTTACCTGTAGCGGCACCCATATACCCCCAGTACACACCACTTGGCTCAACCATGTATAAATGTGCACCAGTGTCATCGATACCACCAACAATAGCATTGATTCCGAATGGTCTGACAGAATTGTAGCAGGTATACGCCTGGACGTAATAACCCAATCTACTTATAAGTCCTTCCAATCCCATTGGCTCTTTGTACAATGATTTAAAACTTTGCGCTTCGTCCCTACCACGATTAACAAAATGTCTTCCATCGGGTATCAATCCCGAGTAAACAACACCGACGTGTCTATCTATGGTTTGAATCTTTTTGTTTTTGCCTGGTGCCAAAAGCTTCGATGCAATAATCTTTTCAGTTGCCAAAACAATTCCGTCTTTGCATTTAATACCAATTGAAGTTCCTGCATTTTCTACAGCTTTAGAAGCATATTCTACCTGAAAGTTTCTTCCGTCAGGAGAAAAGACAGAGTTCGATAAGTCGTAACCCGTGCCAATGGAAGTCTTTGAAAAATGAAATGTCGGTTAGTAACTTGGTTTTTGGTTGCTGAAAGGGATTCCTCTCTTTCTTCTTGAAATTGGCTGTTCATTTTTACATACCATTTGTGCCACTTGTATTTACTCTAGTTTCCAGAGGTTATATACGCAATAGATATAACGCAAGGTGAAGCTAAAAAGACCCGTGGCATTACCTCAAGACACCTTTGATTTGCCCTCGTCGGTATCGATGTACAGCAAAAGCTTCTCGCGCATAGCGGCTTCAATGGATGCCGGAACATGTTTCTCGAGTACTGCATGGGCCCTGTATTTGGTAAATACAAATCCTACTGCTAGTTCTTTAAACTGTAACAATAGATCCACAATGGATACTATACGTGTGGTTGTTTGTGGTGATGAAGGTGTTGGGAAATCTTCATTAATTACTTCTTTGGTGAAAGAGAAGTTTGTCCCTAATATACAACATGTTATACCGCCAATGAATATTCCTCGGGATTTTTCCGATTCCCGCTACTCGGTGAACTCAACCATGTTGGTAGATACCTCTGCTTCGAACTTATCATCACTTCAGTATGAAATTCGTCAATCAAACGTGATTTGGCTAGTTTACTCGGATCATTACACTTACGAGAGGATATCTTTATATTGGATTCCACTCTTCAGATCTCTAGGTGTGAACTTACCTATCATTATATGCAATAACAAAAGTGACCTTGATACCTCTACAGAATCATCAACTGTTTTAAACGAAGAGTTCATACCGCTACTCAAAGATTTTAAGGAAGTAGAAGCTTGCATCAGATGTAGTGCCAAGGAAAACTATAATGTCAACCAGGCATTTTATTTATGTCAACGTGCTGTGACACACCCCCTGTCCCCACTATATGATTACAAAGATGGTTGGCTAAAACCACTAGCAGTATCTGCACTCAATAGAATCTTCTACTTATGCGATAGGGACCAAGATGGGTATTTGAGCGACGAAGAGTTTTTGATGCTTCAACAAAAATGCTTCCACAAATCAATTGACATCACGGAGCTACAGACAATCAAAAACACATTGAATAGTATTGTTCCAGAATCTGCGAGTGAGAAAGGAATCACTAGTAAGGGATTCTTATTGTTGAATAAGTTCTATGTAGAATCAGGAAGACACGAAACAATTTGGGGAATTTTACGAGCGTTTTACTACACGGACTCATTATCCATCGACGACAAGATTTTATACCCAAAAATTGATATTCCCCAATATTCGAGCGTAGAGCTCTCCCCAATTGGTTATAAGTTCTTGGTCGACTTATTCATTCTTTTCGATAAGGACAACGACGGTGGTTTGAACGATCAAGAGCTTGAGCGTTTGTTCTATCCAACTCCAGGTATCCCAAAGTCTTGGAAAGATAACAATTTTCCTAGGAGTGTGGTCTGTAATGAGCAAGGTTACGTCACATTGCAAGGTTGGCTTGCACAGTGGTCGATGACGACTTTTTTGGATTACAAGACAACATCTGCTTATCTCGGATATTTCGGTTTTGAGTCAAAATCCTCGAACTCTAAAAGTAATTATTCCACGTCTTCGGCATTGTACATAACAAAACCACGAAAGTTCAAGAAGAGAAACGGCAAAGTTTATAGAGCCGCAGTCAATGACAGGACAGTTTTCAACTGTTTTATAGTTGGTGCTTCTGGATGTGGTAAGTCGTCGCTACTGGAGTCTTTTTTGGGAAGGTCGTTTAGCAATGCACACTCCCCCACAATCCAACAAAACATAGCCGTCAACAATGTCGAGTTGATAGGAGGGAAGCAATGCTACTTAATTATGGAAGAACTTGGGGAAGTTGAAAATGCTATACTAGACAATAAGGAAAAACTGGACTCGTGTGATGTGCTATGCTTCGCATATGATTCTTCAGATCCTGAGTCATTCCAGCATTTGATTGAAGTCAAACAAATGCATACTTATTTGGACAACATTCCTTCAGTATTTGTTGCGTTAAAGGCAGATTTAGACAGGCAACAACAGCGATCAGACTTTTTACCTGAACCCTACACAAAGTCATTACATCTTTCTCCCCCCCTACACATTAGCTCCAATTGGCTTCCATCAATGAATGAGCTCATGAGCCATTTGGTTGCAGCAGCAACAAATCCTCGTATTGCAACTCCAGGTCTCGATCCTGAGCCCACAGAACCTGAACCCCTCTTGAATTCTTTCACTCTTGGCTGTGGAGCCATTGGATTCATGGCAGTAGCTTCAGCTTGGTACATGCATGGCTTTCTTCTTGGTGGAAAAAGATGATATAGTCTGTTTTATAGATCACATAATTTGAAGTCTCAAAATCGCTTTTTTCGAGTATATAGAACGTAGAAGATAGAGGATAAAATACTCCAAATTGAAAACCGTTGCCTTCGTCCAAAAGAAAATCCCATTAAGCTGCAGCGACATGAAAATCCGAAAGAACTCCGGGAGATGAAATAAAGTGGTCGATACAAACAGAGAGGAAGGTTTGATATTCAACAGTTGATATATGAGTTTGGAATTAAAAATAATGGGTAACATGAAAGAAAAATGTTTTCAATACTTCCGACCTTGATATATATCACAATTGTTGCATATTCTTATGTATTATCTCTACATATCAAAGCTTTGCAGGGATACAGAAATGACCCGCAAATAATCAAATTTCGAATCACAAGAATTACTATAGTTTCCATAATTAATTTGATTCTTGCCCCTCCTATTCTGGTTTACATACTCAAAATCGCTCCCAACGTCGAAGCTGCTCTTCAGATATTAGGAATTCGGGATCTTTTCCAATTGAAGACTTTGTTCAAAATGTCAAGAACACTTTTTCTATTTATGACGTTATTTTCGGGCCCACTTCTGGACAGATTAGCTAACTACAATTGTTCTGAGAGGTACCCAACCAATTTTGAGTTACTGAGAGATCTGTTTGTAGCTCCTTTAACAGAAGAGCTTTTTTACACATCGCTAACTACAGGATCCTTGTTAGCTTATGAGCTGTCTAAAAAATCAACACTTCTTCCTTCCACTTCCTCATATTCCGCAGCTGCTTTCCATCATACTAAAGATATAGAGAAACTCTTGAGGTTAAGTCCATTACTTTTTGGGTTTGCACATTTACATCATGCCATCGAACTTAAAAGGCAGAACAATAGCTGGTTTCAGATAATCATCACATGTGTTTTTCAATGTGTTTATACCACTATTTTTGGATATCTTACTAATCGAGTCTTCTTGAACACCGGAAGCCTAGCTTGCTGTTTTGTCGCACATTCATTCTGCAACTTCATGGGCTTTCCAAAGCTAGATGTCACAGGATGTTGGCCTTACAGAGCTGTCTATTGGGCTTTGCTCATTTTTGGTATATTAAGTTTTGGCTCTAGTTTTGATAATCTGACTTACAATCCTAAAAGTTGATGGTGATTTTAGATTTTTGCAAAATGTTTTTGCTAAATGCACAGTAATGTGTATGCATATATTAATGAATATCTAATCGTAAATATAAAAAATACTGTTAAGAGTTTCTCAAAATTAATACTTTTACATGAGTGGTCCTTCTGTTTCAGAAGCTGTCACTGCAGTTTTATTCATTATCATTTCCGTTCTGCCGTTTGTTCCTGAAAGTTCATTCTCGCTTCCTTCTTGCTCTTTAGATTGTATCCATAATGTATGATTCACCAAATTCAAGTAAGAGTACATGAAATTACTCAACAAAACTTGTTGTCTTAAAGGCCTTTTAGGATCTGCGAGTTTCAAGTGACTCAACCGATAGATTGCACGCTCTACCTGTACTGGAAATCTATGATCCAACATGACAAGGGTAGAGTTTGAAACAGGAGGTAATGGGAATCCAAACGCCGAGTCTCTCATTTCGAGAGGCTGATTTGGTTTACTCGGACGTTCATTCTGCTGCAATGTCTGTTCGAGTGATCTTTTAATCAGCTCATTCGACTCAGCCTCAGGAGAAATCGTTGATTCGCATGCTTGCGGTTGAACACTCTCGTTCACTTTAATGACGGGAATGGAGATCCCTTGAGGGGCAGCGGTTGCTGGCACTATCGCCAACGCATTTGGGTTAATCTTTTGGTCATCATTGATATCTGATGTCACAACTGAATCCTTAGAAGCTGCAGAGACCGATCTGTCTTTAACTGTTGAAACTGAATCTGATTCAGTTACAAGATTGGAAACAGGAGGAGAATTAGCTGCGGGGGATATGAAGGTCTGCGAGTTTGTGATCAAATTTGAGTTATTAATACGAGACTTTTCCACTTCATCTAGGCTGCTAGTCAAAGTGCTCTCATTATATTCGTCAGCAATTGAGTTTTGATCAGTGATCTTCAGCTCAACCGGATCTGCCCCTTTTCTCAGTGCTGTATTACTCTCTTTACGTTGCGGAACCCGATTGTGTTGCAGATTTCGTCCCTTTTGACTATTATCTGGAACATCTTTTTTGTGCTTGTGCTGGAAACCAAGAATGTTGCTTTCGGATTTCTCCTTTTTGTTGCCAGACTCAGACACATTGTCGGTAGATTTGTTTTTGGAGAGAAGGTTGCCATGAGAGGAGAATAGACCAACGCCTAATTTCGGAGAGGAACTCATGCCGTCGTGAGCTTTTTTCATAATAGAAGAAGAGTTGGAATCGGGTTTTTCCTTTTCCCTTTCCTTCTCTTGCTCTTTCTCCTTTTCCTTTTCCTTCTCTTTTTTGCCACCAAAGAATGACTTGAAGTCAGTCTTAGGGGAACTCAACCCAGTTTCAGAACTATGAGAAAGTGACCGTTTAACCTTAAAAGCTAGCTTTGGCTCTTCAGTAGATTCTGCCGCATGCGAAGCACTACGGGGTTTATCACGCTTGATTTTGAAGAATGAGGAGAAGGAAGACTTAGTTTTAGACTTACCCTCCTTTTCTTTCTCCTTTTCTTTGTCGATACCAGTATCGATTTCATTGGTTTTGTTTCTAGTTTTGCCATTGGTCAAGCTACCTTCACTTGGCTCCAAACTATCAGGCTTACTTTTCGTTTTATCTAGTTCACCGACATTTGTCGATCCAATTCCTGAATCTTTTGATCTATTACGTATTTTCATATTGTCAAGCTCGTTGACAAAAGCTTTCTTCATTCCATCGACAGGGGAAGTTTGGCTCTGATCGTTGATCACCGTTCTTTCATCTGCCAACTGCCTTTTGGTATCTAGATTACTTCTGTCATTAGCATACCTGTTTCTGGAATGACTGGTCTGATTTGTTGCATTGAGAAAGTTGATTCTGTTGGCATCCTGCAAATCTGTTGGAGATAGTATTGGACTTTGTTGCTGAGTAGGACCACTGTAGTTCCTGTAAACATTTTGAGCCTTTGGAAGTCGGTGCTGATTGTCCTTAGCGCTCACTTGGCCATACTTAAGGTTCCTCCGCTGTTGCTGGAGCTTTTGTTGTACTTGTTGTTGACTCTGGGGATGTGACTGGTTTTGATTCGGAAGATGATTCTGATGTGATTGAGGTACAATCTGTTTATACCCAGAATATTGTTGTTGTTGCCGCTGTTGTTGTTCAAATTGTTGCTGTAGATAAGGTTGGCGTTTTTGCTGTGGATAGGCTTGACGATTAGGCTGCTGTTGCTGTTGGTGATAAATATTATTGTTTCTAGACTTTGCCATCTCATTATATGCCCTGCTATGATTTTTCGAAGGTAAACTAGTAGAAACGAATGCCGATGCGGGCGTAACCGGGGTAGTTGGGGCCGAAGAAGACAACTCTGCAGAGCTTGGTAAGTCTGGAAGACGGCTCGAAGGGGTCTTAGACTTGATCGGTTCCAACTGTGGTCTACCCAGGGGTTTTTGAGCGTTGTGGATCTTTTGAATATCTTTGTAGACATGCACGTGAGAATGTGATCTATTGTTGGCATTGCCCTGTCTTGGCTCTTGAGGGACGTTTGGCAAGTTTGGAAGATTCGAAGGAGTGCTAAAATTTTGTTGTCTTCTGTAGTTTGTCCAGCGGCCTCTCTTCAGATTAGATACGAGTTCTGATGAGGAGTTGCTATAGTTACCTCCGTCATTTGACTTGTAGTTCATCTCAATAAGATCGTCGTCGATTTCTGCGCTGTCATTAAATTCATCGTCGCCATCGTCGAAAAGTTCGTCTTTGATGAACAAACTTTCACGAGTTTTATTGAGGTTGTTTCTCAACAGGAGTTTCCTCGATCTGGCACGGTTCAAATTCATCGAGTCATTTGGAATTTGATCGATGTTGTTCGCCTGATCGTTATTGTCGTCGTTTTCACTCTGAGAGTAGACTTCTTTTTCGAGTTTGGTAATACCAATGGATCTGGTGGATAATGATCTTGCCAAGGTGACTGCATCGTTGTTGTCCAAACCTGCACGTTTGGAAAGAGTCTCTAGCTGTACCGTAAGTTCCTTCAAGGAAGGCTTTCTGATCTGTAAACCACCTCTCTCTCTCTCTTTCTCCCTTGTAAAGGTGAGATTTTCTTTATCACGCTCCACGAAATCATCATCTTCCTCTTCCTCTTCGCCATTTTTGTTTAAGTTTTCAGCATCGACACGGCCTCTAAACTTTTTCTTGGAGTTCCTTAAAGCTTTTTGCAGGTCGTTCACGGAAGTTTCTCTATTGAGAGAGGATTTTATTGATCCGGATCTCTGCAGCTTTGTCTGGATTCCATCGACGGTGTTCTGGACGTGTTTGCGAAAGTTTTCTGGAGAAAGTTTTGGATGTGCTGTGGCGGGGACCCATATTATATCCGAATCCCCAAAGGAGGAGTCTGGGTCGAGGTCGAGGAAGTCGACATTATCGTCGTTGAAGTCAATGTCTTCGTGGTGTACGCTGTTGAGCGACAGCTTTGAGAGGTTGACCCTGTTGGTGTCTGCGGTTGCGGCGTCGCTGTAAGGAGCTTCCTCTCCGTTGTCGTCATCGTCCGAGCGGTAGAAGTCGTTCGCTGTGGCGTCGTTGCTACCGCTTGTGGTGTCGTTCTCATCATCGCTGAGGTACGAGTCGAACGAGCGGCCTAGCGAGGACGTGGAGTTTGTGGAAAGGATTGACTTGGACCTGTGCAAGTCCGGATCGTAGTTTTTCTTCAGCTGGTTGTTATCCAGAAAGTAGCTGTCCGTAGAGGGCAGGTCTGGGTCAAAATTGAGGCTGTTGCCTATCGAGAGCCGCTTCAAACGCTTGACGGCGTTGTATTCGAGCTCGACCGCAGCGGATGCCGCCTGGAAGTCCTGCTGCACAGGCTTCCTCGGCGAGGATCTGCTAGATATGCTCATGGTATGTGTGTGTATGCGTATGTGTTATTCTAAGTGCAAAAGAGTGTGTGTATGGGTCCAATCGCTGGAACGAGAAGCAAAGGGAACAATGTGGCCCAGATCAGGCTGAGCCAGAGGAATGAAAAGACTGTAAACTGTGTTCCGGAGTGTGTTTGTTCGTGACACACGATGCAAGGGAGATATGTGTGTAGCAAAAGCGCTCGGCTGCCTTTCTGGAGACGGATTGAGGCGTGTGGTGGTGCAGCGTGACGGCAATCTAGAGTTTGCTCCGAGCTGATCTGATCTGTGTTGTTTTGTTTTGGCGGCTACTGCTGTTCAAGTTTGCTGGCTTTAAACGGCGTATGACGGCTCTGGAAGACACTGAAAAGGCCTTTCGGTACACAGCACGCTCTCGGAGGCGATGCTGACTGCTGCTGGTCTGTGGGAACTCCTATGACCCCCTCTACACCGCCTCTTCTCTACGTCCTTGTCCCTCAGAGCCTCTTCCGCTGGCTCTCTCGCTGCCCTCTCTCCGTCCACAACGCGGACACCAACAACACACGACTCTGCGGAACTTCGCGTTGCCGAGAGGACGGGGCGGCCCGTCGGGACAGCAGCAGGGGCCAAGGCGGGGGCTACTGGGGGAGGGGCGGTTACATCTACGTCTACTGGAGGTCTGCTTGCGGCCAGAAGCACGTCTGCTGCTAGGGGAGGAGATGGAGCCAGAAGAAGGGTCCCAGGCCCGAAGAAGGGGGCCCGCCCGGGACCCTATGACTGATCCGGCCTCTTGCTGGCGAATTTTTCATTTTTACCGCTTTTTTTCCCACCCTGTCCAGAACAAAAGCACTTCTGTTTCCTACAACGGTGTCTTTGCTTTCTGTTGGGGGGTTCGGAAAGAGGTTGTCTCCTTCTCTAGGCCTCTCTGACCTGCTGTATACACTTCTCCACCACATCCACCGCCATGACTCGAGAGTTTACCATCAAGGTGCCTGCCTCGTCCGCCAATATCGGCCCAGGCTTCGACGTCCTCGGTATCGGCTTGAACCTCTACCTGACGCTGTCCGTGTCCGTGAACGACTCGGCAACAGGCTCTGCTGCCAAGTCGGCAGACCCGTACAATGTGGAACTATCCTACTCCGGCGACGGGAGCGGCTCTGTGCCGCTCCTGTCGGACCAGAACCTCATCACAAAGACGGCCCTCTATGTGCTCCACGCCAACAAGGTGCGTTCATTCCCGCCGGGGACGAAGGTCCATGTGAACAATCCAATACCCCTCGGCCGTGGGTTAGGCTCCTCGGGCTCCGCCATAGTCGCCGGTGTGCTGCTTGCCAACGAGATCGGTGGCTTCGGCTTCGACAAGAACCGCTGCTTGGACTACTGTCTCATGATCGAGCGTCATCCGGACAACATCACCGCCACGATGATGGGCGGCTTTGTTGGCTCTTTCTTGAGAAACCTTTCCGAGGAGGAGAACAGCACCGTCCACCAGGACCTGAATAACATCCTGCCTTCCCCAGAGACGGCGGCAGACTATGTGCCACCGGACGCACCGCTTGATTTGGGCACCCACGTGAAATACCCGTGGAACCCGATGATCAAGTGCATCGCCGTCATCCCACAGTTCGAGGTCAAGACTGAGGACAGCCGCTCGGTGCTTCCAAGCTCATACTCGAAGAAGGACGTGATCTTCAACTTGCAGCGGTTGGCAGTGCTGACCTCCGCTGTCGGAGACATCAAGCCTGTGCCCGAGGTGATCTATAACTCGATGCAGGACTCGCTACACCAGCCGTACAGGAAGGTGCTCATCCCAGGGTTGACAGAGATCCTCTCCAGCTTCACGCCGCAGACGCACGATGGCCTGCTTGGAATCTGCTTGAGTGGAGCTGGTCCTACCATCCTCTGCTTGGCCACAAAGAACTTCGACCAGATAGCAAACGACATAATAGAGCAGTTCAAGTCCCACAACGTGGTTTGTGAATGGAAGTTGTTGGAAGTCGCCAGCGAGGGCGCTGTGGTGGAACAAGGCAGCAAGCTATAATCATGATGCTGAGTAAGGGAGACAAGTGTAAATCATGACCACATCTTCATCAAGAAGCCCTGCTTTTTACAAATTGTTTGACTCGAATAGACAATTGCAGCCGATGATGCGTCCTCTCTCCGTCAGCCCCTTATGCCTGAAAATATGTACTATAAAAATTTAATACTTGAATATTAGTTTTTATAAGGTAGTAGATTGAGAGGAAATATATTCGGATAGGCTCAAGCTTTGCTCATTTTCTGGATTACTTATACTTTATTGTTTTTTTACATAGAAGGTAGGGGTGTAATGAGGAAAGGATTGGGAACCCACTTCTTTGGTGGAAGGTTCTTTTTTTGTAAATAAATAGGCTTCTTCGTTCTCCTATTGAACTGTCTGGCTTTTTCCTCGTCTATCTGAACTCTCCTGCCTTACCCGCCATCAAAAGGCCGACAATTAAACCGAACAAACCCAAAACACTTCCAAAAATCTCGATAACCAAGATCTTCACAAATAAGGAGGAGTCAGCAGCGTCCGAGATTGCGGCTGTAGAACCCGTGATACCAACAGCAACACCACATATGAGGTTGCTCAACCCAACAGTGAGTCCCGCCCAGAAGAGCGAGTATCCCGTATATAAGTTCTCCACAGTCAAAATGTTTTCAACAGCGACAAGCTTTGAGGAGAAGACAATCGCCATGATCAAGCCATAGATGGCAACAACCTCACAGAAAATGATACTGATGAGGTTCTTTGTTGTGATACGTGGCGCCTTCACACCTGCACCGATGACAGACGATCCTGTGATGAAGATACCCCATGCGGCACCGACGACCGAAAATCCAATACACGAGACAATACCGAGATTGGCCCACATGTATGGGGATACGGATTCAAGGAACGCTCCAAAATTGAACGCTTCTCCTGATCCAGTAAATAGCATGTCTATAAAAGTAATAAATTTATATGTTAGTACTCGTCCTTCAGCTCGTTTTTTCTACATTCTTCAACGCTTGTCTCTACTTACAACCTCCGACGGTCAACAACGCCACCGTGACAATCGACGTAGAAACTAATGACATTTTTTTCTGTACTGTGGTATTCTGTTTTCTTTGAGTTAGTTTCCTTGGAAGTCTATCTGCAGTGTTTTATTCCGATCTGCTCTTATCTGGTTTGTGCTGTCCTTTCGAGCTCTTGTACCAAATTGAACGCGATTTCCAATTGCAAAACACAACCAACTGCTTCCTAGGAACAAATATGTCTTTACCGTCTGTGCTATAGTCTAATTCTTTTGTTCTCCCGTACCTCTCCACTTCCACCCGTCTCTTCACTGTCCACCGGCCCCCAAACATGCTGCCTCCCTCCACGCAACCGCTGCTGCCTCCGACACCAGCGACATCTTCCCTGCCTTGGAAAACGGCATAGATGCCCGCCCCGTCGACCGTCGCGGGACCTTTCCAGACAGCGTCTGATGGTCTTCTTTCTGTATAGACAGACGTTCTACTATTCTCCTACGGTACATTCGTTACACAGGGGCGGGGACCACGCCTAGTCGTAGCTCACGTAGTCCGGATTCTTCTTTAAGATTACCACACCCTCCATCGAGGACGTGTAAGGCAGGTACTCATCGGTCTCGAGCTCCGCTCTCTCTCCGAAACCTAGCAAAACCGGGGTGGAATGAGTGACCCATCCGGTGATAGTCTTTGGCTTACCGGCAGCACCGACAGTGTCGACAGCCTGTCCGACTCGCACGTTGACCTTGATCGGCTCCAAGTTCTCGTCCACGGTGACCAACATGCGAGGTCTGATGGCGGGGGTCAAGTAGTACAAGAGGTTGGAGTTCTGGTCGAGAATGAAGGTTTTAGGATCGAGTAGCGCAATGCAGACGGTTAGCAAGCCAGCAAGCGAAACCTTGGAGAGAATCTGCTTGTCGATGGAGAACGGACTCACTGTGAGCGTGCCCTTACCCAAGTGAATCAGACCTTGTGAGATTCTAGAAATGAAGAGTCCGTTCTGGTCGTTGATGTAATACGAGGCTAACTGCCTCAATAGTTGTGCCAATCTAGCATTGTTTGTACCGGCACCGACTAGTCCCATGCCAAAAATCGCGTTGTATGCAACCTCCAAGTCCTGGTCGTGCGAGTATCTAGAAAGCGTCTCAAACACGTTCATCTGTGGGTTACTTGCAGACACCAAACCCATTGCTAGCGGAACGGCTCTTTTTATTATGGCCTTGCCGTAGTGCATTAAATGCTCGAAATGACGTATGGACATCTCTTGGCCGATCTCCTCACCCATGCAGATCAACGCAAGACCTAAGACAGAGAATCCTTGGTATAGATCGTCTTCGGCAAGGTCTTCGTCCTTCTTCGCCTCAGTTTCATCACTGCTAACCGTTTCTGTTTTGCTATCTTCGAGCTTGCTCTCCTTCTTCTCGATACTAGGCTTGACGGAAGGATCACTTCCACCCTCGATGGCGTTGTTTTCGATGTCTACAGGCATTTCTGCAATTTCAACATTATCCTGGTTATCAACTTCCATAGTACCTCCGTCATTGTCGAGTTCAGCATCGATTTCAGCGTCTGCAGCTGCCTCCATCTCGTAGAAATCATTATCCTCATCCTCATCTTCGTCTTCATCCTCATCTTCACTGTTATCAGAAGGTTTGGTGGTACACATCTGCAACAACTCTTGAATTTGCAAGACGTTACCAGTACCAGCATAGGAACAGATCTTGATCAAGACCTTCAATGACTTGGAAATTGGATGCTCGATCGCGTCAATAGTTTCTAAAACATCATCGACTTGATCGTACTTGCCCATGTATAATAATCCTAGACCCAAACACATGAACCTGATCCACTTGGAAGTCAATTGTGTTGGATCCTTGTCTAATAAAGATTGAAGAATAGTATCTGTAATTTCCCCGTTACAGGTGCCGACAAAAGTGTGACCTAGGGACAATGCAGCTAGGGACTGGATCTCTAGCGTGTAGTTTGCATCACTTACAATTGGGGTGAGGAGGTTGAGAACATTTTCGTTTTCACTTCCCGCATATGCAATACCAAGACCAGTGATGGCGTATGTGACAATCAACTCGTCGTCTCTTTCTCTGTTGTGGACGAATTCCTCTAGTAAGTAGTAAGTGGATTCCACATCATCGTGAACACCATTAGTGGAGATACCCATTCCTAGCACGGCACCTGCTCTTAATTTAGTATTCTCGTTATACTGGAATTGATCCAACGACTGTAAACCGTTCTCAACATTCCACAAATTCACCAAACCCAAGGAGGCCACTGTAGAAAGCATACCTTCATCTTTGGTCTTGTAAACCCACTTTTCTTTTGATATAAGCTTCTCGTCACTGTAACCTGCGTTCAAGAAACCGTTGACGAATGCTGCAGCCAAATTCTGTTTGGCACTTTCCAATTTGGAGGATGACGCATAGAATGATGTTTCTAGATGTGACTTATATATGTCCTCGGGAACCTTTGGTGCCAACAAATTCAACTCAGTGACCAAGTATTCAAAGTATCTGTGCATGTGGTTATTGTTAATACATTGTTGGACTTCTTCATTCTCGACACTAAACCCGTAGTTCTGTTTACCAAGGATGAAACCTAACTGTTTCTGAACAGACGCGTCATCTGTGGACTCAAAAACAGACTTTACCAAGGACTCATCTCCTAATCTGATGGCGAGGGTCAACGCCTCGGTTAGTTTGTTGTTTTCAAGATAGATGGTGAAGGCCGTGTTGAGGAAGGCCAAGTCATCTGGTGGTGCCAACAAAGGTACACATGCAACCATGTAGGAGCAGACTCTTTTAAAGGTGTTTTTGTCAACATATTTGGCTAGCTTTTCCACCTCTTCAATTTCTAAAAGTAGATCCACAGCTTCAGCTTCAGCGTTGTGTTTCAAGAAGTATGGAGCAATTATGCTACTTAATTGAACTAATTTGTCTTTTGGCTTCTCGGAGTCTAAATCAGCCTCGTATTCTTCACCGATCTCGAGAGACAAGTGTCTCAAGTATTCGTGTCCCCACTCGGTCATCGTATCGTCGATGTAACTTTTCAATCTGTACTTCAAACACTCTCTGACATATTCCTCACCGTCTTCCTCTGAGTAGGTCATGCCGAGAACCGAAAGGACATCGTAGAGCTGCTTTAAAAGCTCTTCGTCTTTCCACGACTGGTCCAATTGGATCAACGAAGGATAGAAAGGTCTCAAGAACTTCAATGGCTTCGGAACGGCCGTCATGGATGACGTCGACTCTCTGATGAAAGTCTTCAAGCTGTTCAATGCAGGCTTGTAGAGCTCAGTCTGGGAGGACATTAATCTCTCAACCAACATCTCCAACTCGTTCTTTAACTGCTGGTCCTCCTCACTTAACTCCTCTTCCTCCTTCTTCTTCTTCTGATCTTTATTTGTGTTAGTGGCAGTCTTGGCTGGTTCAGCCGCAACGGCGGAGTCTTTCTCACTGACAGGAGCCATCTTGAACTTTGCCCTTGCTGCTTTCCGATCTGTCCAATTCTAGCTTGACAGAACTACGAATGTTTCACCTTCAGGCCCGAAGGAAACACCCCCGTTGTCAGCCCGGTGCTCTTCTGCCTTCTGCCCAGATCCACTTTTGCCACCGCCCTCGCTGTCTCTTCTCGACACTGGAAAGAGGAACCCGCACCGGTTGCGATCTTGGGAGGTGATTAGCTAAGCAGACGTCTTGTACGCTCTTGCTCCTACCGTTACTATACATGCGATGTTAGATATCCTCACTGAGAAGCCCGTTGATGACCCAGTTCAACTCGTCCGGGGTACCAATGTCCTTGTCCTTGAGGGCAAGATTAATCTTCGGCACAGGATCGTCCGGATGGCCCGCAGCCTCTTGCCAGATGGTCTCGTGCGACTTTAACAGGTACGACACATCCGTCACCTTGTTCGGGATGACATAGCAGTTCTGCTCGTTGCTATCGTCCCAGACCACTACTTTCTCTCCGTTGGTCCAATCGGCGTTCGTTTCCAGCGTTTGTCGGCTGATGAGGTCGTAGTCATCGTCGTTCTTAAGCATGACGCCGTTCAAGTAGTCGACAGTCCCGTAGGGCTTGATCATATGTGGAGTAAGACGGAACGAGTCGAAGAGATCCTCGGTGGTGATCGTCAACTTCCGGCGCTTTGTACCTGTTTCGGCGCTGCCGCTTGCCGCTGCTGCCTTCTTTTGCAGCAATTCGGCTTCCTCAACCCCGCTACTTTCCTTGGCAATCTCAACGGTCTTTTTGTCCGTATCTCGCTGCGCCCTGACGTTGTCGATGACGTTGCCGATGATAGATTTTAAATGGTACTGTAGTCCGAGGTAGAGGACGTCAACGGCCTTCATCGACACTCCTCCAAGTAAGCCGTGCTCCCGTGCCAGACCGAGCATGATGTCTCTCATCCGTCTTCTTTCAGGTAACTCGTATGTCTCCGTGCACAACGGCTCGTTGATCATATCCAGAATGTCCTTGACAGAGATCAACGTCATCTCCAAATTGTTGCTACCCTTGTTCTTTCCGCCAGAATTTGCATCGCCAGCCGAGGCCGATGTGGACCCGGGGTTTGGGGAAGACGAAGAGGCCGACGGTCCACTGTGAGAGGTCACAATGGGCACCTTCGGCACCATCGCCTGTCTGCTCAACACCATCACGTTCTGAATCATGCCCTTTTTCCCCGACTCCTTCGTGATGCCCTTTATGCGCACCCTCTCCCTGATGGAGAGAGACAAGACGTCTTTTTTGAGCTGCTCATACTGTGAGGACTTGCTTCCAATCTTGCGTTTCTTCGTCGTATTTCCAAACAGACTCGTCGATATACCGTCTAGGGGCTCGATCCTGTAACAATTTGCCAGCATCGACATTAAGAGACGGTTGTGCATATGACGGGTCTCTTTCTTGCTCAGCACAGGTGCAATCTGCTCCAGAAGCTCTGCTCTCGAGAGCTTCCCGACGATGAACAACGACACCGCAATCTGGTACGCGTCCCACCCCTCGCCGAGCGTCTTCTGGAACTTTGACACAAAGCTGCTTATCTCCACCCTCTTGATTGTCTGGCGATGGTGGCGATGCTGGTGGTGGTGCTTATCGTGGAACCCGTTGGTCTTGCTACCATTGCTGGTGCTGCCTGCACTAGTAGGGCCATTGGCTGCAGTAGCCGATACGCCAGAATCCCCTACTGCGGAGGCTGATACGTGTGACGCCGCAAGCATGTTCTGATGTGTCTCTTTTCACCGTGCACTCGTTTCCGGTGGGTCTATATTGGCTCCTGCACCTGCGGGTTCTCTTCCCTTTTTCCTTTCTGCTCCTCTATTCTGGCATTATCCAGGAGAAGAAACAAGAAAAATGGAAAAGGCCCCGGCCGGGACAGAGAGCTTACGTCAGCGGGTGGAGGGCTCGGATCGCCGCTCTAAAAATAGAAGGGACGATGGAGTGCATTGCCGTTTTGATGTGGAGAGCTGTTTGAAACGTCTAGAAACACTCTTTTCTGGTCCCGGTTGTACGCTTCGTCCAGTATCGGTTAAAGATACAGACGACATACCAGCCAGGTCTGCCAAACGGAACAGCCGCCAGGAGAAGCCAGAGCCATGTCGAGCTCGATCGAGTACTTCAACCCTAATATGTACCACGTATTCCGTGTGTTTAATCAGAAATTCATTGTTGATAAACGGTTCGAACTCATCAGAGGATTGGGCCAGGGGGCTTATGGAGTGGTGTGCTCGGCAAAATGTACTGAGACAGAGGAGGGCGAGGACAAGGTTGCCATCAAGAAGGTCACAAACGTGTTCCGGAAAAAGATTCTCTGTAAGCGTGCTCTTAGAGAGATCAAGTTGCTTGCCCACTTCAGAGGCCACAAGAACATCATCTTCCTTTGTGATCTCGACATCATCCCAGACTCCAGCGGGAACTTTGACGAGATCTTTCTCTATGAGGAGCTAATGGAGTGCGATTTGCACCAGATAATCCGCTCCAAGCAGCCCTTGACTGATTCTCACTACCAATCTTTTGTCTACCAGATTCTGTGTGGGTTGAAATACATCCACTCTGCGGACGTCTTGCACAGAGACTTGAAACCAGGGAATCTTTTGGTCAATGCCGATTGCGAGTTAAAGATCTGCGATTTCGGTTTGGCTAGAGGCTACTCCAGCGATCCCGAGAAGAACCAAGGATTCTTGACTGAGTACGTCGCAACTAGATGGTACAGAGCCCCGGAGATCATTCTTTCCTTCCAGGGCTACACGAAGGCTATTGACATGTGGTCTGTTGGATGCATACTAGCTGAGCTCTTAGGAGGCTCGACAATCTTCAAAGGTAAAGATTACGTTGACCAATTGAATGAAATCTTGCGTGTATTGGGTACGCCTGACGAGGAGACCATCCAGACGATCAAATCTTCGAGGGCACAGGCTTACATTCGCTCCTTGCCGTTCATGCCTAAGGTTCCCTTTAATGCGTTATACCCTGAGGCCGAACCTTTGGCAATCGATCTCCTTGAGAAACTGTTAACCTTGGAACCTAACCAGCGTATCACTGTCGACGAGGCACTCGAACACCCCTACTTGGAAGTATGGCATGATCCTATGGATGAACCAAACTGTCCAAAGAAGTTTGATTTTGATTTCGAGGCCGTTGACGATTTAGGAATGATGCGTGAGATGATCATACACGAAGTGCGTGCCTTTAGAGACTTTGTACGTCGTCCTTACACCGGGGACGAAGAAATTTTCGACTCTTCTAAATTCTCATATCCGAATGAAGGAAATGCTGCAACACAGTTACTCATGCAGCAAGAACAACAACAACAACAAGAACAACAGCAGCAACAGCAGCAACAGCAGCAACAGCAGCAACAGCAGCAACAGCAACAACAGCAACAACAACAACAGCAGAGCTTTCAGCAACCACAGGCGCAACAGCACGAACAGGAACAACAATCACAACAACAGCGCCATCACCAGCAACAACAGCATCAACAAAAGCTGCAACAGCAACAACAGCACATGCACCAAGACATGATGCCATCGATACTTACACCAACAGATGCTCTCCAATACATTGACCAAGACCTCCCTCCTCATCCTGAGGAAATGATTTTCGAAAACTCCAACAACATCGATCTCGAGCAAGAACTAGCCTACGGCCTAGATGGCTACGGCTTCCACTAAACTAGACAGCCGGTATATGCCAGTAGCACCCACGCAAAAGTGCCATTATTTATAAACATTGTATTTATAATTTTGAAATAGATTTTCTTTTTATTATTATTATCATTGTTATTATAGGAATACAGTATTAAACATGAGAAAAATTGATGATGAAAAAAGAACCGATGCGAAAAAAAGAAACTAACCATACAAATCTATAAAATAACGATCATCCATGTGACCGTTGTGACCTACGGTATTCAAAGAGAAAACGTCTTCAAACTCGCCGTCAAACGCCCTCTTCAACCATGTAAATAACCTATCGTAAACGACCATCCCTGCGTTGTGCCAGCGGATACTGTGGTCACTATCAGGGAAAACATACATGTCGTAGTTTTCCACTCCTGCAACATCAAGCGAATCGATGAATTGCATGCTGTTTTGGAAATGAACGTTGTCGTCACCCGTACCATGCATTAGAAGAAATCTTTTGGCGTATTTTAAACCTTCTACTTTGCCAACACGACAGTTGTTGTACCCTGCGGGATTTTGTTCTGGCGTATGCATGTATCTCTCCGTGTAAACAGAGTCATACAACTTCCAGTCTGTGACAGGGGCGACTGACATTCCATATTTGAAAACCTCGCCTCTATCGTATTCGAGAGTTTTAAGTGTCATATATCCACCATAGGACCATCCCCAGATGGCTGTGCGTTCAGAATCGATATAACCTCTGGAGATCCAACGTTTTGCAGCAGCAACCTGGTCGATGACTTCGTAGTGTCCTAAGTTGTCTCTAACAATGTTTCTGAATTTCTTACCCTTGAAGCCTGTACCACGTCCATCGACAGTAACAACAACTGCATCCAACTCAGCTGCAATGACAGAAGAGAAAGAAATAGAAAATGACTGTTGAACTAGCTGAGAACCTGGACCCCCGTAAACGAAGAATAGAAGCGGATATTTTTTCTTGGAGTCAAAGTTCAAAGGGAATGTTTCTTTGTAGTTGATGATCACATCGTCATCAAGAGTGATGTTGCCGAACTTTACTTCAGGGATTGCGTATTCATCCAACTTTTTCTTCAAATCGGTGTTGATCAAGAATTCTTCAGAAGAGTTTTCGTGCAAATCCAACAAGCTTTGATATGGCACATCTGGACCTTGGTATGACAGTAGTAAATATCTGGCACCCTTGGAGAATGACACATCGTACCATCCATCAAGACTGACATCTGTGAGGTTCTCTTTAGATCCCCCATCAAGGTCGACTGAATAAAGATGTCTCTCAATGGATGATTTTTCGGTGGAAACAAAGTAGACCTTGTCAGTAACGAAATCGAAGGCGGCAGCACCGTCTACAACTTCCCACTGTCCACTGGTAAGGTAAGCCTTGGGTTCGGAGGCGTTTGGAGGTGAGAAATATGCCAAATGATCGTAGCCGTCGACGTCAATCAAATCGATGTAACCGTCCAGAGGTCTTTGGTCTGACTTAGGAATATAGATAGTATTGTGAGAAATTTCAAACCAGGACCTATCACCTCTACCATCTTCAAATCTACTGACAAAGGAAGACATTTCAGAGTCCGAGGAAGGACACGTTACAACAAATATTTTCAAAATATCCGATTCTCTATTAGTGACACGGACGAGAACCTGCTCGTTCCCCACCCATGTGACTTCAGTGATCAACCTATCTGTGTTATTGATCTCATCGTCATTGTAGAATGGATCTGAATCTGGGAGCTGTTTGAGGAGGTCGTTCGGAACGTCGTATATCAGAATGTCGACGATCGGGTTAGAAAAGCCTGCTTTTGGGTACTTGATGTTCTCAAGCGTTGGGTAAGAGGAGCTGTTTCCCGGGTTGTTTTGGACAAAATAAGGGATGGGGAAAATAGGCACCTCCGTGTCGTTGGAGCGGAGGATGACGAGATGCGTCGAGTCCGGAGACCACCACAGCGCACGGTCACTTTCGAAAACCTCTTCCTCGTAGACCCAGTCTGGCTTACCGTTGAAGATCTGGTCTCCACCGTCAAAAGTGATCTGCGTGTTTGAAGGATGGAAAAAGTCTGAGATATCGTCAATGTAAACATCGTTGTCGAGCACGTAGGCAATCTTGGTAGAGTCCGGAGCAATGACAGAGAGGGCAATTCTGCTATTGTCATCGATGTTAGACTGGATGACGGGCCGGATGTCCTTTGTTTCGACGTTGTAGACAAAGTAGGATGCGAAGAAGGAGTGTCTCCAGTTGTGGCGTCTGTTGCAGGTCAAGAGGGCAATCTTCAAGTCGTTGCTAAACGTGACAGCCTCGACTGCGTACTCGGCGTGCTCGTACCGTATTGTGCTGCCGAGGTCGTAGAGAACCGCCTTTTTGTCCGAGTCCTGGAGACTCTTCAAATAGTAGTTGTCATGTTCGACGACGATGTAGTCGCCCGAGTCGTTTGTCAGAGATTCCGGTGTTTGTATCCACTGGATCTCTCTGCTCTCGGCGTAGAATGTGCCGTTTCTGACATCTCTGAATGTGAGTGGCTTCTTGGCGTCATCTCTGATGCTCTCCTTTGGGAGCTGCAGAAGCTGCTGTTGCAGAAGCAGCTGTTGCTGTTTGTTATGGTTGATATAGAGACTGTTCACCTGCGAGAGCAGCATGCTTGTTCCGTAGACGAGCACCACTGCCACCAGTGAGAAGTACCTCCACGAGAGGGAGGAGGCGTTCTGTGAACTGGGCAGGGGCATGTATTCCTTGCTGTACATTACTGCGCGTGTTGTGTGCTGCCCGGGGCGTTCGGTTCTTGATGTAGAGATCTGTAGCAAAGCCTAGCAGTATGACAGCGTAGGACCGGGGAAGAAGGCTAATCAGAATAACAGTTAGAGCACCGGGGAGCCCCCGCCCAGATGATAGCAGACATGACGGCTGCTCTGGGACCTGGGGCCCCTGGGGAGGCTGGGCTCCGATAGCGAAACGGGAAAAAGAGTGACACGGAGCGAGACGGAGCGAGACGCGTCGAAAAGCGTGTTCCAAAGATAGACATTGTCTCTTTTTGCTTCATGCAGAGTTACACGCAATTACACAAGACTAGGGACGCACGACGGAGACAGTGGCGGCGTCGGCGTGGGAGCTCTTGAGCATGGCGTCGACGATGGCGAGGTGGTGGAAGGCGACCTCGGGCCAGCAGATGACGCTGCCCTTCTCGCCGGCGAGCTCTCTCCCGAGCATCTCAAACTCCCTGGCAGTACTCCAGTACTCGTCCTCGATGTGGATCTCGTCCTCGGTCTTGGCGTCGTTGGCGGTGAGCCCGCCCGTGCGAACAACGAAGCGGTTGCCCGTGCCAGGGGAGAAGTCGTAGTAGACGCTGCCGTTGTCGCCAAGGATCTCGAAGAAGCCCTTCTTCTCCTTGTTGCCAAAGGAACTGCCGTAGTTGAAGGAGCCGACGATGCCCGAGGCCATCTTGCAGAGCGCCCATACCACGTCGACGTCGCCGCTTTGCGGTCTCACCTGCACCGTGCGGGCGTTCAGCGACTCGACGTTGCCGAGGACAGCCGTGAGAAGCGCCAACTGGTGCACCCCGCCGTCGCTCAAGAACCCACCAATGTGCTCTGGGTGCTGGCGCCACGCAGTATTGAGGTACTGGTTGTTGAAGTTGAAGGAGCCCGTCGAGTGGTAGTTGAACCCGACAACCTTGCCGATCTTTGCAATCGCCTGCTTCAACTCGGTGACGGCCTTCAAGTAGACCCAATGCTCGTTGACGGCAATGAGCACCTTCGGGTTTGCCTTGGCAATGTGCACGATCTTGCGGGCCTGCTCCAGGTTTGCTGCAATCGGCTTCTCAATGACAATATCTTTGCCATACTCGACCGCCTTCTCGACCGCCTCGAGGTTGTACTGCACAGGCAACAACACGTCGACGAGACCAACCTCCGGATCCTTGAACGCATCGTCAAACTCCTTGTAGACCTTTAATGCCGGCGTGGAGAGGGCGGCAAACTCCTCCGCTTTGCTGGCGGTCCGGTTGTAGCACGCCACCGGCTCGAAGTAGGGGGATTCGTTCAAAGATGGCAAGTGCGCCTTCTTGGCAAAGATCCCTGTTCCGATAATAGCAACCTTTGTTTTGGTAATGTCCGACATTGTTTCTGTTGTTCAATCCTTCCCCTTTATTTGCAATTCCAGAAACTTCAGCTGAAGAAACAGAGCCATCAATAGGGCTAGGAGAAGAAAGAGTAACTTGGCCTCCGGAACAATCCCCAGCTGACAAATCGTGGAGATTATCCGGCTGCACCAGCCGCACTAGCGTCGATCGGCGTGGAACTCCCCTGCCGCAGTTTTTCACACCGCTTCCCGTTGACGAGAGTGGACAAGAGAGATACAAGGGAAGGAAGTATTGGACATTGACGCAGGAGAGGCAGCCAGAGGACGAAAGAGGTAACGCAGAGACACACAAAGCAATGAACTCGATTAAGTCTGCTAACCAGGTGCTGCAGAGAACGAGCGACTACCTTAGCTCGGGCCTTGTGTCCTCACAGCCGGCGTGGTACAAAGTGCTGGCCTACAACACTCCCAGACATGCCTTCAACAAGACCGTGCGTCCGGAGGTATTGGAGAAGACCAAAGCCGAGGAGGTGTCTGCGATTAGCCACATTAATGAAAAGCTTTCGAGCGGCTTCTACGTGACGAGGGTCAAGGTACAGAAGAAGAAGCACGTCACAAGTTTGTTGAAGCCACAGCAGCTCCACTTCCTCGAAGACGATCTCCGTCTCCTATTCTACAGACAACATCCATGGGAGCTTGCCGACCCAAAGAACCTTGTTGAGAACGAGAGTAACCTTGGTAACGAGAACTTTGACTGGAGCCATCTCAGGCAGTTTGGGAAAAAGCTAGACGGCGAAAGCGTCGTCCAGAGGACCATGTTTCTCATGGAGACAGAGAACAAATCCCTCCTCGACTCGTACGAGCAGTCCAAGTTCGAGTACTACAGATTGAAGATCCAGGACGAAACAGAAATGAACATTGTCAGGGAAGAAGGTGAGATGTTTGGCGCAGTCTACCCTAAGACGGCCATCGAGGAAGGCTTCGACAAGGAGACGGAGGTGTTGCAGAAATGGAAGCTCGACGCTATCGAGCAGACCAAGATCTTGGATGCCAAGTTTAGCAACAAGGACTCCTCTGCAACCGCATCAGCAGACACTTCTCCCGAGACAGAGACTCTGTTGACCGAGGAGGAGATTTTCAACAAGTTGAAACTATAACCCCACCATTATTAGCACCACCACAACCTGTCTATAGCACCATTTTATAAATGTTAATATCTCGAGAGAGAACACCGAGACAGCACCGCAACGTTCATGTTATTATGCGTATGTTGATATGTACAGATGTATAAACAAATCTATAAACCAGATTAGATCCACTTCTTCTCTTCCTTCTCTCTTCTCTCCAGTCTCTTTCTGTACTTGGAACCTCTGTGCTTGATGAGGATGTTGTCCACCTCTCCAAGGGCATCCTCGATCTTCTTCTTTCTGTCAGCATAGGTTCTTTCCCACTTGTGGCCCTTAGGATACAACACACCCTTCAATATTGGCGAAGCTTTCTGCTTCTCTGCGAAGAATTTCTTTCCGTTGGCGAGTGGAGGCATCAGATCCGCAATGCCAAACTTGTACGCAAGCTTGTAAAGATCGCTCTGGCGGCGCATACTGTACAGTGGCTCATGTGTGCGTCCAGTCACCGGATGACGATTGGCGAGGAATGGATTGGCGTCTTCAGCATTGCATGCGGTTGGCTTGTCCGCGTACTTTTTGATTGGAACCGGTGGGAACTTGGTGAAGAAATTCTGAAGCTTTTCTGGAAGCTTCGCAAAGGCCTCAGCAGAGGAAACACTAAATAGCTTGCTTGCAGACATGATCGCTCGTCCAGTTAAAACCTGCCCTCTTTAGGCTGACAGTTAAGATACTGTTGCAATTTCTTCTCAGCCAACCGTAATTTCAACATCAACTTCAACCTTAACTTCTCCTCCATACTGCCAGATGCCACGAAAAAAATCGTTCCGCAAAAGCTTCTGGTGCACAGGTGCATTAAATATTCCCTATTACGTCAGCATTTTTGGAACTCTCGTTATAGTGACTCACAGTAGAGCGCTTAGCAAGGTGGAAATTACCCTTTTCAGCGACAGTGGGCCATTCCGGTGTCTTCTTCGAGAATGGCAGTTTGAAAATTCTTGTCTATGAATACATTTTTTTTCACCTACTCCTCCTGTTTAAACCCCATTCTTCATATGCTTTGTCTCCAATCATTGGACAACCCGCATAGTGGCATACTAACCATGTTAAGATTTAGCAAGTTATCAAAGTGCGTTTCAAGCGCTATTTCGAAGAGATCCGTCTCCACATCCGATTTTTTGTCTTCCCATGTTCCATTCGAAGTCACCACCTATAATCGTCCTCCCTTCATTCTCGCATCGGCAAAGGGCTCATATCTCTATGACTTAGATCAGAAAAAATACATTGATTTCACCGCAGGTATTGCTGTCGTTTCCTTGGGTCATTCCGACCCAGAAATAGCAAAGCTAATGTTTGATCAGGCTTCGACTCTAATGCACAGCTCCAATCTCTACCACAATCCATGGACGCTAGAGTTGAGCAAGCAGCTGGTGGAGAAAACCAAAAAATTCAAGGGTATGCACGACGCCTCACGTGTGTTTTTGTGTAACTCTGGAACAGAGGCCAACGAGGCTGCATTGAAGTTTGCCAGAAAACATGGTAAGTCTTTTTCTCCAGATAAAACTGAATTCATTACTTTCAAATCATCCTTCCATGGCCGAACAATGGGAGCATTGAGTGTCACACCTAATCCAAAGTATCAGGCTCCTTTCTCACCTTTAGTGCCAGGTGTGCATGTGGCCACTCCTAATGATATTGGCTCTGTTCGTTCCTTAATCAGTGATAAGACCTGCGGTGTCATTATCGAACCTGTGCAAGGTGAAGGTGGTGTCCATCCAATGAAACCCGAATTTCTGGTTCAATTGAAGCAGCTTTGTAAGGAACACAATGCAGTGTTGATCTACGACGAGATCCAATGCGGTATGGGGCGTTCCGGTACATTGTGGGCACACTCCAAATTACCAAAGGACGCACATCCAGATATTCTTACAATGGCAAAAGCTCTAGGTAATGGATTTCCAATTGGTGCAACTATGATCAGCGAAGATGTCGAGAAAGTGTTGAAAGTTGGTGATCATGGTACAACATTTGGCGGCAACCCACTTGCATGCAGAATCGGATGTAACGTTTTGGGCAGAATAGCTGATGAAGAATTCTTGGCTAAAGTTAACGAGAAAAGCAAATTGTTGAAAAGCAAGCTTAACGAACTGAAGAGCAAATACAACGATGCAATCGTCGAAGTCAGGGGTCAAGGTTTGATCTTAGGATTGGAATGTAAAGAAAGCCCTGCAAAGATTGTTGAAAAGGCACAGGAACTTGGTTTGCTTGTGATCACTGCCGGTGGTAATGTTATCAGATTTGTACCACCACTCAATATCGAAGAGGAAACTTTGATTGAAGGTGTTCAGATTCTAGATAAAGCATTCGAATCCATTTCGGCAAATTAATTACGACCTCGATTAATGATATTTCGTTATTTTTTTTGTATACTTTAAACAAAAAATAAATTATTAAAAATTAAGATTAAATTAGTTTCGTCAAGTGTAAGCATTGGGATCAAATATTCAAATTTATTTCTTGTTCCAAACTCTACCACCAATAACTTCCAATGCTCCAAAGTTGGCAACGCTTTCACTGTCTATCTTCAAAGCGAAATAGAATCCGCTTATCAACACCAGATACAAGAAAATTAAAATAGAACCTTTGAAATAATTACTCTTTCCTTCAGTGTAGATGTAAGTGAACATGTAAACACCAAGTAACGATGCAATGAAATCCCAATGCGGAAATATAAGAGAAAATATCTTGTCGACCCCGATTTTGGTCAGCTGCTCGGCATCCATATTGCCAACTCCACCTGTGGAGCCAAGTGTACCAGCAATTGCATTTTCCACGGGTGTCACAAGTTGAGAATCTAAATTCAAAATGGATGGGGCCAACCCCAATAATTGCGAAAGTCTAGGTAAGCCATTCCATTCTCCATTGACCATCTTAGATATCAACACTGGCACATTGCGGGTATTGGTGTAAGCTTTATTAAAGTTCCAAACTGAGTAGAGAACAACAATTGGAATTTGCAAAAGACAGACTTGTAAGGCATATGCACTACCGATTTCCATACTTAATGCAACGTTCCCATGAATTGCAAAAGAGAATGCATTCACAAACTCGGTGGTATTAGGAACAAGTGCAAAAATAGTCAAACCCAAAAATTTTGGGTTTATTGCAATCGATTTCAAAACATCATCAACACAATCAACCAAGATCTCAGCAATTATTGCGTACATGAGGGTTGCAGTAAGAAGAATTGTTGTGGATTTAGTACGTGACCAATTTGGTGCATCGTGACCACCCGATGGTTCAGCTTGCTGCTGAGATTGTAGTTTTTGAAGAGGTGGAAGTTGGGGAGGAGGGCTGGAAATTTCTGTCTTTGGAACTTGAGCACTCGTATTTTGATTACTTGGTCTGGCACTGTTCAGAGTTGAACTTTGATCATTTAGGTTGAATGATGTGACGCTTTGAATCTCGGAAGCCGGAGTCGGTGCAACCCCGGGAGTATAATCGAGCTTCTTTTCTTTTGAGGTCACAGGATTCGACCAGATCAGTGCAGCATGAGTCTTCAAAGTGAACAATAAACAGATGCAGTAGACTAAGAACAAACTCAAGGCGCATATGATTGTAAATGGTCTCAAATAGTTGATGTATAATGGATCGATGACGACCGAAGGCTGGTAATAATGACAATTCTTGCAATCCTCGCCAACTGAAATATCACAGGCTTGACACCGGACCTTATACTCACCATATATTTCGTACAAGATAGTAGGAGATAACATGACCAAGATGGCATATATCAACATTGTTGATGAAACTCCAGCAGACGCAGGATTGTATCTTTGAGTCTTTCTTTTAATAGCCCCAAAACACATTGATCCTCCAGGAAGTAGAAGAACACCTCCAAGAATGGATCCAATCAAAGAACCTTCCACTAATTTGGCCTTGGACTGATCTAATGCAATACAGTAAAGATAAACTTCAACAATAGTAGAGAAGAAAGCATTTATAACAGCACCTACTCCCATGGAGGTTTGTGCTGAAATAGATGCGACAGCTTGTCCGATGAAATAAGCTAATGGGATGATAGAAACCAAACACAATCCGAAAATGACTGTAGAGTCAGTCAAAGGACTGACCCAGTGAAACTTACCCTTGAAGAAATAAAAGTCCATGATAGTGAAGATCACAAGAAAGTTCAAATTGATGAAGAAGATATTAGTACCATCAACAGTATACTTGTAATAGTGAAAACCAAAAGAACGATAAGTCAAAATTAGGAAAGATTCATTCTTACGCATCTGAGGGTTTGCCAACTGCCTTTGATAATACTTATTTTCATCCTCGAATGAAAGTGCCAAAGGGTGACGCCTAATATGACTAGCCATAATTGTCAGAACTTTAGTCATTGGAATACAGAAGGCAGAAAGCCAAGTAATAAAGCTGAATATAATCCCAATTGGTACTAAGATCAAATAATATTGAAAATAGAAAACTACACGTCCAATATTCCAATCACCCCTACCAAAAAATCTCTTTTTGTAAAAAGTAGTGTCAAGTTCGTCATCATCAGTGAGATCTGAAATAGCAGTGTCGACAGCAGTGGTAGCTGTCCCAACCATAGGAGAGGGTATGTTTCCAGCATTTTCTGGGTCTGGTTTATGTAAGTGCAACTGGTAAGCGTTTGGAGCTGAAAAGAACAATTTACCTTGATTTTGAGTTCTCCATCTGGCAAACTCGTCAATCGAACTTCCGACATTAGCGTCTTCATTAATGTAATTTTTGTCCGACTTCAAGATGACAATTTTCCCAAACGGATATAATAAGTAGGAGCCAAGATTCCAGTAAAATTTGGCATATTTGATGGAGTCATTGGTCCTCGGGTTACAGAACATGGAAAATAAGAACGTTACCATACCCAATATCATACACGTCAAGTAAAGTATGAGGCCAAACGTACATGCCCAAATTATGTTGAAGAAAACGACAGAGTAACTGATCTTGGGCTTTGCTCCCGGAATGGCATGAATATCCAATTCTGCTTCTTTTTGAACGCTTCTGTCTTTCTTATAGATTGCTGGCTTCCAGATTCTAATACCGAAAGGATGTGTTTCATTGATTGCTACCTGTCTTTCCTTCAAAGTGAATGACTCATTGGACTGAATAGATGCGTTATCGTCAAAATCATCATCAGGTGCGTTGTTAGTTGTACTCTTACCCTCCTTATAGTTTGTTGCGGGCCCTTTGACTTCAGCGTTATTTTTGAAAGTATTGTTGGTACTGTTATTGTTACTATTGTTATTATTGTTATTATTGTTATTATTGTTACTTGAAAATTGTGGGGTTTCTTCTTCATATTCGTCGTATGGATCCTGTTGTTTATGCAGCGAGTCTGCTTCCAGATCCTTCAAATCTTTCAAGTTTTTACTGGCTTGTTGTAGATTGCTCATGACGTCATGCTCCAACTCTTTCTTCTTATCGTAAGCTACATGATTGGAAGCATCTGGTGGAATTGAAGGTGATTGCAAAGAAGACTTAAATCTCTGTCTCAATGCATCACCGTATCCTTCTAAATATTCTCTTGTTAAATCTTCTTCAATTTCATCTTCGTTATCATCGACTGAGAAAACGTATTTTGCCGAAGCTTGCTTTCGAAGATACGGTTTAGGTTTCCCCTGGTTCAGAGATGACTGACTCTGCTGCGCTTGGAGCTGTGGAGATTGTGGGTTACTGGAAATGTCAGATAAGTTGAGAGGCGAAGCGACGGAATTAGCCTGGGTTTTATCTCTCAGCAGCACGTATTGTCTGTGATGGTTGACGTTTGGGCCATTATGCTGACGTGATATGGATTGAGGCAGTGGGGATCTTATACAGCGTGTGGATTGCTTCTTCTCTATCTTCGGGTTGGCGGCAGTGAAGTCAAGGTTGCCGTTCGGGTTGAGGTTTGAATTGTTGTTGGAACGTACGGAATGGGTCGAACCAATTGAGTTTGTCTGGGGCGTTTCCTGAGGAGAATGTCCTGAAGGGGTTTCAGGCATCGCTGGCTTCAGTCAATGACTCCAATGGATAACCTTCTTGGCTAAACGGGCAAAACAAGGAGGAGTTTGTAAGCGAGGACACGGGTTCAAATTTGGTTTGCCATTGAATATGGGACGGTACATCTTTTCGAACTCCGCTAAAAATGGCGCACATGTTTACGACACGCTAAATCTACATATCAAATAATTGTGCAAGTGGCAAGAGCGCTTACATGTTTATAAAGTTATATATATGACATATGTGTGTGTACCTGTTTAGGCAAATAAACACCCACATGTAGTAGGGTCGTGCTTACGTGTCGTTAGGAGTATGGGAGGGTTCGTCTTTCAAAAGAGGAAAGGAAACATGGCCTTTCTGTTTTTTGGGTACTTCTCCCCGAAAGTTTTTCTGTACTTTGCGTGTTTTTGCTTCGCCCACAACATCATTGTGCCTGTTCCGATAAGGAGGAATACGTAGGAAGACCAGTTGTTGGTCATAATGGCAAACACGGTCCAGGAAAGGGTTTCAAATAAGTAGTTTGGGAAAGAGACAAACTTGAAGGCAAACCCCTGCGGAATCTTGTGCTCTCTTGAGCCGTCGGATCTCAATCTTCTTAAGATGATGTGGCAGTAGAGGTTGCATATCTCAAAAATAACCATTGCACCTCCAAACCACTTCAATTCGTCCAGAGAGCGGTCGGCAACGTGGTAAAAGTACTTCCAGAACTTATTGTCGTAGACAATATTCTGTGGGGCGTAAACGGAGAAGGCAATAAGCAAGCTGTTGATCCAATAGTGGCCCGAATTTCTGAATAGAAATGCGAACGGCATGGTGTCTGAGGAGAACGTGTGGATGAACAAAGTCTCGTACTCTCTCTTTAAATAGTGTAGCAAGGTCAAATTGTAGGCAAGAACCTGAGTGTATTTCATGTCACTGGCATTATAGTATCCGTAGTAGAATAGGGAGTGTATGATCATTGGACCAAGGTATTCGAGGAAGTAGACCGTCCTCCAACCAATCTGGCGGCCAACGTCCTTGGCATAAACACTGAGAGTGGACGACTGGGCGAAGTCAAGGCCGTTCTCCTCAAGAGTCATGTAGTTCTTCAAAGCGACTCTCTTCTTCTTGTCCTTGTCATTCTCATCTGGGATGTACGAAAACTTGATTCTGTTCGGATCGGAGATGCTGTTCTTCTTGGCATAGGCCTCGATAATGGCAGAGAGACGCGTGTTTGGGGTGGTATCGCAGTTGATTTTCTTCAACTTCTTGGAGAGCGGAGTGATGATGAGATTCACCATGGCGTGCTAATTGTCTGTTTTTAAGCGTGTTAGGGAGGGCGATGGGAACAATGGCGACGCAACTATGATGAAGGTCCCAGTCCCGCTGGTGTCAGTCAAACTTGCAAAGAGCCAGATGTCCACTCTGCTAACCGACGGAGCTTTTTTTTCCGTGCTGCGCGGAAGGGTTTTTCGCCCTCCTCCGTGGTGGCATGAATAGTCGATCTGAGTAAAGAGGGAAGCAGAAACAGGGAATGGGGGGTACAAAAGAGAGAGAAAGGACAAGAGAGGAGAACAAATAGACAGACAGCGATGAAGTTGGTGAACTTCCTCATGAAGCTGCAGAACGAGTCTGTGCAGGTGGAGCTCAAGAACGGCACGATGGTACAGGGCACGATATTGTCGGTGTCTCCGGCGATGAACATCAACTTGAAGGACGTGAAGATGACGGCGGCAGACCGCACACCGACGGCGATGGAGCACATGACGATCAGGGGAAACCAGGTGCGGATGGTGCTTTTGCCAGACGAGCTGAACCTCGATTCGATTCTCACTGATTCCGTGTTCAGGCCGAAGAAGAAGCTACAACCACAGAACCAACCGGGCGGCAGCGGCGGAGCCTCGGGCAGGGCACATAAACGAACAGCACGGACGAAGAACCGGGGGTTCTGAAGAGCTGTGAAATGTACTTATATTATCTGTTAACAATCTCCTATGTAGTAAATCAAGACTCGGCATTTTCGACCTCTTCCTCAAACGCGTCCATGAGGCTGCTCTCCCGCTCCTCAAGCGTTGACTGCTCCTCCAGCACCCACCGGTTGACCAATCTCGGTAGGGCCATGTCGATAAACTTGTCTCGCTCCAACAGCGAGTCTGCAAGCTCGTCGACGTGGGATAATCGCACAACCCCGTTCTCAACCACTCGTATCTTGCGGAAATCGTCCAGTTTTGACTCCAGAACCTTCCAGAGCCGCACCTGGTTCTCCCACATGAGCCGTGCATAGACCATGAACAGTACCGTGAGGTACTTGAACCTGTGGTCTCCGAGAATGACCCACTCGACAACGTCCGTCGGCACGGTCTCGAACTGCAGGAGTCGGAACAGCAAAACGATGAACTTGCACACCTTCGTCCGCGAGCTGTTCGAGTACGTCCCCACCAGCACAACAGAGTCCACACACTCGTCGAGAACCCCGTAGAACCCGAGCTGGGACACTGTCAAGTGCCAGTAGTGTGCATCCTGTATCCTCTCCCGGAGTATCTTTTCGATGAGCAGTGCCGGGTTCACTCCGTGCACCTTTGTGCCGCTTTTCGCCAGCCCTCTGTCGACAATCAGCGCATTTTTCTTGCTCTTGTCATCTCTACTCTCATCACCGTCCATCTCTGCTTCATCCTAGTCTTCCCTGTCTCTCTCTGCCCTCTTTCGTCCTCCTTATGCTCCAATCTACCCCCCCCACTGTCCGTCTGAAAAGAACCTTTTCGGGGACACCCCGCGCCGATCGACGCAGAAAACCCGCGGAAACGAAAAAAAAAAAATATACGGAAAAATGAAATTTTCCTCGTTCTCGTCGCATGAAAACCAAGAAGGCCTGTCGTGAAGAAGAGGAAGAGAAGATGACGAGGAGGCACGAGGTCTAGCCGCCGTATCCCCGTTGCCCTCTACTCTGTTTGCCATTCAGTACCTATTGTTCGTCAAGAGTGTTTCCCAGAAAGGTATGTACCGGTCCATGCGAGAACGTGAGGCGAAACTGCAGTTGCAAAGGATGATTGGCCCCTCCACGATGTTGGGGCACAATGATTCCCCTTTTCCCTCTTGTTCCAACTTGTTCTTGCGTTTCTTCTCGCAGTTTCTTTTCCTATGCCAACCATATACTAACTGTCACCGCTGCGTTTTGCACGCTCTCTCCTATCGTGTTCTGTTTGTCTTAGATGTCCACCGAAGAATTAAGCAATGCAGCAAAAGACTTATCTTTAGACGAAAAGAAAGATAGCACAGTCTTGGAAAACAGCGAAGAGTTCAACGTCAAACATCCTCTCAACTCCAAATGGACCTTGTGGTACACGAAGCCACCTGTCGACAACAATGAGAGCTGGGCAGAACTTTTGAAGCCGGTTGTCAGCTTCAGCACAGTTGAAGAGTTCTGGGGAATTTTCCACGCCATCCCAAAAGTCAACGAGCTTCCTCCTAGATCCGACTACCATTTGTTCAGAGACGACATCAAGCCAGAGTGGGAAGATGCCAAGAATGCACAAGGTGGTAAGTGGTATTGCCAATTCAAGGGTAGAAGAGAAGACTTGAATGAGCTTTGGATTAGAGCCTTGTTGAGCGTCATTGGCGAAACTATCGAGAAGGACGAAAATGAAGTCAACGGTGTTGTTTTCAACGTTAGAAAGGGCATTGTCAAGATTGGTTTGTGGACCAAGTCTTGCGATGAAGAGAAATTGAGAGCTATCGGCGAGACTTTCAAGAAGGTGTTGAAGTTGGGAGACGAAGAAAAGATAGAGTTCTTGAGACACAAAGATTCTGAAATTAGAGGTGCTAAACCAATGATTATTATGTAAATAAATAAGCGACCCCCGGCGATCAAGCAAACAAACAAGCAAACTAGTAAACCAAAATCAACAGAATCGAATTTTGATTTGAATTAGCTTTTGTTTAGTTCTATTTAATTTCTCTTCTTTCATTACTCCTGTTTTTATATTTCCTATTTTCCATTTTCATGTTGACCCTCCATTTTCGGAGAGTTTATAGTTGAAGTAATTTGCTATGAAGATCAGATAATAATATTAATAATTATAATAATAACATTAATAATAAGAGTGAATAGTGGACGAGGCTTTTACACGCGAGGGCAGCATGATTGTGCTTGATCAGGCTTTGAACTATAAAAAAGGAGAGCCGTTGGGCTATTCAAAGAAGCTGACATCTACGGTTGCCTTCAAACAAGATAGGGTGCAAGATGAGGCTTCGGGAAGAGGGGCCTTATACGATTAGCGATTGGCAATAGCAAGCTAAAATGTCTGGAATATCAGTGACAGCGATCGACCACATTGTCATAAACGTCAATGATGTCGAGGCCTCGTGCGAGTGGTATTCGAGAGTTCTAGGGATGAAAAGAGAGGTGATCACAACCATAGAGGGCGTGCAGAAACACATACTTTTATTTGGGGAGCAGAAGATCAACATCAGACCAAAGACTGCCACCCAGGAGGAGTGGTTCACAGCCCGGCACATTGTTGAGGGAACGGCAGACTTGTGTTTCTTGGTCGACGTTGCCCCCGAGGCCGTCGTGAGCCACTTGCAACGCCAGGGTGTGGCCATCGAGCTTGGTCCGGTGGACAAGGACGGTGCCCGGGGAAAGATACATTCGGTGTATTGTCGGGATCCGGATGGGAATCTTATTGAGATCTCATCGTACTGAGAGATTGATTCTGAAGGTATCTGAAGTTCTAAATAGCTAGTATATAGGAAGAGGAACTGTTTATCGATGGAAAAAAACAACTACTAAAGAACTGGAGAGGTAACTAAACTGACCAGAGACTGTAGGAACGGAAAAAGCATGTAAAACAAGAGAACGAAACGAAAGGGAATAACCAGGGTTGAAAAAACAGAAACAGAAGTAGAGATAAGACCAAAAAAAAAAAATCCAGAGTAAAAACAGGAGAAAAAACAAGAGAGAAAACCAAGCTAAATTACAAGTACAGAGAACGAGAGAAGGAGCATGTGGAGGCGAGAGAATGGAGTCAACCGTTGGCTGGGAATCAAGAGTAAAAGTGTGATTGACCGACTTTTGTTAGGGGATATTCATAGTGTTTGTTGTCCTTTTGCAGTATGTTAATGTGCGAGGTGGCGGGGAGCGTGGCGGGCGAAAGAATCAGCCTCTGCGGTACGTTCTCGTCGTGCCGACTGTTCCCTGAATGGTTCCAAGGCCGATCGAGCCGGAGGAGAAAGTCTGAATGGTGGAGTACATCGAGGTGAACTTCTGGACGTAGGCACTCGAGGTAGCGTAGACAACGATACCCTTGGTGACGGTGATCCAGACCCACGTACGGGAATCCTTGGAGGTGGTTGTTGTAGGTGTTGTTGTGAGAAGGGTTGTTCTTTCCAAGGTGTCTGCTGCGGTGGCTGCTGTTGTGCCGGTGCCTGTACCTGTTGCGGTACCTGCTGTGCCCGTCTTTGTCGCGGTGGCCTTCGTAGTGACACCTGTAGTTGAAGGCGTGGTGGTTAAAGCCGTGGTTGTAGGGGTCGTTGCAGCAGCGGCGGGCGTAGCTGTCGTCGGGGTGGCAGTTGTAACTGCTGCTGCCGGAGTGGTTGTTGCAGCGGCGGTTGCTGCTGCTACTGGGGTCGTCGTCGTGGCAGCCGCCGGGATGACCGCAGTAGTCGTGGGCGTTGTAGCGGCGACAACAGGAGTAGTTGTTACCGCTGCAGTGGTGGCCGCTGCGGCAGCAGCGGCAGTCGTGGTGACCGCCGTGTCTGTGTCGGTGCCTGTGTCGACGGCGAGGGCGAGGACACAGAGGGAGAGCAGCCAGTGGAGATATGCGGCGAGTTTCATGATGCCTGCAAGACTTTGCTGCGTTTCTGTGCTTGTGTGTGGAACGAAAGAGAGAGAGAGAGAAAAAAAGCGGGGTCAAAACCGATTCAGGGGCACCGATATGCTATAGCCCTTTGGAACGAGTGGACGGTGTTGTCTGGTGGGACGGAGTATGCTGCTGCTAGCACGAGGGAAGCCAGGAAGGGTGACGGCGAAAGAAAGAGTCCGGGGAAGATAGTACGGAAAAAGGTTTGGGGAGACAGAAAAGCAAGGAACGCAGAGAGAGAGAGGGGGCCTGGCAGGGTGATGGCTCCCGAGACGTCGTCATGGAGAGGCAGGCCGATAGTAAAAATAACAAGAGGATGCAGCGAAGGGTGGATTAGGCAAAAGGAAAACTCGGGCTGCAGGGCCGAGACCAAGAAGAAGAAAGTAAAAAAAAAAAAGAAAAAAAAAGAGGAAGAAGGGGCCGTCCAAGTCGATCGACGCGCCGATCGACGCAGAAATCCGATGTAGTGCTGACGTCAGCCGGCCGAGAGCGAAAAGTTTTTTTTCCTTCTTCTGGCTCGGAATTTTTCAGTTGCGATGGGAAAAAAAAACGAAAACGGGAGTGCGATCCAGTAGTAGCGAAGCGAGGCAGGAAGACGGATATCTATCTCCATTCTATCTCCAGGTGGGCAGAGTTCTCCGGAGAAATCTTTGGTGGCATCGGAAGCCTCCACAGAAGCAGGAGCAGGAGCAGCCACCGCAGCGATGACGGAGAGCGTGATACCTACAAACATGTTTGCGGAGCCGGAGAGCTTCGTACAGGACCAGCCGCAGGGCACCCTAGCCGAGTATTTCACGCTGACGACAGATACCGACTTGCAGATCAACCTCGTTGGGTCGTCGCCGCTGTACGGCCACATTTTGACGCATGCGTGCTTGTACCTCGCCAAGTATATCGAGAAGAACGCTGACACAATGGTCCGCGGGAAGACGATACTCGAGGTGGGCTCCGGCGGTGCCCTCCCGTCGATTCTCTCGGCCCACCTGGGCGCCAAGTACGTCGTCTCCACAGACTATCCGGACCCGGACCTGATCCGTAACATCGAGAAGAACATCCGCGAGAACAAGGTCGCTGCCAACTGCTCTGCCCTTGGGTACATCTGGGGGAACGACACGGGCGAGATCGTCGCCACCCTCAACGAGCACACTGCCGGCGAGAATACCACCTTCGACGTCATCATCCTCAGCGACGTCATCTTCAACCACAGCGAGCACCTGAAGCTCCTCAAGTCTTGCCGCCAGCTGCTCACTCCGGGAACGGGCAAGGTCCTCGTGACCTTCTCGCCGCACCGCCCGAAGCTCTTTGACAGAGACCTCGAGTTCTTCGAGACTGCCAGCAAGCCGCCCTTCAACTTCAAGTCCCGCTTCGTCGAGATGGAGCACTGGTCCCCGCTCTTCAAGGACGACACCGACGAGTCCACTGTCGAGCTCAGAAGCAGGGTCTACTTCTACATCCTCGAGTAGCCCCGCGCATCGCCGATCAATCGGTCGGAATACCTACCTACCTCGACCCACCCACCCATCCACCCATTCAACCATTAATCTGCAGATATCCAGGGGTAAAGAAGCAACGCTAAAACAAACAACACGGTCGAGAACGCCAGATTGCCCCTCCGACAACCATCCAGGGCGAGAACAATAGTTCCTACATTCCTCGGCCTGCCACGTCCGTCGCTGCCTTTCTCCCGCACACCCCATCCTATCGTGTACCTTAGCATACCTCTCCAGCCCGTCCGCCAATAATGGACGGTTCTCCTATATACATGTATACCTAACCCGAAACGAGTGACACGACCGGGCCTCCCCGGGCCCCCGTAACGGCAACCGTTCTGCCCAGCCACCGGCACCAGCATGAAAATCCCTCCTCAGAATTTTAGCTTGCCAGGGTTGCTGGGCCACGCTCCTGCCCAATCGGGCAATTTATTCGTTTCATATCTGCTGCCAAGGGGAGCCTGAATGGGTCTACGAACCTGATGCAATGCAGGTGATTCTTTGGCTCTGTGCTCCACAGCAGCTATGAGTGCTGTCACAAAACAGCCCGTATAAATACCCACTTCTCCCGGTCCTTCACTATAGCACATTGACCATGCGAGCTGCGCTCTCGTCGGTGCATCCGGTCTCTTTCTTTGCTTCCCCTTCCCTTCTTCTTTCTCCTCTTGCAAACTCTCCTAGGACACATTTTCCAACCATTGAATAATAACCAACACCCACACCCCAACCATTGTCTAACTCACTCATTCACTCCTTTACCTAGACACTTCATCTTCCTTGCTAGCCTCCTTCACCAAGTCAATCTTTACAGACAAAGTTACAACGTTGAAGCTGAAAAACTAGAGATACCTTCCCTTTTCCAACTTAATTCTAACTACTAGTCTTTCCTTCAGAATTCACTTCGCTATACAGCCAACCAACTTAAGTCATTCCTTTAAAAACTTACCTTCAACCGTTCAACAATGTTAACTTCACTGGTGCTCTCTTTTACTCTCTCATCCATGGTCTCGGCCATCTCTGAGCATCAAAACGTCGCCTTGTACTGGGGTCAAAATTCTGCAGGAACCCAGCAAGACTTGGCAACTTACTGCAGCACAGAGAAGGCTGACATTTATGTTCTTTCCTTTATTGATATCTTTGGCTCTTCGCAGACAGGTGTTAACTTTGCAAATGCCTGCACCGATACCTTCTCCGATGGTTTACTTCACTGCACCCAGATAGGCGAAGACATTAAAACCTGTCAATCTTTGGGTAAAACCATCCTCCTCTCAATGGGTGGTGCCTCCGGTGCTTATGGTTTCTCCTCTGACTCGACAGCCGAGGACTTTGCAGGAACTCTGTGGAACATGTTCGGTGCAGGTTCCGACTCATCTGTCGAAAGACCTTTTGATGATGCTGTTGTTGATGGTTTCGATTTTGATATCGAGAACAATAGTCCTACAGGCTATGCTGCTCTTGCTACTAAGTTGAGATCCTACTTCTCGGAAGATTCTTCCAAGACTTACTACTTATCTGCAGCTCCACAGTGTCCTTACCCTGATGCTTCTGTTGGCGATCTTTTGGAAAACGCATCAATCGATTTTGCCTTCATCCAATTCTACAACAACTACTGTGCTACCACAGGCTCAAGCTTCAACTGGGATACATGGAATACATATGCTGAAAGCACCTCGCCAAACAAGAACATTAAATTGTTTGTTGGACTACCAGCTGCCTCAGGTGCTGCTGGTTCAGGCTATGCCACCATTGACGAGATCAAATCGACTTTCGAGGAATACATCTACAACAAAGAAGACTCTTATTTTGGTGGCTTTTCTTTATGGGACGCTTCTTGGTCTACTTCAAACCAAGTCAACGGTGACACATTCGGAAACAACTTGCAGTCTATTTTGGATGATGCCTACTCTGGATCTGGATTGTCCGAGTCTAACTCTGCAACTTCTGCTACTACTGCCAGCTCTTCGAGCCCTGAGACTGCTACAACTACAAGCAGCTCGAGCTCATCTAGCACCGTCAGTTCGACCAGCTCTACCACTTCTACGAGCTCCCCAATTGCGACAACTGAAGCTGAACCTACAACATCTGCAGAACCAACCTCCTCTGAGGAGCCAGTAATTGTTGCCACGACCTCTTCAACCTTTTCAGCCGCTCCCGCAACTGAATCCTCGTCTACTTCTGCCAATACTATTGATACCACTTCTTCAGAATCACTGTCCGCTCCAACATCTTTTGTTGGTGATCAAGCAGCACTGACCACTCTAACTACACTCTCGACCTCCTCAATTTTGGCACAAACTGCCACTACTTCTGCTGCTTCTGGTTCTTCATCCTCGGGAGCAGATTGCTCATCATTGTCTGGTCTTGCCAAAGCCCAATGCCTAAACGAGAACTTCGAAAAGGGTCTTTACTTGGGTAGTGCCACTACATGTACTGAAGGTGACATTGCCTGTGCAGCAGATGGTTCTTTTGCAATTTGTAACTACGGAAACTGGGTGGAGATGACTTGTTCTGCGGGAACAACCTGCTATGCTTACAACAGCGGTGATGAGGTCGATATTGGCTGTGATTACACCGACTCAAAGAGCAGTTATCAAAAGAGAGACGGTGGCTACTTGACTTTCTTTAAGAGACACATACACCATCCTCACAGAAACTGAATACACAACATTATCTAATGATCTATTTCTTTTCTATCAACCTGTTCTTTTTTTTTTTACTCTCAAGTGGATCCGGAAAATTTTCCCCCAGAAATAATTTCTTTCTTTGGAAATTATAACGTTTGATAAAATTCCTATATATAGTATTATATACGAATATTTAATTTACATTCCTTAATTATTACAAACAAAAGCTGATGGATCACTGGGGTTGCTTAGCAGCTTGCTCTATTTTTCTCAAATTATTTGTTATCTGCTTGATTCGACTTTTCATCCTTCCAGACGTATAGTCTGTGTTTTTTCTTTTGTTCTTCTTTATGTATCTTATGATATCAGATGATCTATCATCGTCGTCGTCGTCATCATCATCATCAGCTTCTTCAAGCTCACTTTCCTCATGGCCGCTATACGATGCAACTTTGGTATTCCTGGTATATCTACTGGCTCGCTTTAACAAATTAGTGTCATCATTTTCCAAAACGTATTTTTTTTCAAGTCCATTACCATTCTGATCCGCATTGTTTCTTTTGAGTATCCTTATCAAAGTATCTTTTTCCAAATCCAACTCTTTCCGTTTTTCCTCTAAATCTTCGAATAACTGATCGAACTTTTGTCGGTTGAGTTGATTTTCCAACTTCATATCCTCAAATTTAGATTCAAACTTCATGTTATTAGTTTCCTGCTTACGCCTTAACGTTGTCAGTTCTCCTTTGATACTCTCTAATTCTTTGAGAAGTTTACCACTGGAGCTAGAATTGACCTCTTCCAAAATACTCTGCAATCTTTCATCTAGCTTTTCGATTTGTTTGTCTATTGATTTAGATTGATCTATCAGCGTTGCAGGAGAGTCATTTGATAAATTTTTTTCTGTCTGTAGGATTTGTTTATTTAACTCGTCAAGATAACGCCTCTTTTCTGCCAATTGTAGATCTAACTCTTTCTGTTTGATTTCGTTTCTTAGAACTTCGTCTTCTTCTTTGTGCATATCAGAGCGGAAGGATCCTAAAGAACTGAAAGAGGGTTGGCTTGAAGGTTCAATGGGATTTGTGTCCTGTTCGCTGTACAAAATTGAGCGGAATACTTTTGAGCCAAAGTTGCTTAACGAACTCAGTAAACTGCTGTTTTTTGAAATATAAGCTGGAGTAGGTTTAGAAATTCTAGATCTTTTGTCGGAGATATGCGAGTTGTATCCCAGCGGATTACGTCGAAGAGATTCTCTCGTGATGTTCTTTATTGCTTGGTCGTCGTACATCGCTGACCTAGTTGATAGCCCTGAGATTCGATCTATTGGCTTTTCTCCCAATAACTGGTACGTTTTCAAAGACTCTGGGTTACTTTGACGGGAGGTGTATCTTCGTGAGATGTCATTGGCCCCTTGCTGATCATTTCTTGTTTCTTTTCTCAAAAACTCCAATGCCTCATGTTTTCTTCTTTCCCTTTCACTTTGGTTCAAAGAGATTGGATTTTTTGCTGATAATAAAGCACTTTTGAAGCGGACCTGTGAAGGCAAGGCACGATTTCTGGATATTCCTCCAAGCCGTTCTCTTCGAGCTTCATTTTCAAATAAATTTGTACTTCGGGAGTCAGTTCTTGAACTTTTCTTCGGCTGACCTATGGGGGTCTTCAAAGCAGGTATAAAAGACATAGTGTTCTAGATCGCCTTGATTCGGATATCCCCTCTCAATAACTGAACTGACGTGGTCATCGCCAGAAGTAAACATTCCCATCACCGAGAAAGTGCCTGTTTCATCATACCGATAGCGACGCGTTCCTCAGTACTAGACGCGGTGAATCGTTCACGTCCTCTGAGCAAGCCGGTTCTCTAAAATCTGTGAATTTCGATACTTGCAAACTCGATAAGACCGTCATTTAGTGGTTATTTCAACACACTCATTAAAACAGACATAGACAACCATGGATAGCTCTTTTTTGGATATGGGCGGCATGCCCGAGCCAACCTTACCAATTGAACTAAACCCTTCTGTTTTTCGACCTTTTGCTTATCGTGTGCTTTCCAAAAAATATGGGCTAAATGTTCAATCATCGGCACTCGAGAAGCTTGCATCTTACGTTGGACGAAGATTCGGGACGAAATGGAAGAAGGATCCCAAAACTTCAGCTTTTTTAGATGCTGTTGCCAAATTATGGAAAGAGCAAGGTCGTGGTATTTTCATTGACGGGCTTGGAGTAACTCAAGTCATCAAGGAAATCATTGCAAACGAACAAAGAAGTAAAAGTAAAAAGAGTGTGAAGTCCCAGGAAAATAAAGAGTTTGAAGATTCATCTTTTATTGATTCAACCACGTATGATTCTTCTATGATAATGAGCTCCCAGACAATGGAACAGGCTGATGATACTAAAAGAAACGAAAACGACGATGAAGTTGACTGGAAAATGTTCTTTAAAGTCGTAAGTGCTAATCATTATACAAGATTTGTATATGATGAAAGACGAAAATTTTTTGATTATACCCCAGAGAATGTAGCATCAAAATCAATACAGTTACCAGGAAAAGACGACACACTAAACTTCCATATGACAAGACTTGATCTACTGCGAGATAGGATTTACCGTAATGAGATTTTCTCAAAGGTGAAGTACGATACGTCAGGACAATCTAAAATTATTAATCAAACCCATAGGCCAAAACATATCACTGCAGTCAAAAACTTATTGGGTCGAAATGAACAGAGATTTGTTCTATTCGGGCTAGTGACATTAAACTCTTTTGGAATATGGCAATTACAAGATGATACAGACAAAATAGAGCTTGTGTTGAAACAATGTATTTTCCCAACGGAGACATACTTTGTTTCTGGCAATTTTTTGATAGTTGATGGATTCTATTCTTCTGCAGGTAAATTACATGTCTTATCAATATCTCACCCGCCTGCAGAGGATCGATCAACAACAATCGATGCGTTGGCTTATTTGGATTTTAATTGGGACTACTCTAAAAATGGAAAAATTGATTTGACCATGAAATCATTGACGTTGAAACAGATCAAACAGCATAAAGATCACAAAATCGTTGTGCTTGGTGGAAACTTGCATTTGGATGATTTGGAAACGATATCCAAAGTGAGGAAAACTTTACAAGAATTGGAAAGAGAGTTGGAATTCAGTCTTCAAGCAGAGAAGTCGGCTGAATTCGGGGAAGAATCAAAGACAAGAATCCACGATAGGACCATTGCAATCGTTTTCAATGGTCCATTTGTTTCAAGAGCTTTAACTGTCACAGAAGGTTCTTCACCGAATCACATGACATCATCAGGACTGTACAAAGCAAGCTTTGACAATCTTGCATCAATTCTGGAACAGTTCAAAACCATATGTGAGCACTGCAAACTGATCTTTGTGCCAGGGGATGAGGATCCATGGATGTCGATGGTGACTAAAAATTCGAATTCTATTTGGCCAAAAATGAGGATACCATCTGTTTTCGGTACCCGGCTTTCACGAGTTGCAAAGGATGTGGTATGGGCCTCAAATCCGTGTCGGTTGAATTATCTCTCTCAAGATATTGCGATTGTCAAAGATGATTTAGGAGAGTCTTTGAGGCGAAATGATTTTTCTCATTTGTGTGAGTTGAGTAAGGAAGAGATCGAGAAGGCAGTCAAACAAAACGACGATAATGCTTCTAGCCAGACGTCCATAATCAATAGCCAGAACCTCGAAATTGATAGACTTACGTTAAAGGAGAATGCAGACATTACGATATTCAAGAAAATCACGAAAACTTTACTAGATCAAGGGATACTATCACCATTTGTCTATAGAACCAGGCAAATTCTTCCTAATTACTGGCCAATCCTCAGCGTGATGCCACTGCCTGATTGTATCATTATGGCGGACGCAACAGCCCCAACATTGACCACCATATACAAAGGTTGTTTAGTGTCTAACGTGGGCAAATTTTCCGACAATGGACGTGCACATTATCTCGAATACTATCCGAGCTCGCAAACCGCAAAGACGAGAGTCGTATATTAATCGGAAGCAACATATAAGCCACTTAAAAGTTATCTATAGAACGATAAAATAGCTTAATAATTACCATCAAGAATATGGGTATTTCTTTATCGTGGAGGTAACATCACAGGGAAGACAATATATAGGATCAATTTTGCCCAACCCCTCGTACCCAAGTAAGCTCAATCCGGCAATGCCAAAAAATGTATGGTACACATCTACCTCTTTATCCTTGCGGTCACTTATTCCCCCCTTTTCTGCATCCTGACAAGACAAAATAAATTCCTTTAACTTTTCGCCATCTATGTAGTGCAATTTTCCCAGCATGGAAAGGGATGAGAGTACCCACCAGCTGTAACAAACATCAGGAAGCTTTTCCGGACGGCCGTTTAGACCTCCGCTATCAACTTGGCGATCGGAGAGCCACCATTCCAATATTTCCTTATTCGGTAGCTTATCCAAAGCGTTGGCAATGGAAAGAGCACCAAGACACGTAAAACCCTGTGCTGCATGAGACTCTGATCCTGGCACCATACCAAAACAACCATCAAAGTTCTGACACTGAAGAATCCAGCCAACAGCCGGATCGACTATTTCTGGAGTCAACTCTTCCAAAATGGACAGGCATTGAAGAGCGTTGTATACGAATCTTGTGTCGACTTCTCCAAAACAGTCACCCTGGAAGGAGCCGTCTGAAAGTTGCATGCTTTTGACAAATTTGATGACGCCTTCCCGCTGGTACGGAGACAATTCCCCAAGTGCGTCGTACATCTTCAAGACTTGCAAGGCTGATAAGGTCGACAACATGTGGGCATCATGATTCGGTGCTGCACCAAAGCCTCCATTGGATTCATCAATACAGGATAGAACGAATTGAACCACTTCATTTCGAGAGAACTCATCCTTATGATTGACTAGGAATAACGTGCCCAAACCCCAGTAAAGAGCATTCATCTTCAAGTGGTCTGCCATGAAATGCACAAGATACGCAGGGTGTCGGAATAAATCCTTGACATAAGACACGTGCTCGTCCACTAGTAATTCTTCACACATCTCGTCTTTGTCAATAGGACACTACTGAACGGCTGTTTAGGTTTCTTAAGATTACAAGCCTAAACAACGAGCCTACTTGCCATGAGAGATAGTGGGCCCCAATTCATGTCTTGGGCGAGCGTGTTCAAATTTCACGTAGTGACAAATATTACAGAGGTCTAATTACTTTACTATACATATTATAACTTGGTGGTTAGCTTAGCTTCGAGGCCAAGATTGGTAGAAGAGTTGCTGTTCTTGCCGATAAACATGCGCCGTCTTTCGATCATCATGAACTGCATCTGCTGTTGCAGGCTCAACATAATTGCTCGTTGGCTGTTCATTTGCTCTCGCATGTTAACGTTTTCGTCGACCAACGCCTTAGTCACGTTTTTGTTGATCTCCAACTCTCTAATTAATGTTTTTACTCTGGTCATACTCAGTCTGCGGGTATCTGCTGGGAAGTTGAAGTCTGAATCAATGCCATTTTCTCCCAAATCTTGTGAAAGAGCGTTAATGTTGTCTACTTGTCGTAATGTAGAATTGTTGGAATTATAGATGCCGCCTACCTCCTCTAGCTCTAGAGGGTATCCTAAATTGCGCACCTTGCCGTTCACAACTGAATTGAGAATGCTACTCATTTGCAGTCGCAGAGAATCGTTTTCCCTGTTCAATTCTTGCATGTTGCCCTCCAATTTTTGAAAATACCCACTCATCTTGATGAATACGCAGTCGGGCTCGTGTATTTCGGTTAATAGCTCCCGCTGTCCTTTCCAGGTGCAGCCGTACTTCATACCAGGACAGTCGACGTAAATTTTTTGGCAATGCTTCAGGTGCATTTCCAAATGCATCAAAGGGAATGACAAGTGACAACCAGTGCAGGTGGTCATGTGCTCCAAACATTCGTGTTCCAAATGATCCGAGATGTCCATCAACCTCACTTGCTTGCCGCAATCGACGCATTCAATGTTTGTGTGAGGGCAAATGGAAGTTTCAGTTGAATTGAGCTCAAGGTGGCTTTCAGAGTCGTCACTGAATGTTCCCCCGTAGGCGGCACTTTCATCGGGGTTGAGTTTACGCTTGCCCTCTGTGGTAGCCTTGAAACTCTGAACAAAAGTTCCCGATGGAAGTTGCGTCAGCATTCCGTTCTCCTTTAGTATTTTGCGCTCACAGAGTTCTCCACAGACACATCGTATCCGAGTGAGCTCACATGTGTCATCTAGATGTTTCTTGATACTCCATCTCTCGCCCGTCCATGTACATCCTCTGGACCTATTCAAACAGAACACCTCAAGGTCGTCCGTCATGTTTGATACGATAATCGGCGCAGGATAGATGTCAATGTCGTTGTCCTCGTCGGAGGGGACACTCCCAGCCTCGTCTTCCTCACTCACTGCGGAGTCGCCACTATCAGTGCTGTTGGCGACACTAGTACTGCTGTTTCTCAAACGGAGCTGGCGTCGTACGGAGTGGGGGACACGCAAATGGACACGGTCCAACGGACATCGTTCACCGAGGACGCTTTTGAAACTTTCAAAGATGCATTCTTTGCAGAAGGTGTGTCCGCAAATAGTGCTCCAGGGCTCAATGAAGGGCAATTTGCAGATCGGACAGGAGACGTGATCCAGAGCCTTAGTGGGGGACAGGTATGTTAGGGAACGCATGTCGAAGATAACGTTCTTCTGCGTCGAAGAGGCATTGTCGTTGTCGTTATCGGTTTCTCCGCCCCATAGACCTAACGGGAGATCGTAACCCGGACTCGCTTGTGTGCTCATAACGGGGGGTTAACTGCAAGTTTGGCGGATTCAATAGACAGGATGGCAATATAGTCGATATAGCAGGCCGAAAGCTGTATGCCTGACCCGGTGTGGAAAGGACAACTACAAGGGGAATTGGGGGAACAAATAAAATAATCCGTTCCCTCGATAAGCTCAACACAAAGAATAAGAGAGGGCTGTGTCAATAGCAAGAGGCGGAATGTCACGTGATGGAATAACAAGGGAAGTAAACATCACAAATCTATATTATTGGTATTTTTACATGGAATAAATACGTACATATCTAATATACTAGTACCTAAAGGTGTGGAAACAACTGGGGGAAGACAGCCGAGATCCCCATAACAAGAAATAAAATCGAAAGTAGAGAACGTTAAAAGAAAGTGAAGTGAAGTGAGCACACTGCCAATGGTATAAGAGGTTGGAGATCAGGACTATTACCAAGTTTAAACGCTGTTTAAACTCTCTGGTGTGTCCTTTTCAATAAGAGCTGGGGCACCGTTCTTGCGGGCCTTAGCTAATTGCATGGACTTATTGACGTGGAAACCGCCAGTCAATAGCTCTTGAACTTCTTCGAGTTCTAAATTGGATAATTCTGGGTAGCAGAAGAAGATGAGAATGAATGAAAGGACACAAAATCCTGCAAACAAAGAGAAGGTACCTGTTGGGGTGATGTTCTCCAACATTGTCAAAAAGGTAGCGGAGATGATCAAGGAACCACCCCAGTTGGAGGCTGTTGCATAGGATGCCCCGACACCACGGACCTTTTGAGGGAACAGCTCACTCTGTTGCCATGGAACGTTACCGAGACCGATGGCGTAAGATGCAACAAAGCATATCATCGAGACGATGATGACAATACCCCAAGAATGGATGTTACCCAAAACTGTGGCACTGTTGTCTGTAAAGGTGATTTCTATGAAATGGAACGCGATTGCGTTCAAGACGAGGAAGCAGGTCATCAAGAAGATCGAGATAAGTAGGATCAATCTACGACCAACCCTGTCAATGATGAAGAATGCGATAATTGTGAACACGAAATTTGTACCTGCGACAATCAAGGAGACGGCAGTTGAATTGTTGAAGCCGATCGCTTTGAAGATTGTCGAGGAGAAGTACATTAATGAGTTGAAACCTGTATATTGCTGGATAGCTTGCAAAGCACAACTGATGAATAGGGCACGGAAGTTGGAAGGAACAGTGTGTAGCTCGAGTACAGTGTTCCACCACTTCTTGAAAGGATTTCTACATTCCGAGAGTAGGTCTTCCTCTTGTAGATCCAAGATCTTCATCTTGATACTTTCTAGGGAAGCATTTGGGTTGATCTTCTGTAGCACCTTTTCGGCAGATTCTGTCTTGTTCTTCATGATGAGGTATCTTGGGGTATCTGGCAAGAAGACGAAGGAGATGAACTGGATGGCCGGAGGGATCATGGATAAACCGACCAAGATTCTCCAGCCGTTGTAGACGTGGTTGAGGCCGGCACCGATGGCATAGGCAATCAACTGACCTCCGGTGATGCCCAAGCAGTTTAGAACGACCAATCTTCCTCTGAACCTGGAAGGAGCCAACTCAGAGATGTAGAGTGGGGAGATCAAGGAGCCGATTCCAACACCAAAGCCCATGATGAAACGGCCAACAATCATTGTCCAGACGGTCTGCGCGGCACACTGGATGATGGCACCCACAATGAACATGAGGTTGGAGATCATCAAGAGGGGCTTCCTACCGGAGAAGTCGACAATCAAGCCCGAGAGCAGAGCCGTGATGAAGGCCCCGAGCGAGGTGGCCGCAGTGATGAACTGCTGCTCACCGTAGGTGAGCTCCGTGCCGAAGGATTTCCCGATGGAAACGAGGGCGGAGGAGATGTAACCGGTGTCGTACCCGAACATGAACCCGGAGATGGACGCCAAGGCGGTCAAGACGATGATCATGAACGAGGGTTTCTCGCTCGAGAGGGTAGTCACCGAGACGGTCGGCTTGAGGTACTCGTCCTTGGACGAGGAGGAGTCGTGGGTGAACATGTCCGACGAGGCGTACGAGGAGGGCTCCGATGATGATGAGCTGTGCGAGTCTTGTCTCTCTCTTGCGCTTTCTCTTTCGATGATGGTCTGCTGTGGCTTCTGGTCTCTGTCAAATAATCCTAACATGTCTTAAACGAAGGGCGAGAAGATAGAATAGACTGATGAGCTTCCTAGACGAGGAGTGAGTGTTTGTAGGTCCTGTAGGCTGTAGTAGCGGGGCGAGGTTCCGGATAGTTCCGTTATGGGTGTCGAACGAACGAACGAACGAAGGGGAGAAAGAGGACGAGGGAGGAAACACAGTACAAGCAGTGGATTGCCTGGTGTGTCTTAATGCCGGTGCAGCAGGGGAGAGATCTGAGGGTCTCTTTATACGTCTGTGTGCAACGTGCCTCTTGTGACCGGATGGAAAAGACGAGAAAAACGCACCAGGCACGGGAGCGGGCAACTTGCCTTTTATACTCGGCGCTTCTGCCGACCGCTCGGCGAGCACGTCCCGCTGAGCACGCCTGTTGTTGCGGTCCTTCGCCCTTTTCGCCGAGACTCGGCTGCAGGGGCCCCGCCGGGGCCCCTGCGCGCACGCCCATTGGCCAGCGCATTAGGCCGCATGCTCGGCAGACTCGGTGGGCACTTACCCGGCCGCAGAGCCGGCGCGGGGCGCACGTGGGCCGCAGAAGAAAGACCTCCCGCGCCGACCGACGCAATGCTGACGTAAGCACCTTGCCATGTTGCCATGCCGTCGTGAGCCTGCGGCCCAAAACAGAAAAGGGCCCCCTCCAGGCTCCCGTAGTGGCCTCTCTCTTTCAAGGCTGTGCGGCTCCCTCTGTTCAGGACCTGCCCCGACGCTCTGGCGCCAGCGCCCAGGCGCTGGCGCTGTGCTGTTTGGCCATATACCGCGTTTGGTAGATCAAGGTACACATGGAGCCAGTTCCTGTTCTCTCAGATCGGGTCCTGCTGCTGGCTCGACTCGACAAGACAAGCAAGGCACACGTTTTTCCCTGGCTGTTTACTCTGTGCGTCCACTCACATCTGCAACACCGTCAGGCCCTGGCTCTCGCTACGTGTGTCTTGGCCCTCCAGATTCAGCCTCCGCCTCCGCTACAGCATCCTCCTCAGCCCGGCCACAACCGCTCAGAACCGCAGCCTGCCATCAAGCCATCTGTTTTCAGTCTCTTCTGCGCAGTGTTGGCCTTCTTGCACACAAGGGAAGAAGAAAAGAACAAGCGGTTATCGACCCCGACGTCCAGGAGCGTCCACAGAACAAGTCCGACTGCCTTTCGGCACTCACAACATCTTATACACCCATTATTATACCTGCATTCTCTCTATAGACAAACACGACGGTGCGCAGTTGAGGTTTTTTTTCTTCCTGCACACCGAGTTTGAACTCTGAATCGACAAACACACATTCTTATACACTCAATATATCCCGTTTTCCCCTAGCCCATTTGCTAAAAAGTATACTCACTCTTTCGAAAAACAAACATTAAAGAAAAACACATTTCGCATCCACAATGATATTAATGAGCAGGAAAATCAAAGTCTTGTTCCTAACGATCTCGGGCTTGTTGGCAGTCATGTTCGTCATCTCGAACCAGTCTGCCACGCTCTCGCACTCCTTCGAGAGCGTCCAGAACATAATATCCGAGCAGAGCAGCAGGTTCAGCGACAGCAAGGACAAGGCCTCCGATGCCGTCTCCGAGGAATCCGTCACGGAGTTAATCAACGAGGACGTTGTTCTCCACAACAGCGACCAGCTCGTCGAGGAGCCCGAACACAGCATCTACTCCGATCAGCATCCGCACGATCCAAACCTCGAGGTGAAACTCCCCTCCAGCAAGGACACCACTGCCGAAGACGAGGGAAGCTACTACTACCAGCTCGACGGCGTGAGCCAGAGCGAACACAACAACAAGGACGATACCAAAGATTTGCCAGCCTCCGACAGCAATACCCAGTCCAACCACTTCCCACACACCCCAGACTCCGACTTGAAAGGTGAGGAGTCGAAAGACCCGGTGAGTAAGGTGGAAACCGGCCACCACAACAAGCAGAGCGACGAGGCCCACAACACGCCCCCAGAGGACTCGTACTACATCGACTCCTCCTCCCACGTCGACTCGAAAGAGGAGTCGAACGAACCTGCAGAGGAACCCACAAAGGAACCCACAAAGGAAGAAACCAAGGAGGAGTCTGAGGAGGAGTCCGAGGAGGAAAATAAAGATTCGGAGAATGAAGAAGAGCCTAAGAAGGCCGACCCAGAATCCCCAGAAGACTCCTCATATGCCAAATCGGAATTTGAAAACGAACTCGTCGACGAAGAAAAAGTGAAAGAAATTATTGAAGAGTACGTTGAAGAAGATACAGAAAGCAAGAGCCCCGGCGAGGAGGTTCTCGCCAAGGATTGGACAATCAAAACAGATGATAAGTTGTCGAAAGTCTCATCCGGAGAGTTCCTAAAGGGTAGTAAAGTCACCAAATCTTTCTTCACGCAGCTTCTCCAGTTGATCTACGGAAACAGGCTGTCCTTCCCATTGGAACAAAGAATGCACATGGAAAACGGGAAGACGATTATTGACAACATCATCTTCTACTCCGAAAGCTCAGACACGCTCTCCGAAATTGACTGTGGAACGTTTATGAGTTTCCCAGACAACTTCATCGAGGACTTGACTATCAAGCACAAAATTGTTGTCGACAACATCCCCGACATTGAGCCAAACTTCTACTCGGGCTCGGGCTACGTTATTGTCGGAGGTGGCAAATACTCATGGTTCTCCTTCTTGGTCATCAAAACTTTGAGAAAGTTAGGCTCCATTTTACCTGTTGAAGTTATCATCCCTTCAAACGAAGATTACGAGGTCAAGTTCTGCGAGAAGATCCTTCCGGAGTACAATGCTCGTTGTGTCAAACTCCACGACGTTTTCGATTCCCAAATTTTGGATGACATCAAAGTCACAGGATATCAGTACAAATCATTGGCACTGCTTGCCTCTTCCTTCGAAGACGCTTTCCTATTGGACTCTGATAACTATCCCGTCGTCAACCCTGACCCACTATTCATCTCAGAGCTGTATTACGAATACACGATGATCACATGGCCGGACTACTGGCGTAGAACCACATCTCCAAAGTTTTATGAAGTCAGAGGAACTAAGTTGGGTAAGAGAGTTCGTCATTTGAACGACTTCAAAACGGATCCAAAGTACTTTAAGGTCGAAAACGAAGATGAAGACGAAGATATCTTAAAGAGTAAAGTCCCTCTTCACGACAGAGAAGGATCAATTCCTGAATGGACGACAGAGTCTGGTGAAATGTTGATCAACAAAAAAGTCCATTTCAAGGCTCTTCTTTTGGCTCTATACTACAACTTAGACGGTCAGTTTGGTTATTACCCATTGTTGTCACAAGGAGGTGCTGGAGAGGGTGACAAAGAGACTTTCGTTGCTGCCTCGAATTTCTACAACCTCAAGTACTATCAAGTCAACAAGATGCCTGATCGTGCTTACGGGTTTTTCAAATACGGTAACTTCTACGACACTTCAATCATTCAATACAACCCCCTAAAGGATTTCGAAAACTTGAAAAATGTTTACAAGGATATCGAGGAGAAGATCGAGCAGGACGGTGAAGAATTTAAATACGACTACACGTCGTTGTTTACAGATCATTTCAGGATAGATAACTCCCAGCCGATGTTTTACCACGTTCACGAAACTAAGATGGATCCATTTGCCTTGTACGAAAACAAGGGAACTGTGGATTTAGACGGCAAAAAGATGAGAAACTTAGGTGGGGATTTTCCAAGAGTTGATTTTGACTTGGAGAAATATCTCTGGCAATTGATTGAAAAATACGTTTGTATCGATACCCTAGATTTTGCCTACTTTTCTGGAAAAGATAAGGAGGCCGTCTGTGGCGACTTCCTTACCGAACAATTAAAGTTTTTGGATGAAACCGGATACGAACTATTGAAGCGGTACGTTGCATCAGAACCATACGATAACTTGAGAAGAACAAACTGAAGAAAAAACAAAAATATTTTGCAAGCATTTCCTTCTATTTTCCTCATCTTCTCTATTGTGTTTCTTCTTTTCTTTACCATGTTTTTTCTAGTTCTCAATTCTATTTGCATGTTCTTCTTTTCTTATCCAGGGCACATAATAAATTTTGATACAAACACTTTGTTTACTAGTAAAACATGTTTTTATTTGTTTCTCAAACATAAACTCTAAAGTTATTCTGTGTCCTCTCCTATCATATATCGTTCCATTCGCTGGAGTTTTTTCTCTGGAGTTTGCACAGAACCAGTAATTGCCCAAAAAGGAAAGCGAATTGCAGACGCGAAGAAGCTCCTTCGATACGGCAAAGCGATTTTGGATTTTTGCGTTGCAGATTTAGGGGGAACTGTGTTTCATGTCGTGGAAGGGAGGTACAAGTGAGAGAGGTGTTAAAGCAAGACATCAGTGTGTACGAGATCACACAGTGTACCGGTCAATTCAACACAGATAGCTCGTTGGAAAATGGAAGCATCAACTTCAAGTGGAGCGTTTGACAGACCTTTACCAAAAACGTACAGCACTTATCCCGATTATGAAAAATTCAAGGAGCAAATCACTGAGTTTTTAAAGGAATACAAGGCAGACGCAGCTTACAGCCTTCACGAGGAACAGACAGAGGCTTTTTACGATAGAGGAGAAGATGATATAGAACTAGCTAGAGAGGAGACCGATCCTTCTGCCGGCCCGAAGTACATGTTCCTACTTCAGAAAATTGCCAACAGAGAACTAGACGATATAACAATTGAACTTGACGATATTATTAGATTTGAAAGTTTACAGCAAAGTCGTGACATTGCCGGAGAATCTTTGGCAACAGAAATTCCCAAAAATGCCAATCATTTTGTCGAGTTGTTTTCGACAGTCATTGACGAGATTTTACCTCAGCCCACGAAATCTATCAACGACAAGGATACCGTTTTAGACGTCATAATTCACCAGAGAATATTGCGTAGCAGTGCTTTGCAACAGGAACGTCGAAGAGAAAATCAACTTTCCGATTTAGACCCTTCCAGAACTAATAACGATGAGACTGGCAATGATGCCACGCTCGGTGAAGAAATGAACACAGCACACGAACTTTTTCCACCTCAACTACTCAGACGTTATAGTCTCTATTTCAAGCCATACACGGGTGCTACCGGGAAATCATCCAAGCCACTCAATGTTAGAAATGTCAAAGGTGGCCACATCGGACAGTTGATCACCATCAGAGGTATCATAACCAGAGTCTCGGACGTCAAACCAGCGGTTGAAGTTCAAGCTTACACGTGTGACGCCTGTGGTTACGAGATTTTTCAAGAGGTTAAAGCTAAAACTTTCGCTCCAATGATCGATTGTCAGTCTGAAGTTTGTAAGCAAAACAGGAAACCGGGTCGTCTATTCCCCAGCACTAGAGCTTCGAAATTTTCGCCATATCAAGACGTCAAGATCCAAGAGCTTGCATCCGATGTTCCACCTGGTAATATCCCAAGAATGTTGACCATTCATGTTAGGGGAGCGTTGGTCAGATGTATGACTCCGGGTGACTACGTTGATGTCTCTGGTATATTTTTGCCACAACCTTACACAGGATTCCAGGCCTTGAAGGCTGGACTTTTGACTGAAACATACCTAGAAGCGCAGTACGTCAAACAGCATAAGCGGAAATATGAAAGCTTGGGCCTTACCGACGAAGTGAAACAGAAGATTGAGGACGTTAGAAGCCAGGAAAAGTTCTACGATATCTTGGCGTCTTCTATTGCTCCTGAAATTTTCGGCCATTTAGACATTAAGAAGGCATTGCTGTTACTACTCGTCGGTGGTGTCACCAAGGAGATGGACGATGGTATGAGGATCAGAGGTGACCTAAATATCCTATTGATGGGTGATCCCGGTGTCGCCAAATCACAATTATTGAAGTCGATTTCGAAGATAGCACCGAGAGCAATCTACACTACAGGTAAAGGTTCTTCTGGTGTAGGTTTAACTGCTGCTGTCATGCGAGACCCCATCACCGATGAGCTGGTGTTAGAGGGTGGTGCCTTGGTTTTGGCCGATAACGGTGTTTGTTGCATTGATGAATTCGATAAAATGGATGAGAGTGATAGAACTGCAATTCATGAAGTGATGGAGCAGCAAACCATTTCCATCTCGAAGGCGGGTATTACCACGACTTTGAATGCAAGAACGTCGATTCTAGCCGCAGCAAACCCTCTCTATGGACGTTATAATACTAGGATGTCACCTAACGAGAACATCAACCTTCCAGCGGCATTGCTTTCGAGATTTGATATTCTCTTCCTCATATTGGACAAGCCAAGTGTGGAGAATGATATTAAGTTAGCGGAGCACGTGGCTTATGTGCATATGTTCAACAAACACCCTACCACCAAAATGCAAACCATAGACGAGCAAACGATGAGACAGTACATTTCTGTTGCGAGACAGTTCAAGCCTGTCATCACCAAGGAGGTTAGTGACTACGTTGTCAACACGTACATTAAATTGAGACAGGAGAGTAAGAAGAACGAGAACTCCAACACGTTCTTCTCACATACTTCACCTAGAACTTTGCTTGGTATATTGAGAATGTCACAGGCTTTGGCTAGAATCAGATTCTCGCACGAAGTGCTATTGAGTGACGTTGACGAAGCGTTGAGACTACTCTCTGCTGCCAAGAATACGCTATACGAGGGACAGCATGAAGTCGAGGAAACCACCCAGGAGAAGTTATTCACAATTATCAAGGAGTTTATTGCCAACCAGATGCAGACGACCAAGTCGAAGATCGTTTCCATGGAGAGGTTGAGGGAGATCTGTATAATGAAAAATTTCACCGAGGCGGAGATAGCCGAATGTATCGAAAGATACGAGAGGTTAAATGTGTGGCAGGTCATCGATAACGGCGAGAGTCTCACATTGATCGACATTGGCGACGACGAAGACTACACCTCGGATAATAGCGATGCCGATATGGATGTTGATCGTTGATCCAAAACAAATATTGTACTGTTAATTTTTCTTGTTATTGTATTTTATTTACACAATGTAACTATTCTATCTTCTTTTTTTTCTTTTTTCCCTTTTTCAACTCTATAATCTATCAATCGATTCAATGTGTTCGAGTGACAAAACAGTCAGATAAGTTAAGCCGGTTAAATTTTTTATTACAGATAATATATAATAAGATCAGTTGAGACCCAAGTCTTTTTTCACCATGGACCTACAGATCGGATGGTATACCATTTCGTACTTTTTGAAGGTTGCCAACGCCAAGGGACGGTCCACCTTGTTGAGCATGGTGTAGGAAGGTCTGACAAACTTCATTCTTCCAACGGTTCCCAACCAATCGGCGAGTTTCTGGTATGAAGAAGTTATATTGGCGGTGAGAAGCAATCTAAACCATCTGAAGATGACTTCTGCGTTCTGGGACTCTGAGTATTTGCTGTAGATGGTGGACATCAACTCGATAGCCTTTTTGCCGCTCTCGTTTTTCCACGTGAAACCGTGCTGACCCTCATAGGAGGAGAGCTTGTCGAGGAAGACACCGTTCTGGTTGGCGCCAAAGTTGGAGATATCCGAGGACTTGAACTCCGACGCGAGCTTGTCGGGAGACGATTCTATAGTCTTGATCCATTTTGCCGCCAACGTGTAGCACTCGTCCACGAGTTTTGTGTTGAAGTGAGGCTTTGGGGGTAATCCAGGCTGGTACAACCATGTTTGCCAATCGATGGTATCGAGGAGGTCTGTTTTGTCTGGATAGAAGGCGTAGAGGGCATCGAGGAACTGGTAGGAATCGAGGGACTTATATTTGAATATGTTGAAGTAGTGTTTGATGAAGGGGTCGAAGACTTCCTTGCCGCCAAGGGTCTGCTCGATGTGGAAGAGCAAATTGAAACCTTTTTCGTATGGGACGGTGGAGAAGCTGTCGTCTGGATCGGTCTTGTCCTTCAAGTCCTGGATGAGGGTGCTGAATCTCTTTGCGGATTGGCCCATGGAAATGATGGAGTTGGTAAGGTCGTTCCAGCCGATGATGGCGCTGAAGTGTCTAAAATCTTCGCCATGGATGGCACCTTGGATGCGTCTCTCCAAATAGACGGTCCAGCCCTCATTGAGCCAGAAGTGCTCGAAGGAGCAGTTGGTGACCAAGTTACCGGACCAGCTGTGTGCGAGCTCGTGAGCGATGACGTCGATGTTTTCCCGGTCGCCGGAGATCAACGTCGGGGTGGCAAAGGTGCAGTTTGGATGCTCCATGCCGCCGAAGGGCATCGAGGAGGGGAGGATCAAGACGTCGTAGTCCTTCCACTCGTAGGGGAAGACGATGTTTTCGGCGGTCTTGATGAAGTCCTCTGTGTCGTGCTGGAACTCGTACTGGCAGTTGTCGATGAAGGAGGGTTCGGAGTAGACGGTAGAGCGGGGGCCGATCTCTGCGCCGGTGATGTCGCCGGAGGCGATGGAGACCAAGTAGGAGGGGATCGGGACGGGCTGCTCGAAGTGGTAGACGGTGCCATTGTCCTTGGCGTCTTTTTTCTTGTCCTTGAGGAGGCCGGAGGTCAACGTGTTGAACGGCGACGTGAAGAAGTACGAGAAGGTGGACTTGATGGACGGGGTATCGAAGCAGGGGAAGAAGGACCTCGAGTGGATCGGCTCGCATTGCGAGAAGAGGTAGGGCAGTTTCTTGCCATCCGTCTGCTGCGGGTCGAGCCACTGGAGGGCAGTGCACCTGTCGGTGGTCTCATAGTCGATGCGAAGGGTGATCTCGTCGCCCTCCGCAAGCGTGTGGTTGATCTCGAGGGCGGAGCCAAGAGGCTCTGCTCTGTCGTGAAGCTTGAAGTCTGTGGCGGCGTCGTCGATGTGGACGGCGTGGACGGCGAGGTACGATGTGTCGAGCACGATGGACGACGTCTTTTCCACACACCGCAGGGAGACGCACACGGAGCCGGCGAGCTTCTTCTCCGCAAAGAGCACGTCGAGGCTCAGGACAGTGTGCAGCACGCTGAACTTGGCGTAGTTGGAGAGCGTCGAGGGGTCTGCCTCGGGCGACCTCTGCGGGAGGTGGCACTGCAACACCTCTCTGACCTTCCGCGAGAGGTGTGGGTAGCTGCTGGAGGCTGCCATCGTTGATATCTTTCTGCTGAGGATGCTGGAGGAGGTACTTCGCAGTCGGAACGAGTACTTGAGCATCAAAGGAGTGGCGGCACGAGGGGGACAAGCACAGAAAACGACAGAAGGACGTCTAGTACACCCTGTAGCTGTAGTTGCTGCTGCCGGTCAGATACCAGCCGCCGTTGTGCAAGCAGGCCCCCACCGCAGCCGCAACCGACCTTTCTGACAGACAAGGCACCACCACGACACAGAAGAACCAGCGGCAAAGAGAGACACACAGAGACAATGCGCAATGCCCGCTTGACAGCAGCACCAGCACCCGCCGCCGCCGGAAAAGTGCCGAGCCTGTGGCCGGCCGTGCTGCCGCAGCGGGCGGGGGCGGGGTCGGGGAGCTGGAGATCGCCGGCGGCGACGATCTTGCGGCGACGGGGCCTCCCGTGCAGCTAAACGGCGGCCGTTGGAAACGGGGGGGGGGGAGAAGGGGAGAAAGAGGGAGAAGGACGGAATTGGAGGATCAGCGACGATCGACGCAGAAAAGGGTTTGAAGATTTGGAGCACGTGCGTGGGAAGAGGGCTTGGGCGAGTGCGCGGGACGCATTGCGAGTCACGGCAGGTGGGGCCCAGGAGGAAGAGAGGGAGAGCGAGTAGTAGCAGCGACAGTGTCTCACGCAGCATATGGGTGAAGATGCCGCTGTTCCATGGGGTGTGTCTCTACGGGAACAGCACAAGACTGCATCGGGCCTCTCCTCTCTCCACAAGAGGTACTCATCACAGTCAAACGGTACGTACACAGAACACGCACGGGCGATCGTCAGGAATAGACGGATAGACAGGCAGGCAGACAGACCTACACCGACAGACAAGTATGTCAGGATGAAAAATCGATCACGATAGCCAGCATTAGAGGTATCCGACAGCGTGGCAGTAGAGAAGTGGTGTGGAATCGCCGAGTTGGAATCTGTTTCGTCCGTCGAGTAGATGCCATAAGATGGAGCACAGACGGGGGTTTCCTCGGATGTGGATCCCATAGGACATGCATCTGGCGAGAAGGCCTACGAATAGGCCGTACAACCGCGAGATCGGAACACCGACGTGCCCTAGCGGCACTGAAATAGCAGAGTTCTCTTGCCGACGCAAAAGTTTTCAGCAGCGCTTCCCCTACTGTCCATCATTCAGTCTTTCGTGGCTCTTTTCTTCCTCTTGCTTCTCAGAACATCATTCTAACATAATTCTTTCCTCTTCTCGCCTTTTTTTTTTAACAGTCAAGATGCAAATTTTTGTCAAGACCTTAACTGGTAAGACCATCACCTTGGAAGTCGAGTCTTCCGACACGATCGACAACGTCAAGCAAAAGATCCAAGATAAGGAAGGTATCCCACCAGACCAGCAAAGACTCATCTTCGCCGGTAAGCAATTAGAAGATGGTAGAACTTTGTCCGACTACAACATCCAAAAAGAATCCACCTTGCACTTGGTCTTGAGATTGAGAGGTGGTATCATCGAACCATCCCTTAAGGCTTTGGCTTCCAAATACAACTGTGAAAAGTCCATTTGCAGAAAGTGTTACGCCAGATTGCCACCAAGAGCTACCAACTGTAGAAAGAGAAAGTGCGGTCACTCCAACCAGTTGAGACCAAAGAAGAAGCTTAAATAGATTATTTGCCCAATTTGTTTTTATTATTATGAGAATCGTAATTTTAAGTAATATATAAACTTTAAAATATCTATCTACGTATCTACCACCTTGTGAAGGGTTTTTTCTTTTGAAAAGACACATGTTAGTTTCAGGCGGGCATGAAAGAAAAAAGAGGAGATGTGGGCAAATTGGAGAAGGACGACTACTACCTCCCTTTTCTAGAAGAACATACATCCCATACCTCCCTCCCCTCCTCCTCCTCCTCCTCCTCCTCCTCCTCCCATCAAACACTGCACGATGTTCACGCTAAATAGACTGGCGAGACACACTGTCTTCTTCAGGAGAACACTCTACACAAAGACGACGCTCAATGCAGCTGCCGCCGGAGTGAACATTGCACAACCAGATGCGGATCACAAGTCCCTCATCCTACTGACAACGCCGCCACAGCTCAACAGCGTAGTCAGTAACGTCATCGACAAACAATCTGTAGATGCCAACGTGAGCCAGGTTCTCGTCGTGTGTGTCGACTCCATCGCCAACTCGAGAAACGGGTATTCCGAACTATGGCTGAAAACTCCCTTCAACATCACGCATTACGAAACCATCGAGCAGAGGAACGAAAGGATCAAGAAGAAAGTCGAGCCTCTCAGTGTCGATCCGATCAAGTTCGACAAGTCTTGGAAGGATACCAAGGAGGAGACTCTACTCGATATCACTTTTACCAACTTGGGAGTGCAATCGAAAACTAGATTGGCAAATACCTTGTTTGAAAATGGTGAAAACAGCACCTGTTTCTACGTCGGCAAAGAATCCTACGATTGGTTCAACCTTGCCAGTGTGGCGGTTGATGTCCGACTTGACGACCGTTCCGAGGTCAAGAAGATCGAATACGCCAACAGGTTGACGGAGATTCCGCTTGTCGAAGAACCCGAAGACGACGAAGAACTCTACACCATCACCGACTTTGAGGGGAACCTCATCAAGAGTATCAACAACCAGAGTGCATCCGGCTATCTCATCGACAACTCTATTGTCATGAGCTCCAAGAAAGACCTATATTTCAAGCTCTACGACGAAGCCACGCACGATCAAAGAGCGCCATGGCTTCACGAATACTACAAGTTGATCGTCGGGGGTCTTGGATGGGGTGAAAAACAGGCCTTCCTAGCCGTTGACCCCATCGTGGGCACAACCGGGTACCGAGACGTGAAGCTCTTCTTTTACGACAAGGAGAGCCGTCGACACGATGTCGAGTCGTCGACCGAAGGCCACAACAAGCTCGTATTCGAGTGCTCCGAGCTGGAGAGAGGTTACGAGGAGTACAAACGCACACCCGAGGCGGCGCAGGAGCCAGTGGTAAAGCCGGGGGTGTTTGCCATGGGCTGCGAACAGGGATTCGAGCTCGACGGGACCTGGCACCGTTCCAACGGCGAGTTTGTAGAGATCGAGGTGTAGCCGAGACAACAACAAGAGAACAGACAGACACACATGGTAATTATAGCAACAGGCCCGCCATTGAGCCAGCCTCCGCGCTCAGGCCCTTTTCCTCACTTTACGTGTCGCTCTGGCCGGTGAGGGAGAGTTGTTGATGTGTTGGTGGTAGAGAAAAGGATGACGAAGGCATCTACGGAGAAGAGGTGGGTGGTGGAGTCTTTTTATCGGATAACTCTTGGTAGATAGATAGAAGTCCATAACATTTGCTAGACACCATGAGCAACCTGGTTTCCACTCTTTCCTCTTTCGATGTACGTTGCACGACAACGGATGAAGGGTTTTTCTCACTCCACTCCCTCCTTCGTATATGATCTGCCAGATCGGGGTCACACAGACCTGCTTTCGTCCTATTTGATAGCATACTAACATTGGAAAGCTTTCTGCACTTCCATCTGGAAATGCTACAATCCCTCCCTCCCATTTTGTACAGGTTAACAGTATCACTGAACAGCTGAGTTTAGATAAGGTCAAGGAGAACTTCCAGTCACTGAAGGGGAAGTTTGCTACCTTGCGTCCTCCACAAGAGTTTTTTGATGTCCGCCATTTCTCCAAGCCATCGAACTTCAGCGAGTTGCAGCAGAGAGTCACATACAACTTAAACTATTACCAGTCGAACTACGTGTGCATAGTCTTATTGCTCTCTATATACGCTTTGGTCACCAACGCGCTGTTGATGTTTGTCATTGCGTTGGTTGTTGGAGGTCTGTTTGCCATCAGCAGGTTACAAGGTGAAGACCTCGTCTTGCCGATAGGAACAATCACAACATCACAGCTATACACCACCTTATTGGTTGTTTCGTTGCCGCTCGGCTTCTTGGCCTCCCCTATCAGCACCATGATGTGGCTTGTCGGGTCTTCCTGTGTCTGTGTGTTCTCCCATGCCAGTTTCATGGAAAAGCCAATTGAAACTGTTTTCGAAGAACAAGTCTAAGCAGGAAGAGTTATTCCTTCTTTATGGAGTGTGAGTACGGTGTATATACATGCGTAGACGTATATATCCTAATGAAGCCTCTGTTTCACAGACTCGTTGTTGAAAAAGGGTTGGTTGCTACTGCAACGTTTACACTTACAACTACATTCGGAAAGGAAATGTCTGAATCAGTAGAAAGAAGACCCAAAAAGTATCACTCATAAAATATTCAGATACTATCTAGCTTGACTATCGCGGTGGTAAAATTCATCATTTAAGACATTTTCAAAGAGAAAGAAGCAGAAGGAAACAACGTTCTATCGCTAACAAATTAATCCAGTGTCTAGGTGACGGAACCGGTCAGTATTGTTCCAACGGCGGTTCGTAACAAACAGACACAGATCTGGGGCTTGCCTCCACCAAGTTTCAAGCTTGGTAAAGTGGTGTTCCTACACCTGTATACATCAGCACATGGACAGCTGATGCTCCTGGGGCTTGATCAATAGCTACATTTCCAAGATTTCCCAACAGGTAGAAAAGAAGTAAAGAAGGGAGGAAAGTCTTCCGTTATATACGGAGACCCTCCCTCTTTTTTCTTCGTGGCAGCGCGTACCTCTGTGAGGGTTTTTTGGCTTCACTATAGGGAAAGGGTTACATGAGAGGTGGGTGCAGCAGGGTTTTATCTGTGATTAAGAGTAATCTATTAATGAGTTCGTCTTATACTGCTATATAAAAAGATAGACGTAAACACGGTTCTTAGATAGACAGATATTGTGACCAGAGTGAAGATGATGAAAGCGAAGCGGGGCACAATTATAAGCCCAACTTGGTTCTCTTCCAGTGTCTTCTCTTAGCGTTGTATCTGATCTTGTTGTTAGTTCTTAATCTGATCCATTGTGGCAATGGTCTGTTTTGGTTTTGAGCCTTGGCCAATTTTTGCTTAACTTTGAAGGTTTTTTGAGACTGTAGTGAAGGGCAAGTTTGGTGGGGGATTAAAATGTTAGTATTATGATATCTCGTGAAGGGGGGGAACATAGAAACAGGAGTTCAGGACAGCATGCAGGCCTTCGTCTCGTCAGCAGCGTTGTGCGCCATTCACCAACGGAGCATCTTCAATTGCAGTAGGTCAAATGCTCATCCACTTTTCGTCGTCGTTGCCCTCGTGCTTTGTGCCTCGGCCGTGCTCCTATATGGGGTGTCTGATACATACAGGCATCTTTGTTGTTTAGGTGGTAGGTGCTGTCTCTATCTTGACGTATTCCTAACGTGTATCCTTCTGCACACTCCCCGGCAGACAACCGCAACTTCACCTCCTCAGTGTGTGTGTGTGTGTGTCTGCAGAGAGTGAGTGTCTCTCCCTCTCCTTCCGCAGCCTCTCGCCCCATCTCCCGCACTGGAAAATTTTCAGGCCCCTCAGCGCCCGTGTCTGGAAAGGGCAGTATAGACCCCTCGCACCTGTATAAAAGGAGACCCGCGCACCACACACAGTTCCGGAAAGCAAGGGAGAGCAGCGGGAAGCTGTGTAGGCCTCGCGAAGGGCAGCAACGGGTCTCGCTTTCTCCACATGGTTACATGTTTTTCAGCAGGACCCCGCTGAAGACACCTTGGGATACAGAAACTACCTTGTAGATAGTCCTTGAAACCAGACACCGTCTACAGCACAAGCAGAAATGACCAGATCCTCTGTCCTCGCAGATGCGCTCAACGCCATCAACAACGCTGAAAAGTCCGGTAAGAGACAAGTCTTGATCAGACCATCTTCCAAGGTCATCATCAAGTTCTTGACCGTGATGCAAAAGCACGGCTACATCGGTGAGTTCGAATACATCGATGACCACAGATCCGGCAAGATCGTCATCCAATTGAACGGTAGATTGAACAAGTGTGGTGTCATCCAGCCAAGATTCAACGTCAAGATCAACGACATCGACAGATGGACCGACAACTTGTTGCCAGCCAGACAGTTTGGTTACGTTATTATGACCACCTCTGCCGGTATCATGGACCACGAAGAGGCCAAGAGAAAGCACGTCTCCGGTAAGATCTTGGGTTTCGTCTACTAAGCGTGCCTGCCCTCCCACTACATGTACCATTACAGCCCCCCCGTATATACGTCTATAAACAGTCCCTGTACTCCTAATAGATTGAAATAGAACATGCTATATCTAACTCCATCACTCTTCTTTGCCGGTATCCTTATCTACTTCTTCAAATGGTTCACCGTGACTGTTTTTCTCGGCCAGAAACCAACCCGCGCACCGTACACAAACCCGCTCTATCCCCGCGAACCCTCTCTATGGCCTTCTCTCCAGAATCTCCTCCTGGCCTCACAGCCATACTCTCTCTCTCTCTCTCTCTCTCTCTCTCTCTGAGGGAGACACTCGCTGCCTCTGACGGGAAGAAAATTATTCACCTTCACATATTGCTATACTGTGGACAACACACACTGTGATAACTTCAGACCCCTTCAAAAGATCTTCTCCACACATCAACAATGGCTACTGGTATGTACACCATCCCTAAATTTGCTCCACCAGCATAGAGCACAGTATTTGCAACTGATTCTACAAGCAGAAGAGACCCAAATTTAAAACTAAACTTGAAGGAAAAAATGTTGAAGATGAAAATCAAAAGCAGTCCGTCCACAGAAGCAACAGTAGTATTCACGAGAACACGTTCCCCAATATATCAGAAAAAACAAAAGCAGTTGAAAAAGACAGTAGATGAAAGATCAGGAGACAGGATATACGCGAGTTAGTTAAACCGAAAGAAGAGAGATTATACTAGTAATAGACGGCAGTTCCCCAAACAGAGTATTCTATATGTGAGAACAACTCCGATTGAGTCGGTCACGAAACAGCCTTCGTTGAGATATCAAAATTCAATGATAGAAACATCAATGCAAACACCCAACTACTAAATACAGAACATTCCACTGCACACTAAAATCTCATGCAAATACAACAATTTATAGACTCTCAAACAATCCCTTGTTGCAAGTACTAACATTGTTTCCTCCCCTTCAACTCCTTTTTTTTGACAGAAAACGTTACTCTTGGTCCACAATCCCAAGGCACCTCTGAAGTCTTCGGTGTTGCACACATCTTTGCTTCCACCAACGACACCTTCGTCCATGTTACCGATTTGTCCGGTAAGGAAACCATCGCCAGAGCTACTGGTGGTATGAAGGTCAAGGCCGACAGAGATGAATCCTCCCCATACGCTGGTATGTTGGCTGCTCAAGACGTTGCCGTCAAGTGTAAAGAAGTCGGTATCACCGCCGTCCACATCAAGTTAAGAGCTACTGGTGGTACTAGATCCAAGACCCCAGGTCCAGGTGGTCAATCTGCTTTGAGAGCTTTGGCTAGATCCGGTTTAAAGATCGGTAGAATCGAAGATGTCACCCCAATCCCATCCGACTCCACCAGAAAGAAGGGTGGTAGAAGAGGTAGAAGATTATGATTGGTTTTGAACATATTATTTGCCAATATTTTTAAAGTCTTTTCTTCTCTGCTCATCTCATCTTCAATACATTTTTGAAAATAAACCTACCGTTTATTCTATAAATTTAGTATCCTCATATCTATATATAAATGGTAGTATCACTAATAAAAAACCTTTAGTAATGTATAGATAAATTCTGATGGTTTGCGAAGTAATTTATCTTTTGCCCACTACGAATACGGAAAGAAATCTGTACTACGCGTTGATATAACTCATATGATTGGTTTCAACTCTGTTCTTCAAACGTTGCCCTGCATTATTCTCACATCTATCAACAATGACAGGAGCCAACACACATGTCATTGATGAGAAGAAGACCAAGGGGCTTGCCTCACAATTGGCAAAGGTGCCCACAAGTGCTATTTTATTCATTTCATTGATTTTGAGAATAGCTTTCTTTGTGTTTGGACTCTATCAGGATGAAAACATGCCACTTCCTTATACAGACATCGACTATTTCGTCTTCACAGATGCAGCCAAGTTCGTAGCATCCAATCAATCGCCGTTCCTGCGTGCCACTTACCGGTACACCCCACTGCTAGCCTGGATTTTGGTGCCCACAAGCTACACAACCAACCAGCTATGGTTTTCATTCGGTAAATTCATTTTTATAATATGTGATCTGGTGACTGGCTACATCTCAATGATCTCATTACCATCAGAATTTAGGTACCTCTCCACTATTTGGCTCTTCAATCCTATGGTGATCACGATTTCTACCCGTGGATCCTCGGAGTCACTGCTTACTTCCTTTGTTCTATTAACGGTGTACTTCTTAGTCAGAAATGATGGCAGAAAAACCTTCGACATTACAATAGCCGGAGTTCTTTTGGGGATTTGTGTACATCTGAAAATATATCCTTTCATTTACACGCCTGCATTCCTTCTCTACTTGGATGCAAGTCAGTCACTGTACTCTCCAATTACTCGGAAACGCATTCTGTTTGCGGTAAGTGCACTTGTCAGCTTTACTGGCTTAACATACTGGATGTATTCCATCTACGGGTGGGAATACTTGGATGAGGCATATCTTTACCACCTGATCAGATTAGATCACAGACACAACTTCAGCATTTACAACGTCTCCCTGTACCTCAACTCATCTATCACTACAAACAGTTTACATTTTGAAAAATGGGCTTTTGTCCCACAACTTGTGTTGTGCCTCATCACAATACCACTCAGTCTAAGAAAGGGGTTGCAATCGCCTGAAAGAGACTTCAGAAGCAGCATTTTGTACAAAACTATGTTCATCCAAACTTTTGTTTTTATCATGCTGAACAAGGTGTGCACATCGCAGTACTTTATCTGGTTTCTATGTTTGTTGCCCCAGACGCTCGTAGGCACGACCATTGGAAGCAAGAAGGGCATGATTTTGTTGCTAGGGTGGGTGATCACACAGGGCTTGTGGCTATTCAACGGCTGGAGATTGGAGTTCTGTGGCACGCCTGGCATTTTTATCAGCGGGCTTTTCCTCTCCAGCAGTCTTTTCTTCGTGTGGAACACCTGCATGGCATGTGTGTTCCTCCAAGACGTACAAACCCAGATCAAGCACCATCAGCAGGGCCTGGTGCACAGAAAGACCATGTAGTTTGTCACTTGCTGTCCCTGCAGACAGAACAGGCTCCACTTACTATATAGAGGCATCTGTAAATAGCGCCGAGGAACCTTGTTTCGTTCTCCCGCAGCAAAAACCAAGTGTGCATACTGATAATTTTGGCACCCACACTTACTCAGCACACGTTTCTCGGACACTGCCGGCCGGGGGGTGTTCGTTGCTATCAGGGCCATTGCGTTCTTTGTTTGGGTTTTCCTCGGTCATTGTATCCAGCATTCGATAAGAAACAAGGACACAAGAACAACAATCGATTCTCCGAGAAACAATTACTGCACGCAAACTCCTTCTCGCAGACGCTCTCGTATATTCTTCACTCACACTTATACGATGGTCGAATCGTTTGAGATAAGGTCGAAATCCTTTACCGTGAAGTGGGTTAGTGTGCCTCCAAATTGCAAAATCAAATGGCTCATAAGGCCTCTCAAGAATTCAATCAACCTTGGAGTGTATCAGCAGAAACCTACAACTTCTACCAGCGCAGTCCCCCCTCCAACCGCAGCTACACTCTCCGCTAATTATCCAAACTCTAGTTCGAAATTGGAGAACCTTAATGTGGACCAGGTAAACCAAATACCTCACCGGTTTTTTAGCTCTGCGTCACTGAGCAGTTTGAGTGATTCTTCGAATAAATCCGACTCTCATCTAGGGCAAAATCAACAAAAGACCTACTCCTTGAACAGCAGCAGCAGCAGCAACAAGAGCAGCACAAGTATCCTCAATGGAAATTTGAATTCCATCTCTTTGGAGGAAAAACTGGACAAGCATTTGACTAAAATCAAATGGATAGGAAGATGTGCTGGAGACACGGTCAGGTCAGGGAGTCTAGAAACACATAGGGGAGGATTATACGCCTTTGTTTTCGATAACACTTTTTCTAAAACTAAAGCCAAGACTGTGCTATTTGAGTACGATATTCAGCTCATATCAGAGTCTGGTGCTCCTGAAAAAGATTCTACCAATGACAAGAAATCACAGCAAGAAGTATCTGAAAAAGCCGAGGTCGATAAGAGACATGGCGGCACAAAAAATAAGGTTCAATTTGATCCGAAGACCATCGCAAGAGGTAATTCAACTAGAATTTTCAGTATAAGTGGTGTCCAATATTTAGAAGGGTTCTTAATGAAAAAGAAAAGAAGAAATAGCAGAGCTAAGAATTTCACCAAAAGATTTTTCTCCTTGAACCTCACTTACTCTATTCTATACTATTATTCGAACGCTAACTCCAATAACATCAGGGGCAATATGATGATCACACAAGCCGTTATCTCTGCAGACTCTTGTGAGTTAATGATGTATCTAGATTCTGGAATGGAGCAGTGGATTCTCAAGGCTACAAACAAAAAAGATTTTGACACTTGGATTGATGCGTTCAACTTTGTCAAGAATCAAAACAAAAAGAGCAAGGATGTTTCAAATCGACAATCTTCTATATCGAAGGCATCACGCACAATTGACGATATGATTGATGACAGAGGCTCGGCTTTCAGTAGTGAAGATGAGCATGATCAAAGTAGATACAGCAGAAAGGGGAGCCTCCCTGTGAACCCCCAATACCAAGTAGTAGAAGACAAGATTATCTTGCTAAAAGACACCATCAGTGGCTATATTGAAAGTAAAACTGAGAACTTGGATGATGTGAAAGAGATTTCGGGGACGAATGCGACAATGACAACAAAAAGTGCTGTGCATCCTTCGGACTCTTTCTCGGACCTCTCAACATCCTCACAGGGACAATTGCAACCACCAGCGCAACTTCAACCAGGACCTAAACTATCAAAGAAATCGTCAAGGACTTCATTGAAGGATTCATCTACTAGTCTAGCATCGATGCCAAGCAGGAAACCCTCTTTCCTTCTCAGGTTAAAAAGAAAGGGATCCCAGTCGGTCCCTTCAACCCCGGATTCCCAATCATTTGATGTTGAGCCCCCTCGCCAGTATTTAGGGAATAGTAGAAAGAACTCGAGTGAGAGCTCTATTTCGGCCAGTATTGGCCAAGTGCCGTCACAATCACGACCTCAATCGATTACATCAGCTCAGTGCTCCCCGCTCATTGGTCCATTAGTCTCCTCTTTGTCTTCGAATAAAAAGTTAACAAAAGACATTCTGGATGCAATATTGGAGAAAGTGATAGAATTAGAAGCAGAGTATGCTGCATTGGTAGAGCAAGAAACATCACACTCGTTGAATATCAGGTCAGAGTCTAGAGTATCTTTGGGTCGGACTAACACTCAAGCTAAGTCGGTACTTTCTCAAGAATTCTACGATGCACAAGAATTTGCTGATGAAACAGCGTATGGTGTTGTCATGTTAGATGGTGATAACCATCTGTTTGATGATGGCAGTGTTCATTCTGGTGGGGATCTTTCAAAAACAGTGATCAAACCAAATATATTTGAACAGAAATTAGACGATATCAGTTTTGCAGCTTCTTCTACTTCTACAGAAGATGATGATGAGGAAGAAGAGGCCAAAAGTGGTCTTGGTCAGAAGGTTTTGGGAGCTACGCCCAAGGAGTATAAGAAGCCTTCTTTGGATACCTCTGAGCCTTCAGTTGTCGACCTTTATCCTCTACCTTACGTAGGTAAATACAGCTTCAGAAAAGACATCAAGCCGGCTGCATGTGAGCCACCCTCTCTTATTTCAATATTGAGAAAGGGTATTGGTAAGGACCTTACTAGCATGACAATGCCTATCTCTACGAATGAACCTTTGTCATTCTTGCAAAAATATACCGAAAGTTTGGAATACTGTCAATTGATTAACAATGCAATGAAATCCCCTGCTGAAACAGGGGAGAGGATTCTGAAAGTTGCAGCATTTGCGATTAGCTTTCTTTCCTCATACAAAGATAAAGTAAGATCTATCAGAAAACCTTTCAACCCTTTACTTGGTGAAACGTTTGAGCTTGTGCGTCCCGATCTTGATATCAGAGTTATAACTGAAAAGGTGATTCACAAACCATTTGTAATGGCGACCCACGTTGATTCAAGCGACTGGTACATTGAACATGCGATTTGTCCACAACAAAAGTTTTATGGTAAGACTGCAGAAATCTCAGTTGAAGGTATATTGAAGTTGACTTTCCGAAGTAGTAATGAAACCTACGAATGGAGTCAGCCTAACACGATATTGCGAAATATTGTGTCACTAACTGGTGAAAAATACACAGAGCCTGTAGATTCTGTCACTGTCAAATCAAGTACAGGCTACAAATGTGTTGTTACCTTCGTACCCGACACTGGAAGATTCACAAGCAATAGATCAGAAAAGGTTGAACTGAAAGTTTACAAAGAAAGCAATAGCAATAAACCATTATCTTTGTCAGCTAGTGGATCGTGGACTGATAACATCAGAATGAGCAATGGAAAAATGATCTGGCAAATTTCGGATCCACTTCCTCACCATGAAAAGAAATACGGTTTTACTAGGTTTTCCTGTTGCTTGAATGATCTTGATGAAATTCACCAATCATGTGCTCCAACGGATTCCAGAAGACGCCCAGATCAGCGGATGTATGAAAACGGAATTGTAGATGAAGCTGACGAATTGAAACTGAAGTTGGAAGAAAACCAAAGATTGAGGCGCAAAGATTCTGAGGGCAAGGAAGTAATTCATCTTCCAGTGTTTTTCAAGAAAGGAGCTACAGATCTCGATTGGTATTTCATTCATGGTGAGCAAGGATACTGGAACCGTAGAAAACACAATGATTGGGAAGGACTAATTAAACTTTGGTAGAAATTTAGCGATATAGCAATGCAATATACTATGGAATGTAAATAAGCATTAAATTACTATTTGAAAACGAAGAGAATATGCTCAGTCGGGAACTTCCCGGAAAAAGTATTTGTGGTTTTGCCCACCAGTAACGACTAACCTTTGCTGAGGAAGTTCTTCCATAATGTCGGTGATGCTGTGATCAATAGACAATCCTGGTATATCTATCGCGGCACCACTGTGGTGATTGGCATCGACAAAGTTAGCGGTGATGGCAGATGTCGAACCATGAGAACTTGTTGGATGTAAACGAGGGGAGAGTATGGCTGTGAGTTGCTCGTCGTGATTGATTGCCTCTTCTATGGCATTTTCAATTGCATTTTCCACGATTTCATTTTTGTTAGAAATGTTTGTGAAGATGAATGAGGTGACTATTAATACAATTCCTGCAAGGTATTGGAAAGAGAAATTAGAGCCGCCATAGTAGTATGAGTCTATCAGCATAGTTATAGGAATTGCGCCGGATAACGACAATGAGACGGATAAAGGAGACGTAATCAAAGCGGCGCATGAACCACAGTAATCTGAAAGAGCATTCAAAAAGGAGGCCATGAAGAGCATCAACAAGATTACTTTATTTTCTGGCAAGCTCAACTTCTCCCAATTGAAAAAATGAAAAATCAAGAGGATCGGAAGTCCCAAAACAAGGGTGAGAAATCCTAGATAACCGTAGACTAGGGAGTCCTGTTCAGAGTCAGTTTGCTCACCTAGCCTCATCCTAAGAAAGGCCAGAAACCCGGAGAAAGACAGTGCACCCAAGATTGCTAAGATGTCTCCGAACATATCAGAAGAAACAGCAAAGGAGAATGCGGTGAGATCTGGGGTTCTTGATGACCAAGTTATGAATCCGATTCCTAACATGGAGCAAAAAACTGAGGCAACCTTCCCTAGGGTGAATTTTTCAAATTTTAAAATCACTCCGATAATCAAAGAAAACACGGAAGAAGAGGTGGCCAAGATGGTTTGATTTGAAGCTGATGTATACTTCAATGCAGAGGAGCCTAGGAAACAGCAACCGAAGTATAGTGATGCCGCAACCGCACCCACCTTTATGACCTCTCGGTGTGAAAGCTGCACCTTTGGGGTCTCCAGCAATGAATAGTTACTACCGTTGTCATGATGCTCGTTGAGGTAGGAAGTTGGATTTTCCTCCACACAGCAAGGCTCGGTTTCAGGCTCAGCACCGTCTTCTCGATGATATATCCTCTGGAGAGCATTCCACCAGTCACAAATCAGCAGCTTGATTCCAAAGATAATAAAGAACCCACCATTAAGATACGCGACCAATAAGGGGTGGTCAAAGTCTGTTTTCTTCATGATGTTGTTCAGTATCTGGACTGATGCCACCCAGCACATGACCGAGAAGGAAAGCAGGAGCAGACCTGAGATCCAGACATTTTTTTCCTCTGTGACAATGATATCCACGACTTCATCGAAAATCTGTTCCTGTGATACAACGTCATTTGTAGTTTTGATGCTTGGGGATGCTGTGAATATCAGGCTAGTTATTGGGTCATGAAATTTGGGTGACCTTATCAGCGATCGGGGAGATTTAAAAACCTTTGTGTCTTTGCTGTCTGCCATGTTCTGAGGGCCTTTTCTATCCTAATGCCTGTCTACCACATGGAACCTGTAGATAAATAAGACCCATAACAGCTTGTCCCTTTCTCTTGAATTTCAACTTTGTATGCATTTGTCTCCTGTCAATAAGCATTTCCGGTGCTGGTACTGGTGCAGGCCAATTCTCAAAAATCTGGATCTGAAATGAAATCCGCAAGCGCTCCTTCAGATCGGGGTGCAGTTTCCCAAATAGGAAATTGCCTCGCGTGCAGGCTGGCCTTATCGTCCGACTTGTTGTGTTTAGTAGTGTATAGCGGTTCAACGTACAAAGAGAGCGCATGTATATAGGGTGTGTACGTCTATGCATACATAAAGTAAACTTGGTTGAAAAGAAACAGATAGATAACGCTGGAACTAGAAGAACCCACGGTGGAGTAGCATAGTCCCCATAAAACCGTTCATCTAATGTGTTTCGGCACTGGCGGCCAAGAGTTGAGAAATGTAAACCTTGAAAAAGCCGGAAAAGAGTAGAAGTTGAGTTAAAATTTGAGTTAAAATGTAGACAAAAGCAGATGAGCATGAAGTATCAATGGATAACAGTCATGCCAAGTCTGTGTAATAGAGGAAATCGAAATGAGTTGACGTAAAGCAGAAGAAAAAAAAAATAGCGGTCAAATTCCTGAGAGAATCGATGGCTGAGGGAGAACTGAATGTGGATTGGCAGATTCTACTGCTTCCATAAAGATTAGGTTGGAAAGAAAAAAGCGGTAAAAATCTAACGGATGTGAAAATCATGGATTGGTCAAACGTTTCAAAATTTCGGGAGGGTGGTAGAACGGATTTGTAGCTTTGTTCGTTGGACTTGAGCTTCCGGAGCCTTTACCACTCGACAGATCGTTAGGCGATGTGTCGATTGGGTCTGCAGATCTAGCCTTAGTAGAGGTAATGTTGATATCCTTGTGTAGTGCGATAGCGCCGACAGACTTGGATCTCAAGTTTTGGCGTCTCGAGTTGGCCAAGTTGGAGCTTGAAGGCGTTTTAAACACTTTTGGAGGGTTTGGGGATGTTTCGGAGATGAGGGTCAAATCAGCAGAAGAGGCATGTCTTTTTCTGCGTAACTTCTCTTTGATCTTCTTGGTATAGATGATGTTCGAGAGGCTAGAGTAGTCGTGCAAAGAGTTGCAGTCTGTGTCCTGGTACATCTGGTAGATGGACTCATTGTCGGTGAAATAGTTGTCCATCATGAGAGCGTTGTTGTAAGTGGGGGAGGAGTTGAGGACGTTGGATTGGGAGTAGTACAAGTGGGTTGAGTCCGGGAAGACGTGTTGCCCAATAGCTTCTCCGAATTTATTTTCAAGATCGTTGAAAGAGGCTGAGGAAGACATCAAAAGCTGTTCGATGGGGTCGACAATGCCTGTTAAGTTTGTGCCGACGATTCTGTTTTCATCGTTGTCATCGGAGACGTTGTTGTCGAGGTTTTGCCTGTTATCATCGTCTGTTAGAGTGCTGTAGTCGAATCCTTGGTTGTGGACGGGATCAGCGAAAATCAGGACGCTTGGGTTTGAGTCGCAGACTTGGTAGGAGGAGGTATTTGTTGAAGGGATACTTTGTTTCTGGTATTGAGTCATCAAGAGTGGAGTGTATCTGATGCAGGAATGAGAAGGAGACGGGGAGGGTAAAGTGGCAAGTCTATATGGCAAAAACAATGAGTGGTGGAAAGTCCGTGTGGTTGGTTATGCAGGGAAAATATGGGAGTTTGTAAGAAGAAAAAGCAAAGGCGTCAAATAGATAATAAATAGGATGGGAATAAATAAACAGGAAGATAAGCAAGCAGATCGATGGGCAGATCGGGCTGGATGTAGAATGTAAGCAAAGATAAAAGTAGATGGGGAGAGATAGAGAGAGATGTGAAGGACTCCTTGGACAACCGATTATAACATTAAATTTGGGGGTGGTGAAAAAAGTGTTTGAATGTGTGAAAGTAAATTGCAGACGTTAAGGAGAGATGACGAAGAAGGAGGCAGGGTGGGAAGGAAGGTTAATTGCGGGGTGTTCTTTCGGAGGTGTAGTGGAGAGAGAGAAAGGGAGAAAGACAAAGCGGAAGGGGGTAAAGCAGTGAACTAAAACAGAGGCCGGTAGCAGGAGGAGAAGGAGGGGGAGAAGGAAAAGTGTCAGGACGGGACGGAGTATATATTGTATTTTTTTTTTCGAAAGCGTAATAGTGGTAACCAGGAAAACAAGGGTCAAGAGCAAGTACTCACCGACAGAGTCATTAAGATAGAAAATAGAATACGATCGGAAGCAGAACGTAGAGATTTACCTAAACGATGAAATATTAACGATAAATGTCGATCGTGAGGCATGGGAGATTATGTGAGTGAAAAACCCACCCAATCCCCACTCCCGCCGCCGGGACCTCTCCCTTGTGGCCGGCCGCCCCTGCGAAGAAATTTCATCTCCATTGACGCCAAACAGCAAACAAAGCACCTACATATATTGCTGTATGGTGGGTATATAGGTACCTGTGCAGATGCCAGGAGACCACCCAGGGAAGGCCTTGCTGGGGGCGGTCCTAAAAAGTTGAGCAAGGTGAAGCTTGCCCAAAGTGAAACAATAGACCAAAAGGGCTGGACAATGGAGCGACGCTCCGTTTTAGACAGCCAGGCTGGCAAGCCGACGTATCTCCGCCGCTGGTAGCCCCCTCTGCCTTTGCCTCTGTGGTGGCACGCCTAGATAGAGCAGACAGGAGGCGAGCCGGGACGACACAGTGGGAGAGACATCCAGCGCCGAGATAAGCCTGCGTACACTTCCCGATCGGGGCAGGCGCCATAAAGGGCAGTCGGGTGTTTCTGCCCGCCGTGGCTCCCGCCCCACTGGGTCTCTACAGCTGCCTCACTGGCCGTTCGCACAGGCCTATTCAGCAGCCCCCTTCTCTTTCTCTCGCTGTCGGTGCAGCCGTCCCGTGGCGCCGATCCCTGCTCGCTGCTGTCGCTCCCCCCCGAGAGGTGTCGTCGTGCACAACGTAGACGAGACCACCACGGCCTGGCCTCTGCCCCTGCCACTGCCACCGCCACCGCCCCTACAAAAGAGACCCGTCGGCGCAGATCTGGGTTCCCGGCCACGATCGTCCCCGCGAGATGCGGCCGGCGCTAAGTTGCGCCGATCCTCCAGCACGGACGTATTTCCTCTCTCGGACGTGCAGCACCACACGCCATGCGGCCGGCGTGGTCTCGCTGGCTGGCCGGTCCGGCTGGCACGCTGGGTGGAACTGCTGAGTGGTGGAACTACGCACGCTGGAACACGTTGCGATACGCAACGCAACGCAAAGAAACGCTATACTGATCCCGAGCAACGCAGAGTATGCCATAATACGAGGCCCCCAGCAACAAGAGTAGTAGAGGAGGACCCCTCCTCGTCGCCGATCCCTCTGGATGGGCCCGCCCGGTGCACGCATGTGTCTCTCCCGTGGAACGGGTCTAGCAACGTTTTGTGTCTGCGTAACCGAGCTAGTGGTGCAGTAGCCCCGTTCCCGTTCCCGTTCCCATTTCCGACTCCTTTCCTCTCCCCTCCCCCTCGCTGTCTCTATCTCTCGCCCGAGCGACAGCTTTCCTCTCCTCTCCTCCCCGCACACCCACCACGGTGGAGCCATTCCCCGTGGCTGGCACGCCTCGAAACGGCTGCTGCCTGTGCAGCAGACATATATTTCGCAGGAGGGACGCCCGGTGCATCACATCATCCGCCCAGGCAGACCCTAAGTTGCTCATTCCCTATCCACACTCTCTCCCTCTTTCTCGGACATGTAATACTGACGAAGACGCTTCGCAGAGAAGCTAGCTGCCCACTCCTCGCTTCTGTTGTCTATATATCGCATGCACTCACCTATCGCCTTCCCCTCCCTCCCTCCCCTCCTCTTCGTCGGCACTCCCGCTGCAAATCCCCCTGATGAAGCGCCACTAGCGCGCCGTCACTGCGCTGCCCCCCATCTCTTCCCGGCTGCCCCCCGGTATCCCCCCGGCTTCCCCCCGGCTTCCCCCCGTTCTACACGGCCGCGCTTTACCCTCTTGGGCAATCTGCGGCCGTCCATCCCTTTCCTGGCCCGGACGGAAGAGACACCCGCCCAGATACACTTTCCCACGCCCTCGGCGGGCGGCCGCCCTGATGTTTCATCCTCTATCCCGACCATGTTCACGTGCCGCCGGCGTTGATCTTCGGCCAGCAGCGCTCCTGGTTGGTGGGCAGCAGGTGACCCGCCCGCCGCTCATACTGCCAGCACACAGCGACTCCTGCCCCGACTCCTATTCCTGGGGCCAACCCTGGCCCGTATCTGAGGCTGCAGCCCCTTCCCGGGTGCCCCTCCTGGCCGCATCCGGCCACCATGCCTCGACGTCTATCTCTCTCCTTACCGTTTTCGCTCCTGGCTCTGCCTTTCGTTGTCGCCGTCGTCTCTGCTCCCACCCTCCTTTACGCTTTGCCTTGGATCTATTATTACCTGGCGCTTATACTATACAGTTATTCTTACGTCTACATAGGCAGCAGCGTCACTTGCTCTATTACACCGCAGCAGGCTGCGGCGGCTGCTGCAACCGCCACCACTCTCCTGTGTTGCACCAGGAAATTCGCCGCCGCTCGGAAAGAGGCTCTCGCAAAAGTGCTCGCTTTTGTGTTTAGTGTGTGTTCGTACCCACAGATGCCCCTGCTGCACGCCTCTCGGGCTTGTTGCTGGAGGCCTTCTCCTCCTGCTCCTCGCATCTAGGTTCAGTAATGACCAAACAATTAATATACCGCACTACTGACAGACTTTCAACATTGCCTTAACAGGCCTCGCTCAAAGCCTTCCCAATGTGTTCCACCTTTCCGTTTTCTTACCCTTCTCTTTTCGCCGGACTACTTTTTTGTTTTTCACCTGTCCTCTTCGGTTTTTTCCCGCTCAGCAGCCACTAAAGTCTAATCTTTTGGGCTTTATACGAAGTTGCTCGTCGTCCATGTCCTCTACTATGTGCCTCCCAGTAGTCTGATTCACATACTCAATTTTGTCCATCTGTCCCTTCACAACACTGCCGTGACTATTAACACTCGCGTATTCTTTCCTATTGTTCTTTTTGGCCAGAAACTTTCCCCGGAATGGGTTCTCAATCTTCTCGTGTCTAATGCCTTCTGTTTCTTCTGCCTCTCCTTCCTCTTCGTCGTCACTGTGAATAATATTGTCCTCGTAATTTAACAATCCCTTGATTGACATCTTGTGGCTGCTACTCATTGGCGGGGTCTGCAGTAATTCCTCCCTATTAGTGATGTCCAAACCCTTGAACTCGTCGAAGTTTAACTTTTTAGGTTTTATTTTCTTTCCTTGTTCAGAAAGACCCACATAAAACTTTTCTCCCGTCGCATGATACACCATCTCGATTTCATTCTCCAGTCTCGGGTTGAATGTACTCTTTTTTTTCTGTGCTTTCTCAATCTTGCCATCACTTACCAAAAAGGGGCTGGCATATTTCACTCGACTCCTTAGGTCCTTCTGAATGTCGTCGGTATTGTCTGAATCCGGAAACCTGCATTTCTCGGTTCCAAACTTTTCTAATACAAATTTTTCGTTCATTATTTGCATGGGAGGGGTGATGGGACCCTTAACAGTGGTCAAATCCTCATCGCTCATACCGGCCTCAGAAATGTTCAATCTCCTCCTTAGTAATTTGGTCTGTTCTTTGTTGTCCTCGTCACTCTCACATTCACTGGAGGTGTAATTCATCAACATCTTTTCCCGTTCGTTCGCAAAAGCTGAATTCAGTGTATGTATTTTCTCTCGAATTGAACTTTTGCCTTTCATGTCAGCATACTCCATCTTTTCATCCTCATCTTCATCTTGCTCAACCTGAATCTTCATCGACGATCTAAACTCTAATAGACCTCTTTTCCCAGAATCACCATGTTGAGATTCTGGAACTGCTGCACGGAATGATTTCCTCAAATTATCACTCATCCGTCTTCCAATTCCTACTGTGGATGGAGCAGTTTGAAATATAGGATGACCCAATTTAGAAGTTTCCTCGGTGTCCATCATCTCTCCTAAATCCTTCTTTCTGTTAAGGTGTCTAGGAGTAGTTTCTGGAGTTCTTAAAGGATTGATGTTCGGATTTCGTTGATGATTCAATGAATTACATTGATGTTGTTGCTGTCTACTGAACACATCAACCACTGAATGGCCTTTCTTCGTTGTTGTCTGAGGTGATAAAGGCAAAAGGTGTGAAGGAATCTCGTCATCGTTGTTGTTGAGATACGGAGTCTGTGGTGTGAACAAGAGCGAGTTGTTGTGTTTACTTTTGTTCTTGTAGTTACCGTTGCTTGTCAAACTATTCTTGCGTGCATGAGTCGATTGTGGAGTTGGTTCCGAACTCAATGCGTTTTTAGAACCTGTCTTGACTCTGGGCGTGGTGAAAAACGGATTTGATTCACTCTCCACTGGAGGTGGTGTGGATGGATGTCGATTAGGCATTTTGTGTGTTCTGTATGTTATGCTGATAATGGAGATGGATAATTGAAACTCGATGAAGCTTGAAAAATTGTCAAAATGCAAAGGATTAGCACTGTCCTAGTCTATCTGTCTATCTATCTATCTATCTATCTATCCGTCCTGTAATTTTGTTCACTGGAGTGTGTCTATCTATGATTTTGATTTAAGATGTGGCGTCTATCTTCATGAATCTGTATCAAAGCCAGCTTGATCTGTATACTCGGAATGAATAGAGCTGTGATAGGTTAAGGGCAACACTAGGCACTGCTAACAAAGAAGAAAGCAGGGGCAAGCAAAGCAAGTAGAGTAGGGCAGAAGCACACAAGAGCAGGAAAATAGCCCACGGCTCCCTCTCCAATCGTTCAAACGGGGATCGAACCGCAACAACATCACCAACCGGGAGGCCCCATGTAAACAGGCAAACTCCAGCATCCCCTGGCCGTATGCAAACAATCGCTCAAATAGATCGCACTCTGTAGAACCCAGCCACTCTGTTCGCACCTTTTCGGAAACGTAATTGACTGCATGATTTCCGATTATCCTGCCATAATAACAAACATAAAAAAACGGTCTGTGCACGGGTGTGTCAGAGAACGGGTGCCTTATCGACGCGTCGCTCTCTGTACAGTTCCGGGATGTTCGTTATCTGGAATCGTAAATGTGAAAGGTTACTACGTATATGTATACATGAGAAGGAAGAGGGCTGACACATCCAGATGCACGGTCATCACCACGTAGGATGGAGAATGTAGCAGTACACCCTTTTTCGTAGCTCTTCTGTTTCCTTTGGTTCCTCCGGGAACATTGGATGACTCCAATGTACCATTTCCACCATCTCGACATCGAAATCAAACAGTTCCTTGGCGTCACTAAAAAATTTGAAGTCATTTTCAACCATCTTAGAGGTCGGTCTGTGCGGAGACCAGACTACCAAACACTGACCACCACTTCTTGCTTTACCGTTGACCAGCGGGTTGATCAACTTTTTGCACGACTTGAGAAGTTTGTGGTGTTCACTATGGTTGAAGATAAGATCACTCATAACCAAAAAATCGGCTTTCCCGTCTCCTCCAAGACTGGTAGATATGTCACTCGTGTCATTACCCCATATATATCCCTCCACATCAATGATCTTTTGTGCCTCGGGGTATCCAAGATGATTGACATTATATCTGATGTTGTCAAGCAAGTCTGCATCCGGGTAATCAGTGCAAATGACCTTCTTCGCTCCATTCAAACTGCACAACAAAGATGGTAGAGCAGATGCAGCTCCGAACTCGATAATCTTCTTACCTTTGATTTTCTCAGCGGCATGTTTTTCTATGTAATTTGCAGTGTAGATGCCAGCGTTCCACAATAAATGGCCCCATAACGGAGATTTTCCGACCAGTCGAAGATTGATTTCCTTAATGCCGTGCTCTGCATCCGGGGTACAGAACTTTCTCTCGTACTTTGCAAAGTGTGATTCCGGTGGAGGTGGTCTGAAATCTGCAGGTTCTTCAAAAAGAGCACCAATAAAAGGGCCTTCGTCGTCCGACATATTTGTTTTCTGTTTCTTTTGGCTTTACTACGCTTCTTTTTTCGCTTCAGCAATCCATTGAGTAATGTCTAATCGACTTCTGGAGAAGATTGTCAATATTTTTTCTTCTACAACCGGGAAAAATTATACTATCGAATGAAAAAAAAACTTTACGTAAGCGCACTATGAATTTGTTCTACAAAAAGAACATACAATAAAGAAACACAACAACATTTGTTTCCATATGTATCGTAAAGCAAAATCATTTATGGACATTCTGTGACTTCCCAATCAGATGGATCATGCTCCTTTGGGTGATCGAGTTTCGCAATATCTTCTTTGGAGAGTTCGAAACTCAAAACATCCAAGTTCTGAGGTAACCTTGAAAGTGTTTTAGTCTTAGGAATTGGAATGTACCCCTTCTGCAAAGACCATCTTATTAGTACTTGCGCAACCGAAACACCTTTCTCTTTGGCCACCGCAACAGCGTCGGCATCTTGCAGTCTGTACGCATGTGACAATGGGGCGTACGCAATCACTTTGATATCTTGGCTGTTGGTGAAGTCGCATAAAGGCTGTCTCATACACCATGGTGACACCTCAATTTCATTCACTACAGGCTTTATAGTCAAACCTTCCCATGACAACAACTCCTGTAGATGCTTTTTCCCGTAATTGGAGACGCCGATTGACTTGACCACGCCTTGTTCGACCGCCTCCTGCATTGCTTTCCAAGTTTCCAATCTTTTTTGTGGACCCTCAAGTGGAGAATGAATTAGCAATAAATCAATGTATCCAAGCCCTTTTACCTTTTGTAGGCACTCTTCAATTGCTTTTTTGGCATTGGAATATCCATTTTGATTATTCCAGAGTTTGGTAATGTAGTAAATATCTTCTCTTTTGTGTTTCGGATCTTCCTTCAACCATTTGACTATACCATCCCCGCAAAGCTCTTCATTGCCATATAACACCGCAGTATCGATACAACGATAGCCCACTTTCAATGCCTCCAGAACAACTTCGTCGGCATTACGAATCTCCCAGGTTCCCAATCCCAAGAATGGGATTAAGGTTCCATTGTTGAGTTTGACGTTCTTCCCAATTGCGCTCAAAGACATATCTTCTATTATATAATAAGATTAATCCTAGAAAGTTCAAAAAGAATCAACGGAAACAAAAAGAAGGCAGAAGTGCCAAAAGAGAATTAATTGTCATATCCCTAAACTTTATATCCGGCAGTAACATCTTTACGGAGGGGCGAGAGCATAAAAAAGATCAAATATATTGAGATGCCTGTTTCGGGAAATGTATCCCGCATCAAAGATCATAATGCCAAGACTTGTGTTCCCTTATAGATTACATCTTCAATCGATAACTGAGCGCCATTAGCCTGATTGATCTACTCCCATTCAAATTCATAACAGAGCTGGACTTTTCTCGTCTACATTCACAAGTCTTGGTTAAATTGCAAATTTCAAGAGTTCACAATAAGAAATATCATATTTGATGCATTTAATCTTAAAAGACTTTGGACTTCTACACCCGTCAGACGCTACTTCTAATTTGAAGAAGTGGAATAGTACACAGACAAAAGATACTACAGAGCCGATTGTATAAATCGCTAAGGGGTTTATCTATTACATTCTTATAACTCATTGAAAGGTCACAAGAGATAAGAGCAATACACGACACTAAATTTGTCGCGCTCAGACGTTTTTTGCTGAAAGAGTGAAGACTACATATTTAATTTTAATGATGGATCTGACTGCACTTTATATAAGCAAAGATGACCAGATTAATTAAAGCAAAGAAAATAGACAGTCAGTTGCATACACAGTATCTATATGTTTGATTATTTTGGCAATCCGGTTTGGAGATCGATTAAAATGTCGTCGGTTTGGGTTGGACCCTCACCTACTTGAGTCAAGATGATTCTAGAAACACCTTGTGAATAGACCTTTTTGTTTAAGGCAGACAATGGGAAGGCTGCTGGAATCACAGCGCTCTTTGGATCAAAGTCACTAGTACTCCAACCATCCAAGTGGCTGAAAAATTGATGTAGCATACCAAGAACAAATTTCTCGTTCTTCTGTTCGTAGTAAATGACGGCATTTGGTCCCGCATCAAATGTATATGCAGCAATGATTTTTCCGGCAGCTTCATTTAATAGGTTGATCAAATGGATAATTCTTTTAGAGGTGTCGTTCAAGTAAAATATAGGAGGATAGGAATCTAAGCAGACCGAATGAAATGAATTAGAATCTTTCATCGTCAACTCCGCAAAGGTTGGGAAATCTTTTTCAATAATTGATTTCTTCATTTCATTGAACCTCTTTGGCACTACTTCCTTGATTCTGTGTTGGAAGAGGTCGGAGGTATGAACAGTCAATTGCATTCCACTGGTACTTGGAACATCCTTCTTCATGTCGCTGACGACCAAGATAGCAGCCTTCATATCAGGCCAGTGTTTTTTGTCAGCGATTTGGACAGCTTTGGAGTCCTCACCATTGGCCAAGTTTCCCATTTCCCAAGCCACATAACCACCAAAAAGAGAACGGCAAGCAGAACCTGAGCCTTTTCTTGCAATTTTACTCAATTCAGATGCATCTGTTGGCAATTTGTATAGTTTTGCAACTGCAGAAATGAGGGCCGCAAATCCTGCAGCCGAAGAAGCCAACCCTGCAGCAGTTGGGAAGTTGTTCTCTGATACAATATGTAGGGGAAAAGAGGAAATTTTTGGGAAGGATGAATTTTTTTTTTCAACTGCTTCTCTTAAAGATCGTAGATCTGCCAAAACTTGCTTGGAACGTGCTCCATCCAGTGGGTATGTGGTGCCATTAATCCAAAGTTTATCGCTTTCAAACTTGGACGAGCATGATGCTGTAGTTAACGTTCTCAAGTTCGCCTGGTCTAATGTCACACTGATTGATGAGTTGGTTGGAAGGTTGAGGTCTTGGTCTCTCTTACCCCAGTATTTCAATGTCTGAAAGAAAATATTGGTTAGTATTGAATAACTTTAGAAAGTAGGATTTTCATAACAATTAGAACATACTGCAATATTGACAGGACCTGTCGATGTGGCATGATATATTTCGGACATGATTGTTAGTAAAAGCTGGCTTTAGCAGGAATTTCAGATGTGGAGAAATTTGAGTCGGTGGCTCACACTAATGTAGAAAATGTAGAAAGATGTAGAATTGGATGAAGCAAAAGTTAGAAAAGTGTTGAGCTTTTTCCAGAAATCGAAGATGATAAACGCGCGTTTGTAGATTGAACGAGCGGAACGAATTGTTAGCTATACTTCCAAGATTTCTTTCCTTTCTGTTCTTAATGCTAAGTGGATATATTATAAACTTATAAAACACTAGGAAAACTACATGAGAGAAGAGTAAATACAAAAAGTGGAACGTAATGTACTGAGGGGAGAGAAGGTGGAAAAGGGTAATAGGAACAAAAATATCTAGGTGAAACAAAATAAAATGAAAAAAAAAGAAAGAAAGACAAAAAAAGAAGAAGAATGGATTCAGAGAGAAAAAGAGAATATACAGGTTCAATACAGACAACAGTTTTGAATCAATCAAGCTTCAGTAATTCTTTCCCATTTCCAGATTCTTGCCTTACAGTCACCGGAACCAGTAGCAAAGTAACCGCCGTTTGGATTCAGAACTGGAGAAACAGAGACACTAATGACAGAATTTCTGTGGCCTTGCAACATAATGTAAGGCTCACCTGTTTCCTTGTCCCACATGATGACACCTCTGTCCTTGGAACCCGACAAGATGAACTCGTCATCTGGAGTACAGCAAACAGACAATACGAAATCCTTGTGACCTACGTAGGTGACTTCACAGTTCGACTTGGAAACACTACTTGGTTGTTTGTCTAGGTCTTTCAAAGACCACAACTTAATGGTTCTGTCCAAAGAGCCCGAGGCGATTTCCTTTCCTTGGTTGGTGAAGGTAACAGAGTAGACGGAGTCCATGTGGCCATTGCCGTATTCATTTGAAGAATCCAATCTTTCGACCAGGTAGCCCTTATTTGCGTCCCAGACTCTCACAGTTCTGTCGAGAGAGCCTGCGGCAATCAATGAACCATCAGGAGAAACAGCGACTGTCGTGACGCCGTCCTCTATGCTCAAAGTCAGGGAACATTGTCCGTTGTAGACGTCCCAGATTCTGACAGTACGGTCACCGGAACCTGAAACTAATCTTTTACCATCTGGGAAGAAATCTAAGGAGTAAATGTCTTGTTCATGGCCTTTCAAATACTTGACGATAGTTCTAGTTGCCAAATCCCATATTCTGATGATCTTATCTTCTGCACCTGTAGCTAGGAACTTACCATCTGGTGAGAAACACACTGATCTGATGTAAAGGTCACCTGTATCTGTATCGTAACCGCCGTTAGTAGAGACGGAGGATTCGTCGTTCAATCTTGCAACAAGGTCACCTGTTTCTACACTGAAGACTTGAGTAAGCTTGTTACAACCGGTTGCAAGGAATTTACCATCCTTTGAGAAACGGACACAACATACGACCGAAGTATGATCAAATGAGTGGACCAGGGAGATGTCGACCTTCTTTGGAATCTTAGGGTTGTATACCAAGTAGTAATCGTTGTGTTGCTTTTTGTAAGGCAAGGAAGCGAAGGCGTCAAAGTCTTTCAAAAACGCAGGTATTGGTTTGTTGTGCTGGGCTCTCTTTATCAAAGCTTCCTCAGCTGGCTGGGACTTTGTCAATTGCTTTGCACTAGCATCGCTGACCGACTTGTTTGAAGATGGGGAAGAAGCTTCGGCGGTCTCGGATTTTTTTGAAGGAGAGACCTTGGTGTTGACGGTAGCATTGGTAGTCGAAGGAGTATTGGCATCTGTGGCCAAGGAGGCGTTGTTGGACTGCGCCGAAGGAGAGATGGAGGATTCCTTTGTGGTGATTGGTGGGATGGAAGGATTGCCTGATATTGGTGGGACGTGCAGGAGAGGGTTGGTGGAGGCGGAGGTGGCAGCGCCCGGGTTCGATGCTGATGTGATCGAGGAGGAGGAGTTGTTGGACCCTGCGGTGATGGCAGTTGCCGGGTTTGGCAAGGATGATGTCAGTGGAGCAATTGGAGCCAGGGTGTTGCTGTTCTTCTTGTCGACGTTGTTGAAGATGTCTGGTTTGCTCAATTGGTTGCTGTAGGCTGGAGGGGAGGTCGAGGAGAGGTTTGGAGGAGGGAGCTGTTGAGGCGTCTGGCTGTATGGGGTAGGGTTGAGGGATTGGACAGCCTGAGCCTGGGCTTGAGCTTGGGCGTGAGCCTGAGCGTGAGCTTGTGCTTGTGCGTGAGCTTGGGCGTGGGCGTGAGCCTGGGCCTGTGCAGCAACGGCTTGTTGCTGCAGAGACTGCTGCTCGAGCAGCCTGTCTCTGACCTCGAGCTCCTGCTTCAACTTCATGATTTCCCGCTCGTATGCCTCCTTCATCGAGCGGTGGGCCTGCTCCAACTCGTACACGGTGTTGCTGATGTTCGTCAACTCCTGATGCTGCTGGTTCAGTTTGAGCTCGTACTCGTGGTGGTCGTCCTTGTAGCGGGACGTTTCCCGAGTCAGGTTGTCGAATTCACCCTTGATGGCTTCCAAGAGCTCGTCTAGATGGGCACGACTTGGCATGGTACGTGTGTGTGTCGGGTGCTTGCTTGCTTGCTTGCTTGCTGTCTAGTTTGTCCGGTCAGATCTTTCGGCCTGGAAGGGTAGCAGTGGTGTGGTAGTGTACAGTTATAGTGGCAGACGTAAAAGGGGTGTGTGTTCGAATGCGTAAGGAGGGGGTCCGCTGTTCTTTTCTTTGCGTTCCTTTCTTGCTCTGACTCTAGCTCGTGCTCTCTGTCGTGCTTCCTTGCTGCAACAGGCGTGGAGAGAGATGATGTGCGTGCGGGGTGTGTTGTGTCGTGGGGTTGACGCTATTGGGCTAGCTGGCTACGGAGCGGACAGAGTATACAAACGGGGCAGGCACCCGGCAGGGCGTGTCCAGACAGGACGGGCGCAGGCAGGATGCCCCCTCCACTCCGGGCGTCGTGCAAGAGACGTCCTGGAACGAAACCGACACCGGCACAGGAACAGGTCCAGAGCCAGAACCAGAGCCAGAGCCGGGAGAGACAACGACGAAGAGACGGACGGCATCCTTTTTGAAAAAAGCGACGCGTCGCTAAAACCGACGCGTCGGCGCAGGGCTCAACACGCTCACCAGGGGTAATCGTCGCTGTTGAAGGGGCCATCTCCCTCGGGAGTCTGTGAGAAGAATTCGGGGTCGGTGGAGCGTTCCTCGCCGACGGAGAGGTACTCATCGTCGTCGCCGACTTCCTCTTCGCTATCGTCATCTTCGTCGTCGTCATTATCGTCGAAGTGGAAGGCGCCGTTCACGAAACGGCCTCTTTGGCCGCTGCCGCTGAGCGTGAAGGCGTGGCCCTGGCGATGCAGTGGGAACTGCTCGGGCAGCAAAACTCCGGTTTCGGCGAGACGACGGCGGTCCAGAGCGGTAGGGGTATGGTCGGTGAGTGCCCCTGTCGCTGCTGCTGTTGTGGTTGCTGTTGGTGCCGTCGTGAGCATGTTGTTCTGCGACGCGCCGATGCGCCGGCGCTTGTTGCTGACGACGTTCGTCTGGCTGGAGGCCAGGTACTGGCGGATGAGGTACACCTGGTGGTCGACAAGCAGCGGGACCTTGTGCAGCGGCACGTGGCTGGCGATGCCGAGCTGCTCTCGGAGCGCTTCCTCGTTGTGTCTGCCCGTCTCCGTTTTGGCTATTGCCGCCAACGCCTTCTCTACCTCGCAGTGGTCCAGCACGAGGCCGAGCGCCTCTCGGGCCCTCACCATCGTGAAAAACATCGCCTCCTTGCGGAAGCCTTCCAGCTTGCCCTTCTGCAGGCTCGAGAGCGTCCTCCCGCCGGGGGTGAGCTGGCTGAGCGTCACAGGGCCCATCAGTCGGGTCAGCAGCTCCCCGAACGAGACTCCGCTGTTCTCCCGGAAGTACACTTTGATCTGGTTGAACCACACCCGCACGTTCCCCGTGTGGCTGAACTGGAAGTGGCCCAGTCGCTTCTTGTGAATGTGTGCCCGGGCGTGGATGATGAAGAAGTCCATTTCCCGGATAAGCAGCGAGAGCTGGCCCGTCTCCGGGTTGCTTCTGGTGTCCCGCTTCAACACTACCGCCAAGTCGCTCATTTCCTGGTCGTAGACGCCCACCATTTTGCTCTGCGTGTTAGCAGGGTGGGTATCCAGGCAGTGTCTGTCCCATTGAACTGCCTCTTCCTGTAAAATGCCCTTTTCCAGCCATTCATGTCTCCCTCCGATGGATCCTTGTTAAGGCCCAGAGCCTCCCTTTCTCGTGTTATCGCCCTCAGCCGCGACACCCGTACACCGGCTAAACACACTCCCCCTTTTCTTCCCCCAGCTTGATCTCTGTGGCAGGAGGACTCCAAAGAGGATGGATGTCCTGACAAGCCAGCTTCCGATAAGATAAAGCGTTGTGGGGGGAGACGCTGTGCGCCAAACAAGGAGGGGGACACACACATTGAACAATGTCCAACACGTCTGAGTTCCTGGATAAGGGCGTGGAGCTTGTGAAAAAGGCCATCGAGGCCGACAGTGCCTCCAAATACGAGGAAGCGTACCAGCTCTACTACAACGGTTTGGACTACCTCATGCTTGCGTTGAAGTACGAGAAGAGCCAGAAGGCGAAGGAGACGATCAAGGCAAAGTTTACAGAGTACCTCTCGCGGGCCGAGGAGTTGAAGGAGCATGTTGTGAACAACAACCAGAAGGATCAGAACGGAGAGGTTAGCTCTACGTCAGGGAACGTGAAGGCGAAAAAACTTGACCCGAACTCTTCTGCCAACAACAAGGACGAGGATAACGACAACAAGAAGCTCAGAGGTCAATTGGCAAACTCGATTCTCTCGGAAAAGCCCGACGTGAAGTGGTCCGACATTGCAGGTTTGGACGCCGCCAAAGACGCCTTGAAGGAGGCCGTCATTTTGCCCGTCAAGTTTCCACATCTCTTCAAGGGGAAGCGTAAACCCGTGTCTGGAATCCTGCTCTATGGTCCTCCCGGTACAGGTAAGTCATACTTGGCTAAAGCTGTTGCTACCGAGGCTAACTCGACATTCTTCTCTGTGTCCTCCTCAGACTTGGTGAGTAAGTGGATGGGTGAATCGGAGAGATTGGTCAAGCAGTTGTTCTCCATGGCAAGGGAGCAAAAACCTTCTATCATCTTCATAGACGAGGTTGACGCCCTCTGCGGTCCTAGAGGAGAGGGCGAGAGCGAGGCGTCGAGAAGAATCAAGACAGAGTTGTTGGTTCAGATGAACGGTGTTGGCAACGACGCAGATGGTGTTTTGGTCCTCGGTGCAACAAATATACCTTGGCAGTTGGACTCTGCCATCAGAAGAAGATTTGAAAGGAGAATCTACATCGCCTTACCCGACCCTGAGGCAAGACTAGAGATGTTCAAGTTAAACATAGGAGAAACACCATGTACACTAACGCCCCAGGACTACCACACTTTGGCGAACATAACAGAGGGCTACTCTGGTCACGACATTGCCGTAGTGGTTAAGGATGCGTTGATGCAGCCCATTAGAAAGATCCAGTCTGCCACTCACTTCAAGAAGATCGACAGCATAAACGGGGAGGCCGGCGAGAGCTTCGTGCAGTACCAGCCATGTTCGCCCGGCGATGCAGACGCAATCGAGATGAATTGGATGGAGTTGGACGGAGACCAGCTGAAGGAGCCTGATCTCTGCTTGAACGACTTCCTCAAGGCAGTTAAGACCAATAAACCTACAGTCAACCAACAGGATTTGGAGAAGTTTGTGGAGTTTACCAACGATTTCGGCTCAGAGGGAAACTAGCATGTGTACAGGATAGAGACCCAAATAGATGCACTAGACGCCGAAAAATGGCACCACCGGGAAAAAAAGGCAACTAGCATATTCTTTTTCGTACGATATAAGAAATTCAATACTACAATCTTTTAATTATCCCAGTATGTATCAATTACCCGCTATAATCAACTATTTAAACTTTTCGACTTTGTTGTTGGAGTCTGACACCTTTGACTCGTCGATTTGGATCAAAATGAGGGCAACGTTGTCGCCCTCAATGAACGCCTTCGCAAACAGGTTCTTCTTCAAGTGTAGTCTCTTGAAAAATTCGTACTCCTCCGACCTGCTGTCCAAGAGGAACTTGACAACGTGACCGTCGAGCGTGACACTCAAATCGCCAACCTCGCTCTGGTTGATGCTATAGAGCAACTTCAACACACTGTTCTCGTTAGTCTGGTTGCCGTTGGCGACCCAGTCGTGTATGAGTATCGAGCATTTGCCGTTTTTCTGTAGATTTTCGTACTTCTGTGTGTTCTTCGGAGTGGCAACCAAAATGAGATTGCGGGAGTTCTTCAAAAGTGCAATGTTACTGCTAGATTCGTCTTCGCTAGGCTCAATGAAGGTGTAGTTCATCAAACTGACGTGCGGAACATTGTCTGCACATGTCGCCAAATGCAGAAGGCTGGAATGCGAGAGCAAATTCATCACCGAGGGAGTCAAGGGGCCACTAGTCATGGCTGCTGATGGATCGATTGTATGTTTCTGTGGTTGCTAGGTGTCTTTACAGATCTTTTAATGTCACGAAATGCCCTCCTCTTCTTACTCTTATGCCCTTCTCTTCCCCAGATCTGATTACTAACCGGCCTGGTCTGGTCGATCCTTTCTATCGTTGCAGCGACGCTTCACGTCATCCCGACGGAACCTGTGCACCGCCGACTACCCAACGCATAAACTTTCCCGCTGAGCTTCCTCTGCAGAACATATCCGTTTCTGTGCAAGGGCAGTCTACAAGACGGCTCCGTTGACGTGTCGGAGGGGCCAACAGCGGGCAGAACGAGATAGAAGAGGCATCCCGAAGGGTCATTTGGCTGAACACATGACTGAGAGAGCCGTTCCTTTGTTGAAACAGCCCATGGTTCTCTTGGTGGACAGCGATCCCGATGTTATTGATCTGACTAGCACCAGTTACGAGGAAAGCGAGAATGACGATGCCGTCACGGAGTTGACAAGGGCACAGACGCAACCGACAGTTCCATTTGCAGAGCAATCCGTGTCACATGTTGTGGAACATGGTGATGTGAGCAGCTCCTCTGGCGCCGCTTCCGTCAATGATCGAGCGATACCGTCCTCTCATTACAACGACTCTGGCGTGATCCAGAGCGGATTGGATCCTACAGGCCTTACGGAGACCACACAGCGGCGATCAGCAACCCCATCTAGCGACTTCCGTGAGTTGGATAACTTCTTTGAAGGCAAGGTCAGATCAATCGGAGTTGACGAGGCCGATCGTCTGCCGGTGGAGCAAGTTCTAAGCCGGAAGAGAACTTCTGCCCAAACGACAGCATCAGATCGACACACGTCGGGCCAGCACGATCTTCCAGTACCCCAGTCAACACAGAAAGTAGATAATTCTTCATCTATCTCGACGTCCACGTCGTCAGACTCAAAAAAAGACAACTCCACGTTTATTTCAGGAATATACAATGGTATCAACAAAGTAAAAAATTTGCTTCTTCCGAACAGTCTGTTCACGCAAGATAAGATAGATGAAGAAAATGCTGATTTGGAAGTACCTAAGGCAGAAAAGCCCACAAGTTTAGGTGAGAAAATAAACAATAGGGAAATGCTGCAGCACACACAAATACCCTCTCAAGAATTCAAGTTACCGCATCCAACAAGCCAGTCGACAAGAAACACTACGCTAAACACATCCTCGCTTGAGCTCAACTCGAACAACAACAGCCATTTGCCTAATCAAGCCGCATATTACATGCAGAAATCACAAGTTGTCTCTTCTTCCTTAGTGGTACCCGACTCGACGACATCGCTGTCGTCGTCTTCTTCGCAATCTCAGCAAACCCAACCGAAAAATGAAACTGGAGATCAAAATTTGACGCAAAAAGCTGATCAAAATGGGGATGGCTTTTCTCCATCTTCTAAGAAGACGCTATTACCAAGCAATAATGAACCTCTTCGGTCGAAAAATCCTTTACTCCAATTTTCCCAGGTAAAAAGTTCAATACCCCAACTGAAAATCAAGAAAGGGCTTAGAGGAAAAAAGACAAGAGCCCGAAAAGTGAAGAAAGTCGTTGGAACCACCGATGAAGAAGAAGAAGTAGACGAGGATAATGCAGCCAAATTTAATCTGGGCAGTCGAAATTCAGCAGAGGAAAATCTGTCACTTCAGCGGGAAAAGCAACGAATCTCAAGTTACGGTTTGCATACTATTTCGACGGATAAAATTGGAAGGATTACGGGCCCCAAAACTTTTGTCAGTGAAGACATTGGTATGGATGATAATATGAAAATAGTCTCTTCCGGAGGCCTTTTTGATGATGACGATTATCGACACCAGCAAAAGGAAACTGACAATGAACCTCACGAGAGACCTCGAAGAACCAATACTCATAGAGAAGAATTGCTTAGCTCAGATGAGGAAAACGTCACTGTTCGCAGGAGGTATACTAGACCGAAAAGTGTCTCTGCTATAACGTTAGAATTATCTGCATCTGAAAATGATGCTGAGATCGAACCAGAGGGTACTCGAGATGCTGAATCTCTACAAGTCAGTCAGTATTTGAATGTACTTGAAGAGCAATCTGATAGTGAGAACGAAGAAAGACTAGCAGATACTGCCATTGCCAGTCAATCTGTTGTTTTAAGTGGGAATATTAATACAATCTACTCCGAGGAATCTCAGGCTACACAGTCGAATATCATAGATGCAATGCTAAACTTATACGAAGAAGAATATCAAAAAGAAGAGCGTAGTAAGACTTTTGCCAATGGGGCTGGAGAAAAAAACAGCAGCAGTGTAGAATGCTCACATTTGTTTGTTCCAGAGGATGACAATGAGTCGGAGGATTCTAGTTACATTAATGGTGCCGAGCCTATGCTAAAACAATATTTCGGGAGCAATGGTAAGTTGGAGCGAGAAGAAGAGACAGAAGAAAGCAAGAACACGAATGGTAAAGATGTTAATACACGTTATGATGACGATCAAAATGAAATCATCATGTTTAGAAAAGATAAGAAAAAGCAAATTAGTGATCGTTTAATGAACCTGGCTCGACATAAAAGAAAGAAAAAGCTGTCGGATTATAACCCATACTCCGATTCAGGGAGCAGTTCAGATGATAGTCAAATTGAGTCGTATTCTTCATCTGGATATATCTCTAGCCCAGATAGTAGAGCAAAAAGGCCTAAAAATTTTATTGTGAATGACGACTCAGTAGAGTTCGAATCAGATCCCGATTCAGGAGATGAGCTCACCAAAAATGAAAGGATTACTAAAAGTCGGCCAACAAGAACAAAGAGAAAAATAGAGATAGGCATAGGTAGCTCGAACGACGAGGAGCAAAACAGAAAACAGAGGCAAACTAAATCTGTGAGTAACACAGAGAGGAAAGTTCGGACTAGGAGTGACATAGTTAAAGAAAAGAAAATTGGAGAAACAGATGTTATTGTTTTGGATAGTGATTCAGATGAGAGCCTCGATGAGAATGTTGGGGCTCAAGTTGACATCGCAGCCACCAATAGCGCTTCAGCTATCGATGTTAAAACTGAGCGGGATACTTCAATCATATTCAGCAAGGACAAAAACGAGATGCCTAGTGAAAAGCATGTTCTAACTACTGATACAACAATTCCCTTACTCGAAAAAACAGACAAGCCCGCGGAACCCGTCTCACATATGATGCCAGTCTTATATAAGAAAACTGTGGAAACTGTTTCATGTAAAGACCCCGAGAAACTTCAGAAACCGGGGGAACCTCAGGAGCCCGAGGAACACGAGAATCACGAAAAACTCAAGAAACTAGAGCACTATTCAGGAGAGCAAAACGGGTCTGACTCATTGAAACAAATAGCTGCTCATACTGACTGTATTCGTTGCATCAATGAACAAGTAAGGGATTTAACAGAACCGTGCAATCGTAAGGAGCCGTGCAGTAATTGTAAAAGCCAGGGGCTTACCTGTGAGTATACGCTCAAAAAATTTGCGAAAAACATCGAGATAAATGTCAAGAAGTCACACCGCAAACAAGCAGCAAAGAAGAAGAAAAAAGCTCCCAAGATCATTGACAATTCTTTACTCGAGAAGTTGAATGAACGGCTAAGACAGAAGCATGAAAGAAAGATGGGGAAAAGGTAAGAAGTGGTAGTCAGAACGAGATGGGACACCTTTGAAGTGGACCATAGGATCAAGTTCCCGGTAAATCATTAGATTATATAGACATAGACATGTATTATGCTAAATTCTGTACAATAGGGCAATATTTTGTACTTGTGGCCATATTAAGGAAACAATGAGCTCGATTCTATTTAGCTTGCGCATGAAAAATTCGAAGCGAGGGAGAATCGATTTCGAGAAATTTGGCGTTATTCCGGGGAAAACCGCTAGATCTGGAGTGGATTCCAGAGACTTAGATCAAGGGCAACCATCACCACAGATCATAGAATGGCAGAAAAAGGACCTGCTCCTGATAATCAATTTCTCCAGTTGTTCAATGCAAAATTACGTTCAGAAGTGATTGCAAAACTCAACCCGAGAAATATATGCGGCGGGAATCTGCTTACGAAGCACGACCAGGAGTACGACCAGATATATTCAATTCTTGAGAATACATTTAAGCTACGAGAAGGGAAGTCTGCTATTATTATTGGACCCCATGGTGTTGGGAAAACTCTTCTTGTCGAAACAGCTCTCCACCATCTAGAAACTGTAAAGCACTACACATTTTTCACGGTGAGATTGAACGGGTCATATCTCAAAGATGATACTGTTGCAATCAAAGAGATTGCCCGTCAATTGGATTGGTACCTGGAAAAATATAACCCCTCTGAGCGAGAGACCTTGCAAAGGGCCACCTTTGAGCAAAAAACAGTCACAAATACAATGAATGTGATAATAGACATTCTCGACCGAACAAGACTTAACGAGGCTAACGAATACGTTAAGGTAGAAGACGCCCAGAACAGTCGACGCGAGAAGAAACCGTCTCTCTTTGTGCCGATTGTATTTGTCATTGACGAAATTGACAGATACACCCACAGCGCCAAGCAAACTTTACTATACAACCTCTTCGATATGGCACAGTCCTCTTCGTCCAAGACGGGTGAAGGCGGGAGAAACGAGCCCTCCAGAGGCACTACCATCAGTGTCATCGGATTGAGCACCAAGACGACGGTGCGAGAGCAGTTGGAGAAGAGAGTGAAGAGTCGGTTCAGCCAGCGCATAATCCAGATCAACAAAGCGAGAGACCTGGACGATTTTTGCCAGATGGCCTACAACATGGTGTGCTTTTCCACCGAGGAGTGCAGCGAGTGCGCAGGTGAGGACGGGAAACAGCGTCGGCAGTTCAACAATCTCATGCATCAACATATACTTAGGAAGGGAGAGCTGCGAAAGCTGATCGTCGAGAATTTTTACACCATCAAGGATTTGAACGCTATTCGGAACGAGCTCATAGTGTTCATCATGAACGACTTCAGCCGGCTTGCGTACCGCCATCTGAACGACTACCGCAACCGGAACGTGGAGGTAATGCGCACGCTGAGCGAGAGCGAGCTGAAGCTGCTGATCTCCTGCTGCCGGGCAAAGATTCTCAACAACGTCCTCCAGATCAACTTCGACATGGCCTTCGACGAGTACTCCAAGATGATCCGCAGCGAGCGTCGTGACATCCAGTCCCGGATTCAGGTTGTCGGAATGTCATTGAAGGACAACGAGGGCACGTACCTGCTCGACCGGGACGCGATGCAGATCTGCTGGGAGCGCCTCTGCGACCTTGGGCTTCTTGAACGCCAGGCCGTGTCTTTCAACGGCAACAGCACTAAGGCTGCTGGCCGCCGGGACGACACAGGCCTGAGCAACGGGCCTGGACGGCCCGTGAGGCCGCTTTCCACAAACACAGTTTTGAAGGGCTCGCTCAGCACCTCCAGCAGTGCTTTTGCTGCCGCCGCCAGCACTGTCACACCTGGCGGTGTCGCCGTCTGCGGCGTCGAGCTCGACGACATCGACCCGGATACCCTGGCGCCGATTCATGTTGCCAACACAACACCGCGCGTGTCGTGGTGGTGGCTCGAGCACTGGAAGCGTGTGGCGCAGTAGCCGGGCGGGGCGTGGCGCGGGCGTCTCCGCCCCGTTTGGCTCGCCCGGCTCCTCTGGGAGACGACGGTTATGTTGACGGAGGGGGTCATTTCTGCCCTTACGGAGAAGCTGATCCAGGGGGTGCAGGAGGTTGACGGCCGAACTGCACGGGCATATCGGGGACGGACGCTGTCTTTTCTTTTTTTTTTGTGCACGCTGGCATTGCATCCTCGACAGACCTGCAAAGACATATACAGAGAACCACAGACACTAGACGCTGTGTTGACGACAACCTTGCTAGCAGAGGTTGCACCAGATTTAAAAGGAAAAGCACCGATTGAGGAAACACATCTGACGCGATGGATCCTACGCATGCGCCGGACTTCCAGCCTCCGTCGACAAACCCTGAGGTGGAGCCTACGTTACCGCCAACGCTGATACCAAATAGACGGCCAATCCAGCCACCAGTGCTGGCAGACTACTTGAACCCGTTGGACAAGCCGATTGAGCCAGAGATGGCCAAACACAGATTGAACAATGGAGGTGGTATTAAGCACAAGATCCCAAAACAGCCCACCGAGCTCGAGCCTTTCAGTTCGAGCGATGAAGGTGACGAGGCCCAGGAGAGGGGCGACAGCAACGGTGATAAGGCCGCACAGGAGGAGACTCCGCAGTACCACACACTGGTTGAGGAGGCAATCTCTACATACGAGTCGGCCTCGGGGACCCCGCCGCAGTCCGACTTGGTGATACCGTCAACGAACTCTATTTCATCACTCCCTCCGACGGCGCAACGCACACACTCGTTTTTGAGTGAGAAGGGACCAAAGGTTCACTCTTACCAGATTGCTGACCTCGAGGAGGTTCCGCATGGGATCCAGAGACAGTCGAAAAGCTTAGACGAATACTGTTTCCCTACGCACAGACTAAAACCGCAGATAACTACGTCCAACAAGTTTCCACTAGTCATTGTTGCATGCGGCTCGTTCTCACCCATAACATATTTACATTTGCGGATGTTTGAGATGGCATTGGATGCTATCCGGGAGCAGACGAGGTTTGAGGTCATGGGTGCCTACTTCTCACCTGTGAGTGACAACTATCGCAAGCCCGGGCTTGCCTCGGCTCACCACCGTGTGCGGATGTGTGAGCTTGCCTGTGAGCGAACATCCTCGTGGTTGATGGTGGACGCATGGGAGAGCTTGCAGCCGAAATATACCCGAACCGCCTTGGTACTGGATCACTTCAACGAGGAAATAAACATCAAAAGAAATGGGGTATTGAGCAAGAACGGCGATTCGAGGCTCGGAGTGAAGATCATGTTGTTAGCTGGCGGGGACTTGATTGAAAGCATGGGCGAGCCCAACGTGTGGGCCGAGCAGGATCTGCACCACATCTTGGGCAACTACGGGTGCCTTATTGTTGAGCGGACCGGTAGCGACGTGAGATCGTTTTTATTGAGTCATGACATCATGTACGAACACCGGAAGAACATTCTCGTCATCAAGCAATTGATCTACAACGATATCAGCTCGACAAAGGTGCGGTTGTTTCTAAGAAGAAACATGAGTGTTCAGTATTTGCTTCCGAATAGCGTCATCAGGTACATCCAAGAACACGGCCTCTACGTCGACGAGAAGGAGCCTGTGAAGCTGGTGCTTAACAAATAGCCATCTTACGCACCCGATCGTCTAATAATCAAGAGGGTAAATTTATAATACGATATACTATACTATACTATACTATACTGTACCCGATTCTACACCATCGTGACCAATTCCTCTGCGGAGGTTGGGTGGATGGCAACGCAGCTGTCGAAGTCGGCCTTGGTGGCACCCATCTTGACGGCGACACCAAAACCCTGCAGGATTTCCGCAGAAGCGTCACCGACTAAGTGGAGACCAACGACCTTCTCGTCGAGGGATTTGACACACACAAGCTTGTATGCCGTTGGAGACTTGTGTTCGCTCATGGCGTAGTACATTCCGTTGAATTTGGATTTGTACACCTTGATGTCATCTTCGCCGTACTTCTCGATGGCCTGCTCCTCGGTGAGACCGACGGTACCAGCCTCAGGATGCGAGAATACGGCCGTTGGTACGTTCGTGAAGTCTTGTTTCTGATCCTTGTATATTTCTGGACCGAACAAACGGTTGGACAACTTCCGGCCGGTGGCAATAGCGACGGGGGTCAACTCCAAGTTGCCCACAACGTCACCCAAGGAATAGACATTGTCAACGTTGGTTCTCTGGTACTCGTCGACAATAACCTGCTCTCTCTCATTTAATTTTAGACCAATGTTGTCTGTACCGATGCCCAACAGGGATTTTCTGCCCAGCGTCCAGATGAGCACGTCGACGGTGAGGGTCGAGTTGTCAGTCAAGTAGATCTTCTTCTCACCCGAGGAGAGCTTCTCCACCTTCTTCACCTTGGTGTGGGTCAAGATATTGACACCCTCCTTCTTGTAAGTCTCATGGATGGTCTCCTTGATCAGCGAGTCGAATTTGGTCAAGACAGACTTGCCACGGAGGATCATGTGCGTCTTGGTGCCCAAGGCATTGAAGACGCCTGCAAACTCGGTACCGATATAACCTCCGCCGACAATGGCGACACTCTTCGGCTGGGTAGCCAAATCAAAGAACCCGTCGGACTCGATACCGTGCTCATAGCCTGGTATGTCCGTTGGAATGACGGAAGCCCCTCCCGTGGCGATGAGGATCTTGTCTGCAGTGAAGGTCTCAACCTTGCCGTCATCTGTTCTCGTCACCTCAACCTTGCCGTCCTTGGAGAACTTTGCAAAGCCATAAATGTAATCGACACCTTCCTTAGTCAAGTTGCGCTCGTAGATGCCGTTGAGACGGTGCACATACGCATCCCTCTTCTCCTTGAATGTCTTCCAGTCGAACTCCAAATCGAGATCCTTTGTGTTTTTGAAGCCATAATCGTACGCCAACTTCAACTTTGCCGCCATGTCGCTGGCATACCACATAACCTTCTTTGGAACACAGCCCACGTTGACACAGGTGCCACCCATGGCCTTGGCCTCGATCAAGAGTGTCGAAGCCCCGTACTTGGCTGCTCGCCTGGCAGAGGCAACTCCTCCGGACCCTCCGCCGATGACTAGATACTGGTAGTGTGTTTTCATTGCTGTTCTGAGCATGTGCAAGTTGGAAGAGCGCTCTGGGAAACACGGTATGTGGCAATGCAGCAGAGGAGTAAGAGAACACCCCACGGACTGGTCTTTTTATAGAGAGGACGGCCTGTAGCCCGGATTATAAATCAAAACCCGCCACAGTGAAAATCATGTTGCGCGTAGGCTGGAGCGACGGCGGCAAGGCGAAGAAGAGAGACGAAGACGGGAACGGGGTATGCGGAGAGAAGAACTGGGACAGGCCACGGGGGATAGCAAGAAACTTGCAGGAGCAGAAGCACGCAGACAGACACGATGGCTGGACTATTCTCGTCGAACGATATCGAGGAGCTCGACAACGGGGCGTCGACAGCGGACGTGGACGTGGACGGCGATGTTGAGATGGAGAAGGAGGCCGGAAAGGATGGCGAGGAGGAGGAGGGCAACTCGAACGTGGCAGCAGCAGCAGCAGCAGCTACCGCAGAAGATGAAATAGATAAAGGTTCGAAGATGGGCAAGGAGAAGGACTCTGCGAACATTCCGGCGATACCCGAGTTGACGAGGGCCGATAAGACGTTGGACGAGTTGCTGGATTTGCTGGACGATCCCGACTTCACGCCCATCATCCCGGACGCGGTGACGGACTACTATGTGGCGAAGAGCGGGCTGGATCTCGGCTTCACATCATCTTCGACGGTTTCCTCCGTCGAGTCGACGAAGATCAAACGCCTGCTAGCATTGGCCACACAGAAGTTCATCTCGGACATTGCCACAGATGCCTACGAGTACTCTCGAATCCGGAGCAACTCGGCAGTGTATTCAGCAAACAACCCGCAGACACGATCGAGAGCGTTGTTGATGGCAACGATGGCGAAAGCCCGCGGGACAACGAACTCTGGTGGAGACGTTGCCGGGGGTTCAGCGACGGCGTCGGCGACAGCAAACGCCAATGCCGGAGCTAACTCGGGCAACGGCAACGAAGAACAGGGAGAAGGCGACGTCGCTATCAACGGTAGTTCTTTGAACCCAACGGGAGCCAACCAGAACAAAGAGAAGGTAACATTGACGATCGAGGACTTGAGCAGTGCGCTCGACGAGTACGGACTCAACATCAACAGACCGCAGTTCTACAGATGAAGTTGCGGCAACAGCCACCACCTTGTTCACCACACACCCATGTATTTACCTATTTATGTACCATAACGTAGACGAAAAGTCTGATTTTCCAAACAAAAAATGTTTTATAACAAAATTACACAGCTTACATCTGCCTGTCAAGCATACCCGAAGGAGGGAAAACACTTCCTTTGCCAGTCGTTAATATCCCATAATACAATGCCCTCCTTTGTTCCTATGCATAGCATCGATTTCCCATTTCTGTTGGCAAGTTCCAACCCGTTGATTTCAATGTCGGAGTCAACGTAGAAGAAGGGATCTCGGGTTGGGGTTTCCATGATTGTTGAGTTCCCCTCTTCTCCTGCGTCGTCGTTATTGTCGTTGCCCCCGTTGTTGTTGTTGTTGTTGTTGTTGTTGTCATCATCATCTTTGTCATCATCATCATCATCATCATCATCATCGTCGTCGTCACCGTGACTGGCAACCTGCTTGCCCCATGGCCACATTTCTCTGAAATTCTTCACCGTCTCTCCGTTTTCGTTGTTCCACCAGCACTGCTTGTTGATGTACCTCATTTCCGTGTCTGTGTATGCATTTCCACCGTTTTCTTCGGCGTCATTGTCGTAGCCGTACTCGTCGGCTACGTCCTGGTCATCCTGGTGGAGCTTCCTCCGGTTGGATTTACCCGCTTTCCTGCGGAATTGCACGGGATACCCGGGCGCATCCTTATAGGTTAACAAACTGCTGGACTCGAGGGTGTAGTCTGTCATCAGTTTCCTCTTCAAAAGATCCTCTCTATCGAAAGTCCCCTGAAGGACAATCTTGTAGGGTTTGTTCACCCCTCTGGACTCACTGTAGCGTGTCGAATATGACTCGCCGTAGTTGCGGAACCTCGAGTCCATGTAGCGGTAGCTCTCCAAGTAGCCAAGGTTCAAGTCGCCGCCAAAATGCGATAGGTCCTTGAAGTCGTCGATATCCTTCACGATGGGCTGGTTGTACCACTGCTTAGACATGTCCTTCTTGCTGTCGGTTGAGACGGCAATCGGGTATTTCCCGAAAAGTTTTGAGTAGTGGTCCTGTCTATCTCTCCCTATGCGGTTACTGTGAGAGCCAGTGGCATCCTCGTCAATATCCATACGGGCTGTCGCGTGGACGTCGTCATCATCACCCTCATTGCCGTCATTGCCGTCGTTGTTGCTGAAACGGATGTTGTCCGAACCATAATCGTTTACATAGGACACGCTGATCGAGGGCGGGACATTGTAGAGATACTTCGGCAGCAGAAGCACAGAGTGGTTGTTGAAGTTTCTGCTGTCGATGAGGTGCACACGACCCTGGTGCTCTGAAAGACAGATGATGTCATCGCCTTGCTTGGACGTCTTGACCACTCGGAAGGCGCCCGGTTGTGTCTTTGGACGTGTCGAGTGGATTGTGTGCATTGGAGTAGACAAGTTTCGGAGATCGTAGATGAGCGCCAGACCATCCTGGAAACAGGAGATAAACTGGTAGCCGTTGGGGAGGAAGCTGGTGAAGAAGCCGCAGTCACCGGGGGTCTGGATGATGCTGAAGTTCTTGCTGCTGGCGTTGCCGCTACTGTTGCCACTGCCGGAATCCTTCGGCGTGCCCTCCTGCGGGTGGGAGATAAAGATCTTCGGGGAGTCGCCGACGGTGATGAGTGTGGCAGTGTCGTCTGAGAGGACCGAGTGGTTCAAGGCAACCTTCAGATAAACCGGGTTGGCGGACTGCACGACACGGGACGGGGTAATGTCGAACTGGTAGAGGAACTTGTCGTTGTTGCAGAGGTACGAGCGGTAGTGGCTCGAGCCAGATGAGGCAAGGGTGTTGATCGAGACGGAGTTGGTGATGAACTCGCCGATTTGAATGTTCTCCGTGGCGGACGTGTGTGCATTGAAGACAGAAAAGGAGCCCTTCTGGAGGCCGATCGGGTTTGTGTCCGGGTCGAACGAGCTGTTGAGCCCACCCGTGACGACGACACCATCAAGCTGTTTCAGGCAGCGGGGGTTCGACTGGAACTTGATCGACGAGTACTTGAGTATCTTCGTGTGCACGTTGGTGCGCCCGCGGGCGTCCGCCCCTAGCGCCGAGTACTGGAAGGAGAACACCCTGTTTTTGTAGGGAAAGTAGAACGTCGGGTCCTCGTTGCACCCGACATTATCTGCGTACGACGAGTATGACGACGAGATGAGCAAGTCCTTCAACTGCCAGTGCGGTGCCGAGAGGGCGATGTTGAGGTAGTGGGACCGCTGCCGGAGCACCGTCTGTGCAAAGCGGTGTGCCTCTGGCAAAGACCGCTGTCTGCAGCCCGGTGCCGTCTGGCCCTGTTTCACCTCGAGATCGATCGTCATGCCGTGTCTGTATCTGCCCTGCTGCCGCTGCGTCTGCCTCTGCCGTTGCCCTTCTGTGCCTATGGCCCTCCCCGGTGGCCCAGCCCGCCACAGAACAGCACCCTCTTGCTTGCCATCTGGCCTCCCGTGGCCTCCCTGAGGGCCTTATCGGCTCCCCGTTATCTTCACCACTTGCACAGCCCGACCCACGCCGATCGGCGCAGACTGCCTCTGGCAAAAGACGTCTCGAGCGTCGTGTCCCGTACAAGGCGAAGAGATGACGGGGGAGGACGGAGAGGAGCCGGGGCCAGAGGGGCTAGAGGGGAGGGGTGACGTGTGGAGAGGCAAGAGAGAGCAGGAGAGACAGCAGCAAGACGCAATGGCATCGATCGTGTATCTTTTGGATGCGAAGGCTCGCCCCCTCATCCACCGGGACTACAAGGGCGACATACCGACGACGCTGGTGGACTCGTTCCCACTGCTGTTGATCAAACACAGCTCGGGCTCGGGCAACCTGACAACGAACCTGTCTGAAAACGAGTGTCCGCCGGTGATCTACCACAATGGGTACAGCTACGTGTTTCTCATCCACAACGACATTTATGTGCTTGCGATCTCGAAGTCGGACATCAACGTGTTCAACGTGCTTGTGTACTTGAACAGCCTCGTGGAGGTGCTGACGCACCACTTCAAGGAGTTGAACGAGGTGTCGATCAAGGACAACAACTCGATCATCTACGAGCTGCTCGACGAGATGATGGACTTTGGCGTGCCGCAGGTGACGGACGACAATATCCTCAAGGAGTACATCACGCAGCAGTCGTTCACGTTCGAGAAGCTGATGAGCACGGTCTCGTCCTCGGCAACGTCGACACACAAGAAGCTGAAGCAGCCGAAGCAGGAGCGCCGGGCGCCGCCATCGACATTGACGAACCAGATCTCGTGGAGACCGCAGGGCATTGTGTACAAGAAGAACGAGGCGTACCTCGACGTCATCGAGAGCATCGACATGCTCATTAACTCCCGGGGCCAGATCCTGACGAGCGAGATCTACGGCACAATCCGTCTCAAAAGCTACTTGTCCGGCATGCCGGAGCTCCAGCTCGGCTTGAATGAGAAGTTCATCAACAGCGGTCTGAACTCGATAAGAGGCTTGACGGCAAGCGCCTCTTCCGCAACGGCGGCGGCGGCCACTACGACGACGACGGGCAAGAAGTCTGTTGAGGTCGAGGACGTCAAGTTTCACCAATGCGTCAAGCTCTCTAAGTTCGAGGCGGACAGAGTCATCTCCTTCGTGCCGCCCGACGGTGTCTGCGACTTGATTACCTACAGAGTCCACTCGGACGTGCTCAAACCGCTCTTCCTCATCGACTACAAGTTCAAGAACCACTCAAACACGCGTCTCGAAATCATGGTCAAAATCAAAGCCAACTTCAAAAACAAGGTCAGCGCCAACAAGGTTGAGGTGAAGATCCCCGTTCCGGCAGACATCGACTCGCCTAAGTTCCACTACCAGAAGGGTAAGCTGAAGTACATGCCTTCGGACAACTACATCCGCTGGAAGTTCCACAAGATCGAGGGCGGCAAGGAGTATGTCATGGTGGCGGAGTTGATGCTCCTCAGCATCATCAACGAGCAGGAGTTGATGAATTTTAGGAAGGTCCCGATCAACGTCCAGTTCGAGATGCAGGGCTTTGTCACCAGCGGCTTGCAGGTCAGATACTTGAAGATCAACGAGCCTAAGATGAACTACCCGAGCTACCCGTACGTGAGATACATCACCAAGAGCGGAGATCACTACGACATACGGAGCGGACGCTACGGCGTCGGCCTCTGACATTCCCCACATATTTATAAACACCTTTCTCCTTCTCCATTTACACATCTGTATAGCTAGCTACTCATCGACGAACCCCTCCAATTCAATTCGAAACAACTTCCCGTTTGGGAGTGCGTAAACGAGATTTCTCTTCTCCATTTTTTTCAGCTCCTGTCTCAGAAAGGGAGGAAAGACGAACTCGATTTGTCGTAATGTGGGGGCTCGGAGGAGAACACTGGTGCTGGCATTGACACCTCGAAACAAGCGTTCTTGTCAATATGAGTACCTCCGACATGAGTAAAGAGGAACTGTACGCCCATTTCAAAGGGTTGGGCAACGAGGCGTTCAAATCGCAGAACTTCCCCGTCGCCATTGAACACTACACCAGTGCCATCAGGGAGTTGGAGGCTGAGGATGGACACGAGGATCTTGCTGCGAAGGCCGATGTCAACGTCATGAGTGAGAACGTCGAGGATGTGAGGTCCCACAGTCACAAACATGCGCATGCCTTGGCGATCTTGTACTCGAACAGAGCGCAGGCCCAGTTGAAGCTGGAGAACTACGGCTTGGCCATCAGTGACTGCTCGATCTCTATTGATCACGACGGCCTCTTTGTCAAGAGTTTGTATCGTCGTGCAGTTGCCAACTATGCTATCAGAGAGTTACAGGTTGCATTGAAGGATTGCAAGCAGGCACGGGCCCTTGCACCTAGCGACAACAAGATCAAGGCTTTGACAAGTGAGATATCGAAGGAGATCAAGAAAATCAAGTTCGAACAAGCCATCGATATTGTCGAGAAGAGCGTGTTTACCTCGATCAACTGGGACGACCTTAGTGTTCTGGAGTCCGACAGCAAGGATTTGAAGAAGTCGTTGCAGATTGAAGTAATCGATGAGAAAGCCGGCGACATTGCCATCACCGGTGGACTTACTCAAGAGTATATCGACAAGATGATTGATGTGTTCCGCGATGGCGGGAAGTTGAACAAGTTTGATGCCTTTGCCATTGTCAATGCTGCCAACAGTCTTTTCAAGAAGGAGAAGGCTTTGGTGGAAATTAGTTTCAGAGAGAAGGATGCTAACAAGGGTGACTTTCTCCATTTGGACAAGGTCGAAAAGCTGACCGTCTGTGGTGACACGCACGGTCAGTTTTTCGACGTGTTAAACATCTTCAAAAAGTTCGGCCATGTTAGCGAGAAACATGCATATCTTTTCAACGGTGACTTCGTCGATAGAGGCTCCTGGGGCTGTGAAGTCGCATTTCTCTTGTATGCGTTGAAAGTGCTTTATCCAACGAGGATGTTCATCAACAGAGGCAACCATGAGACCGACGACATGAACTCTGTCTACGGGTTCAGAGATGAGTGCAAGTTCAAGTACAACGAGAAGCTGTTCAAGTCGTTCAGCGAATCCTTCGGTAGCTTGCCGTACTGCACGTTAATCAACGACGACTACTTGGTCATGCATGGCGGGTTGTTCAGCGACGACACGATCACGTTAAACGACCTCCGCAAGATCAACAGGTTCCACCACATCCACGGACAGCCGCCGAAGACGGGTGTCGAGATGGAGCTCCTCTGGACGGACCCACAGGTCGAAGAGGGTCGGTCGTTGTCGAAGCGAGGGATCGGTTTACAATTCGGACCGGATATCACGAGGAGGTTTGTCGAGCAGAACCACTTGAAGGGTGTCATCCGGTCGCACGAGGTGAGACAGAACGGTTACGAGTGGGAGCACGACGGGTTGCTCTGCACAGTGTTCAGTGCGCCTAACTACTGCGACTCGCAGGGAAACCTTGGGGCCGTCATCGAGATGACGCCGGCCGGCTCGGGCAACGGCGAGATGACGCTCGAGTGTCTAAATTTTGAAGCTGTGGAGCATCCAAATATCCCTCCGATGAATTATACCAAAAACCAATTTGGCTTCTAGATAGACGTGTATACGTAAATACGCAATTACTACTGCTTGAAAGGGATGTCAGTCGTCCCACAGGAGAGAACACCGATGGAGGAGTGCGGTGTCTTCTGCGAATGTGCGGGGCCGACCGGGGGTTCTGTCTCGGAAGAGTTGTAGAGGGGGGCAATCTGGAAAAAGGCATTAACCACCCTACAATATATACGCTTCCTGGATGAGTGGAGAAAGAGGAGAACCAAAAGAGCAGGCCCGGAGAAGCCACAGGAAGAAGAGGTGGTGGCAGCTGGCAGGGAAGAAGGGAAAAATCTCGTCGACTTCTCGACGACGACGAAAAAAGCGGGAGCGTCGAGGAAAAAGGCTGGAAATGAGAAAATCGGCTGGGGGTTTGACAGCAGATTGGAAGGCGAAGTAGAGGGTGACACAACGACAACGACAACGACAAAGACAACGGCAACTGCAACGGCAATGGCAATTGCAACAACATCGTTACTGACCCGTATTCTTTGGTGGTGGCTTGTGCTCTTCCAGGCAGGCCTTGGAGAGTGCGCTGAGCAGGACGTGTTCGACCTCGATCTCGATATCCGCATCCCGGACAAGAACAGCAAGGACCACAACTACTACCGAGACATCGCCCACGACCCGTCGAGGACGTACGTCGCCGTCTATGCCCTCTACCCGAGCGACACCCTTGCATACCTCGACACCGTGCACGCCGCCCCCGACGGCGTGTTCCACCTCTCGCTGCCGAGAACACCCCTCTTGGACTACCAGCTTATCTTCCAGTCGCTTGACGTTTACTTCGCCGTCTCCTCGCAGTTTCGCGTGCACGTTGCCCCCGAAACTGACTCCGTGTCCATCCACCAACACCTCCCGGGCGTGCACAGCACGCTTCAGAGCAAGCTGCCCTTTGTGACCGCCAACAGATCATCAACAGTTCTCGCTGCCACCCTCGACGGCGCACTCTTCCACATATCTCTTAACCAGTACCTCCAGCAGGATGCTGCCGGCATGGCTGCCTCCGCCCTACGCTCCATCCCATTCCTCTCGACGATCCTCGCAAGCCGCTGGATGACCATCGGCTTTGTTTCCGTCGTCATCATTGCCGTGCTGCCAGCAGTGATCACGAGGCTTGATCCAGACTTTGCCGACCGGCTTGTCGAAGCCCAGCAACAGCAGCAACAAGAGCAAAATACTTCCCAATAGTCCCAACTTCCGAATGAGGAAGGTGTTTTTGTCCAATTCATGAATGCACGTGACCGCTGACGTAAGAAAATTGCTGTTTTGGGATCTCCAGCAGAAAAAATGGCGAGAAAAGAGGTAGCGAAAAAGAAAGAAAGGGAGGAAACGAGACGACGGACGGAGTGTCAGGGTGCGAGGCTGGCAGAGCGAGCCGACCCGTGCCTGAGACGGTTTGGACGGCACCTCTTGTTGGCGCTGGCGTAGTCCCGTGTGTAGCGTGTACGTCCCCAATAAGCGTCAAAGCTCTACAGAGAGCTAACCAGACGCTGTTCAAGCAACCCGCAAGAACCCCCTTCCCTCCCGTGCATGTACTGTGGTACAAAAGAAACAGGTCCACCTTCAGATAGTCGTTTCTCCGCACACAGAGAAGCGCCGGAAGCCGCCACACAGCAGCGACAAAGAGAAACGGAAGCAGCAGATAGAGAAGCATATACAGACAGCAGCAATAGCATCATGCCGTTGTCGTCCCCGTCCCCGCTGGGCGCCGCGGCGGAGCCCCTTCAGCAGAGGCCGTGTTGTCGGTCACAGCTGTTCAACCTCGGTGTAATAGCGTACCTTGTGCTGTGGTACGGCACGTCGACGCTCACGGCGCAGTTGACCAAGTCCATCTTGAACCAGTTCGACTTCCCCGTGTTTGTCGGCGAGTTCCAGTTCCTATTCAACTTTGTTCTCGGGCTCCTCACCATCGTTTCATCCCGCAGAGCTCCCTTCACGAGAATCAAGCTCTGGCTCCCGCAGTCGACCTTCCCGCAGAGTAGCCGGTTTGTATTCAGTCGCCAGATGTTTAAGTTATTCTTTCCCATGGGCACGCTCCAGTTTGTCGGCAAGTTGTTCAGCTTGGCTGCAACGTCCATCTGCCCCATTGCAACCGTCTCATCCATCCGGGCCCTCAGCCCCTTGTTCATCGTCCTCGGATACAGACTCCACTACAAGATATTATTCTCGCTCCGCACTTATGTCTCTCTTGTTCCACTTCTTCTCGGAGTCATAATCATCGTCGTGTCTCAGTCTAACTCCACCGTAGATTCATCCAACCAGATCTCCATCTACAGCGAGCAATTGGAAAATTCTTCAAACAACATCTTGTACATCGCAGCAGACTCGCTAGTTTCCACGAACACCAACCACGACTTGAACACCCTCATAGCTCACAACCCAGACGAAGACATCTCGCTCCTCTCGACCATCATAAACACCATTCACAACAACCAGATCCAGCTGCACGGGATCTTTTACGCACTCCTTTCGACATCTATCTTTGCAGCAGGCTCCATCTACACGAAAAATGTCATCACAAACAACAACAACATTGGCAAATCAAAGGAAAAGAGAGAGATTGTGCGATTAGCCCTCTTCTCTTCAGACTCAACTGCCACTTTGACCGCCTTAGATCTCGAGAAAAACGAGATCTCCAGCCATCAGAAGGAAGACTATCTCGATCGCGTGAAGGAGCCAAGGATTGACAAACTGACCACTCTCATGTATTGTTCTCTCTACGGCTTGGCATACTCCGTTCCAGCTCTTCTAATATACGAGTTGCCAACATTATTTTCCTCCAAACTCTACCCTGCAACACTTGGGAACACCCCTGCTGCTCAGACAACACCTATACCATACTACACGTTAATACCTTGGAAGCTTCTCATACTCAACGGGTTTTCCTACTTTTTCCAGTCTCTCCTTGCCTTCCACATTTTGGGAATGCTACCAACAGTCACATACAGTATCGCCAACATGATGAAGCGTATAGTTGTCATATCGATAAGCATAATTGTCCGAGGAAGACGGTTGACTGTGCTTGAGTGGCTCGGCTTATTCCATGTCACTGCTGGTTTATATGTCTACGAGAAGTGGGGAGCAAAGCAAAAATAATACTATCGTCTCACTTGGTTAAACCGACCAGCTCTACGCTTTTTTCCCGTTGTCCTTTCGTTTTTATGTGTTAGTAAATATTGTTTCCTTCATCTGTTACATTTGTCTTTTTCTCTTTTGTTCTCTCCCTTTGACCTTTTCCTCTCTTACCTTTTTTTAATCTCTTTCTCAACTATTCTATAACCAACATTGCATCTCTTAGTCATAATAATTAGTTATTACATGTTCATATTTTGAATTCTTTGTTCTTTTTTTGGTTTATTGTTACAAAATGCTATTTTTTTGTCCCATATCTATAAACGCAGTATTCGTATCTATGTCTATGTATATCGAAATATCTATCCCTATTTATATTTTTACCTCATAAATCGTATACCTTGAGTTGTTCCTATAATAACCTCAAATACCCCAAATTTCAAATTCCTCATTACTACTGCTCCTCCTAGCTCGTACTCGTCTCCTGTATCCAATTCTAAAACTTTTTCAACTTTTTCATATTCTCTTGACATATGACATACAATCAACCTTGCCTCGCCTCTTTCATCAATTGAACCAGCTACAAATAGTTGCCCACTAACATAATCTTTCCCGGTGAGGTTTTCACATAAATGCAAAGATGTGCAATTTTTTAACCCCATGGGACCACTAAACACCATCCCACCGTTAATAGTCCAAACTACCAATTTGTCCCTACTAGTGATACAATAGATCAGACTGTCATTTTCACTCAACTTGAAATCAACAATCTTGTTGTCTTCTTCCGCATCGACATATAATCGTTTCATTTGAAAGATTTCTCCATTTTCCATCTCAAACTTGTTTGGCTCATGCCATACACATAACCATTTTCGGTCTGAGTCAAGAGTTACAATAACGCCGTCACTTCTGAGATATTCAATTCTAGCTATTTGCCCATTGTGACCACAATATAAATTCCCAATTTCCAATAAAGTCAAGCTGCCATCACCAAACTTATTGTTTTTATTTTGAAAATTTTGGAAAAGCTTTTTTTTCTTTGTGTCAATAATAAGATTGTTATCTAGCTTGACCATACTTCTTTGAGCATTTGTAACATACTTGTATCTGTCTTTCGACAACTCATATATTACAAGATTGCCGGTATTTAAACCAATGATAAACCTCTCTGTTGATAATAGTTTGACACAGCTTATAAATCCACATGCAGTGAATTGCTCAAGGCAAAAAGACTCGTTAATGAGCAGCCCATTAATTCCAACCTTTTCAATTTTCAAACTGTGATCTTTATCATAAAAGCAAAATATGTTCTCGCCTAACCCCATCCAATTATTGATCTTAGCATTGAAAATAAGTTGTTGGACACATTTCCCAGTATCTCCCAATTGGACATCATAGCTCACTTGTGTATCTATGAGATTTTGGAAATTACGTGTGAAACTCTCCATCATATTTAACTGGTTGACAGAACAGTCTATGTTCTTTTTTGGATGTTTTTTTCTGAATATCTGTAGAGGAGTCTGCCCAAAATTATGAATGATTGAAACAATAACTGCCCTTTCGTGAGTGTCATGTATCTTTTCGATATCAATACTTCCAGGGTAACTCAAGTAGTGGAAAACATTTATGGCTTTAATTGCTTCTATTCCCTGTTGTTTGTAGCCAAAAATCAAGTCGATCCATTCATGTAAATGTTCACTAACAAAATCACTTTCCAATGCATCTCTCATTATTCTGACAAATTTTATAGGATCACCATCGGCCCAAGGTGGCAGCTCAACATCATTGACAACTTTTCCTTCTTGTAAGTTTCCAAATTTAAGCTTACTAGCGTTTGTTAGAAATTCTGGTAAATAGTAAAACTCAGGAATTAATTCTCGTACATCAGTCGTGTTGTCCCGAGAGGCACTGTTCCATAGTTTAGGTATAGAGTAAAACAGTCGATCAGGATGGTCAAATTTGCCTCCTTGTAATTTGAGATAAGATTCAGTGAAAGGATGGAGTCTGATCAAATATGAGGTGACAATCATTGCCGATGAGTAGTGCGTACCATAATGAAATGGTGGTGTATCTGCTGACATCTCTTTTGTAGCCTCGTATCTCTCTTTGAACTGCTGTTCACGTGCACCACTTTGCGCCCCCATAGGTTTCGATAAATCTCGATAAACATCTGGATTATTCAAATCAATTCTTTTGGACACATAATCAGCTAAAACAAACGGAAAAACGGGATATTGGGTCATATCATTAAACGTTCTGCCAGCAATCGTATTGAGTAACATTAAATACTGAAAATTGGAAAGTTCGCCATTGCACCATCTTGCCGTAATCTCAGATGATGCAATGTCTGAAGATCCTGAAAGAAAACTATCCACAATGCTGAATCCGTTGCTTTCAGTACTGACGAAACCTTTGTATTCAACGTTTTTGATTATCTTTATTTTTTGACGAGAAGCCAATTTCAAAGCCACATCCAAGTTTGTATCGTCCAACTTCGAAGTAATATAGGTGCTTATTTTGTTGAAAATACTGTTTCGCTTACTTGAATCAATACAAGTCAATAAAATAGAGGATCCATTTTTGAAAAAGAGCTCAAACCCGACATCCCTGAGAAGAAACTTTCGTTTTGAAACAGAAACAAGATCCTTCACAGACCAGCTTTTTGATCTGTGAAAGTTAAGTGACTTTTCACCTTCCCCTGTGCTTTCCTGGTTTGTGATACTAAGGTCAGTCAAAAGTTTGACGACACTATCTCGTTGATCATCAGGTGCTTCGTGATTGGAACAAATTTCTCCATTGCCACTGTAGAAGTAGCCTTCAACAATATAAATATGCTCTCCTCCTAAAACCAGAATCGCTTCGATAGTCTCTAAGCCGACAATTTGAGTGGTATTATAAACTTCGTCAATCCTGTCGTGAACAAATAAATTTCTTAGTATCCTTCTATTCTTATCTTCATCAAAATTTTCTTCTGTATTAACTTTTGTAGCACAAGTGGATTCTTCCAAATTTGACATATTCCATAAATGTTCACTATTAACAATTGTGTCGAGGACATGAGGTGTCTCAATAGCTGATGCTTTTCGAGGCAAACCCTGATCAAAGTTGTGGTGGTGATTGTCTGATAAAACGCTAATAATTTTATTTCGTTTCCTGTTGCTACCTTCTGTTGGGTATAGAATTTTGTAGGATTTTTGTATAGGAAATGAGACGTTAGCCTTCAAAGATTTATACCTATTGATGTATTGGTTAAAATCATCAATTTCATCTTGCACACTTGAATTGAAAACCTTAAGCTCACCTTTAAAGACAAAATCATTGAAAGGATTGATATCATTTTCCAAAATTTTCCTGGATTTATCAAACTGTAACTTTTGCTTAATGTATTTTTTCACAGTTTCACCATTCGATACGAATAAAGGGAAGTTTGAATAAACCTTGAAATATTTATCGTAGTAACTATTGACAAAGTTAGTAAATACCTCATTAGCAGAAAAAGATTCCAAAACTTGTTCATCATTCAAAGTCAAGGTTTTCTCTAAGACATTCACAAAAATTCTTTTACATTCTTTGGACATTTTGATATTTTCGATTATCTTTTCGAAATCTATTCTTTCTAACAACAGAACTCGAATACAGTTAGAGGCAAGTGATTCGAGGTCTTCATCAAAGCACATAATCTTGAAAAATACTGCAAATATCAAGAAAAAAGCAGAATCATCTAGGGAACGTGCAATAATATCAGGATGCGACATGAATATCTTACAGCATAGCATGATTTTTGCTTTGGTTTCTTCCTGGGTATACCGTGGTATGTTAGTAATGAAAAACATAAAAGTAGTAATCAATGACTCATTGAATTCCCTAACAAGGATTTTCAAGAAAGGAGCAAGCCTTGGTTGCATTTTAGCTTCAACATAAATCTTTTTAATGACAAGTGTTATCATTTCAAAGTTCGCTAAGTAATCCATGTTATAAGAATCTAGATCAAAATATGATTGGAAGTAACAAATAAGTATTTTGCAAACGGTGGCGGCTTTAGTTTTATTATCAACGAGTACATTTATCAAACTTTGGAATGATCTAATTTTTTCAAATAGTAGAGGAATGACAACTTGATTGAATTCCATTACATGATTGCCATAAATGTTCTCAAGAATGTTTATGTCATCTTCCTTACGTTCAACATAAAAACGATCAACTAGGATTTCAGTGATAAATTTGGAATATTTACTGTACAGTAGATTTGAGTTGCTCTGTTTAACGATAAGTGATAACAAAATTATACTACCAACCCATTCTTCATTTCTTAAGTATGTTTTGTCAAAATTTGATTTTCGTTTTAGCGTGAATAGCATATCAATATAATCATCAAGTTGTTGAAACGACTTTGCACTCGTACTAGTTTCCAAAGCTAACGCAGAAAATTTCATAAGATTGTGCAATACCCCAAAAAACTGTGGGCACTCCATATTATTCAGAAGGTTTTCTGGAATCTCAAGAATAACAGCACTAAGCCTTAAGTTTTTACTATAATCCATATCGAAATTGAAAGCGGCCAATAATAGCTCAATAAGTACAGCATTGCTGTCCCAATCGTTTTTGAGCAAGTAAGAAATTACTGAAAATCCACCTGATGAAAAAAATCTGCTGTGGGCTTTAGAATTATATTGCAAAACTTTGATTAGGAGTTTCAATGCAGTTAGTCGCATTTTGAAAGTGCCACTCATAATTGATAATAATATTTTAAAACTGAAAGAGTTCAGCATTTTGGGTTGGTCCTCTACTAAGTTCTTTAGAACGTCTAAGATAAGTTCTCCTCCTAGTTGTTGTTTGTGATGATTGGGCTTTTTGTTGTTTATTATACCGATTGTAAAGATAACATGTAATAAAAGTATTTTTACCGTTTCCGGAGATCGATTGTACTTTAACATAACGAGAAGAATACTCCTAACAACGGGTAGGATATCTTCATGAAAGTCATCTCTTTTCAAAGCTAACAAAATTCTTTTTACTATTTTCATATCTGATATCTGTTTGATATTGAATTGATAGTACTTGCTATCTTTAACAAAAACAGTAAACTGAAACAAGAGGAACTTATTTACCATTTTGTTTTGGTACAAAAATGGGGTTTGCCATAAATCAAAATCCAAAATCAAAGATCGATAGGCCATTATATTTTTGATAATCGACTCAGCAGGTTCATATTCGTTGTAGCCTACGATATTGAGCACAGTATCTAGAATTTCTATTGAAATGTACTCTTTTTTGTACCTTAGTAACGATGCAAGAATCTCATATCCAGAATTTGATACGAAGCTACTTTCTATCATTTTGCTGTGCTTCAAAGTTCTGAATAAAAATCTCAGGCTATCAGCTAAAGTTTCAGTGCTGGACGATTTTTCAACTAGAAGAAGACAGTTAACAAATCCACCAACAGAAGCAAATGAATCTAACGAAACGAAACCTCTTTTTTTGAGCAACAAATTACTCCTTGCCAAATTACTGATGAGACCTCGTGATGAGCCTTGAGCTGACCTAGAAAGATAAGTCGTTTTCTCACAATTCAATTGATTACAAGCTGAATTCCAGGCTAAAGTAACTTCTTCCCGCCTGAAATACATTTGAGACAACAAATTATCTTCTATCTTGTGTGAATTTTCGTTCAAGTGGATATTCATCTCCACTAAGCCTGACGATGGAAGTAATGACAGGAGATTTGAGTCTTCGAAAGATCCAGAATAGTTTGCCCCTACCATATAAATGAATAGAATCCACTGTAAAAAATCAGAACTCTCAATAATATAAACAGATGACACTTCCAGTATAAGTGCATCACTTTTGGAAGGTCCAGAAACAACTAAATCAACAAATTTAGTTGATACGTCAGTCCTGGCGGATGAAAAAAAAGATTTATTACAATCAGTTCCTCCAAAGATTGTACCCAAAACTTTTGACTCTATCAATAATCCGTTAATGTACAAATCGATCCTCATGTTTTTTCTTCCCTGGCAGACATGTGCAAACGATATATTGTATAGTTTGTGCATTTCAAGCTCAAAACTTACAAAAAGTTGCTCTTCTGTATTGGTGACCAATTTGATTCGCCCGTTATCAATTAAGTAATGAATCATTCCGTTGCCGCTGCTATTTCTGAATGTCAAAAACTCAAAGCATGCAGAAAGATTACCAAGTGTCCTTGAATGAATGGAGTTATCAAGTTTTATCCATGAAGATAAAAGAAAAGTGGAGTTCTGTTTTGAAAAACTTAACTTTTCAAATGTAAGATTCTGGTCTGCATTACAAAAAACTAATGAATTGCTTGCAACATCTTCCTGGCCAAGAACGGAATAAAATAACTGTGAAAATTTATCTTGTTTATAACAATGTTTGAACAACGTCAATATTTGAGGAGAGGTGAAGCCAAATTCAGAATACTCGATAAGTAAGACATTCAAAGCTGATGTAAGCCAAATATCGTTACTCTCGGTCAATAAGCGTAGTAGCAGATCAACCAAACTTTGGGAATATGTCGCAAGCTTATTTATGAGAGAAGCTTTTATCAGTTGACATAGAAGCATTATTAAGGATCTCTTTAGATTTATGTCTTTGCTGTTGAAAGTAATTTTCTTACTATATACATTTGAGACAAGTTCAAGAACTTTTAGAGGAGAGAAATTGTCATTTTTTATATGCATTGAAAGGCTTTCTATGTTCCACAAGTAGGTTTCTGTATCCATTATATCAATGGTGGTATCATCCGCATCAAATTCTCTGACTGGTGGAGAAGCAGGAATCAAGTGTAAGAAATCATCAATTGTCATCCTCGTAGAACCAAAGTCCAGTATTTCTAGCATCAATGATGCCAGAAGGTTGGTTTCAGCCATGCTGTGTTGTACAGTCTGGTCCCATAGGCTCTTAGAGATACATATCTTTCTTTCGCCACCTAACACAAGCCTCCAATACATATCTGCCATGAAGGCTAGCTCTTAATTTTTTACCCTTTTCGGCTTGTTCGCTTCACAATTTTCACACCGGATTCATCCTCAGAACTTTGCTTTGGTTTCAATTTATTTCATTCCCTTCCAAGTTTCTTCTCTAATACCCCACGTAAATGTTTATATCGGGTTGTTTTGATCATAACCTTCCCAACTTTCTTCAACCAAGTCGGTGTGAGCGAATTTGATCTTCTTACTGTTAATCACAGAGTCATATTACAAGATTTCTTTGATACCCGCTGACTTGTTATGTCCAAGGAGCCCGCTAGCCAACCGAGAGACTTTGCTGGCGAATTGAGGAATCGGCGTCTAGAATCTATAGTTGATGAGACTGAAACTAGTTCTCCTGGTAGGTCTAGTTTGGAAATTGTATCCCCCTTCCTTTCCTGTGCGAATACCGATCATATTGACGATAGCACATTAAAAGAAAACGTATACAATATGACTCTCAATCTAAATCCTCAATCAAACAGTCATACGCCGCTGTTGTCATCGGGCACAGTTCATGATAATGATAATGAAAGCATAACAGACATGGAAGATTTGGACGCTACAAATGATGATGCGAAAAGAAACCCAAAGCAGTATGAATCTGGGCTTGAGCAAGGAGAAAATGTTGAGGTAACTCTACTCACTAGTTCCAAAGATAACCTTGAAAACCCAAGTGATGAGAATGAACAAAAATTTCAACTCCCTTCATATACCCCGTTCCAAATACTCGAGCTTCGACGTGAGATGTTCAGAAAGACCAATATAAAGAAACAAACTGGTCAGAAATTTTACTATATCGATCGTGAATGGTTGACTCGTTTTTTGAATAAAAGCTATAGTTATGACGATATGCAAATAGAGAATGAAATAGGGCCGGTGAAAACTTTACCTTTGGATAGCTCTTTGAAAAATCTTGATGACAGCTTCATTGTTTTCGATCAATTCAAGTTGGTGCTTGAATGGTTTCAACTCGAGAATGATAACCAGTTAATCGAAAGAGAACTAGTTTACTCGTCTAGTGACAAAGATTATGTTATAGACTTACATCCATTAACTGTAATGCCTCATATTTTTTGCAATAACGCTTCTCAGGTCAATAGATTCAATCATATCCAAGGTAAAAATCATAAGTTTCAAGTTTCTTCTTACAGAACTGTGGCAGATTTATTCAATTATATGCTTTCTTATTTCGATTTAAACCAGATTCATATTTCATCAGTCAGAATATGGTGCGTTGAGTTTGAGTCTTCAAACACACCTTTGGTTATAATTCCCTCAACTATGAAATTTATTAAAAACAAGAAGCTAATTAGTAAGAAGAATAAGAAAAGTGCAACCCTCCGACAAAGGCATATTGCTTCATGTCACTTGATGATAGAAATAAAGCAAAATGATGGCATTTTTTTTCTGGACATTGACTCTCATGTTTTACCAGGCTCAGGATTGGTGGGGTTGAACAATTTAGGAAATACATGTTACATGAATTCTGCTTTGCAATGCCTGGTTCATATTCCAGAGCTGAATTCTTACTTTTTGTACCATTTTTTTGAAAATGAATTAAACAAAGACAATCCTTTGGGTAATAATGGGAAGGTCGCATTATCCTTTGGGAATTTAGTCACCTCTCTATTTGATACGAGATTCCACGGAAATCAATCTAGTTTTTCTCCAAAAGAGTTCAAATATACTATTGGCCACTTCAATTCACTCTTCGCTGATTATTATCAACAAGATTCGCAAGAGTTTATTGCATACTTATTAGACGGACTACATGAAGATTTAAATAGAGTATTGAAGAAGCCCTACGTTGAAAAACCAGAACTGGAAGTTGGAGAAGAGAATAACCTAGAGGCAATCAAAGACTTGGCAGAAAAGTGTTGGGAAGCTCACAAGTTGAGAAATAATTCAATAATTGTTGACCTTTTCGTTGCTTTATACAAGTCTACGCTAGTCTGTCCAGTATGTGATCGAATCAGTATTACTTTTGATCCGTATAACGACTTGACTTTACCATTACCAATAACCAAAAAGTGGACTCATAAAATCAAAATTTTACCAGATTGTGGGCTTCCCAAAATATTTGAGGCACAGCTCAACAGAAATGAAACCTATATTGATTTGAAACATCTCATTTCTAAATATACTAGTATCCAAGAGGAGAATTTGATTGGAATTGAAATTTTCAGAAATTCAATTTATAAGAACTTTGAAGACTCAACGTCGGATTCTAGATATTTACCTATTTCAGAGTTGATTTCATCAGGTGAAGATATCTGGTTTTACGAAGTGATATACCAAAAAGAAGACCTTTTAGTCCCAGTTTTCAGTACAGTTGCAAGTAATAACAATAGGAATAATTTTTGTCTACCATTTATTATCTCCCTTTCTCCGGAAGAAAGATACTCGTATGGAACAATTCAGAAAAAAATGATAAGGAAGTACAAACAGCTAAGTACGTCTCAACGTTTTGTGAAGATAGATGAAAGTGGGAATGAAGTGTTCACCTCCAAAGATTTTGATGGTATTGACTTGTTTTTCAGTTATTTTGGTGTTGACACCAAGGCTAATAAACAGACCAAGGAAAAAATAATCGAATCGAAGGCGGAAGTTGCATTTGTTGAAGAAAACTTCTCAGACAATGACACCCAGTCAATCATTTCTTTTGCGTCACCGGAATATACGGTGGAAAGTATCTATAGTTCAAAAGTGATCAATGCTTCTCTGGACAAAAATTATTACGGGCGGAACCTTGCGTTAAGGTCATCTGAAAAATCATCTAAGATCTCAGTAAAACAAAATTCAGATTTTTGGTTTCCGGAGAATAATAACACTATTACAAAGCACGATTTGCCTCCTTTACTAGACGAAATCAGCGTTGTAAAAAAGTGTTACTATTTATACGGACCCGAAAATTTGCAAATGCTTAAAGAGCATTACCAAAAATTAGAAAGCGAACAATTGAAAGAACAAGATGACAACAATGAGTCGGAAAATTCAAATCAAAATGATTTTTTCCCCAGTGACAATATAGAGATGCTAGACAATTCTGACAGTTCTCATCTTGAATCTAGAGAGGAAGAAGTTGGTTCGCAATACGATGTGGATGTAGATGAAGGGACTAAAAATTTTGAAAGCACCCACGATGATTGCCCAGTTGGAAAATATGGTGAAACATCTTCTAGCAGCAAGGAGCAGGATGACCAGCTGTCGATTGATAGGTATTTTACCGCCACAGAAACTATAGAGTCTAGAAAACAAGGAACCGTCGAACCTACTCCAGTTAAAAGTTCAGCTTCTCGTAATAAAACCAAACTATCATCATCATCATCTTCTTCTTCTTCTCCTGTCTCCACTTCTTCTGCGTCTTCCCCCTCTGTGCCTTCCTCATCTTCTCCTTCTATTGCGAGAGATGTTTACAGTGTTGCTAATGTCCAGTCTTTGGAGGAGAAAGAACCATTGATAAAACCATCGGATGCAATTGTCAATGAGTTCAGGGAAGATTCGTTTGATTTATGCTTTTGCAATCCGTCAAGCAGTGCGGATAGTGGATCTGAGACTTGGTCTTCTCCCGAGCTTTTGATAAATGAAGATCTTGAACGAGAAAGAAAAGAAAATTTAGAAAATTCCAAGAGGCCTGTGACTTTATACGACTGCCTTGACCTTTTCTCAAAACCAGAAACATTAGGGGAAAACGATCTTTGGTATTGTCCTCAGTGTAAAGAACATAGACAAGCCACAAAGAAGATAGAATTATGGTCAGCTCCTGATATACTCACTATTCACTTGAAAAGGTTTGAAAGTACACAAAGCTTCAGTGACAAGATTGATATTGTCGTTGACTTTCCAATAGAAGGATTAGATCTAACCAAACTTGTTGCAGATAAAAGTGGAGAACACATTTACGATTTATTTGCAGTTGATAATCACTACGGTGGTTTAGGAGGTGGCCATTATACAGCACACGTCAAAAACTTTGTTGATGGTAAGTGGTACTATTTCAATGATTCACGCATTTCTCCCGTTGCCGATCCTAGAGAATCGATCACTGGAAATGCTTACTTACTTTTTTATCGTAAGAGGAGTAGATCAGCATTAGGGGGAGAATACTTCGAAAAGATGATGGTAGAAATTCAGAAAAGGGCCAACGATTTAAAAAAGGCAATAGATGACTGCCAAGTGGAGCAGGCATCCAACAGTTCAGCGTTGGAGATAAGTGATGAAGAGATGCATACTTCTGGAATGTCCGAATCCTCGGAAAGTATTGAGGAAGTTCCAGCGGGCAATGATGGCACTGCCGATAAGAACATTAAAACTGAAATTGAAAATTACGACAATACCGACATAGATGACGGTAACAAGAGACGCAAACTGCGGGCCACATCATCAATTGGAGAAACAGTCATCCCTAGCAAAAGTGATGACACGGCCACCATTGGCGAAGATGGGGGTGCAAGCTCCACAGATACACCTTCTGCAACCTTCTTGAACTGATTTAGCTCTATATCTGTCGCATGTATATTTGCTATCCCAAAATATTTTGTATGATTTGTGAGTTTTCTTTGTCATGTTAAACTTGTACGCGATCTCAGAATTTCTGATCGTTTTTCGCTTTTCCCATATCACATAAAATTTTTTTGAGTTAAAAGGTTTATACCAGGGAATAGCCTTCTTCCCACAATAGAGGAACCGCTTTAATTGAAGTCAAAGTTGATAAATTGATAAATCATTATGACAGAAATAGAAGAGAATGTACAGTTGAAATCGGTAATATTCTCACCATCCGAGCTTGCACTGGTTGCTCCGGATATCACATTATCGAAATACCTAGAGGCAGGATATCGTCCTTCTTTACGCAGGTATAATGAGTTCAAACCAGTAACCATTTCGACAGCAGGTATATCAAGATACGATAGGAACGAAGATACAGGAGAACTGAATGAGTTGACGACAGTGATAGGTTCATCTTCCGTGAAATGTGGAGGAACTTCGACTATATGCACAATCAGCGCCGGCATCGTTGAAGACGATTTTGAGGCCGTTAACGATTACAGGATGAGACTAGACGCAGACATCATTATTGGAGACGAAAAAGAAGAAGAAGTAGAAAATGTTCTTGGCGGTGATTTAATAAATGAAAATGGGGCGGTGTATCCCGTGGTTGAGATTGCTAAAGGTATCAGCGGACCACCAGGAGAGGAAGAGGTAGGATTAGGCGAGAAACTATACGAGTCAATATTACATTCGGGACTCATAGATAGAAAGGCGCTGAAGGTCAATGTTGGATTGAAAAGCGTGGATGAAAATGGCGACGAGGTGATCTTAAGAGGTGATGACGTTGGGATGATCAAGAAGAATTTCAGTTTCGTAATATACGCTAGAATTCAGGTGTTTGGAAGAATGGGACCCTTATTCGACCAATGTTTTGCATCATTGGTGAAGGCACTAACAGACACCAAGTTACCAGATGTTTACTTAAACGAGAGGGAAAGCACCTTGAGAACTCAAAGCGGCAAAAAGAATGCCAACGTAAATATTCAGAGCTACGACTTGGTATGCGATCCTGTGGAACACAGAGTGTTAGAACTCAGGAGAGACAGAATTTGCTGGTCTAGTACCTTTGGAGTAGTTTCTTTGAAAAGGGGAACAAATGATATTGAGGAAGACGTCGAAATGAAAGCTTTTTCTGAAAAAGGATCTCAAGTTGAAAATTTGTTATTGACAGATTTGGAGGGCGAAGCAGAGGACAATATATCACAAAGGGTATGTGCTCTCAGCAACGGAGAAGGGAAATTTGCGAGTATCACGATAGAGAAGGGTGAAGGAGGTAGGATAACTAATGAAATCATAAGGCAGGCGTTACGTTTATCGCAGGTGAGAGCCAAAGACATGATACAAAAATTTTGACGTGATTTCTTTTTTTTTGCATATTGTGACCTTCGTCACTAGTGTTTAACGTATACAAAACATTAATTATACATGAGAGAAGTCACAGATTATAGTTTTTTTTCACTCCTGAACCGTCTTCTAGTGGTTGGCAAAGGGGATCCTGTATTCGAATCGTAATTTTGCTGCAAAGTTTGCTTGTCTAACAAAACATATTCGTTGACCTTTGCAGCAACACCGCCCCTAACTCTTTGGACAACCTTAGACTTTTTGGATTTCTTTCTGTAAACCTCAATGTAGAATGCAATGAACAAAACCAAGTAAGAGGAGATGATAGAGCAGCCAGATAAAGTGGCCAATCTAGTACCAGAGCAAGTCAAGTTGGCGGTGTATTTAGGGTTGAAGTCGTACATGACCTTGATGTAGACCGCAAAGTAGATAAAACTCAAATCGATCAGGAACTGGATGATTTGGAACCGGGTCACCCATTCCTTCCACCAGACTCTGATACCTCTTGCGGCAAGGAAGTAATACCAGTACATGACAACGTGGACAAACAAGTTGAGAGAAATTGGGACCCATGAGATAGGAGTCGTTCCGATTAACTGAGTATAACACAAGAGTGCAGTAGCACCATGGTGGTAGGTATGCAAGAAAGTCAATTTCTTCTGCTTCAAGACCAAAAAGATAGTATCTATGAACTCGACGTACTTGGTCAAATAATTCATGTAGTAAAGAACCACCATTTTCTGTGTCCAGGCGCTTTCGTCACAGATAGCATAGAAAAGACCGTGATAGTAGATCTGTGGGACGAGCTGCTCAACAAGCGATAAGAACAAGAGCAAAGACAAGGTGGTCAACAAAAGGTTGTGGATTTGGAAGATACCGTTGAGGACAAACGGAGCAATGTTAAATTTTTTCATGAGTTTGTCACCGCCGAAAATCACCGTGTAGTAGATAGCGATAGCAGAGAAAACCTCGTAGGGAGTCGAAAGGAAGGTGTGGTTTGGCACAAACTTGAACTCAGACATGATGAACGTGCCGTTCGAAAGGAGAGCAAAGAGCTTTTCCACATAGGGGAAAAGCTCGATGCCGAACGGGTGGTCGATGCTAGGGAGTGGAATCGAGAACATGCTGCGACCGGTCGGAAAAGGCCAGAAGGATGAGCAACTGTTGGTGTGACTGTAACGAGAGACGATGCTGCTTGGAGAAGGAGCCAAAAGGAAGGGAAAATGTAGTAGTAGCAGGCCGAGGAAGAAGAATAGCAGCAAGGGAAGAGCAAAGAAAGAGGGCACGGGAAGAACAGCAGACCCTCCACGCTCTACGAAAAAAGCAGAACATGTCAACACGCCGACACGTCAACAAATAGCCTGAGATATGACGTAAGCGGAGCGAGGGTCGGAAGGTGGTGAAGATAGCAAAGAGAGGGGAAATTGCACAAAAAGAGGAGAACACGGAAGAGAAAAAGAGTAGGACAGGCAGAACAGAGGTCCAGGGTGACAGACAATGACAGTGGCACTTGAAACATACCGCTCGAGAGACCGAATATCGAGCTCTGCCTCGCAGTCCACTTCAGATGCCTTAGAATCCCTTTCGGAAGGCCCATCCACGTTTGTGTGGACTTTGACTTTCGTTGCATCTATATCGGGCTTTCTTTTTGGCTATGACACAGGCTACATTTCATCGGTGTTGGTTTCCATTGGTACAGATTTAGGTGGGGCTCCACTGACAATCAAACAGCGGGAGTACGTATCCTCGGCGACATCCTTTGGCGCCCTAATTGCGTCGTTGTTTGCCGGAGTTCTTGCTGACACTGTAGGACGCAAGTATGCAGTCATGTTTTGCGACATACTTTTCATTATTGGCACTGGTCTTCAATTTTTAGCTGGAGACGTCAGCAGCATGATAATTGGAAGATTAATTATGGGACTCGGCGTCGGAGTGGGCTCGCTTTGCGCCCCATTGTACATCTCCGAGCTTTCTCCTAGCAAGTTTAGGGGAAGACTGGTAACCATTAACTGCTTGGCGATTACAGGTGGTCAGTTGATAGCATACTCAATTGGTGCAGCTTTCAGCAGTGTTGCTCACGGCTGGCGGATCATTGTCCTCCTCTCATTGGTGCCGTGTTTAATACAGTTCTTCTCTATCCTATTTCTACCGGATACCCCGAGATACTTGATCATGAAAGATAGGTACGATGATGCCATTTCTGTGTTGAAGAAGATTTATCCACTTGCTTCTGAGGCCCTCATCCACATGAACGTCGAAGAGTTACAGCAGTTGAACATGCTTTGGGGCAAGGATGAGACCTCGCTGAGGAAACTCAGATCTTCGTGGATTGAGCTCTTCTCCATTTCTTCCAATAGGAGGTCTCTTATAATTGCATGCGGTTTACAGACAATTCAGCAGCTTGTCGGGTTTAACGCCTTGATGTACTTTTCTTCTTCAATTTTTCAAATGGTGGGTTTTGAGAACTCAACATTGGTAAGTTGCTTTATTGCCGGAACAAATTTTGTTACCACAATCGTCGCCTTGGTCATCATTGACAAAGTGGGACGCAGAAGGATCCTTCTTTACTCGATTCCACTCCTATTCCTATCTCAAGTTTCCTGCGCACTGGCTTTTGGAAACATCGACGTCGATGTTGACACACTGATTTTTTCGTCTCCCAACAGCTGGAGGTATCTCTTATTGGCCTCCTTGATCCTTTTTGTGACCTTCTACTCCATAGGATTGGGCAATGTTCCATGGCAACAAAGTGAGCTTTTCCCCCAAAAGGTCCGCGGTCTGGGGTCATCGCTCTCAACTGCAACCAACTGGTTTGGTTCCATGCTCATTTCCTTCTGCTTTTTGTCCTTGATGGATTCAATCAGCCCCACTCTCACCTTTCTACTGTTCTCATTCAACACATTTCTCTCGTTCATCTTTGTTTATCTCTTATACCCAGAATTGAGTGGCTTACAGTTGGAGCAGATCCAGGGGCTTCTCAGTGATGGTTTCAACGTTGCAAAAAGCATGCGACTGCACAGGGAATACCAGGGTTATCAATTACTAGACCAAAGCTAGAGTAAATTTTTCCATTATCATATAAATATTACAAAAAAATGTTAAAAACCGCTGTATAGATTATATGTTGTTCAAGAAATGAATTATTAAAGTCACAAGAGAAAGTTGTAAAGCATTAAAAGTTATAATAAAAAGTAGTAAACGTAAAAAGGAAAGCAGAAAAGAGTTAATCACCACTAAAGAAGTCCTCTCCTCTGTTAGCGTGGCATTATGTGGGACAGGTCAACATTTTGGAATTGCATGTTCTTCTTGAGATGACTCGGTGGCGTGGAAGGTGGGTTGCGTCCATCATATTCGGGTTTGTATCCCATGTTATTATAATTGTTATTATTAGGGTTATTTCCTGAGGCCAAATTGAAATATCCGACTTGCGGAGAGGTTTGAGGGGAATACCCGAACCTCTGTGAATTCTTGTGATAAGAATTATTCGTACCAGGATATTGGGAGTACTGGGGAAGTTGTTGGTATTGTGGGGGTTGAGGATAAGGCTGATACATTCCATATGGATGTGACGGCTGCTGTTGATAAAATCCGGGTTGTGATGGTGGCGCCGGAGAAACCTTCATGTGGTTGTTACTCCTTGGGTAAGGCCCACAAGAGTTATTATATTGTGGGTTGAAGTTCCTATGCTGGTAAGACTGAGGGTTGGAAACAAAATGGGATTGGCTTGAAGAAGGTGAGTTTATTCCCCGTTTAGAATATGCGTTACCAGACCCGCTAAAACTATGCGGTGAATGTTGATAGAATTGTGGAGGATTGCGGTGAGGCGATGATGGGGGAAATTGCTGTTGGTTAGGATATTGATTTGGAGACTGGTATGCTGCGTTATTGTAATGGTGATGTGCTTGAGGTGATATTTGTTGTCGATTGGAAGTTTTGTACTCTTTCGTCACATCTACCAAGTCAGAGCTAGATGATGCTGGAAGTTTTGGCAGTTGATTCTCTTCCTTTGCTAACTGAACCGGTGGAGCTGGTAGTGGCGTTTTGGGAGCTGGCGTACGTGCATTTGTTACACTTTTTTTTCTCTTTATCGGGACGGACGCAGATCTCATCAGTGAATCATCTATGATTCTGGCTAAATCAGGATCCACTCCAGTTTTTGAAAGGTCTGTGGTAGCAATCGATATGTTATGCTGATGTGAGGGCAAGATCTGACGGAATTGGGTTCCTTCTTGACTATTTTCCTTTCTGAATTCAACGTTGTGGTTATTGACAGTGCCATTTTCCTTTTCATTATCTGCTTGTCCGATGAAAGAGTCGTTTATCCCATCAACTTTGACCGAAGCGTTCGATAGACTGGAGAAGGTGTGATTATGATGGGTATGCAAATGCATTTTTGGAGTTGATCCCATTGAATATTGAGGGGTGACGTGCATGTACGTCTCCGGGGAGTTGATGGGGGTTTTATCACGCCCTAGTCGGGTTGGAGTGTTCGGCAAGAACGATAACTCAGTATTATAAGGAGTAGTATTTGTGAAGTGGCTCTGACCATTGATGAGATTTTCTTGGCTGCTTGAGGCACCGTAGACTCCTGCCTCTTCTGATATTCCTGCTTCTGCAGCTTTTGCGGTTGAGCTATCTCCTTTCTCTTCACCATCGTCCTCGTCGTCTTCTGACTGTGAATCAAAACTTGAAATACTGGAATCTGCATCCCGAAGTAAACTATCCAGATGTATTGACTTCACGTTGGCTCTTGGAGTGACTCTAGAAGCATTCTGCTCAACAGTGTTTATTTTCTTCCCCATCTCCAAGGCTTTGTTGACAGCTGACTTCTGAGAGTTTTTCTTTTTCGTGTCTCCTAAGACATACTTTAGATACTTAAACTTTGAGGCTGGGAGAACATTGTTGCTGTTTACCGTGCTTTCAGAGTTCACGCTGGTATTCACCTTTATGCTGGTGTCCGAATTCAGCGTCACTACGGAGCCGGTACTGGTATCTGGATCGAGCATCGGGGATGCAATGCTGAATTTTTCTGACTCTTCCCACTCGTTGTCAGCTAACTTCAATTTGTCGAGTAATCTTCCCGTTGTCGAAACAGAGTCCACAGAAACCGCACTAATGAGGCTGATTCTCCTATTGTCATTCCCATTCTTTTGTCTGTTTGCCTCCCGTGCTATCCTCGAAAGAGGTGAGTTGACGCTCTCATTTCTTGGCATCGTGTCAATAACGGCGTGCACTGGTCGTTATTGTTATGCCCCTCAACAAACAGCTCGAAAAGTCCTGCTCACGTATGCTGAATAGAGAAAACACTGCTGTTGGAAAGCCGATTGTTTCGAGTTAAAAAAGATCTTCTGTTTTCGAAGCACCGGGGGAGTGTTTCGTGAAACGTTACGCTGTGGAGGACCCATTTCAAAACAAGGGGTAGTACTAGCACAGGGGAAAATCAAAACAATGCATGGCGGGAGCCACCAGTAAAAATAGCAGCAAAAAGTCACGTGGCGGAAGCAGTTACGTCATCTTGCCCCTTTTTCTGCTCCAGTTTTTTCTACCATTGGTCACGTGCGCTAATGAATATGGAGCCAGTAAACTACCGCATATGGAAGGGTGGGGGGTTCAGTCTTGGTATACTAAGTTAAATATACGCTTTATTTATAATACAAACAGGAAAGTCGGGCCTATTTTTTGAATTCAATCTTGAAATTGTCAGCTGGGAGCGGTCTCTTCTCTGGAAGTACGATCATGCCACGGGACTCCATGGTTCTCATTTGGATCACTTCGAGGAGATCGCAGAGAATGGTGCAGACAGGGGCAGGTACACCTTTTTCTTCGGCAATGCTCAGTGCTGTGCCAAGGATGACTTTGTACTCCGTGTACTGGTTCTTTCTAATGTCAATCAACATGGATGGTGGGTAGTACTCGCCATCGTCGGATCTGATCATTTTGTCCATGATATCTTCAGGCAAGTTAACGCCGTCAGCCTTGGCAATAGCAAAGATTTCCTTCATTGCTGGTCTGGCAATCTTGTCCATACCCCCAAAAAGCTCCAATCTACCAGCGTCAACGTTGGTGATGGCACAAGTGGTGTTGATGGCACCGTTGTAGATCAACTTTCTCCATCTGATGTACTTCACATCCTCGTCGTACTTGGCGTCATTATACTTGTTGTAGTAAAGCTTGGTAAACTCCTTGGCCTTAGCAATTTGTTCTTCCTTGTTCAGCAATGGGTTGATGAACGGACCAAAAGACACGGTGTCACTACCGACATGCTTAACGGTAGTTCCGTACAGAGTACTACTGATCATGGTCACTCCGGAAATGACAGTAGCATCGGGATATGCCTTAAACACGGATCTCTCGATTCCAACACCATTCTCCAACAAAACGATTGCAGTCTCTTTTTTGTATGCTTTTGCAATCATCTCCTCGACAGGCGCAACATCTGGAATGTTTTTGGTGGTCACAACGATATAGTCGAACGGACCCCTTTCCTTTGCGGCCTCAGCAACATCTTTGTAAACGTAGTCTGGCTTGAAATTTTCCACCTTACCGAAGTCCAACGACTCGATAGTAAAACCTGTTTGGCTCAAGACGTCGTACGAAGATCTTGCAATTGCAGTAACAACTGCACCATTTGCTTTCAAGGTGTATGCAGCAATGGAACCGACACCACCGATACCGATCAATAGAATATTTGGAGCCATTTTTCTTATAGTATGTGCTGTCTCTGTTGTTTAGCTACTCTCCAGATGTTTCTGAAAAAGAGGCAGAGAAAGAAAGAGAAAGAACTCACTTCAGACGTCCATGTAGAGCTTTTTGTCCCCATCTTTCTTCCCAAGTGAAAGGTCGCAGTTATCGCATCTCCCACCTATTCGGTAAGAGTTGATTTGCTTTTCTCGAGAAAGTTTCCCCATTAGGAAGCACGCGCACGGATTTTCCTGCACCGGCCAGACATGTCTGCATACGGGCTTTCCGAGGACCTCACGGAGCACACGCTTGCGCAATAGCAGGAGCAGATAGATATAGGGACAGGCCAACTCCGGAACCAGAGGCAACACAGAAACAGGCTGTAGTTGAAGGAGAAGCATACTGGCACACATTCGCTGGTTTAGATATAGCTATCCTAAGATGTGTTTTTAGTTAGCATGGTTTCCGAATACCTAGGTCCTTTTAAGTCGGTATACCAATTGCCGGTGCCCGTCTCGGCAATAGGAGTGAGGAGGTTAAATAGTGCTATGTAGTTTATTCTCATTCTAGCGATAGCGGTAGTTTCAATTTGAACATTTCAATCGGAAATTGATTAATATTATCAGACAATTATAGTTGAATCCGAAGTAAACTATAAAATAATATAGAGAAAAATAACAAGATCTGGTTATACAAATGTCTTGAAGAATGATTCAATCTAAAAACTTTATTTTATAGTGTTCCTCGGGTAGTGGTCTCTTTTCAGGTAGGATAAAGCGACCATTCGATTCCATTGTCCTGAATTGGATCATTTTCAATAGATTGTTCAACACGGTTAAGGTGGGGACTGGGACCTTGTTGCGATTGGCAATCTTAACAACGTTGCCAATGATAACAATATGTTCAATGTATGTTCCATTACGGGTGTCGATGAGCATGGATGGTGGGTAGTACACACCATCTGCACCTCTGATCATGTCATCAGCTAGGGAGTCTGGTAAGGTAACCCCTTCGCTTTTCGCAGTGGCAATCACCTCAGCCATGGCAGGTCTCAGAACAGAGTCAGCTCCACCAAACAATTCAACTCTACCACTATCCAAGTCGACGATAGCACACGTGGTGTTGATTGCTGTATTGTAAACCAATTTTCTCCATCTAGTCAACTTGACGTCTTCTTCATATTCTGCAGTATTGTTATCGTTCGAATAAATTTCAATGAACTTCTTACATTTAGCAATTTGACTTTCTTTGCTCAAATTGTAATTGATGAATGGTCCAAACTTGATAGCATCCCTTGCAACGTGCTTGACCGTTCGATCATACAATGTTGTACCGATCAATGTCACACCCGATAGAACTGTGGCTTTTGGATACTTTCTGTAGATAGGAATCTCAATTCCGATACCATTTTGAATCAACACTATAGTTGAATTATCGGAGTAACAATCGTCTAACATATCAACAACAGGAGAAATGTCTGGAATGTTCTTAGTAGTAATAACAATATAATCGAAGGGACCGTATTTTTCAACGGCTTCTGCTCCAGTCAAGACAACATTGGAAGGAACATATTTTTCAATTGTTCCATAGTCGACTGACTCGATTCTGTAACCTTCATTAGTTATTCTGTCAAAAGAACTTGATCTTGCAACAGCAACAACCTCAGCTCTCCCAAGGTGCTCAAGAGTGTATGAGACAATGGTCCCAACACCACCGAATCCAATAAGTAATACTTTAGGAACCGAAGCAGTCATTTTTTCTTTTTCAAAGCAATGCCAACTAGTTTTAGTTCTGGTCTTAAACCCACACGTGTCGGAGATACTCTGAGAAGTGTTTTACGAGACTGCAAATAGTAGAACTACGCAACATGTTGATGACCTCAAAGAGAAAAAAAGATTGCCATATCGTCTGCCGCAATTTCTGACCGGAGGAATAAGTTGATGGACTTTGCGAGAACCTCGCTGTTGCAGCCTTTTTTGGTGCAGACAGCCCAAAACGGTCAATTATGTTGCCCTGACCTCAGAGAAAACTTTTTTATCGGCTTAAACTTATTTTACAACACTGCTAGACCCAAGGTTTGATAAAAAAGTTCCTTAACGAAATAAAGCTCATCAATTCCATGAATCTTCACTTTGATCTGTAATCTTATGCATCGTGTTGGAATTAATTTACTTTTGGTGATTACAGGTGTTCGAGATGATTTATCGACTATATGTGTATGTATGTGTATCTAAGATTTGGGGGTTAGCAGGAGCTTAAAAGCCTTTCTTATCCACTGAGGATCCTGCTAAACTTCCAGTTCCAGGTCCCCCTCCCAGTGGAGATGCAGTTTCTACCATTGTGCTTGAACTGCCAAGCATACTCAGCGTGAGAATCATCACTAACAAGTGTAAACCCAAGCAATATACTACAAACAACCATCTCGTGTAAGGTGTGCTTAGAACAGACCTCGTAACTTGAATGAAAATTCGATCCCAAGGGGTGATGTTGGAGTTAATTCTCTTTGTTTCCATGATACGGAACTGTTCTATAGGATGCAGATCATTTTCATATTCTGAACGATATCTACTCTCTATGTCACCATTACCTTGCGCAGCTGATTTTTTGTTATTCTGGTGGTATTCCAAAAATCTTATTTTTTCATAAAGTTCACGGTTGTCATTTTTCAAAGTGTTGATTTCCCTCTTCAATTCAATTACCTTACTGAAATGTTTTTTGTTCTCTTCTTCCAACTCCTTGTTTCTGTTTCTGAATCTATCCCTTTGCTGGGTAATTATAGGAAGAAGAGAAACATCCTGAGTATTTCCTAACGTCAAAGTTGAGTTGTTATCTGCTCCTCCAGCAATGGATGCTGCAGGAGATATTTTACCAGTATGGCTCTGACCTCCTGCAACTGATGAAATCATAGACATCGTTTCCCATCTGTCGTTACTGCCATTCCCATTACCATTGCTATCGAAGTTCATTAGATCATTTTCCAATCTTGAATTTGAGTCCTTCAATTGGCCTATTTCCTCTTCGTAAGAGAAAATTTTGGTTGAAAGCTCGTTAATCTTTTTGATGTTTTCTTCGTTTTGTCTTCTCAAGTCAATAAGATCATTGTTAAGTTTTTTGTTTCTTTGAACAATGGCAGATTCAAGCTTTGAAACACTGTTTACAGCTGTACCTGCACCACCTTCTGATGCATCCAAGCTTTGGTCTTCATCACCAAATTGGATCTGTTTCAGTATGTCCAACTCCTTCTTGATTTCTTCATAATCACCTGCAGCATCCTTGAACTTCTTCAATTCATCCATTTCAAAATTCAATTGCCTTGATTCTCTAGTAAAGTTGGCTTTGAGAGTATTGATTTCTTCCTTTAAAGTCTTTGACTCTTTTCTTTCATATTCTAACTTAGCAATTAGCAAGGAGTTTTCACCCTCAAGGTTACCTATTTGTTTGCTGTTTTCTTGCTTGGCTTTTTGGATCTCGACTTCAATACTGGAACTCAACAAGCTGACTTCACGTCTTAGTTCTTCGTTTCTCTTTTCAAGAGATTTTACTCTTTTCTGAGAAATCTCTAAATCATTTTTTAAATTCTCAAGTTCAGTGGAATTTATGCTAGACTCGCCACTTGTCTTGTTGTGTTTACCGTCCCCAGCCTCATTTCCGTCCACTTCCTCTTGATCGTCCTCATCTTCATCTTCACCTAATGCGGCACTCTTCTTCTTAAGCTTCAATTTGAGCATCTTTTCATTCAACTCGTGCTCTTGGATTTGTTTTCTCAAGTTTTCAATCTGAACAGCTTTTTCTTTTTCGTCTTTAGCCCAATTGTTTTCCTTCTCTTCTAGAAGAGATTGCCACTCATTTTCCGTGGCTTTTACCTGTGCTTCATTTATCGCTTTCATTTGTGTTTCGGTTTTCTCGATCTGTTCCTTCAACTTATCGTAATCGGCAACCTTCAGGAGTTTCTCTTCGAGAATTCGGTTCTCCTCTTTTATCTTATCTAATTCCGACGTAGATGCGATATTTTCTAAACTGGACTTTAGCAATGGTTTGGGATCAGGAGCTTCTGCAATTGACCTATAAACTTTGAAAAACAAAGTCTCGACGTTCTTGTTTTTCTTGTTTATAGAGTCGATAACATTTTGATATGATTTCAATAGTTGATTAAAGTTCTCGAGCTTTTCTTCATCCGTAAGCTTCTTAAAATCCTTTGTCTGTGTTGCTAACTCTTTCCTACCCAACAATGACTCCTTTTGATAATCTTGAATCTCTAAAGCTTTGGCATCCAATTCCTTCTGTAAACTAGACAAGTCTATAGCAGACCATGAGTTTAAGGCTTTTTCGAATAATGCAGTCGAGTCGACAACAGTGACCGGACTTTGTGATTCGAGAGCATCCACACTTGCCATCTCTTCTATGCCAGATAATTTTACACCTAGTAAGAGATCGGATAATCCCTTGGTTTTGTTTTGCCTCTCTGCTGTTGCACAGATCCTCACATGTATGCACCTCGACACGTATAATCTGGCAACTGTTGGCCTGCACCTCCTTCAGTGCGATGAAATTACATTCCCGCAGGCCAGCGAAGTCTCTCCTCAGGCTTCTCCTCGCCAACATGGAAACGAAAATCTGAAAAATTGCTACTATTCCTCGATATTTTCATCGTTCTTTGAAACAGACTTGGGCCTAACTTTCTTATGGCAGGGACTGTATAGATGCTGTTGTGATGGCATATGTGGTGTTTATTGGCGGCCCTTCTGGGACAGGAAAAAGCACTGTTTCACAAGAACTTACTTCCCAGCTTTTAAGGACAGAGAAATGTTGTTTGATCGAAGGAGATGAATGGCACAGCCAAGCAAACATCCAGAAAATGACCAACAACATTCCACTTACTGATGACGACCGATGGCCATGGTTAAAGAAATTAACGGAGCTTGCTTCACTGCATGCAAAAGACTACCAAGTCGTTGTGATAGCTTGTTCAATGTTGAAAAAGTCCTATCGAGATTACCTCAAGTCCGAACTAGCGAGAGATAAAAATATCACGAAAGTATCGTTGTTCTTGCTCTGTAATACTTATGATAATGTTCTTCAACAGATGAAGCGACGGAAAAGTCATTTTTTCAAAGAGGCAATGTTAAAATCACAGTACGATACATTCGAGAAGCCCGACGAGTCCGTAGAATTCGGTGTGCACATATTGAATTGCAATAACAAGACGCTGAGCGAGCTTGTTTGTGAAATTAGACAAAAGCTATAAAAAAGTATTTGTACAGAATGCGGGCACTGTAAACATGGTGATTAAAAAAACACCAAAACTTGTATAATCCGATTGAACTGATTTGTCCAAAAGGCTGATCATCTCTTCCTTTTATTATTGTCCTCGAAACCGCTGGAATTAGAACCTCTTCCATTCATGAATGCGTAATTTCTCTTTTGGTTCATCTGCGCATTACCTATGCTGTTCATATTGATGTTGCCAATATTACTTATGTTGGCATTGTTCGTATTGCTAACCTTGCGCTTATTGTTGACACGACTGTTAGCATTGGCATTACTCACTGGCCCAGCATATATGGAGTTGTTAGAACCTCCAAGAATATCACTGTCACCCTTGTGTATTTTTCGCCTTGGGTACTTCATTGTTGTACCCTGGAAGATATTCTGAACTGGCTTAGGATTTTGTAAAAACCACTTGTGGGACATGGCATCCAAGGAATTGATACGTACCGCAGGGTCGTAGATAAGAAGTTTGCTGAGCAAATCAAAGCAATTGGGGTCACTGCCTCCATTATTTGAATACCAGGCCTTAAGGTTGGATGGGAAAAGGGTAAACCTTTGTAACTGTGGGTATTCCGGGTAATTATTCAATGAAGGCCAGTCGTACAACGTCGGAGTTCCTAATATTTGTAAAATCTTCAACAACTGATTTTCTTGAAATGGCATATGCTTTTTGTTATCCATCTTAGTCTCCTCACCTTTGAATAAAGGACGCAATGATAGAAGTTCAGCGAGGATGCATCCCACAGCCCATAAGTCTATGGCAGGAGTGTAATGTCGGGCACCTAACAATAGTTCAGGAGCACGATACCAAATGGTGACTACTACCTTATCGCCAGTATAAAGTGTTTGTAGTTGGTTGCTAAACTTTCTTGCCAACCCCAAGTCTCCAATTTTTATCACGCCGTCGTTAGTCACCATGATGTTAGCTGGTTTAAGGTCTCGATGTAAAATCCAGTTTTGGTGTAGAAATGTTAATCCCTGCAATATTTGAAACATTGCGCTTTTCAAAGTTAACTGTGATATAGGCTTCATCTCCGGATGTGAATGGTAGTGAATGATTTGTAACAGATCGTGTTCCGCAAATTCAAAGACCATATAGATGCATTTTCGTTCGAGAATGATTTCTCTCAAAGTCGATATGTTTTTATGCTTCACCTCTTTACACAATGACATCTCTCGTACTGCACTCTGAGATATTCCAGTATAATGCATTACCTCGTTATCCTTAGAATCCGATTTAAACTTCTTGATCGCATATAGTTTGTCTATATCGTTTCCAAGCTTCCCCACTGCCTTGTAAACCTTACCGTATGTACCGGCTGCAATGTATCCCTGAACGTCATACTTATCAATTACACTTATGCGGGCTTTGTCCTTACGGGACCTGTATGGTCCCATGGTAAAGAAATTGTTTGGTGCCATCCTAGCTAGCTGGTTGGCAGTTGTGATGTTCTGTTGATATTGTGAAGCCCGTTGCTGAATATTCAGCTGTTGCTGGACTTGTTTGACCTGTCTCTGATGCTGCAGATATTTTGCTTCTTGCTGTTGCTGTTGTTGTTGTTGTTGCTGAGAGTACTGCATGTTTTGTGGCTAGTAAGGAAATAGACGAAATGCTGCCACTCTGAGAGTACCATAGAAATTGCCATAGTAAGTTCTTCATAATATGACAGCGGAAAAGATTACCAGTATGCGACCCTGGGGCGGATCTGTTCCGATGTCCAAGAAAGGAAAGAGCAACGGGGAAATTCAGGGAGCTGATATTAGGCTACAATTGTAGCAGGAAAATGAAAATACCCAGGCCATGAAGACCTAGGATAGTAAACAGATACAATATTTGGTAGTTTCGATGCTTCTATCAAAAAAAAGCGTAAAAAAAGAATACATGATGGTCTTGAGATTAAACTATATACAGACATGCAGGAAAAGGTTGTGAGAAACCTCAGTTTCTGACCTCTGGTGGAACAGTCTTCTCTGCAGATGTCTTTGTTGGACTCACTTTCTTGAAGATTTTACTAAATGGTCTTTTCACCACTCTACCCAACGACCTGAGGACATACTGGTCGAAAAAAGGAGCCAACAGAATTGCACTGAACCAAATCACTGGGCCTAACACACGGATTGTAGCATATGCATTTGCGCCAGCCATTTCTGCAGTGTGTTTGTCACCCTGTGATTCATCCCAATTTATCAAACCGTTGTGCATGAGTTCCATACCTTTTACCACAATATTATCGGGTAAAGATGGCGGTTTTATTTCGTATTGGTCGAAGATATACCAGAGTATGAGAAAAGGGATTATAGAGAGGGCCTGTTGAAGTATGGCAATGCTGATAATGAATCCTGCTGGTCTCAAAAGGATTGCTCTCATGTATGGTTTCAGAAGAAGGGGAGTTTTTTGGTAATATTTGTTTGTAGCTAGTGACTTTATTTTTTCTATGTCTTCGATGTCAGACACTGTCTTGGCATCCTTGAGAACCTTTCTCTCTTGTTCCATGGACTCTGGAAGTTTTTTAATTTTGGTAGCTCTCTTGTAAATCAAGGACATGAGTGGAGTAGAGCCGAACCTCCTCGTTTGGTGTAGGCCAACCCGGGAAACATTTGCATGAAGTATCCGATGCCCTCCTATTCTGGTATGAAATGAGACTAGATTCAGTAGTGAAATTCTGAACATTCTTTCAATGTTTTAGGATGTGTGTGTCCAGATGATGAGTTGTTGGTGACACTGCGCTGTTCCGGCCCAGAGAAGTAGTGCCTTGCCAAATTGGAAAATGGTCTTAAGGTAGTCTCGCCTGAGACTTCCTCAAATGCATTTTTCTACCACATAATCTCTATCTAAGAGTTCAAAATGGTGAAGAACCCCGGGGAAAGACCTTTTATGGGGAAGCTAAGATTGTTCGATAAGACCGGGTTAAGACATATCTGGTTCTGGTAATATGGGAGTCAAAAAGCGTTAGAATTCATTATGACTACTCCTATACGGGAATATATAAAAAAAGAGTGAGAATGTTGGGACTAGAGGACATTGCTCACCAGTCAGCTACTGAGATATGCGACGTACTCTTTACGGAATTCGTTAGTTTCAGTCTTGCCATCGAGACGGTTAAGAGCAACCCATTTTGGCTCATCTTTGAACAATCTCAAAGCCTTGACGTACTTGTCGTCGGTCAAGGTAAACCGATGGTAGATGCCCGCAGGCAATATCAAAAGGTCGTGTTTCTCCACCAACGTTCTTATCCACCTGTCGTTGTTGTCTCTGACATCGAAATAGCCCGTGCCGTCGGTGATGTATCTGATTTCTTCGTCTTCGTGGATATGTTCGGTAAAGAAGACGTTCAACTTGGCATTGAGTGCGTCCTCTCCGCCTGGGAAGGTTGCTCCATCCAGAGTAATGTGGTCCCTATTTTTGTAGTGCCTCTCGACAGCTAACTCGTCGACGGCCGACTGTGAGTCGATGTACCTATAGAAAACTCCGAGCTTTTCCAACTTCTCAGCGGAGACGGGTTCCCCCGAATCGTGGGGGGCAGTCATGGGCGTGTCATCTTCCTTGTAGTAATAGATTTTCACCATGTTTAGCTAGAGGTGTGCCTGGAGAATTTGCCGCTACAAACAAGAACAGAGGAGGGAAAGAGCGGAAGAAACAGAGTTGTTTGGCTCCTGTCCAATTGTAAGCACGGTATTTCACTTGCACATGTCTCAGCCTGTCCGGGAAATAGCCACAATGGGAGAAAACGTGCTTTTTCCCTTATCCCCCTCACTGTGGCATTTTTGCTTTTCCACGCCCGGATGCTTTCCTATCTACCTCATTCTTTATGATTGATTCTTTTTCTTTTGTAAAAAATACAATGTTATACAGAGAAATTTATATAGACGGTGGAAATGTTTTTCCGTATTTTTTGGATATGATCAAACCACCTTGACATATTTTTGCACCTGAAGCTGCAACATGGCGTTGCGATTTGCAACTTCTCCGTCGGAGATCTCAGAGCCGATATTGACCGAGTCTGGGAAACTGAAAATGTCGTGCTTGAGAAGTTCGGACGGAAGACCGGTGAGCACACACCACTTGTCGAAATTGACTACCACCTGCTGGTTGCTGTCGACGTTGGACGTGCCAATGATGAACGAGGTGAGCACCATTCTCTTCAACAAGTTGAATGGAATCTTTGGTGAACCGTGCGTGTTGCAGTGGTGTAGGAGAATCTTCTCAAGGATGAGCAGGTTCTTAGTAAGGCTGGACAAGGAGAGGCCACATTTGGCGACCAGGTAGTTGACAAGGTTGCAAAAGCTGCTGATCTCTTCGTCGTGCAACCCGAGGCTGAACTTTATCTCGAAGTTCTCGTAGATGATGAGAATGATCAGGTTGACCAACTCCTTCTTATTGTTGACGCGGTTCGACATCGATGCTGTCAAGGAGATGATTCTCGACGAGGTGTGGGGAGCTTGCTCCTGGTCTTCTTCTTGTTCTTCTTGGTGATCTTGGTGATCGGAGTAATATTGGATGTCCTCTTCGTCACAGTCGGAGTATGACAGTGGGGAGCTGACACTTTCTGGGTTGCTGTCGTCGGGACTGTTGCAAAAAGAGAAAGCTGTAGGAATGTGACGTTTCTGATAGGTGTATGACATTCCAGGGGTAGAGTAGAACGGAGGTTTGAAGAGAGTGAGGGTGTGGATATGAAAATAAAAATTGTAAAAACGATAACGATAACGATGACAATAATAATAATAGTAGCTATTGAAGTAAAAATATGAAAATGTCCGCCGCTGATGAAGACAAATTTAGTAATATAACGGTATAACGATATTAACCTCCCAGATGAATGAAAAAAAAACGTGTAAAAAGCTTAACCTAACTGATTGAAATAATCCCCAAATAATGTGTTTCTGTATAAAGATGATCCTGAAGACTTATATGACAGGACTTGGTTGGTGATTGGGAAACGCTGGAACTTTTCAAGTCCTTTCTTGTTCTTTCTTTTTATCTTTGTAACTTTCCTAGAAGAAAATAGGACCTAATTAAAAACGAGGGAAATCATCTTTGCTTATCAATGAATTCCGATGCACGCCTAACCTAACCAAACAAATCTTAACTAAAGTGTAATTGAGTAACTCAATTGAAATAAAAACGTAGAAGCAGGAGAGAAATTTTGTATTGATTTCAAAAAAAAAGTGGTGTTTGTTGGATGTGTGAGTGGTGTGTGTGGTGCGTGTTTTGTCTTTGTGTAGTAGTGCTTGCGTGTGCTTGGCGCTAGATAACAGACAACGAGACAGGCACGGGAATCCACTGTTCCTGCACAACTACCGTTTGCTGTTGGAAAGAGAGAAAGATCGTAGGACACCAGCACCAACACCGCTCGACGCCGACACACCACTCATCCGTCCGTCCACGAGGGCCGTCCCCAGGTTATATACGGAGACGGCACAGAACGAGGCCGATGACTAACTCCGTACTGCCTCACCACGGGTGGGTGAGTAATGCCATCTAGGCATGGGGCCGTCGCCCTCCGCTATTACTCACGGCTGCCGCTCTTGCTGCCGCGCCCGCAGTGACTCACTCGTGTCCGTACGGGCGAGTCTGCAAGTTCGCCCGGGACAGACGGTCCCGGAGAAACTCGCGACGGCGACGACGACGACGGCAGCAAACAGCGGCAGCAGTTGCTAACGTCAGCAAGTCACGTGAGTGTCACGTGCAGACTACTCTGCGGAAGATCCATTTATTACGTCTACATCATTACAAACTTCATGAAAACTGGTAGCCATACATGATGGCGTCGACAAGCTCATCCTGGCCCTTCATGCGGCCCACCTTCTTTACACGTCCAATCCGCTCGAAGCCAAGGTTCTCCCAGATACGGCAGCTGGCGACGTTGGTCTCGTAGACGAGGTTGAAGACGCTGGACTTGAACCCAAGCATCGGGGCCAACTTGAGGAAGTTGCGGCCCATCACGCTGCCGCAGCTCTGGCCCCGGTGGGCGAAGCTGACGAGGAAGCCGGCGTTGCACACGTGGCTCGAGCGGCCGATGTAGTTCGGCTTGATGTAGAAACAACCCAGGAACTCGTTGGTCCCGCCAGCCTCGATGTCGAGGTCCGTGCGCAGGCGGTCTGCCTCGGAGACGGTCCCCTTGACCATCACAGCGACAAAGTGCGGGAAGTAGTAGTTGTTGAACTGTTGTCTCGTCACCTGCTCCTCCTGCGCGTAGGTCGTGCCCTCCTCGACGATGGCGTTAAAGAGGGTGAAGATGGCGTCGACGATGTACTGCGGAGTCTCCTCAAGCGAATTGAACGGGAGGATCGTCACGGCCGTCCCGTCCTTCAGCTCGTCGTACAGCGGCGCAGTAATGTATAGGCTCTTTTCCACAACCATTGTTGGCCGGCAACTTGACTCTTCAATCCATCTCTTTTTCTTGTCCCTCTGCGCCACTAGCAAAACTCCGGCCCTTTTCTCATCTTATATCGGCACTTGCAACCTTTCTAGCTCGACCTGCTCGCCTCGCCTCGGCATTTCCGCTTTCGGGTCCCCCTCCTCTCCTTTCCCCAGCAAACGCTTATCTATGGCGATTCCAAGGAAGACGGGGGTTGTTCCAGACCATCATCGAAGCAGCGCAGTCACTCCAGCAGTTAAATACTACACAACTTCTGCTAGTCCATGTGTGTGAATAGGTCTGCTACTATCAACACAGTCTCTGCCCCTGTACATCGCACCCCCGGCGCCACCAAACGCCCCAGCCCGCTTCTCCATGTGCTTCCCCCCTCCACTCTCCGCAGCATGACAACTGTTACCGCATTAAGTAAAAAGAAACGCACGTCGTCGAGGACGGAAAGTGCTTCGACGGGTCTGCCTGTCTTTCACGTTCCCGTCTTCTGCACTGCGTATTGCTGTCAATTACAGGAAAGCAATCCACCCTCTTCTGTAGTGGCCACCATCCTGGTTCCCGGGCACGTTCGGGTTGTGCATCTCTTGAGTAAAGGCTTGCCCCAGCCTTTTTTTTTAACTCCGATCTGAGCTCCAAGTCTCTCTCTTACCTCCTGTTTTCTCTCTTTTCGCCCCTTCCCCTCAGACTTCGGTGTCTTTGCCTCCAAGAAACAAACGAAGCAGCACGACATTCCCCCTCCCCCCATCGACGGCACTTGCATCTGGATTCACTCTGCGTGTGCATCCCCGCTCATAACTGACTCGAATGTCGCAAACAGCCACATACCCCAAGTTCGACCCACAACTCCACCTAATCACAGCCGCAGACACCAATGACAAGACGAAAACGAATACAGAAGCAAACACAACAAAGTACAAATTCGACATCCGGAAGCTAAACATGCTCTCTCCGGAGTGCAAGTCGTACCTCGAGCCACTGTCGCACAACTGCTTCCCGATATTCACAGATGCCTGTATTAGGATCATACAGTGGGAGCTGAACAACTGGCTGCTCACGAAGGACAAGTGTGACTGTCTGAAGAAGTTCGAGAAGGACAAGACCTTCTCTTTCTTGAACTTCGAGTCGCCGACAATGAAAAACTGTATCAACGTGCTGCCCTTCTCCTACGAGGCTTTCACACACACAAGCACCATAGAGCTGCTCAGCTCGCACCTCGGCTTTCCTATCGAACTCGTCATGGACTACGAAATCGCCCATTTTGCCAAGAAGATAGACAGCAAGAACCGCCACATTGTGGAGAAGATGAATCTAGGCGAGTCTTCAAAAATCATCATTCGCAAGAAGACCGTAGCGTACCCGTACATATGTCTTATCAAGATTAATCCGAGCGACATCTGTGCCGCCCTGCCCGTTGGGTACGCGTTCTTCCTCAAGGGGAGACTGATCGAGAACCTTGCTGGGAAGATCATCTACAACAAAAACACGGGCAGCGAGATGGTACTCTGTCCGTCGTACGTCCCGAAGCAAATCAACCTTTACGAGGATTATAAGCAGAACCAAAACAAGATTGTCTGTTCGCAGCTCTACAAGAGCTTTCCAGAGGAGGAGAACATCGAAAACATCGAGCGCATCAAGCGATACAAAACGTGGTTGAACCGGTACTACACGTCTGAAGGACACAAGGGGGATATCCAGTGAGGCTCCCATGAGGTCGGGTCCGCATTTTTTCAGCTTCTACTCTATCCTGGTGGTGTCATGTTATGTTTTGTTTTGTTTTGTTTCCTTTATACATACAGTCATTTTATATTGTAATTGATCACCGCGCTCATGATGCGGTCGTCAAAGAGCTTGATCCGGATAGGCATGTCGAGGCTGTAGAAGGGGTTCTTCATCACGTAGTCCGCGTAGAGCCGGTGGATTGCCGTCTGGAACCCCGCGATCTGGTACTCGCCCAAGTCCGTCGACGTAAGGATGATGATTTTGAGCCCGCTCACCGTCTGGTGGACAAACATGTTGAACTTCTCCGTGCTCACGCACCGGAGACCCGTCTTGTTGCTGTGTACGTTGATGCCTCCACTACCATTGCCACCACCGGTGGTGCTCCGTCTACCGAACCCGAGCCCTTCGTCCTCTGCGGGGACGCTTGCCGTCGAAGACCGGTTTTCTGCCCGATCCAGCTGCGACGTGTCCCTCGAGTCCCTCCGCGGATGGCCAGACACCCCCGCCGAGGACGGCACAGGCACACTGGCGCCCTGGCTGCCGGTAAGACTACTCCTCGCTGCTGCTGGCGTGAGCTTCGAGGCAATAGTGTGGATCCCGTGGAGGTTGCTAGCGATGATCAAGTAGTCGTTCGACTTCTGCTTAGTGATTGGTGAATTCGCCGTCTTAAAGTCCCGCTGGTAGAGCAGCGAGCCCGACTTGGATATGAGGTACAGCGAATAGATCGCCATTGTTGCAGCAAACGGCCTTTCAAAAGTACAGGAGGGGAAACCCAGCAGCAGGCCACTCTATAGCGATCCCAGCCCTCCTCTTATCGCCCCGTCCTGCCTGTCTCCGGTACCCTCCCCACCCCGTCTTACCCGTCTGACGTTTCCCGCCGCCGCCATAGACGGGAGATAACCGCGAGTCGCAGACGATCTGCGTCGATCGGCGCAAGACCTCCGCGCCAGAGGCCGGGGAGTTATCGGCCATATCGATCGTAAGACAGGACCAGGCCGGACACGAGCCAGGTTAGTAATCGCAGACGGAGCTGGGGGCCTGGGGGCACGTTTATAAATACAGATGAGCAGCCCCTTGGCAGAGATGGCTTAGAGGGGGTGCTTGCTGCGTGTTTTCTGCCTCGAGAGCTCCTCTGGAACAGTAGACAAAACCGTTGTCCCCCCCCCCCCCCTTAGCGTACGGCACCCAGCATCCTTGCAGTGGAAGAGACAGATCAGAGAGAACGAAAACAGAAACAAATCAAACCAAACCGAAGAAAACGAGATAGCAACCGACACAGGCAGCAGAGATACATAGATACATACGAAAAAAGTGATGATATCCGTGGCACCGAAAACACCAATGTCCGCGTCTAACAGATCTACCACCAATTTCAACGTCAAGGGCAACGAGGGCAAGCCGATTACGAAGATCGTGATGTCGAAGGAGTGGGTTCTCCCACCAAGACCGAAACCAGGCAGGAAACCGTGCGACGACATACCGAGTTCGAAGCGCAAGGCACAGAATAGGGCTGCGCAGAGAGCGTTTCGAGAGCGCAGGGCCAACCGGGTCAGCGAGCTCGAGGAGAAGATAATGGAGATGGAGAGAGACCGCAGCGTCAGCGAGGGCATTCTGAACAACATGATTAAGACGCTTCAGAACGAGAACCAGCAGTTGAAGAACGATAACTCGGGTTTGAAGAACGACAACGCCAAGCTGCTGTTGAAACTCAAGGATGCTGTCTCCTCCACTTCTGCATCCGCCGCCGGACGGAGAAGCAGTCTCAGCATGAGCAACTCGCCTGAGAGGATGAACAGCCTCGAGTCGCTCTTCAACCTCGAGCCCCAGACCGCCGTCCCATTGAAGAGGAAGTCATCCTCGTCTCTCTCGCCATCCCGCACCTTCTCCAAGGGAGAGATCGATTTCACCAATGCGTTTGCGTTCAAGAAACAGCGCAAAATGCCCGTCCTCAACGATATATTCTTTTCCAAGAGCCAGAGCACAGACTCCGTCAAGTCTGAGAGCAAGGAGCAGACGCCTAGAGGCTCCTTAATACCCGTTTCGCCGGTAATGCCGGCCACCATCAATCCTGGCATCACGAGCACGACGACCCCTACTACGACGACGACGACGACGACGACGACGACGACGAGCTCGATGTCATCCACAGCATCAGTAGCTACATCTACAGTACCTGTCTCTGAGAACACCACTGCCACTGCTACGAGTACACTCAGCAACAATATACCATTCGAGAGTTGCGGATTCTGTTCTGAAGACACGCCCTGTGTGTGCCGTGAGATCGAGAGCGAGCAACAGCAACAGCAACAGCGAGAGATCAAGCATATCAGAGAATCGAAACTGAAGATAGAGATCGAAAAGAAGGAAAGAGAGCTCATCATGGAGCTCACCAAATCTGCAAAGAAAGACGACATGGCACAGATTGCAAAGTGCACAGGGAACCCCGGAACGTGTCTACAGTGCCGGAATGACCCTCTGTCGAACCTGTTCTGTAAGACGATTGCAGAGAAGTCCAACGAGGATGAGATTGTTCTGCCTAGTATATCAAGAAACGAATCTATCAGTTCGATGAACGAGATGGGCAACAGCGCCGTTATCAACAATCTCAACAACCAGAGTAACGGCAACAGCATCAGCGGCGGTAGCAGCAGTGGCAATAGCAGCAGTGGCAGTCTCTCCGGAGTAGGCAACAGCAAATACAGACTGCCTTCCTTGGAAAGCTTAAAGCTGAACGAGGCTGGCAAGCAGTTTGTCCCCTGTGCAGACGCCTACAAGACAATCTCCCACCACCTAGACATCCGGAACGTCGGTGTTAACAATATCGCGAACAACTTACAGACCAAGGGCATGTTTGTTGAAGTGGGCAGTGTGGTGTCCTGCTTGAGAGAGCTGGACAGGAAGTTTTCCAGCAGCTAGCCTACCAAACGATTATAGACAACTACGCATTCATACGCATCATTGTGGCTTTTACTTATCTACTTTCTCTCTCTCTCTCTCTCTCTCTCTTTCTCTCTTTCTCTCGCTATTGTCAAACAATAGATTTTCGTATCTTTTCTCTTTATATGGGTATAGTGTTGGGTTGAGCGTACTAGTTTTCTGCTTCAACCAGTAGGAATGCGCGCAGTGGTAATACGGATAGACTTTTTATACACTTTTTCTAAACTATAATAATGTACAGCTCCACTGGCGTCAATGGCTGCGGTAGCCACAACAGCACAATAGAGATGCCCCACGGTCCGAGTCGTTCTAGTGTTTAAGTTGGCTTTTGAGTTTGCGCTCATGCGCCCCCTCCCCAGCTAAGGTACGAAAAAAGCATTTGGTGCACCCTCCCCGCTTCCGCCTGCAGGCCCTCGTTCCCGTCTTAACCGTGTCCTCCTATAGGCTCGCCGTTGCGCTCCCGGTGTGCCGTACGCACCTTCCAGCCCAACAGAGCTAGACTCTCTCCATATACAGAATTTAGTATATACCGCTTTCAGAGCGGAAGAAGGGTCTCTGCCAGCCTTACGTCTCCGGCTTTAAGCTTTTCGTCGATGAATATGGCCCGGGAGAAATCTTTGCATAGGATACCCTGAGATTAGCGTGCTGTCGCAATCTTTTGGAACATGCGTATCGTTTGGATTTCGATATTTGCTCGCCAGGGCTGACCATTCTCCCTATTGATCTGATGTTAGGCTCAGTAGGGACCTGTTTGTGTTTATTTACGCTGCATTTGGCGAAAGTCCTATCTGTGCCTTTCTTCCACGCTATTTATCTCGCCCTCAACGCTGCACCTACCGCGACAAAAAAAGCACACCTACTGTATAAAGCAGCAGCATTTGGCGGATCTTCAATCACATTCTCCTGATCTCCACATGCCTCCATAGAGGAACAGCCTTTGGCTCAAAAAAAGCGCAATGCGGAGACCGATGCGATAGCGTACATAGTATCCTTCCCCTCATCATGCTGTCACAGCTCGTTTCATCGACTAGCCTGACTCTCTCCATGGAGATCTCATCAGCCTTCATATTTGCTTGCGCACTACTTCCTTCTAGAGTTGCTACCTCGACCTATTCCGGCATTGTTTCCCCGAAATTCCGATCTATATATATGGCCAAATCGGCGCACCTACCCTGCTCGCCTAACTTTATTTTCCCCATTCATGATCGCACCGGAATACGTTTTCGTGGAGTTAGGAACGCAGTCACGAGCTTAAGTTTAGCGCCCCTTTTGACATGCTAGTTAATGGGGCGCATTGCAGAAGCACACAGCAGATCTCCCGAAAGCGGAAAGTTTAATTGCATCCCACAGTTCCCGAGGCGATGCTTTTGCCGCACGAGCACCCAGCCACATATGCGCAGCCGTTGTGTAGTTCTGATTTGATGGGTGGGAGGGGCAATGCGGGACAAAACCCCAGCCCGTACTCTTGTGACGGCACGTGTGATCTTCTAGAAGCAACACATTAGTCGCTGGAGCACAGCAGGCTGGAGTGGGAGGCGGTAGATACGATAAACTCTTCCCTTTCTCTTGTCATATGATTAGAAACCAAACATCGGTTTTCTTACTGGATTCATTTACCTTGTCTTCGTAGAAAGGCCCCGAGGCTTGAGATCCCGCTCAACTTTTCGTCGACTGCTACCACCCCTCGCCTGCGGGAATTGCTCTCTCTGTGTCGTACAGATTGACTAGCCACTGTCACGTTCCAACTCTAATTTGTATATTTAAATTGATAACGCCGGCAGAATACTTTGCTGTACGTATCGTTGCCTGTCTGGTAAGGTTTAATAGCGCATCATTCCTGTGATCGATCAGATTGAGATTTACTTCTGCACTCCTGGACATACATCGCATTGTCCATTATGGTAGTCGGTTCGTTCAGCGGAAAGTGAATGCGGAAAATGCGGAAAGAGCTCTTACGTCACGCAACTTAGACGTCTCGTTGACTTGGATACGGTGCACGGGCATTTTCGCATTTTCCCCCTATTTTTCCACCCTATTTTTTCGGGCAGTAAACGAAGACATCCGATTCGATGATAATGTAACACCGGCGGCACAGCAACTAACGGGATGGAGTCGGGGCGCCAATTTTCCCCACTCCCACCCTCCTGCCGCCAGGAAGTCCTATAGAGATATATATTTAGATTTGCATACATAGTCGATCTGGCAAAGGATGGTTTGGCATCTCAGTATCTCGAGATAGAGTGAGAAGAGTAAAGGCATGCGTACTGGCATAACTCTTGAGGGGAGAACATGGCGGGGTGGGGGAACTTGGGGGATAATTGAGGTCTGGATGTGAGCAACTAGCAGAGAGGCGAGCAGATGCCCCAATATTCAACGGTCGTGGCCCGTCCTCTCCTCTAACCCGAGTAGTGGATGCGCTCCTTCCTTCGCCTCGGTGCCGCCAGCTTCTCTCTCTCTCTCTCTCTCTCTCTCTCTCTCTCTCTCTCTCTCTCTCTCTCTCTCTCTGCTGCCCACTGGCCTGCTCTTTAACGCCTGCGTTTTAAAACCTTTTATCAATGCTAACCTTTTCCACGCAATCTCTCCGACACGTAGATCCACGCTTTATACCTGCCACTCGATCCTCCTGCACTGCACGCCTACTGTGCAGAGTCCGTTGGACGTTGCTGGCCAGCCTCTCGCCGAAAAGTTGCCCAATCGGGAGGGCAGGCCGCCTGTAGGTGGGCTGTTTGACGCCACGAGTGCAGAAGGGACTGAAACAAAAAAAATAATATCTTCCTGTAGACGAAAAACTGTGCACTCCTCCGGTTGGACTCTCCGCTTCCCGCACCATGAGTGGCTCAGAGGAGACACAACAGCCCCATGCGGCAGCGCCCAAAATGTACCTTCCTGCATACTGCACGCTGCACTCTGTACTGCCAGCCTCACAGTTAGGAGTCAGAGAGAGGCTAGTCGGGCGAGTCGGGCGATTCGGGCTACTGCTGAACAATCACAGAGGGCTTCTTTCTTAGGGATAATATTTTCTGTGTCGTGTTTTTCTATTTCCTTTCTGGCCTCGCTAATTTTTGCGACATATCGCTGTGTTACAAACCATATATAGATTTGCGTCTTGATAAACTTGATGCAGACCATGCTAACCGGGTACCCACGTACCCATCTCCCATCCACGTCCTTTCAAAGATGTACATATCTTCTCGTGTCTTGGCTGGCACTTAATTATTGGACAATCAGGCTTAATTTCTCGTCTCCCCGGGAGGTAGATTCTACTCTTGCAAAAGCCTTATATACCGTTCCTTTCCAGTTTACCTTTAGTAGTCTTTAGCGGAACAGCTGATTCACCCTTTCTTTTCCCTTGGATTCATTTTACCTTACTAAAATTCTGATCTTGTTCCTGCTTTCTTCTTTTCCATTCCTTCTTTCATTTCCCTTCCTCTCTTTTTTCCTCCTTTGACTCTTCGCCATCACCTCCATCATCATCATCCGTCGCCCTGTGTCCGTTTACTATTATCTGATTCAAGTCCATCGTCTTTCTCATTTGTATCCTGTCCTCCACCCCCATCGTCTCAATTGCCAGCATAATCGCCAAATATTTTTGACGAGTAGATAAAAAAGCCACAGAAAAAACAATCATAAACGCTTCTTCTCTCCCTACAAACCTCCCCGAGTTTTCTCTTTCTCAGTCATACATTTATGATGTCCAAAGCGAAAACTCCAAAAGTCTCACCGACATACACCGGATACATCGCAACATCAAAAGATGCACTTATCATATTTCAAGCCGTGCTTACAGGTGCTTTAGCCCCAGTACACAGAAGGCCCTCAGAAAACGAAAGAAGTGAACTGGTGAAATCTGGTAACGTATTCGTTTTTATTGAGGAAACCTCGAGGATCAAACGCTGGACCGATGGGATCAGTTGGTCACCATCCAGAATTTTGGGTAGATTTCTTATCTATAGAGAATTATCAAGAAATCAAAGCCTAAAGAATGAAGAGAGCCATGCCTCAAAAAACCACCGTTCGAGCTTGGTCTCAGACAAGTTGTTGAACCCAGAAACGAAAAGTCCAAGGGGAAGCCCCAATCCAGACTCGTCCACCCTGAAGTCGAGCAACTGTCCAATAACAGCTTACGCGATGGCTGGAGGCAAGGAAATAATATCTGGCATTAACAGAAGAAAAAGATCAAGAACAGATTCATTTTATCGGAATGACGATAACACTGTCGATAATAACAAAAAGAACATTACTGATAATACTAATACCAATATTAATGACAACACGGGTGAAAGTGACGATAATAACGGCCCGATAAACACTAATGATAATAATGATAATAATGGTACTCATATGAAATCACACTTTAAATATGATATACACTCAGAGTCTTTAGACGACACAATTTACAAAACTGACGGTTTGATAAAAAAGTCAAACTCATTAACCTTATATACCAACACCTCCTACAAAAAGACCATGCATCTCGTCTCTTACTATAGATCGGAGGATGTGCTTGGAAATCTCTTGAAAAAACCTTCCGAGGATGAAAACCTGAAAGATATTGAAATTTCATTCGACTTGTTGGAAGCATTGAGAAACACTTCTCTGGGACATGCCATTCCGAGCAAGAAAAATGGGGAATTTTCGATCGAGTCTCACGGGTTCATGGATACCGATGGGTTTGACGAAGAATCAATTTTAAAATTTGCCAAGGAGTACTACGATAAATATAGCATAATGAATAAACGCAAACAAATTACTTCAGTTATGCAAGGTTATGACCCTTATAGAATTAATAATCCAACGGGCTACTATATCACTCAAAATGGGCCTGATCAGTACCCAGGTCCTCAAATCATGGAGCATTCACAACCGCAGATGAATCAATATCATATCTCGTATTTGCCGCCACAATTGCAGCAACAAACACAGCAGCAGATCCAGCAGCAACAACAACAGCGACTCCCTAGTCCTTTGAAAAATCACAGCTATAAATATGATTATACTTACCAACCTGTACATTATCAGCAACTCCCGCAAGAATCGTCTGGCCTGACCTCTGGACAGATTAATCGTTCCTCTACGACAGTCCCTATCTCTACGCCGTTATCAGCATGGCCTCCAGCATACCTTTCAAATGCACAAAGATCTACTAGCGAAACATTAGTAGTTCCCCATTCTTCCCGTATTGGATCCCCTCCAACAAATTCATACGGCTACAATTGTTCAGGTTCGGTTGTTCCTCCACTCCCAGTGAAGAACCAGAGATCTTCATCGGATGATCAGTATGTTTCGAATAGATTGCCACAGCTTCAGCAGCCGCTAATTCCTCGCCCAAACTACGATATATACCCATATGGCGTTAATAATTCGCATGTAATAGATCCCCAGCAGCAACCACAACAACAGCAATTAATGCACTCGCAACCGCCACCGCCCCCACCGCTTTTGCAAACTACTACCCAGGATCAGCCACAGATCGACGCCAGAACACATTCACCCCCAAATCAAATCCCCACTCGTTCGCATTCGCCGTACTCTTTCAAAGCGTCTCAGCTACCTTACCACATTCCAACGCCTACAGGGCCGCTGACTTACTCGCAATCGGCAGGAGTAATTTCTTCTCGGTCGAACCAGTACATCTTCCCTTCGTCAGCAAAACATCTTGTCGAGTCACAACAAGGCAGCAATGTTACTCGGTCTACAACTTCTCCAACCAGAAGTCGCGTAAGCTCAGTTAGACTTGGTGGCGCTAGTACGATTGGCACTTTCAACAACACAACAACCATGTCCAGAGCTGAAACCCCAAATACGGTTGTGACCCACTACTATGCAAACAATCCGGCTGACTTCAGCATTTCTTAGGGAATTCACATTATGCAAATTACAGCTACTCCGCATTATTGTGACGTCAGGTGAAAGAGTACATGTTGTTCTCGTTGTTTATTGTTTGCTTTTCTTATGCTACATTTTGGTAGCAATGTACCGGGCACACAAAATATTTTCCTAAATTAAACTCTCCTGCAACACACACATACACCGAGTGTTTGTTTATGAGGTAACTGAAATAGATCCAAAAAAATGACTTTTCTATTTCTCCACTATATAGACTAATGTTTCATCTTTGGCAGGTTGCTGCCAAGCTCTAATTTCGGAGACATTTCCTCTGCCAGCCTCGCCTTGCTGCCTCTAACCGCTCGATCTCGAAGTCCCCCGGCAGTCAACACAAGCGACTCGTCTTTCCAACAGCCTTTCTGTCTTCCTGCCACATCGTAAAATCGAGAAAATGCGTAAAACCTCCGTATTGCCCACGTCATTTAAGACCTACCATGTTTTTTTGTCCTTTAGCTGTGCTCCGCGGGAGGAGTCAGCCGACACTGCCTCGAGACCACGACGTCAACATTACGCGACGGCCGCGGAGGAACAGTCGTTATACAGAACGCCACGACGATCACAATTAAGGTTTGGAGGCACGGCTTATAAATCCGGGGGACCTTCCCGGATCTGCAAACGAGGCGTCCAACATTTTCCAGTAGGAGGGTGGAAGAAGACGGTCTTTGGTGTGCGTGCCTATAGTCAGATGATGTTTATGCGCTGTTTCTGAAGGGAGCTGTCGTGGTGGTGATCCCAGTCGTAAAAGAAGTAGGAAATATGCCGACATCCACCTGCAGAAGACAGGGGCTCGAGACATGAGGGGTTAGAAGGGGTGTTTGAAGGGTTCATTATAGCGGGGCCGTCAGAGAAGACTTTTCTTTTGAAGCTTGTGTCAGAAGGCTCCTAACTGTAGTATCTGTTGGACGTCTCTGTTTCCCTCGGTTGTTCGCAGTTAAAATTCAGTCCTGCGCTTTCCCTGTGATTGAATGTCGTTGAAAATAGATAGACATGGGAGCATAGACAGCGAAGTGTGGCTTGTATGCGTCAATTGATGTTGTATGGGGTCTTTTTCAGTTTGAAAAGTGATAATGTCGACATAGCAGAGTAATCTGGCACATTCGATAGTAGGGATTGGTCCAGCTCTTTGGTAGATCAGAGCGACCTCTAAGAGAGCAGATAGTTGAGATAGCCAGTTGTGCGATGAAGAGTTGGGCTAATGAGTTACTTTGTGCGATGTTCTTCTTGAGGTGGTTTGAAATGAAATTACTCTCTATATTTCAAGCATGAAATAATGAAGAGACCGAAAGGCACTGGTGTGATAAAATCACAGAGTCGGGGAGTCTGTTGAGATGAATACTAAGAATTTAGCAGCATTTGGTGGAAGTTTGTCAAGCCGTACGCGCATCTCCGATGGATGCATGATAAGTTTTTGATTTAAGGGAGTTTGCAATCGTCATGCTTGAGCTAGCATCTATTGAGACAGCAACCAAGCAAATGCTGTTGGTTCCCGAATTCCCCATGTATTTTGCCTGGTCGGAAGTTTTGAGCCTAACATTTTGGTCATCCAAAAGCCTCGAAACGTAGATTATTTTGATAAAAAGTCAACTGGAGTTCTATCTGTCAAGACCATAGATTTGTATGCAAGTTGGTCGACTCTCTTATTTCCAACGCAATTTATGACTCGTATTCTTGGTTTGCATTTATTTGCACAACATTGTTGGCAAAATGGGTCAAATGACAACAAAATGCATACCGTCAGCCCCTAAAAGGGCAGGTCTGTTTGAGATAGCGACAAGAGCCGGTTAATAGAACATGCACAGTGATAGGCAGATGCTTCATTCTCATTTTCATACCACTGTCACTTGCTTGAAATATTGATGGGCTATCCGTATTTGGCCAGAGTCATCATACTCATTGGAGATCTTTTTCTTGCAAAATTTGAGTGGTTTGATTGCAGGTAGCATCAACGATTGTACATTATTTCTGAAAATATAAGTCTTACTTCTTCAAACTAAAATTTAATGGAAGCTCTTTTCAAGCAGCACCATATATACATGTGCTCACAGAAGGCAGTTGCGGTCATTAGCTTCCATCGTTAGGTTTGCACTTTGGCTAAAGCTGTTGAGCTCACAGATACGTCTCTCAAAGAGGTCACGGCCCCGGCTGTAGAAACTTGTAAAATAACTAGTTGACACAAATGAACAGTCCACGATATCTCCAGTCACGCAAAAACGAAAGTTTTCAAAATCCGCCCAATTACCTGTGCAGCTCTCTTTTCCTTCACTGATGTGAGCAAGCTATGCATGTCTCTGTACCTCCTTCGACGGTAATGTCATGATCCGAGATGACAGCACCTGGTTCGGCTTTCAGAATCTGTGTGCAACATTCGGGCAAAGAAGCAATTGAGGGCAGGTTTGAATAAACTCACTCTCGGACCTTTTGCTATTTCAAGGCTCGTAGCACAACAAAGAAGCGTCTTTTCGGCAGTAGGTTCGGCAAAAGCTCTTCTTTCAGAGATGGCACGAAGGACAAATCTGTCTTGTGTCTTTTCACAGTTGCTCTTCCAGATCTTCCTCCAAGATCCTCTCTCTTGTCATTCCTAGCGAAAAGATACTAACAAGCTTGGTATCATTGTTGGGCGGGGGACAAGGAGGAACCCTAGCTTCTCCAAAAACATCTCAAATAGGGTTTCCCACTGTTAACAAATTTCGACAGACTTGGGCGAGAGGTGCTTTAGTCTGACCAAAATGCGTGTGAAAGCAGGGCCTGTTCGTCAGATCTGCTAAGCGACGACGGAAGGTCGTATTGGCGCTTGCGTTAGACAGGCATTGTGGCTTCTTCCGACATCTGGATAACCGACATACTAGATCTCAACGATCCAGGACGGAACTATAGCCGAGTTTACTAAGGAAAACCAAAAAAAACAAAAAAATAGCTTGGAATCTCGGCGAATTAGCATTCTCGGCTGTTTGGCCTCCTCCCGAGATACCGTGGGTCTGCGCTCGAAACTCGGCTGTTCTGCAGCCTAATATCGGTGACTTCCCTGCGCCAGATGGGGGGAGTGGGGGGAGAACTGCCGTTGGGCCAGGGCAGATTGCCGACCTACCGATCAGGCTATCCTGGTTGCCGTGTGGAACTTGCCGAAACTGCTGCTATTTCGGCAATCCAGTACAAAATCTTTTCTTCCAGGAGGCTCTGCGATCTCCCCGGAATAGACTTCCTCTAGCGTGCGCATGTAGTGGCAATCTTTTCTCCGTACCGACGGAGCAGACTCCAGACAGGAAGCCGATTGGAAGAAGGAAATGGTCTCCGGAACTCAACGGGGATCCTGCATTGAGAGATTTTCAAAGATGTACAGCGTCGATCGGTGCGGCACGTGTCCAGTCGGGCGTACTTGCTGCTTCTATCTTGTAGTCCACCCAGTTGGGGAACACACAAAAGTAGTATGCCCAAAACTTTTTACCCACTTTCCTCCCTTTGAACACTTCAACTCTTCTTAAAAAATTCTCTTCCACCAAAGACTCACGTAGCTACTCTTGTCCACTCTCCGTCCTCTTTATATGTCCTTTTCCCAACTCTGTCCTTCTCCCCTAACCCCTTTACCCCGTCATAACTAGGCCCCAGAGCCCCTTACAACATACATACCTGTCGTGGTACATTGCGTCGACCGGCGCAGCTTGTTTCCGCCCTGCCCCGCTCCTTCCCTTTCCCGGCCTCGGCGATAGCGCCCCCCTTTTCCTGCCTCCCGCTGCCGCTGCCGCTGCGGCCGCCTCCGCTGTGGAGTCGCACGGACGACTCACCCTGAGTGGGGGAGGGGGGGTTGGCCGGGTTGAGGGGTTTGCACACCGCTCATGGCGACACACGATGACGGGATGGGGGGTGCACGCCGGGAGGGAGGACGGACGGGAAGCCCTGAGACGGTGTGTTGCTCGATCAGGAAACTCTGGCACCGTGCACAGCTGAGCGTTCCGTCAACCAGTTGGCTACCACCCCGCTACCCCTCTCTCTCTCTCTCTTTGCTTCTCTTTGCCGAGCTGAGCTGAGTTGCTGATTCTTCCACCTCGTGAAAAGCGCATTCCGGCTCTTCCTGTCCACAGGACCCATCTGCCCCCTGCCCCTCCGTACCCTGGAGGCACCCATCGTTGATATCCCATCCGTCGTGTGCAGAGAGATTCCACCCGCTGCGGAGACTCCCCGACGCCATCTATAGAAATCCGATCCACCTCTTCCAGCCCCCCTCCCCCACCTGATCCTCCAACGGTCGACAGGTTGCCCTGCGCTTCATAATATTCCACATCTAGAGCAAAAAGAGAAGAGCTGCAGGAACAGTACCTTTTTCAAGTCGGAAGAAGGAAGTAACAACCTCAGAGACATTGTCGTCACACTAGACTAATATAGAACACTAATTGCATATATCCATTTAATCATTCTCAGATCCAATGTCTGCAGACAGCAATAGCAGCAGCAGCGGGAACAGCAGGTCCAATGACCTGGACCGCCACGTTCCTCCTCACGACGAGACTTGTGAAACCCCGAAAACACACCAGATATCCACAGACATCGCAGTCCATGCTGTGCCTGTGAGCGAACCGCTCTCCGTACACACGCAAGACCTCCTCTCCTTCAGGTTGAGGCTAAGCCCCAATGAAATCACCTCCGCCTCCGGCGCCTTGGCCGGATTCCTCTCTGGTCTGGTGGTGTGCCCCTTGGACGTCGCCAAAACAAGATTCCAAGCCCAGGGTGCATATCTACGAAGCAACTCCAACAATGCCAATATCACCCCCAAATACAAAGGTGCGTTCCAGTCGATGCGTTTGATATGGCACGAAGAAGGTGTCCGAGGCTTGTACAGAGGAGTGGTACCGATCACCTTGGGATACTTCCCGACATGGATGATCTACTTCTCCTGTTACGAACATTTCAAAAAATTCTACACAAATTTGACCCACGATGACAACATTAGCTACTTTGCAAGTGCCATCTCATCAGGGGCTATCTCCTCCACAGCAACAAATCCAATATGGGTTGTGAAGACCAGGTTGATGCTGCAGATGGACAACGGGAAAACTATATACGACACTTTCTTAGAGAATGGCATCAAAAACAACAAGATAAACCCGAAAACAGCAAGCTCCGCGGTCATACCGAAAAAGGGGGACTGGTACACAGGAACGTTTGATGCATTCAGGAAAATGTACAAACACGAAGGTATAGGAGTCTTCTATAAGGGTTTACTTCCTTCCTATTTCGGACTTTGTCACGTTGCAATCCAGTTCCCGTTGTACGAAAACTTCAAGAAAATGTTCAAATTAGACAGCGACAAAAACGAAAACGTTTTGGAAAGCTCATCCCTGTCTCGAAAAGCAACCAATTTTGTCAAATTTATACTTGCCTCTTCTCTATCGAAGATGATCGCCAGTGGTATCACATACCCCCACGAGTTGGTTAGAACTAGATTGCAGTTATTCTCTGGCAGCAATCAAATCTTGAACGAGTCTCAAGTGAGCGGCTTGGTAAGAGTGATCAAAACCATCATAAAAAACGAAGGGTTCAGCGGTTTTTACAGCGGATTCGTCATCAACTTGGCCAGAACCGTTCCTGCAAGTGCCGTCACAATGGTATCGTTTGAATATTTTAGGGAATATTTACAACGGTTTAGCTACTGATGCCGATCAACCCCATCCCATCTTTCCCATTCGAATTGAATGATCGACTCCCTGGATTACATTCCCATTTCCGCATATCCACCATCATACTTATGTTTAAACTTATAATTCTACCCCCATCTCTCTATATATCTGTTATTTATTATGTATTATGATTGTTTCTTTCCCTTTTCTTCTACTCCTCTTCCCACCGACTCATTCTCCTGTTTCCCACATTATTCTCAACATTATTCCATTCATTTCACTCCACCCTTAGTTCGTCCCCGACTGATTTTAGACAGACATCCCCTATCTCGGTTGCCCAAAAATGCTGTTTTTCTGTGCATTCATGGAGATGTAAATATGCTCATCATGCGCGTGGGAGGAAAACCGTGCACTTTGCCGCGTGTCAAAAGACACCCAAAACCGTGATTTTCGCAATAATAAGGGAACACATTTAGTTGATAACGACAACCAGAGAGGAGCCACCAACAGTTCTTGTCGCTGCAAACATTGTCACCAATAACATCTGAGTGATGCACCAGGAATGTTGCAGATACTGAACTTATTAATAGTGTGCTGGGTTTTTGTGGCTTGCAACAATGGGGTTCTAGGCGCAGTGGCTAAGCAGTCTGCAGCTGATCAAGATTTACATTCTCGAGTGCCTCCACCATTAACTTCCTCGGACTTTGACAAAACTTTGAAAGAAGGGTTCCATGTGGTTGAATTTTTCTCGCCTTATTGCCCCCACTGCACCCAGCTGTTCCCAAAATGGGTCGAGTTTTATGAATTCAATAATAAGGACAGTGGAAAGAACACGGAAGAGAAAACAAATTCTTTTCAGATCCATCAAGTCGACTGCATTGCCAGCGGAGATTTGTGTGAGCGTGAGGGAATCCAGTACTATCCTGTGATCAGGTTCTATGGTTCAGGCTCCAAATTACTGGGTTCGATGACTAACCTTCAGCGGGATCTTGATAGTTTGAATGAGTTCGCTAATGATCAGCTGGTCGTCTGGTCGGAAGATAAAGAAGAAGAAAGCTCTTCTGATGACATATCTACAGGTGCATTGCTCTACGATAAAAACACTATGATTAAGTTGCCAGAGTTACTCAAAATTGTAGAAGGAGAGAACAAGGTGCCAAGATTAATCTCCTTTTGGCCCACCAGTGAGAATGAGTTGAATGATAAAACTTTCCAGAATGATTACAACAAGATCAAAGTCTTCTCATATTACCCTCATTTGCACCCATTCCGTAATCTGTGGAATTTATCAATGAAGAAATTGAAGAAGTATGTGGATGAAGACAAGCTCCAGTTCAATTTTTTCAATTGTAAGTCCAATCCAGAAATTTGTGAGACTTTAGGATTTAAGGCTCTCACTGCTGCGAGGATAAATCCTACGCTTTCTCCTCAAGTCATTTTGTATCTACCGAAAACTAGCGGTGGAAATGCTATTTATTACAAGTTGAAGATAAGCGATTTTCGTAATTTGAATACTGCTGTGATGTCATTAACACACTGGACATACCGAACCCTTATCAACTCTGAACAAGAGGATATGAAATTTCAAGACATCAAAGATTTTATTGGCTCGACCACAAAGTTAAAAGAAAAAGGATCAATCAGTGATATCACAGATTATTCTAAGGTTGCCTTTATTCAAGTAAACGATCCAGAAACTGCTGTTGCTGAGGACGATTCCTTACTTACTCGTTTGATTCAACCGATCTCCGATCTCAAATCGGACGTTTTCCTTTTCAAAACAACAGATAAGGACGCCGTTATGAGATTCTTGAAGAACCAAGAAGAACAGTTAGCAAATAAGTACACTCATTTAGGTGAAGAAGATGCTGATTTGAAATTCGACGAAAAAATGTTTTTGTCAAGAACTCATACCACATTCCCCATGATGATATGCATAAAATCGGGGTCTCTATACTCTCCTGTATTTACAAGTTTCATGTCTAAGCACATCAGAGACTACAACAAGATAATGGCTTTCATAAAGAGAAACTACTTACCCATAATTAATCATTTAACTCTCGATTCCAAAGATCTGATATTTCCTCCGACCCTTCAAGAAAACATAAACTCGAAAACAGAGAAGGTCCTCATAACATTAACTGATTTCCAACCAAAACAGTACTTTGACGTGGAGTTTTATATGTCATACGTTTTCCATAAGTTCACGTTTTTGAACAACAAATATAAGTTCAGCAAAATAGAAGAAAAAAGATCAAAGAAATATGACAAGGTCAGTAAATTAAAAAAAGAGAAGGCCGATTCTGATGATATCATTGATGCTCTTCGAGAAAAAATTGGCATTTCCTATACAACAACGGATAATCTTGTTTTTCCGGTGTATTTAGATTTGAAAAAGCTTCCTGAATTTGTTTCCGCTAAGAAGTGGTCCAAAATCGATCCATTCAAATACATCGCTGGCAATGCCATACTTGTGGATAAGTTTGCTGATAATTATTGGGATGAAGATGAATTAGGAAATCCACTTACGATAGATGATTCGTCACGGACTGTACAACTGCTAGAGAAGATCAGTTACAAAAATTTGAAAGGAAAGAGTTTGAAGAGTTTGCCTAATGTTCTAGTGTTACCTTTCTATGCTTTTGTGACCGGCTTCGCTTGGATTGCATTCCGTACATTCAAGTATTACTTACAGAAGAGGCGGGTTTACATGGAAAAAATGAAAGGACTGGGAATACTGGGTGTTTGTACAGAATTAGAAGAATCAAAATTTGAGTGAACCTCATCAAACTGTCAGCGATAGCGCCTTTTATCGATTTTAGTTGTATACCGTATAATTCAATAGAATATGATTTTTTCAGTTTAAAAAACGTTTATCAAACTCTCATGAGAAATTGTACGAAGGCTACAATATATTCCGCCTACTTATTGACTCAAAGTGTTTTAATACAGTTCAGCGTTTTGAGAAAATAATATATAAGTTTCAATGTATTCGCAAACTAATGTATCTTTCAAAAATGATGTTAGGTGATTTGCCCAACCCGAAAGTGGTCGATAAGATCCAACTGCTAACAAACTGCTCATCGTATTGTAGAGGCTGATACAAGTTGATTTTGCAGTAGTTGTGCTTATAAGATCTCCAAGTTATGTAGTAATCCTATTAACGACTGTAGACACGGAACAACCAGGATTCATCCAGATGACTCCCAATGTTAAATACACGTGCTCACATACAAGTCAACATTTAATTGCTAGTGCTTTACTACAGAACTAGCAGATTAAGATTCAAAAAAATTAAGCCTTGTCCCAGTCAACGGTTTTAAGTGTGGACAGAACCTGAACTGTTTGACTCTCGATCTGCAAAACTAGAATGGAGTACCAGGACTCGTTTAGATAGTAGCATATGCTAATATACAATCATTCACAATCATCTAAAAAATCTGCTAAGGTCTTGAGCTGGAATTGCTGACGCAGATCGCTCTACGGGTTAGCAAAAAGATTTCATTTCATGAGAATACGACCTTGAAAAATTTTCCCTGTTTTGCACTCACGTGAATCTCAGTTACGTAAAGTTACCAAATCGCTGAAATTATATTTTATATTTTTTTACACTAACACTAAACCTCTTGTAAAAGAAGCTGTCAGGTGATAAGCTGGTACATATTGGCCATAAAATCAATAATCTCTGGAGCTCAGGATCACAAAAATGTCGCTTCATTGTTTACGAGCTAGCAGACCTCTTATTAATAGAGTACTGCATGTCCGAAATTTTGCCACTGTTGTGAAAAACGATTCTGAAATTATTTACAATAATGACATAAAAAATCTGATCAAGAAATCTTTCACAAATTTCAAGAACAAAATCAAAAGTAACAATATTGGCAAATTCAATTACGATGTCTTGAAACAGAAATACGACTCCGAATTTTTGAAAGTAAACTCCAATACCCTTGTGAGAAAGGTTGCGGAGGTTGAAACTAGAGTCTTGACATTATCCAATGAGCATATCAAAAGTCATGATTTAAAAATTATGCTCCCGACAATAATGCCTTCTTTTATAATACCGCAGACTTCTTCCTTATATAATACAGCTGCATACCTTTTACTCAAGGATTCAAATTTGACACAGTTACCAATCAAAGTGGATGAAAGCAAAACCCTTTCAAGATTAGAGAGAATTGAGCACATCATGGATGTGCTTGTGGAAAAGTTGATGTATATGAAATTCAAACCTTACCATCTGCAAAATGTTTTTAATGATAGTAATAACAATCAAAATTACAATCAGAATCTAACGATTAACATAATGGATGTTGACAATCCATGCGAATGGTTTCCTCAGGCAAGAAAGATTAAACGTAAGTTTATCATGCACGTGGGACCAACCAATAGTGGTAAGACTTACAACGCATTAAAACGATTAGAAAGTTGCTCAAAGGGTTACTTTGCAGGTCCTTTAAGGTTGCTTGCAAGAGAAGTGTATGAAAAGTTTCAAGAGCGTGGAGTTAGATGCAATCTTGTGACAGGCGAAGAAGTTGTTGTTGATATAGACGAAGATGGTAATAGGGCTGGTCTAACCTCAGGTACAATTGAAATGCTATCATTGAGCGATACATACGATGTTGTTGTCGTTGATGAGATACAAATGATAGGTGACGAGTTCCGTGGATCTGCATGGACAAGTGCCATCTTAGGTGCCAAAGCTAAAGAGATTCACTTGTGCGGCGAGAAGAGTGCTATTCCTTTGATTGAAAAACTTGTAAAGATGACAGGCGATGATCTAGTAATAAATGAATACAACAGGTTGGGGAAATTAGTTGTTGATGAAGAGCCCGTCAATATACATGATTTAAGAAGAGGTGATTGCATAGTTTGTTTCAGCAAACCTATCATTTTAGATATGAAAGCTCATGTTGAGAAGCAAACAGGACTCAGATGTGCTGTGATTTATGGTGCCCTTCCACCAGAAACAAGAGCACAAGAGGCTCAAAGATTCAACAACGGAGAATATGATGTTGTTGTTGCTTCTGATGCAATCGGTATGGGTTTAAATTTGAAAATCAACAGAGTCATTTTTACCACCACTCAAAAGTATAACGGTAAGACAAATGTTACATTATCTGATTCAAATATAAAACAAATTGGCGGTCGTGCAGGAAGGTTTGGCGTAGGGGAAGGCGAAGGTCATATAACAGCCATTTCCAAAGATGAATTACAAGTAATCAAAAAAGCAATAGATGCTCCAATAAAATATCTGAAAAAGGCTGCTCTTTGGCCTCCTGATGGAATGTGGGTCAGATACTATTCTATGTTTACCGAAGAGACAGATTTGAATACCATGTACCGTAAATTTGAAACTGATTTATCAAAACATTTCAGGAAAACAAAGCATATTGAAAGAGATTTTGTGTTACAGTCTTTAGATGACCGTAAGTCTGTGGGAAAATTTTTTGAAAAAGAACATCTCACAAAAAATTTCTACATTCAAGATCAGCTAAAATGTATTGCATGTCCAACAACTATCACTGGTGCTCCGACTAGAGCATTGAAATTAGTAACAGACGATTTATTCAAGCAGTTCATGCAAACTATCATAAGCAGGAGTAGAAAATCTATTTTTGATTTCGAATCAATGCCATTTTATGTCACTACAGCTGATGATGTTAAAGAAAAACCAATTTTACAAGATACAAAAGCATATACATACGGGTCTGAGAATTCAGAAATTGAACCCGTGCCTTCAAGTTTAAAAGGTGAGATTATTGATAGAATCAAAAAAGCCGATGTCAAAGAATTTCAAACTTTAAGAACTCCTGTAAATAAAATAGTTCCGGTGGAAGAGCGCTTGATGAAATTAGAGCAATTTCATAGAGCAACGGGAACGTATATGTGGTTGGCTTACAGATTTCCTCAATGTTTCACGGACCTTCAGTCTGCAACTAAACTAAGAGAGTTAATAGAATACAGAATTTCTGAGATGTTGAGCAACTTAAGAGCCTCCAATAAGTTGAATAAAAAAAGATTCAAAACATTTTGAACTTTACTTTTTATTTCAATTTACCCTTGTACACGAATGTATATTTTAAATAATAGACGCAAAACTATATATCCCACACCTCTCTTTCTCTATCGCCTGACTTGATTAAAGGTTCATCAAGCTCATTAATCTTCAAGTCGGAGCACAGACAACACGATTTAGAGAGTAATTCATCAATTTCCATCTTTAATTCATCGATAACAGAAATATTTTTGTTATTCATTAAAATCTTCTTCTGCAATTTGTATATTGAGTTTCTAGCTTTGTAGTCGTTGGATTCTAAAATATTCTTTACCAAGCAATCTTGATGAAAAGCATGGGAACAAGGAAAAACAATGAACTTTCTGATTGCCAAAATTTTGTGACACAACTGGCATGACTCAAAAGGTTCAATGATCTGGAAATTGGTCGTTTGGAATTCATTTATCCTTTGATTGATTTTGTCTGATTCTTTCAATGTATTTTCCATTTCGTAAGCAGATTTATTCATTTCAAGCGAGAGTCTCTTCAAAGAATCAATCAGTGATTCTTTAAAGTTATCGATCACTATGAAATCAGGGAAAAGAGGCAGAAGATCTTTTATAGTAAGATCCTCACATTTTTCAGTCAAAAATTTGATTAAAGTATAAACAGGGTCATTGTTTTCTTCTTCAGGTGTGAGTTTACGATTATCAAAAAACATTTTCTGGTTCTGCTTAACATAATCTTTATTCGTAATAACCTTGAGAATGAGTTTCTCACTTATTTTTAGCCATAGCTGCTTCCTTTGATCATCGTCTTTTTCGCCAGGTTTGTCTGCAACTAGGATTGCCGCATCAACCAAATCATTATCAAGTGCAAGAGCTACCGCCTCTTTATCCTTCCCTAAAATAGAGTATATGAAAATTGCTGACTGGAGTTTTTTGAATTTGAAACTTAGTCTTAAAATTAAATCATAGTCAAAGAATGTTTCACTTTTTTCAAACTTCCTAAATTTTTTTTTTCGAAGAGCTTGATAGCTCTCAAGCTGTTTTAAAATAGTGATTTCATTGCTAGTGTTAGGGTAAGTTATCAATATTGAAAAGAAAGTGTTATGAATTATTTTATTTGATACATGTTTTTCGAATATCAAGAACTTCAAAAACCTTATAGACTGGTTGTGCTCCGGGGTGATTTGTTTGGGAAAAGCAACTGTCTTATTGTATGTGAGTAATGAAGGTATCAACTTCATTTCATTCAGATCATCAATCAAACGAATCCATGTATCAACAGTTTTTACGGGATGATTCACCAACAGTACCGTAGCACATTTATATACGAGTTCAGGATCTTGTTGGCTTGCTAAAACATTGAGCGACTGATCCCACATTTGAAGTGTTATATAATATTTCAAAACAAAATGGTAGTCGTTCATAAGTTTGGCAAAGTATAAAAGATCATCGTTTCTATTATGTGATATAATTATTTGATAGATTGTTTCTTTGTCTAGTGAATTCTGATTTTCAGAAAAAAATAAATACAGCTCTTCTCTCAATTTATCTGACTCGTGTGAAGACTTACCGTTTTCTTTAGCTGTTGTGGTACCATTAGTGCCTACTTCATTTATAATTGTATTCTTTTTTTGGGTGTTCAATAATTTATTATCAAGTGCATTCAATTGCTCAATATATATCTCAACTATCCAGCTACTCAATATGGTTTTTTGACTTTTCATACTGTTAGGTGTTAATTTTAATTTTATTGCCAAGTATAGTCTCAGAATTGATTTATCGGATATATCAAAAAGTTTCAAAGCAACCTTATCAAATGGTTCGTCGGTCTTTGCAAGGATGTGCACGGCATCTTCGTAAATTTTGTTGCGAAGGAGATAGTAGCCTTTTCTCCTCAGGATTGCATTTTTTCTTCTAACAGTATTCGGTGATTTATTGTCAGGTAATAAAGCCAATGCATCATCAAACATATTTCTTTCTATCATTGTACTAAAAATTCCGGAAGTTTCAAAATTCACTATCATTTCGTACAAATGACGGTCTGAATAGAGCCAAAATGTTCTGGATATTGCATCAAAAGAAATGCCTTGCACTTTCTGGTCTAAATAAGATAGGGATATGGACTTTAAGTGTTGTAGGCTAATCTGGTTGAATATTTCCAAGTTATTTTCGGGGGTGAGGATGATGACAAAATATTCGGTTAAGACAATTTTCTTTATCTTTATATGATCCAAAGAAGTAGATGCTGGGTTGAATGATTTTCGGCTCTTGATATCCGCTTCTGCCACGAATAGTGTGAAAATACCCGATTCTAATTGGGTAAATGAAAAGCTTCTCCTATCACCTGATATATTTGACATGTTGCGTTGCTTCAAAATGATTGGATCTATCTTTGACAAATTTTGAAAAACAGCCACCGTATTGGAGGGCTGAGATGGCACTTTAATCTTTACATTCAAAATGTCATTATCGGTCGTAAACATGTCGATAGAATACAAAATTACTCCATTTTGGCTAGAGATTGCAGAGTTGACTATATCGGTGAAACAGTATTTATTCTTTAAGATGGTCTTGAGTAGATATTCCTTGTTTGAATTAAAAGAATATTCTAAAAGTAAGCTATTGGTCGTTGATATGAGAATATGCCCAGCATAATCCTCTGTGACACACTCTTCAAAAAAACTTATGGAGCTAATGTTCAAATTTTTCAATTTGTGTAAGACATAATAGTTGGCTGAAGAGTTATTTATGTAGAAATAATCGTTTTTAGAACTTTGTAGTATCAAATGATGTCCGTGGGAATCAGTCCAGGCATTTATGAGATCATGTTCTTTTCCCAATGGCAAGCGAACATCAACAACAATTTCAGGGTCGTCTAGGTTGATAATGTGAACCGTTCCAGATTTCAGAATCAAATTGACATGATTGTTTCTCACAAAAAGCTTGCAGATTTCGGACTCTAGTCGGAACTGGAGCTGAACCTCCTCAAAATCAAATGCTGTTTGGTTCTTAGCATTTCCCTCCACCGTGTCTAGCTGTAGTGGCATGGTGGAATGGTAGAATGAGATGGATCAATTGAGCTATTGCTAAGGAAGTTTTCTTTGTGTTATCGTAAGGCTGCATGTGGAAAGTCTGGAGAAATTGAAACGCCTCTGTCCTTCTCTCGCTCACAATCATGAAAGTGAATTTCTTTCTCTGGCACCTCATTGATATAAACCTTTATTTACTTTAAATCTACATTATGTGACAAAATCTCTTCTGTGCAACCAAGAACAACTTAAACATGGGTATAAGTGTTCCTATAAAGCTTCTTAATGAGGCACAAGGGCATATTGTTTCACTAGAACTCACAAATGGCATATCCTACAGAGGCAAGTTGATGGAATCTGAAGACAACATGAATGTTCAGCTAAAAGATGTTGTCATCATTGGCAAGGATGGCTCCAGCCAGAAAGCATCGCAAGTGTACATAAGAGGATCTCATATACAATTTTTTTCTGTTCCTGAAATTCTAGTCCATGCCCCAATGTTTGAATCGTCAAAAGGCCAAATAACAAAAATTAAAAAATAACACCAACTAACGTGTATAATAGATTATAACATCACTATATGATTATGTAACTTTGAAATACCAACAACCTTTTCATACAATCTGCTTGTCAAGCACTTAATTGTGTACAATAGCTTATTTTCTTCAAAAGCTTTGACAATAAAAATTTTATAAAAGGGTAAAGGGCGATGAGTGTATAAATTTTAAAGTAAACCGCCAATGTTGGAACGCACATTTGAAAGAAACCTAGTCAAAACCTTCCAATATATTCAACACATGTTCTAGTCTTACGCAGCTCTGTTCGTATCTAGCAGGATTTAACATCATATTAGCTGTCAATCTGCTTATTGAATCAACAATTCTTTCAATCAAAAACTTCTCTTCAGCCGGGATATTCAACGTCGCAAACTCCTGACCAATAATTATTCCGTCCGTTGCGTTTAGTAGTTTTGCTAAAGTCTCATATGAGAATGGTCTTATCTTGTTTTTATTTGAAGTTGATCTATGTTTTAATTTGCCAGAACTGACGTTCTTTTTATGGCGGCTATGAAGATTACGAGAAGATGTCTTTTTTTGTTGAGAATTTCGACTTACTCCCCTTTTTTTCATGTCGTCCTCAATGACTTGATTAGATTCTCTTTGGATACGACCTGTTGAATGAGGTTGCGTACTTTCAATTTTCTTTGTCAGAATGGATGGTTCTAGTTCCATAAGCGATGCCCCGATATTGAGGTTTTCTGTTGGTTCCTCTACAAAATCTTCAAACATTTCTTTTTTCTCACTTGATTGGGAGTCAAAAGATTCTGATTTTGCTGTATGGAACGAATTGGTTGTGTAAGCAGAGTTAATAGTTGAGCTTAACGAGTAAGTCGGTGCTGTGTTTGAGTATTGTTTCCTTTCTCCTTGAACTGGCTCTTCATCTTGAAATTCTAACTTAAGATTTTCAACCTCTTTCATTATATCATCCAGCCTTCCGTGAAGTTTCAGGCTTGCATCACTTGATATAGATGTGTTTCTACTATGCTTTGCTCTTAACGGAGATGATGAGGTTGATGTCGACATTTTGACAGAAGGTTTTGGTAACGGAGATCTAGGGGGTGGTGATGATATTGTACTTTTGTTGGGACTTATGTTGTTTTTAGTTTTGATGACCTTGATCATATTGTCACCATCGAGGTTCGTCAAAGTGGGTCTTCTACGAGATCTAGCTGGTATCTCTAAGTCATCAGTCTTGCTACTACTCGATTTGGAGGGTAATACCATTTCATTTTTGTTGCTTCTGTTGCTAAGATTGCTTTTATCATTGATATAGTTATCAGATACCAATGAATTGTCGGAAGAAGATGATATACCGTTGATCTGAGATAACTGTAAACTTTCTTTGTTTCCGACAAACTTGATTGTGTCGATATCGACATGTTGGACGATCCCTGAATACTCGGACATCATAGATGTCCGAATTCCAGGTTGCGACTCTGCTCTAAAGTTCATCAAATTGGTATTAGCGTTGGCTGAAAAACTCCCGAACGAATGCTTTTTTGTGGAGCCTGTTCCGGTCAGGTTCTTGTCCGAGTTTATATTTGTATTTGTATTTGTATTGGTATTGGTATTGGTATTAGAGTTTGGATTTGATTCTGGAATTGAATTTGAGTTCGAGTTAAAAGAAGGAGGGTCCGATTGAGCCTGCGATTGTGAATTCGAGTATTCCGACTGACTGTCAAAATTCGAGTGAGGCTTAATCTTCGGTGGATAAATCGAGTTTGAGTGTGGCATTTCAGCAGGGGGAATAATTGAAAAACTAGAATTGAACCTTGGAGTACTCAAAATTTGGTTTATTTTTGTTCCCAAGTCACTATTTTCCGACTTAACCCCATTGAAACCTTCTGTGACAGAACTATTGTGTACGGCTATGCTTTCCGAATCACTCATTTTCTTGCGTTTTCCAAGCTAGATGTAATTATTCCAGTACAATGGATATATATAGAGAATCATAAAAAGGGAAAATGTAGGATCGTACTAGTTCCAAAATATGATTTACTGTCATTTTTAAAGATGCAATAGGACAAATAACCGACTCATTCACGATTCAGGGGAGACCTGAACTGAAATAACATGGCTGGTTTATCTCCTTTCCCAATTAGGAAATTGACTTGTGTTTACGTAATCCGGAGAGGGGTGAAAATGGCACACGTTAAAAGTTTAAGTTAAAGAGAAGGATAATATAAGAGTTAGAGATTCAAAATGGTCACCGTTCAGTTTGGTTTGTCAAATTTGCCAGAATCAAGAATGTCATCTATCGATCCTCTCCATGGTGCAGAGCTGCTCCTCAAGTTAAGTCTTTTGTTGGAAATAGGCTTTATATAAAAAGTAAAACTATACAAGCTAATCACTTAGTTCTGTGATATCATCCTCGGTAGCCATCAATCCCATGACATTCAAAAATAGGTTCAAATTGCTTAAGTACCTAGTTGCGCTATCAATATCCCCGTTGTTTTTCAACTCTTTGGCTACTGCCATAATTCCAAAAATCTCGTTTCTGATTTCATCAATTATAATTCTTTGATGGTTTAGTTGACCTGCCAACGAGAGAGATGCTAAAAATTGCCAGACATAAGAATCATCACTCTTCGATTCCTTATTAGTGACCTTCCTGGTTTCGTCATGCGAGATGTAAGGAGGGAAACAAGAAGTAAGTCTTCCTTCTAGGCATTGGAACATTTGATCGTAAACATACTGCCATTGAGAAAGTTCTTGCGCGTTCAAAGATTTTGAAAACTCTTGTTTGACCAATTCCAATCTAGAAATAAGAACGGTGATCAAAGATAACCCGATTTTTGTGGTAGTCAAAAATGGAAGGCTCTTACTCGAAACAAGGGTATTAAGCCATGTAAGAACATAACTGAAATTGGCTTCACTGAGGTACAAAACCAAACACTTCAAAACAGTCATTTGAAATAGGTCAATCTTCTTAATTATATCATGTGGAGTTTCAAAATTTGAGTTCTCATAGTTTTTATATGACCCCTTCATTATAACATCAATGTTTTGCAAATTCAAGAAAAGCTGAGACAAAAGCTCTATTTTCTGATCTGAAGTTAGGAAATGGAACATCCTACCAAACAGCTTCATCATCTTGTCAAAGGACAAGATTGAAATGAATGGATTGACGACTTCGTTTGTTGATGTCTTAATAGCATCATTGAGATGTAAAGAACTCCATAACTCGGTGGATTCGTAGGGTTGATTTTCCCTCTCCAATGATTCCAGCTTCAAAACCTGATTGTAAATTTTTTCAATTATTGAAAGCTGGAAAGTTCTCGAAGATTTGGAAAATGTGTACTCCTTTGGTAGAATCACATCAGCAGTACTTTTTTGAATGGATGATTTTACTTCGCTGCCATTTTCGCTGTCTGGTGCGTGAATAATCAATTGTCTTCTTGGTTGTTTACCAGAACCGAACGAAACTTTACCCAATGCACCCTCCTTAGCTAGTATACCAGTACTTTCACCTCTTTCTTTGGCAACAGAAACAGCTTTTGAAACTTGTTGTTGCATTCTTTGCAATGCAATATCGGCCCTTTTCGATCTACCACCCAATCTATGGCCTGATTGTTCCAAATACTTCTGAGCCAAAGAATTCATGTTGTTCTCACCGGTGGAAGAATTTAGAACTTTGTAAACCTGACAATAAAAGTCCTCATTGTAAGGGTCGTCAGTAACAATCTGGGAAAGTTGAAATCTTGTGACAAAGTCTTTGTCCTTTGGGGTCATAAATCCAGAACATCTTGTAATCTTGTGGACTTTTTGCTGTCTGATTATGAAGCTTTCGCGTTCTTCAGGATTCATATTTTCCAATTGTTGCTGTAACTGTTGTTGTCTCTGGTGATGATTTTGATGATGTTGATTGAATCTTTGATTCTGGTGATTTTGATCCATGTTATGTTGAAATTGACGAGAACGCTGTTGGCTGAAATTGTGGTTCAGAACAAACTCTTGGTTTTTTTTACCTTCCTGTTCAAGAGCCGCAGAATCATTGTGGTTGGTGTGATGCCCCTGACTCTTCGCACTAGCCACTTCAATGGATGGGAAATCCTTCATGTTGACCTTAGGCGGCGACAATTGTTCTTGTGGGATCAAAGGTGCGGCAAACTGGTTTGTTTGTTGAGGTGTTGGTTGCACAGAGGAATGTTGAGTTTGTTCTGGCTGTTGGAGATCTCTCTGAGGCTGTGGTAGTTGCTGTAACTGTTGTTGGGATTGAACTTGAGACTGTTGTAACTGCTGCATCTGTTGCTGCATCTGTTGCTGCAATTGTTGTTGCTCCTGTTGTTGCTGTTGCATTTGCATCTGTAACATTTGTTGTTGCATTTGCTGCATCTGCTGGTTTTGCGGTAACCCAAACTGACCCTGGAGGTTAGAAGGTGGCATTTGCATCATTTGATTAGGGGTAGACATGATCATCTGAACCATTGCCTGGGTGGCAGTCTGAAGATTAGGAAACCTTCCTGAAGAAACAGCAGACATAATTTGCTGCTGAATTTGTGGTTGACACAATGCCTGTGTAATGTAAGGTAGAATTTGGAATTGACTCTGCATCATGTCATTGTTACCTGGCAATTGTGGAGGTTGGTTAGGAAGAGTTTGGCTTTTCAATTTTGCCTCGATCTCTTCCAGAGATAGGACCTGGCTCTGTTGAGACACAGTTTGGTCCTTGTTATCGCTAGTCTTTTCATCTGCCCAAAGGGATGCCATTGGTTGCAAGACATCGTCTACACTAGCGTGTGCGGCCGAAGCATACGAGATTGACTTAGCAGCAGGAGGTGGGGCTGGTTTCAAACTTGACTTCGACTTTGAACTCTCACCTAGGGAAAAGTCAAAGTCATCTTTGATACTGGAAAGAGCAGCAGCACCGAAAGTTTCATCGTTGAATGCGTCGTCTTCCTCCAAGTCGTTGAAATCCAAAGTTTCCAGGTTCTTATTTGGGTTGGCCGGGCCACCAGGAGGGGCAGCAGGGTCAAATCCAAAAAACGACATAGTCTTTCTTCTGACAGCTGTGAATGTACTCGTCAGCTAGCACAAAAGGACTGCCGCTATCTCAACTAGTTTTGCGTCAGAATTGTACTTCACCGGCTGAACATGTACTTGTCAGCAAGGCTACTGTTCAGGCTTTGCCGGCGACGACAGAATTCTCGTCGTCGCAGGGTGCTGCCAATGTGGAAGGCGGTTCAATTTCCGCGCCAAGTTGCTGACGTAAGCTTATTTCGGACAGGGAGATGACAATCGGTTTATAGGTTGAGTAGATAGATAGACATGGGTTAAATAGTCGTAAGGTTTAAGATACACAAAAGAAGAAGAGTTGAAAAAGATTAACATAGGCGCCTTGAGGAAAGTCTATTTGACTTCAAATCTTCTTCCCGAAGCTGTCTTTCTCTCGGCACGGAGTTCTTCCTCGTCGACCTCTCTTCTGGCTCTGTTCAAAATCTTTGTGAAGCTCTGCACTCTGAATCTCATTCTTTGGTGCAAGTAACACTTTACAATCTTGATATGGTAGTGGAAGTAGGATCTGAAAAGCTGGATGTGGGTAATGGTGTTCCACTTGACGTCCTCTGTACTCAAATGTCTTGGGAACAAGACAAATGTGATGTAAGTTTTGTCTCCTGTAGACTTGGCGACATGCTGAATTTCCAACGGAACTTCCCTGTGTGAATTGATCACTTGAGGGGCCTTCTGGATGGATCTCTTTCTGGCATCACTAAATTCTTGTAGGAAGACTTTCGAAAAGATTTTGTCTGTTTCGTCACTGAAAACTGTCGAAAAGATCACGGTGACTCTGTCGCTGGAAGGTTTGATGTAGATGCTTTCTTCCCCACGGTAGTCTAACTTCAACACTTCCTCGTTACTGTTGGAAGTTGCAACGCTGTCCTCACCATATAGGTTGTTTGGGTCGACAGGATTCTCCTTAGCTAACACTTCGTATCTGGCAAAGGCTTTCAAAAATGGTGCAGCAAAGCAGGTTCTCTTCAGCAAACTTAGCTCGTTAATCAATTCTGCCTTGCCCTCTTCATCCAATTGACATTGCTCGATGTCAACATACAAGGAAACATCGTAACCTGGCTCGCATGCCCCTTGAGAGAGAATTTGAATGAAGTTGTAGCCACCATATTTCTTTTCTAAAAGAGCCATTGTGCCATATCTTTCCAAGTCTTGCCAGCACTTGATATTGATGGAAAGCAAGATTTTGGTCTTATCCTGAGGAGTTGAGACATGATACGTGGTGAAGTCGAAATCAGTTAGAATTCTATCCAGGCTGACCGGCTCGTAGTCAGGAGCCAATGCTGCGGCAAAGGCTTCTTGTATGAGTAGGTTTTGGGGTTCTAATTGTAGCATTGTGTCTTTGCAGCTATTCTGAGATTTTTCTGATCTGCGTTCGCTTCAGAATGTTGGTCTGGGACATCAATACCTCTCCCAAGATTCAGACAACGTACAACTTCATATTCATCTACATTCACCACAGCGTGTCCTCCTCGCTCTCTCTTCCCACCCCCATGCCTCCTTCAACAAAGCGTGTGCGACTTTGCACAAAAGGACTGAAAATCGCTGGGGAAGCCGTTTTGTGCACGATCGATAGAATTTAGAGCAGAATGTGTTGCTGATTGAGAGCTATATATGGTATCAATATACCGGGCCATACGTGCTGGCTAACTTTCTACTACTATGAGTTGAAAATAGAACAAAATTATTGAAGAGTGTAACTGTGTATAGAAGTAAAATAAATACAAAAGGAAATGAGCCTATAAATATTGTGAAAAAAAGTGGAAACGAATTTAAATAGTTTGGTCCATCAAATGAAAGTGGAAATTTGGAAAAAAGTGAGCTTGCATGGTAACAAACTAAATGTAGTGGGCGTTGCTGTGGATGCCAAGTGTGCATTGTAAAAAATCGAAATCATTGCTTGGACTGTGCAGTCAGTTCTTTCAATATTTTATCGTAGATGTGGAGCATCCTATTGTTGTCACCAGAATCAGATTCTAGTTCCACACTGTCAATAGATGCATCATCATCAAGACTTGCATCTAAATGATGTGTACTTGAGCCTGGGGATTCAGTATACTTTTTCAAAAAGAGATCCGAAATCTTGATGTTGTTTGCCTTGCAGCCTTTCAGCATTGAAATCAAGTCATATGGATCGTTCGTGGACAAGATAAGGTTCTTCAGATCCTCATAGTTGTCAGCATACTTTGCTTTCAATTCCTTGACCATTTCGCACAACGATTCTTCCTGACCCCGTTCAAAATCATTCTTCTCCAACTCCTTGAATTTGGAAACATCAAACGATCCATTCTTCTTCAGGTTGTTCAACTTCTTATTGTTAATTAATTCCAACGCTTTGTCAATAGATGCACTCATCGAAATCAGCCTAATCAACATCTCTTTACCTTGAAGGCCCAACTCGTTCTTCAAGTTGGAGTTACTCAAATCCTGAATAACTTGTTTCATGTCTGAACTGACCTTGCTCACAATGATTAAAAATTTATTCAACAACCCTTCATCAACGTTTTTGGATTTGATCAATTCAGAGAGAGTTTCAGTAAAGCTCTGACCCTCAGAAAGGCCAAGTCCTTTCCTGATTTCATCTCTGTCCTTGGAGGCAATGATGTCCGCAAAAGATTTTTTCTCTCCTTTATATTCGCCTTGCCTCTGGTACAACTGTCTCTCAACATTTCTCATGGTTAGCAAACCAATCTTTTCTTGATGTTCTGAGTCAACCTTATCTTCATCAATGTTGACAGAATACAAGGTTTTCGAACTTCTCAAAGCCTTGCATAATGCTTCTGCAATTGTAGCATTCATCTCATTGCCGCTTATTGATAAATAGTTCAAGTTAGGAATTAGTGGAGTAGATTCAAGGAATCTCACCATGGCAGTTTCGTCGAGTTGATTGTTATCAATATTCAACCTGCCCAAACTGTTGAACAAAGGTAAATAGATTGATAACTTGCTCAAGAATGTCTTCATCAATTTGGCATTACCAGAAACATCAAGATAGGCCAAATGAGGTAGCTTCGATAGATCATTGAAGAAAATGTCAGTTTCTTGACAATCGATCAAATTACACGAGTTTAAACTTAACATCATTAAACTGTTTGAGCTGTCAGTTTCATTTACGTACTCAATGAAAGGTTTTAGCTTGGAAGATAAGTCATTGTATGCCAAATCAATACCGATAATTGAAGGATTTGATCTCAGCCAACGTGCAATCACAAAGCAATGTTGCAAGCTTAATTCGTTGTATGCCAATCCAATTCTAGTTGTTTTAACTAATGCCAAATTCAACAGGTTGGAGAAAAGTTGTAAGTCTGGTATCTTACACCCTGTCAAAATCACTTCATCTATTCCTCCTCTGTAAATCAAAGAAGCAGTAACCAATGCCCAGTTCTTGTCAGATCTGTCATTGACATTGCAAGTCATTCTGCTTTCAGTTGCAGTTTTGGATTTCTTCTTGATTCTTTGAGTGTTAACATCTAAAGAAGGACATTGAGTGATGTCTAGCTTCTTCAATGCCTTGTTCATGGATAAGAAAAGACAAAGCATCTTCCAACCCTCTTCATCAATCGGAGTGTTTCGCAAAGATAGCTTTTCCAAGTATCTCTTATATAATAAAGACGAAAGAATGATTCTGAACATCTCGCGTGTTAGAGAAACACCGTCCAAAGAAACACAAATGACAGGTGCAATTCTGATGAAGTCAGTGAACGACAAAATTTCAATCATGGAAGGTCTAGGGTTTCTCAAGTGAATGTAAGGAATCGGATCTATGGAACCCTTCGGGATCTGTTTCAATGTGGCAGGAATTGGCAAGATCTCTCTCAAGTGACAGCATCTAGTGTATAGCTCATCCATTTTCAAAGTAACGACAGGCTTCTCCATATGCTTTCTTCTTCTAACCATGGGTTTATCAATCTTGAAGCTCTCCTTCTGTATATCAATGTTTTCAGAACCTTCGTGGTGTTCTCTTGCCTTCTTGGCTGCTAAGATTCTATCTTCTGACTTGATCGTCTGATCTTGAGAGGCCTGCGAGGCAACAGACATTGTAGATGCCGTCTTCTGCATGGCTGCGGCGTTCGGTACATCGATTTGTAGATTAGAGGTTTCTGCGTTGGTGGTGTCACCTGGGTTTGTTTCGGCAATCAAACGCAAAGGACCAGAACCGCCAACAACAATACCAGTAGCAGCGTTGATTTTCTCTTGCGGATCAATCTTGTGAATAATCAACTCGCCATTGGCACAAATCTCAACGTTTCCCTTTCTAGGATTTCTCGACGGAATTTGCTGCGGTGGATCTGTCACAAAAGTTGTTGTCGCAAAAGCGACCTTTTTCATTGGTTTGACATCAGAGAAAGTCTTGAGTGGAGGTCTCTTGTCGACTTTTGGGGGAGGGTGACTGTAATGCAGCGGTTCAAAACTGAAAGGTGGAGTATCGTCACTTTCGTTTATCATCCCGCTGTAGAATAGGCTCTCTGGAGTTGTTGTTTTCGTCTTGTGTAACAAGCTTCCAAACATCGAAGACTCTTTTTCCTCCCTCTCCTTTTTCTGTTTCAAGAAAAGCTCCTTCTCCAGGGAACCACCAAACCTAGGTTTGGATGCAAACGCTGAAGGAAGCTTAGGAGTGTCTGGATGTGCAGGTACTTCGTCTGGTTGATATTTGATGCTGTCTATACCTACAGGAGAGTAGATATAGTTGTAATCCTTCTCTTTCTTCTCTGCCTGCTCGTTCTCCTGCACAACATTGGAGTTTTCGAGTTCGTTCAAATAAGTGGACAATTGAGAGTCGATGTCCTTGTACTGTTCTGCCAATGTAAGAATCTTCTCCGTCTTTTCAACAGAGACGTCAACGTTATTGACTTCAACCTTTGGAAGTTGAGTTTGCTGTTTAGCAGGCTCCGGTTTGCTTGCCTCCGAGGAGTGGAAGGAGCTAGAACGAGACTTGGACTTCAAGATCGAGCTGGAGCTCGATGCAGGAATCGAAGGAGAGGTAGACGCCGAGACAACCTTCTTCAGTTCTACAGGCTGAGTGTGGGTGTGCGAACGGGAGAGAGAAGGTTCTGTACGGGAGGCTGTTCTGGAGATAGGAACAGTGGAGGCAGTAGAAACGTTTGATTGTGTCTTGTAAATGTTCGTCTCTGGTCTGGAGTCCTCATTCTTGGCACCAAACAACTTCTTGAAAAAGCCTCTCTTCTTCTTATCGGATGGTGGAGTCAATGGCGCTGTGTTTGCAACCGGAGGAGTGTAAGGTTTTTTGTTTCTCGAGCGGCCAATATCGGATGTCTCGACATTCGTGGAGGTCCTGTGCAAACCGGTCATGTTTGCGCTCGAGTTCGTGGACGTTCTTGAGATAGGCGAGATCAATTTCGCATCAGCAGTCTTGCTTCTCGACAAGGAGACCAGCAGGTTGGGGTCTCTCGTGCCGGGTATCGTGCCGGAGGTGGACACACTCGGAGCAGCCTTGTTGTTGTTCGAGTTCACCATAGACGGCGACTTAAGCGGCGACACTGGAACGGTGGCGGCACTGGATGGTGCCGTGGTGGAGGCATCCCTGTCGCCCCCTGGCGTCCCTGCTACCGCATCATGCTGGTGTTCGTCTTTAAGAGATTGGCTTCTCAAGAACCAGTCGAAGTCGGCGCTGTCGGAGGCAGACTTCACGTACGACAGCTCCTCCTCCAACCTCCTTCTAAGCTTTTCGTGTTGCAGTGTACTCGAGTCCTTGGTGGACATCTTGGGTATGTCTCTTTGTGTTTAATTCCAGGAACGGAACTCTTAGCGGTTGAGATAGATGCAGACAAAGACGGATGCTGGTCTGTTAGTACTGCGGATGGGAATAAATAGGTGCCGCTGTTTTTTTTCTTCTACTACTTTGTATTGCTGCTGTTGGCACCCTCTCTGCCATTGGCCGTGCTTTCTAGCAGCCCCCAGGTCCACTCCCTACCGTCCTCCTGCGACTGTCACTGCCAGACCTCCCGTCCATGCCATGCCATGCCACCACTCTCCTCCCGGCTGGCTCGTCCCGCAACAATGGCGGAGCGGCCAGCCGGTCACGTGTGCGTGGGCGGCTGCGAAAACTAAGGAGGTGGTGAAGATAGGAGGGGAGACCCTGTCTGGAGACGGAAGGCCCGGGGCAGGAGGAGCCTGGAAGGCCGGTGGCGAGGTGGTCAGAGGGCAACGCAACGCAGAAAATGTCCACCGCCGTCATTGTGAACACAGACTCGATTCTTGGGCTGACCGTCATCCGCAGCATGTGTCGCCACGGGTTCCGGGTGGTATCGTTGGCCGTCGAAGGCCGGGAGAAGAAGAAGGGCGAGGAAAGTGGTCCATTGGAGCTGCTCAAGTACACGAACCCGGAACTGGAGGGGCTCGTCAGCTACGTCTACGTTGACAGGGCAGATTTGGCAGACCCGAAGGCGATCATTGCAAAGTCTGGCGTGTTGGCGGCCCTCAAAACGATAGATGTGCTCATCTCGTTGAACGGCACGGAGGACACCTTTGTCAAGTGGGATCTTGATCTCGTTAAGGAATTGTATGTGGAGGGCGCCCTCACGGAGCAGTCTGCGGTTATTTTTGGACGCAGCTCCGACAAAACTGTCTATACGACCAACAAGGCGTTGGAGGTGTATGTGGAGAACGTTGAGAAGGTTCTTAGCCAGAAGGGAGTCTACGTGAGCAACCTAGTGCAACTGGGTGCCATGGCTGGTGATGAGGAGTATGTGGCAGACAGTTTGGCGAACGAGGCTCTCCGGAAGGAATTCCGAGTCGCCAGTGTCAACTCCGTCTCGACGCTTCTCTCATTCCTCGTCTTCTATTTCATGCCCGGTTTCCTTCTAGGTCTCGTGGTTGACGCCAGGAAGTACGTCTACAGTCTATACAAGAGCAAAGACGAGTGAAGGGTGAAAAGTCCACTCTTCTTTGTCCATCGTTTGTTTGGTTGGTTCATTTTGACATATCTATTCAAGTTCTTTCCTCTCCATGCTTTCATGGGTTTTCTATACCTATCTAAATACTCCATTCCGAACGTTTTATTCAAACCATCTTAAGCCTGTCTTGGTTCTGGAAAGGTGGCGCTGGCATTGGCGTGTAGTTGGTGTCGTACATGGCGTCGAGGTTACGAAGAACGCTCACCTTGAAAGTGAGACTGCTGCAGTCGATGAACTCGTCGCCGAGCTCTGCCACAGACTTGGCACCAATCAACCGCATCGTCGTCGCAACCTCTTTACTGAGAATGTCCAACCCCTTTTTGACCCCATCCTCTCCGTAGAGCTCGCTGAAGAGAACGGGCTTCGAGACAACGGGCTTCCCGCCAAGACACAACGCCTTGACAATGTCTGATCCCCGACGGAACCCACCTTCAACAAAAACTTCAAAGTCGGGAGCATCCTTCAACTTGCTTCGAGCAGCATGCAAGATCTCGATTGCAGACTGGTTTTGATCTAGCTGTTTTCCCTCGTGGTTGGAGATCATGACTCCTTGGAAACCAAGTTCCCGACTCTTGATGACGTCCTCGCTGCGCTGTATGCCTTTCAAGACAATAGGCACATCTACGTCGTTTTTTAACCTCTGTAAGTCTGACCAACACAACTTGAAGTTGTCTCTCGCTGCCCCCACTTGAAGCTGCGGGGCAGGGCTCTCCTCCGCTTGATGCTTGCCTGCCTCAACTTTTTTGTAGTGTTCCAAATTGCCGGAGTTTGAGTTCTCTACATCAATGAAAAAACCCCTAATGTTTGGATATTCCTTTTTCAATCCATTCAACACACTTGCGACTTTGTCCAACTCCTCTCTGCTGTCAATTGAGTATTGGTAAAAAACGTCTTTTCCCTTACTCTCTTTCATGATATCCTTCAAACTGGAGTCGCTGTCTTTAGGGATAATTTGTAAAACGTTTCTCTCGTTGGCAGATCGAACCACAAGTGTTTCACCCTCGTTTTGTATCAAACCTGAACCTGGAAAGGCACCTACTAGAAAAGGCACTTCAGTGTTAACTCCAAGAACTTTCGAACTCATGTGGAGCTCTCTAACATCGACCAAACATTTTGGACGGAAAAAAATTCTGCAAAGAGCAGCCCTATCTTCATACCGGGAAAACTCGTTATCAGACCCTGATTGCAGGTATGTGTACACCAAGTCAGGCAGGATTTTCTTAGCAACATATTCGAAATCATTTATCGAAAAGATTTGATCTAGAGATGGCTTGTTCTCTGCACTGAAAACTGTTTTTTCATCCAGTTTCTTTTTGATAGGCTTAGTCTTTTTGCTTTTTCTCAGATACTGATCAATAATGTTCCCGTAGTACTCACCTATGTTATCAATATTACCTGCTTCATTTTTAGATTTGGATGTTTTCTTCCGTTCAGCATTTTTTTTCTCTGTATCTTTCACCATTGGTTCTTCTTTTGGCTTTGCATCTTTAATTTTCTTTTTCTGTTTACTCTTTTCGGGAACAACCAACTCGCCACGATAGGCTTCTTCTCCCAAATACCGTTCGAGGTGACCCTCAGGATGTTGCAATCTGAAACTCCTGGTGGCATCCTTTCCAGCAAACCTGAGTAACTTATCTGCACCACCAGGGTGGGCCTCCAAAAAGTCGGTGACATCGTAAACGTGTCCATGAATACTCACCCAACAGTCACGGGACTTATTGTGTAGACTGAGCTCCGCCAGTTGCACAAGTGGAATCGTGTCACTATTGATGAAATCATGACCGTGTGTACTGGTGTTGTTCTGCACCTTTGTAAAGTAGACAGCACCTATGTATCCTGTGAGGCCTATCGTAGAAAGTAAAAAAAAGTAGTTGGTTGAGCCAAAACTCTTCTTTTGACCTGCCTCCCTTGCATCGGAAGACAAATATGAATAATATCTTGTAGAAGAATGCGCATTGTTTTTCACCCTCAATGTCGCTTTAGCTAATCGGGTGATCATCTTCAATCTGGATACTATTGACCCAACTTCTCTATATGCAACAATTTATTTGGAAGCAGTTAATTCATTCAAGCTGTGAGATGCGAAAGAAGGTATTTATGCCATGTTGGAGACAACCCGCCCATCTATTTCCATACCCGAATTAATAATTCCTCGGTGAGCGTCGCAATCATACCCCAAAAAAGGAAATTCCCGTTATCGCAGCCAAACAATAAGAATTGCGAGGGCGATTTATCTAAAGCGGAAATATTACCGAGAAAAAAAAAGATGAATAATATTATGAACGTACTGAAACAATATAATTTAAAAACATAATTGTGCCAACTAGAAATCTTCAATCGTGATTTTAGCTTGATCACACATGGCTCTGAAATGACCGGACTTGTTCAGAAATAGTGTTTTAGGGGAATCGAACTCAACAACCTTACCTTCATCCAGAACAACAATACGATCGTAGTTCAAAATTGTGTTCAATCTGTGTGCAATACACAATATCGTACAGTCGGTAAATTGCGAGGCAATGGTCTGCTGGATTTTGGAGTCAGTCTCATAGTCAACACTTGAAGTGGCTTCATCCAAAATCAAAATCTTAGTCTTCCGGACTAATGCCCTAGCCAAGGCAATCAATTGCCTCTCACCAATTGAGAAGTTTGTACCATCATCTTCGACAATTCTGGTCAAATGGAATTTGTGGAGGTTTTCATCCTCCTTCGATTGCAACTTGACAGTAGGAAGGAGACTTCTGGAGATCAAGCCAGCGGTACACAGCGCATCCCATAACTTTTCGTCCGGATGTTCGAGGAAAGGATCTAAATTTTCTCGAATTGTACCAACGAAAAGAACAGGGTCTTGAGGAATAATCGTAAGCTTACTTCTCAAAGTGTGCAATCCCAAGGTCTTGATATCAACGCCATCAATGGTAATGTCACCTTCAAACTCCGTCAGTCTGTATAAACAAGTCATGAAAGTGGATTTACCTGCACCGGTACGTCCACAGAACCCAATTTTCTCACTTTTTCCAATATGCATATTCAGATCCTTCAAAACGTATGGTAACTCCGGTCTGTATTTCATGGAAACATTTTCAAAATTGATTTCACCATATTGTGGCCATCTTGGATCTGGATCATTTTCGGGTATTTCGTAGGCCTTCTCTTGTACAAGGTGGAAGGCATAATGGTCTAGTCTCTCGACAGAGTTGAACTCGTTTTCAACTTGCGTCAACGATCTCATCATCATGGTCATAGTACCAGTCAAATTGATGACATATGTCAATAGCAAACCCGTAGATGCAGGACTAATGTTAAACACAGAGAACACACAAAGCATGGCAATAATGAAGACAATGCAGAACGCCAAAACGGACAAGTTCGCACCTAACCATCTCTGATTCACTAAAGTTAGGAAGTAAGCTTCATTCTGATGGTCCATCAAAATGTTCAGTTTGTTTTTGATTTCAGGCTGGACGTGGTATGCTTTGATTGTGTCTTTACCAGACAAAACTTCGTTGAAATGGGAATAGACCAATGATCTTTTAATGGCTTCAAGTCTCTTGATCTCTCTTGCACTTGCTTGATAGTAGTTTGCAACAACCACATAGAAAATGATGATCAAGGGAACTGCAATGGCAAACCATGGGATGTAGATGATACATAAAATGATTGTACCAACGACACTGCAAAAAGGGTTGATGAATTGACGAAGTTGTTCAACAATCTCGTTATCCAAGGTATCCGTGTCTTTGGTGAATCTATTAAGGACTCTTCCAATTGGGGAAACATCCATGAAAGACATAGGGACATGTAATATCTTTTGTGAAGCACGGAAATTCAACATTCTGGATGCATTGTTCGTAAAGTAGCAGATGAGATAGAAGAAATATGCCAACGTAAATGTGTACAAGAATGAAAACATGATGTAAATACCCATGTAGAATGATGTTGACCTAGCAAACTTCTCTTCGACCCAAAATGACAACCACGTATTTGTAAAATAGTTACAGAATGTGTTGATGACACCAAATGAAACAAATACAACTGGGGCCAAAATAGGGTAATTTCCAAATGCTAGTTTGCAGTAATTTAAGTAGACTGAAAAATCAAGGGCATTGACAGCCCTTTCTTCATCACCAACAATCCTAACGACATCATTATCTTCGATGAATCCACCCTCACCTTTTTCTGTCGTGTTTCTCTTTGCTAGCTGGATGTTGATCTCTTGCTCTTTCAGTTCCTCTTCTTCAACTTCTTGTTGATAATCATCCTGATCTTCCAAGATTTCAACACCTGAACCTTTGTCTTCCATCCCAAAATTTAACAAACCCTGGAACTTTTCGTTTCTGCTCTGCAATTCTTCCGTCGTTCCGATATCAATCGAACCATCTCCGTTCAAAAAGATCATCCTGTCGGCTGCTTCAATCAAGCTCAACTGATGAGTGGCCATGATTCTCGTTTTGTTCTTGAGTAATCCAAGGATACACTTGTTGACAATATGTCTACCAACTTTGGCATCAACTGCACTCAAAACATCGTCCAAAAGTATAACGTCTTTGTCGGCATACACCGCTCTTGCCAAATTAATTCTGGCCTTCTGGCCACCGGATAGTGTGATACCTCTCTCACCCACCTCGGTCTTATCACCTCCAGCAAATTGTTTGAAATCATTCAAAAGAGAACATGCAGAGACGACATCATAGTATTTCTTCTCGTCATATGGGAGGCCGAAGGTGATGTTGTCACGGATAGTGGAATTTTGAACCCAAGGGTAGCCACACAATAGCAGTTCACCATTGGCAAGAACCCTACCATTTGTCTTTTTCATCAAGCCAGACATGGCATCAAGAAGGGATGACTTACCTGAACCAATAGAACCTGTGACGACAATGAATTCACCCTTCTTAATCTCGAGATTAATATTGTGAAGTCCCGCAAAGGCGGTCTTAGCGATAGGAGGCCCCTCGACAGGTGGTAAGCTGACTTTATCGTTAAACGCCTTATCCTCGCTCTCGATGTCAGTCATCACCAAGGAGGAAAGATCGGCGTTCGGCAGGTCGTGTTTCTCGTTGCTCGAGTCGTAGTAGTCGTTTTCTCCTTCGATAGGGCTCGAGCTGGCCTTATTGTGGTTAGCCTTTGCGTTATTATCATCGACGCCGTTATCATCTGCGTCAGCACCAGCTTCAGGATCTTCATCTTCGAAGGTTTCCCATTCGAAATCACCGTTTTCGATTTTGAGCGCTAACTTCTCGTCCTTGAATTCTTCCACCAAGAACTGGTTTGGGTCGGTGTCTTTGCAGGAAAGGAATTTGTCTATCTTCTTGACACTGACGACCAAATCAGCCGTCATCGTCAATGCCATCGGAACCAACATGAATTGGAACGACAAGATTTGGAACAAGGAGAGAGAGGAGAAAATGTCTGCGGCTGACTTTCCCGAGGCCACGCGGTAGGCAGTACAGAAGGTCGCCATGGAACCAAGCGTCGGCATTGCAAAGGCCAGGGAAGTTAAGACATTTCTTAAGGATTGTAATTTGAGAAGATGCTTCATCTCGGAGAATCTGGCGCTGTGGATTCTGTCACTGTAAGAATTCTCCCAACTGTAGAACTTGATCATCTTGTAATTTTTCAACAATTCCTTCATCATGTTGACTCTTCTATCGGTGTACTTGGAGGCGCTCTTTCTGATCCTCATTAACCGTTTCAAGCACGAGCCCAAAAAGGCGACAACGACAATGAAGATACCAATACCTACCAAGGCGGAGGGCCCGATGTTCCATATCAAGAGACCGATACAGATTGCCACAGGGACAAAGGTGGTGACGAGGAAGGGGAAGAAGCCGATAGCCAAGTCGATACGGTTCAAGTCTGTGCTGATCATGCTCTGCACCTTACTGGCAGCAAAAAGGTGGTTACCGCGTGCGTCGACAGAGAGGGCCTTATCGAGAAGCAACCGTGTGAGAATGGACCTGGACTTGGCGCCGGCCATCTGGAGATGGTAAAAGGAGTGGTTGATCGTGACGGAGGAGATGAAGATCAAGAGGCAGCAGCCGATGGCGTACCCGACACCTTTCCCGACGTACGTGTCTGGTAAGTACCCCTTGACCTCGACGAAGTCGACAAGCTTCTTCTGTAGTAGCGGCGTCGTGGCGTTGGCCACGTCGGCGAGCACCTTGTAGGCCGTGCCCAAGCTGTACTCAAACATCATCGTCCGGTATAAGGCGAGTGGGATGACGTACGTGGGCACCACAAAGCCGTCAATGTCCTCGTCTCTGTATGCTACCGAGGGATCGTGCGTCTTGCCCTCCTTCTTGCACTTCTTGGCAAGAAATTTGTGGATTTCCTTCTCCACCAGTTTCTCAAAGTGCGTTTTGAACAGTGGATATAGGCTGTCCGTCTTCTGCTGCTCCTCAAGGAGGAACAAGTCATTGTCTGTGATAGTCCGCTTGTATCCTACGCGCATTATCGGGTTCAACCACCAGAACATCATTCTCGAAAGGTAGTTGGCGTGGAACTCTCCGTATGGCTTCCTCTCCTCGGGGGACGGGATCGGTGGTATTTTCTTCGACAGAAGGAACGAGAGCAACCGCCTCTGTTTGACCACCTTTGGGTCGATCTGCTCTTCCAAGCGCAATTCATTATCTGGAGCTGTCGCCATGTATGTATGTGAACGTGAGTGCGTGTCACCTTCCTTCTATGTGAAAAATCTTGTTTCAATCGTTGACAGTACGAGTGCTGAGCTTTCAAGTCCTGTTCTGGACCAAATGGGAGTGCACGCGGCGTCTGGGGACCGTACTGGTGGAAGCACAATGGGTAGAGACAGAGCGGGGAAACTATTCCTCTTAAGTATCAACTCTTTTCGAAGGCAAATGGTACGGGGCAGAAGCCAGGAGGCAAGAGATACCCGGAAATAAAGCCCCAGCCGGAATTATCACTGTCCCCGATACGAGAGATATACGGCAAGGTGACTAAGCCCTAGCCCGCAGGCAGGGTCACGTGCATGCCTTCGGGCCAGATTTCCCGTTTGGATCAATTGACCACGTTGAGGTGGAATCTCAATATCTAGTTCAACAAATTTACAAGAACAAGAATCGGACTTGACAACCTGCCTATTAAAGTCCTCTTGATTTTCAATCTTCAAAAC